>KV454413.1:107666-806671 GCA_001661315.1 Nadsonia fulvescens var. elongata DSM 6958 | reverse complement strand
ATTGAGTGCACGTGTTAGTTCAAAGTGATCGCTAAGTGGTAGAGCAATCATTCCCAATGAATTAGCCTTTTCAGAAATCTCCTCAGCAGTAGGTTCATCGAGTGCACGAGTAAGTTCAGCATGATCATCGACAGGCAAGGTTACGAGACCAAGAGCCGTAGCCTTCTGAGAGATCTCCTCAGCAGTAGGTTCATTGAGTGCACGAGTAAGTTCAGCATGATCATCGACAGGCAAGGTTACGAGACCAAGAGCCGTAGCCTTCTGAGAGATCTCCTCAGCTGTAGGTTCATTGAGTGCACGAGTAAGTTCAGCATGATCATCGACAGGCAAGGTTACGAGACCAAGATTCTTAGCCTTGCTAGTAAGCTCTTCTACTGTAGGATCATTGAGTGCACGAGTAAGTTCAGCATGATCGTTAGTTGATAAAGCCGTAAAACCAAGGGCCGATGCTCGTTGTTGTAATTCTCCCATGGTTGGCTTATTAGCGGCACGTTGCAGTTCTTGATATTCGGGGGCAGAAATTTGTACCAAGTCAAACCGTCTGGCCAGCTCGTTTAATTTGCTTTCAGTGATCAGCGAACCATTTTGTAGTTCTTGCTGTTCTTGACGACTCATTGTTACCAAGTCAAATTGAGCTATTTGTTTTATCAGATCATCTTTCGAAGGCTTGTTGTGAAGGGCCGCGAGAGCACCATCGTCAATCATAGTCATGCCAGTTGCGACAGGTACACTATGAATAGTATCCATGGAAGGAATATCAATTTGGTTTTGATAGTCAGATTCGGAAAGTGCAGTATATCTGATTTCTTCAGCTCGAGCTTGTATATGATCAACGGGGATTGGCTGATTAACTACCTTTTGCAGCTGAACAAATCTGTCGTACTCAATATTACTTATAGCAATCAAACCAAAGGCAGATAATTTGGACTTTGTTTCGTCCTCCGTCGGGAAAGTATGATATCTGACGAGATTATCGAACTCGTTTGCAGGCACAACCTTATAGCCATAGTTGAGGGCTTCTTGGGTAATAGCGTCTAACGTCATCTCTTTATTATTCTGAGCAACGTTAAGGCGTTGAAAGTCATCGTGAGGAATAGCCACGAAACCAAAAGTTTTCGCTGCTTCAACCATGGTAGAGATGTCTTCCGTGGATTTTGAGCTGGGATTCTCCTTAGCTTGCAACTTATCCGCAGAACTAATCATTAGCTCATCATACTGGGCATGGGTTAATACAATCAGGTCATTATCGTGAGCGTAAGTTTCAAAATCATCCTGAGAAATAAACTCATTAGCTAAACTATGGCCCTGAATTGGTGTTAAAGGGCCGGATCTAATAGATGAGGATGATGCTGACTTTTTACGAACTTTACCAGTAAAAAATTGAGATGAAGAATCATCTTCCTCGTCTGAAGAACTGAAGACTCCTTCACTGGACTTTTGAGTGCCAAAAGGCTTGGTTAATGGAAAGGGGTTTTCTGTCTCGGTTAATTCACCCTCTGATCCGAAATGAGACGCGCTACGTCCTGTCAGATAGTCATCCTCAGTAGGCTGGTCATTAGCAGTTTCAAAGGCAGTATCATTTTCAGTCTCGGTTTCAACTTCGTTTTCGGTAGCAGTTTCGAACAAATCGGTTTCAGTCTCTACAGCTGTTCCAAAGACTCCGTGCCCGATTGAAGCGGAAGAAAAGTCAATGTCAGTTTGGTCTTCCCAGCCTTCAGCAGTCTGTGGTCTATTAGATTTTCCTTGACGAGTATTGAAGAGTGCGAGTCGTTGCTTACGTTTACCATTAACGGGTGTATTGGATTTGAGCACATTCAATGAATTGATAGACGATGGGGAAGAAGTAGAAGCTTTAGTTGGACTAGTGTCACTAGATGGCAATTCTCTAGAGCTCAGTAAGCGTTTTAATTCGATTTTTTCAGCTTTTTCTTTACTCAAATGGTTTCGCAAACTAGCAATTATACGATGGGCGTGGTTAAGAGAATTTTTCAATGTTTCAGATTCCAAAGTTGAGTTACGGGAGGGCATCGCTTTGGCTGGCGACGCAGTAGGCGAAAGCTCTAGCAATTTACTACCATAGAAATTATCGGTCAAAGCGAGAGAGTTATCGTGGTTATCGGGGTTAAGAGTGGGAATAGTAGCGGAGAGTAAAGAAGATTTAACTTCTATTTGGGCTTTCAATTCAGAAACTAGTGCCTGCAATTCAGCTGAATCTTGGGAATAGTTCTCTCGCTCTCTTTTCACATGAGCAATTTCATTTTCATGTTTAGACCGGAGACCCTCAAGTTCTGTTAAGTATTCGTTTTCTCGGACCCGCAGTTGTTCAATAATGTCCATATCAGCGGATCGTGACTGATTAAGACGATTGAGTTCTGAATTAATTTTAGTTAGCCCTTCAATTTTTTTCTGTAGAGTATCGTGTAACTCACGGTTAGTGATTTCCAAGTTCCAATTTTGATCTTTATACTGTTCTTCCATTCTAGACAGAGAAACTAGTTGATTTTCTAAAGCTTTCAAGCGCTCCTGCTGTTTATCCATTTCGGCCTGTTGCGAATTAATAGTTAATTCGGCCTGTTGCGACTTTTCAGCTAGTTGACGACATTCTCTGAGCAGATTTTCAGTAACTTCACTCGAGAATTGGACATCGCCAGTTCGCCGTGCTAAAATTTTAGATTTCCGTTTATGCCTTATAGACGATGCGGAAGATGGAGATGAGGTAGGGCCCGATTGAAATATACCAGTACCTTCTGAGGGATCATGGTCAGTGGCGCCTGTTTGTAATGAAGGAATAGGCTGAGAAAACAACCGCTCATTTCCTTGAGTAACAACATTGAACTCACGTTGAAAATCTTCAATTTTTCGCAATAAAGTAGGGTCAAGGTGATTGGTGGAAACACGCTCAGAGCCATTGGTACCAACGCGACCAGCAGTGGATTCGGTGCGGATTATAGATTTTAAATGGTTACCTATTTCGGCTTCAAAATCTTGTAGATTTTTACCAATAAGGGTAGTTTGTTCAATTTTAGAATGAACGTCATTCAACTGGTGTTGTAACAACTCCTTCAGGTTATTACTTCCGGAGATCGAATCGGCCGATAAAAATGGTGATGATGAATCAGACATGTTTACCTAGTGAAACGAAACCGTTGTCCCTATATGAAAGTATGCGTTTTTAGTAGGTGAGACAAGCTAAAACAAAAAGAAATAAAAAAGGCCTTGTAACATACAGTCGAGGGGTAGGATGAAGTTAGGTATTACCGATGCCCTATAAAAATAGAAAGACAGGACGATTTTGAGCAGGTTTGACAAGTGACAGGTATTGATGACCAAATCCGTTCTTGAGAAGACTAAATAAAAAGTTTTTTGGAGTTAATATTCATTGGCTTCTTCAGTACACTCTCCGAGTCTCTTTTTGGCCCTTTTTGTCCCATAGTCATTTCCTAGACATGACAATCTGTCGGCTGATCTTCAACAAGAGAGTTATGAAAATATAAAAAATCACATACCACAAGTCTAATAAGCTTATTAAAACCGCAGAAATCTACAATGGGGCGGTGTAGTCCCTATTAATGTTGTGAATTTAGGTCAAGTCAATAATGGAGTGGGGAGATGAAACTTGGGTTAGTTGGGACTGGGGGAAGAGAGTAAACAAAAGCTCAAGCACGCTCAGTCAGAGTGGGTCTCTTAATCATGTATATGTCGACATTTTAAGATATCTAATCGAGTATTTTTTCTTTCTTTTTTTTCTCTTGCTATTTTATTAATTTTACTTTCTTTTTATTTATTATTATTATTATTATTATTATTATTATTATTATTATTATACATTAAGATATATACCAGAGTAGATTATATATTTATCGGCCTTTGAGGGATTGGCTTAATTATTTTGCAAGTATTCCAGCAAGGTAGTCAGTCCCAGGAGCGCGAATTGAGCCATATTATCGGCTCTATCGCTGTGACCTGTATGCTTACATACCGATAATTCTGACTTGGGGCCAGCAATACCAAAGAATACTGTACCTGGACTAGAGTAGGCGTGGTCTTGGCCATCCTGGCCGGTGGTAGGTCCCCCGGTAGGACCAGCCCAGCCGGTTTCCGATAGCGCGTAGGTACTACCAAGTTCAATCTGGAGGTTACGGGCCAGTCTCAGAGCAACATCTTCCGACGGTCCACTAGTAAAATTAGTTTCTGTTTCCAAAGAGAAAAGAGAGAAAGAATAAAAAGAATAAAATACAAAAGGCATCGATAAGCAAAAGAGAGGAAAGGAAACACAGAAGAAGAAAGAGAAGAGCTTGTACTTACGTGTAGTTATTAATATCCTCCTCAGACCACCCGCTAAGCTTTAAGCGAGACTTGAGCGAGTAAACGAGCGTACCACCCTGATAGTAAGAGGAGGCTCCGGGAACTGCGACCAGATAAGAAGAGATAAGACCACCACAGGCCTGTACAGGGTTAGTACTTGAAATTTACTACATTGACATTGCCTTAATAATGACCAAATTGTTAGTATTTCGTAGATAGGTATAAATGACTTACGGCTTCGGAGACGCTGATGGTTTGATTGCGCTCTCTTAAAATGGTAGCAATTTGTGCAATCACGGCAGAAACCTCTTCAGGAGGAAATGTAGGATTTGGCATTGTAATTGGGTTTCTTGAATCAATCAATCGACTACTTAAATTCAATAGTTGAATTACAACGGTCGACTGAGATCAAGCGATGAAATGATGTGATTGGGATTAGAACCGGGTAATGCATAGTCCCATTGAGTCGCCACTAGCGTATTCCATATAATATTTGTAGTTGGAAACGATTGGGCTTTTTTAAATTTGTCGATAGTATATATATAATTGTATCGTTTATCTAAAATGGGGGATCTACTAACGTTTAAAGCTGGCAAAGTCCGATACGATGAAACCACGAAAAGAGCCACGCCGTTAGCTGGCAAGGGTTTAGTTACAGTGGCCCACCATGAAGAAGATGCGACTTTCGTATCGCTGGTCTGGGAACGTCGTGGACCGGGAGCCGTCGATAGCCACGATGGTAGCGAGGAAACTGAACGTGAAGAGTTGCTATTATTCCCTGGTGATGCTCAATGGGTTCACTGTAAAAAGTGTACAACTGGTCGTGTATTTGCGCTAAAGTTTAAGAGCTCTGGTGACCGGTTACTGTTTTGGCTTCAGGAAGATAATGGTCAAGCAGAGCCGGGAACCTTATCAGCCGCTGATAATGAAATTTCTGCCGTTTTAAATAGCTTGCTAAATGTTCTAGAAGAAAATGACGGGAATGATATTGTTATGGAGGACAAAACAGGGGAAAATACAGCAGCCTTGGAGGACACATTATCGACAACAAACACAGGTATCTCGTCCCTCAGTCCCGATTTGTCGGCATTACTTCGCTCAATCAGGATCCCGAGTGGTTCTAGCCCCCAACCGCCATCTTCCAGTATCCCTATTCTATCTATCACTGATGCTCTACCTATAAGCTCATTTGTTGCCCATATTCGGTCCCTGCCTGAACAGGCTCTCAAACCTTACTACGACCTGATGCCTGAAACATTTGAACATACCCGCGAAAACCTCATTAAAGTGATTCAGACTCCCCAATTCTTTTCTAGTGTTGATACTTTGAGTTCAGTTTTTAGGGATTCTGCCGGTATCGGGTCCTTGGTAGCCTCTCAATTGGGCTACCCTTATCAGGGTGAGGGCATAGAGGGATTCCTGAACGGCGCTCGTGAAAGTGGCTTACGTGAATCTGAAAATGACCGGGTTGCAAAAGATCAAGAAGATGTCATGGAAGAGTAGTAGCTATCTGTATAATGCCCATATAAATACCTAATAGTTGTGCTAGATTTCTGCAGTTCAGTCCACACACCTGGTCTCCCCGCATAAATAATCGGCGAGCCTTCATTGTCTTTTGGTCCCACTTTGAGCTGACCATCTCTTTCTGAATTTTTTGCAGTCCACATCACCCTTCTTCCTGACGGAGGTTATTTAGATATATATAGGATAATTTTTCTTAATTTCTTCTATCTTTATCAAAAACCGAAAGCACTCGTTTGAAATATCAAAACCCAAAAACTGAAAAAAAGAGAAAAAACTGAAAGAGTAGAAAAAGTTATTTGTTACAAAGTCGAGGAGCCCCTTTAAAATTGAAGAATAACTAAAAACTTATTATGGCTAATTCGATTAACGATTATCAGTCGCTAAAGTCCTCGCAAGGAGACGGTAAATGGTCACCCCTAAATCGTGTCGCCTGGGCTACTGCGATCAACTGTTACAAGACAAAGAAATTGAATTTGAACCTAGGTGATGATGTCTACATTTTTGAATCACACTCCTCTGGTCTGTGGTACCGTGGGTATGTGATCTCCTCAGTCTCACCAGTAACTTCTATTGAGCAGATGCTAGAAACATCTTCGCAGCCCACTAATAATGCCAACGATGCATTTATTGCCGCTGCTGGGTCCAAGGCTCAGGAGATGAAGATCACCACAGGTGTTATTCCCGCTAGCTGTGTTCATCTCAAGGAACAGCTAGGTCAAAGTTTGAATCAGGGCGGTGATAATGTGGCAGATGCCTCTATTGCTAGCGAGAAATTCTCTGAAAATGGTGTCTTGGGCGATGTCAATGATTTTTTGGAAAACAGTATCCGCCATTCTCCATTTTCTAATGATTATGAATCTATTTTAGCTGAAACTTCTGGCCTCTCCCTTGAAAAACCTAGTCGTCCTCCGGTACCCGCACTTCGTTTGGCCGATAGTGATCTATCTGATTCAGCTTTTGAACCGCTTGTTGATGAAATAGCGTCAGTTGTCAAAGAATGGCACTCGGTTTTTATTTACCGTTACTTTGTTGCTCGTCGCTACGATCTTGTCAAGGCCCTCAACAAAGTTATACAACAACTTTTGATGATTCGTCGCAAACTGCTTTTCGGTATTCTTACCCATGCAGAAAAGGTTACCGCGCGCCAAAAGGCCATTTGGCTTATTGCTCGTGGTACTAAGTTGCTTAAACGTGGCGTTATTGTCCGCGATCAGGCTACTGGTGAAACTGTGTCCGGTAAAGACGATCCAATCAAGATGGCTCAAGAGCAATTCTTGACTGGTTTAGCGCCTAATTACCCCTCTAATACCTTTATGTCTTTTGCTAATGAGGAAACCACCCATTTGCCGGCTCACATCATTGTCAATTTCAAATCCACGTTGGGTAATGGTGCCGTTCCCGGGATGGTTGTCTTTTTTTATTTGCGTAATAGAGTTCGGCGACTTACAGAGGCCTTTTCAGTTGAGGTTAAACCAGATCTCTCGCTTTTGAATATTTCTGCAGTTGTATTTCGTGATTTACCCCGTTCAGTTGTTGATAAGGAGATTTATTTAGTTGCTGTTGTCTTTGAAACAGTCAAGCCTACTGCTACATCTAAGTTACACGTTCGTCGTGGTGTTGCAGCTGGTGTTGCAGATATTAGTCGAATTTTCCGTACTGATCAAAAGAGTGACAGCGAATTCACTATCAAAATGTTCACATCTTACAGCTCTAATGGGGTTTACGATAATGAGAATCATGGCTGGGGTGAGCTAGTCGATCGAATTATTAAAGGCAGTCCCGTTGGTGTTACCTTCACGCCGCGCGCTGAAAAAGTTGTGGTATCTGTTAAAGAATTCAATGCTCCTAGTGCCCGTAATTTAGATCATTACATTAAGCAGGATTCCAGAGCTATTTGTTTTGCAAAGAGTTTATTTGTTAATTCCATGTCTGAAAGACGTAATGATTTGTACCTTCATTTGGGGCTGGTGTCGCTTATCAATGCAGATAACAACTTGATCTCGATTAATGTTTCTTCGGCAAGTGGTACCATGCGATTCACCAAGGCCTCTAATGTGGATCCTGTTGCTACTTGGTTCACTTGCTCGATCTTTCATAATGAATCTATTGGTGAAGTTGTTAGAGCTTGTAGTATCAATGAGTCCCAACAAGATTCTGTGGTTTTTACCATTTATTTGGGCAATGAGGCTATTGGTCAATCCAGTTACCCCGTTTGGAAGAATGTGGGTACTCAAATTGTTGAAGATGGTACAAAGGTTGTAGATATCATCAAGCATGGTGTTAAAACAGGTACAATTTCATTTACGTCTGATTTTAATGGTAACGGCTTCAATGTCAATGCCACTGTTTCGCGGATTCTAAACTGGCGTAGTATTTTTAATTCCCAAGGCCACCAAGAAGTCGTTAGTATCTTGGATAATGTGAAATATATTGATGAACTTGACTTTTTGAAATCCTTCCATGAACTTGTCGACGCTGAAATGGACATTATTAGTTATATGTCGGCTAGTAACAATTACTCTGTTGCTATTGCGGCGTTCAATGCCTTAGTTCATACCCTAAATATGATGACTACACGTAGTTCCCATAATATGTACGTTGTGGATGATTTCTTGGAGAATAATTTTAATTTCGCTGGTATTTCTTTGACTTTGTTGAAGTTGGTTACCTACATCATGCAAAGTTTTTCGTCTAATAAGGGCGTGCGCTCCTTATTCAGATGTAGTAATTATCTGGCCAAGTTCACCGCCAAGGCAATTAGTGTGGATTCGTCTCGTAACATTGATGATTCCTCTTTCACCCGTGAAATTACTGTCAACCTTCACCATATGGTAAAGAATGTTATGTCGTTTATGTCACAGACTGATCCCATCGTTTTTGACGAGCAAGTCGTAGCCTGTCAAAACATTCATCACTGGTTCTTTGAACTGAGACCTCATGTAGCCAGTAGCGATTGTTTGATCATGTTTATCCAGCTTATTGATTCCATACACGATCAAAGTGAGAAGTTATCACTAGAAAAGCTACTTTTGATGCAAATATTGTGTAAATCATGGCTATATAAAAACGCTCGTTTTAGAGGTCAAATCACCTCCTATTGTATCAAGTGGACTCTACCCTACTTTATAAAGGCTCTTAGTAATTCTGATTCTTACGATAAAGATAAGCTAAGAATTTTATTGAGTGTTTTTGCTGAACAATTCAAAGTTATTTGGCCTATTCGTCACCAGGAATTAGATATATGTGCTATGTACGGTCCGCTATTACCCATTGTAGCTAAGACCTATCTAGTGTTCTTGAACGCCTTTAAAAACAGAGATCCATCATTAGTTAGACGCACTTACTCGTCACTTTTCCCCGCGCGCTACCCTGTCGAATCACGTCCAGTTGATTCTATTGTTGAAGGTGCTGTTTTTGATGAGCTATTAATTGAGCTTGGTATTGTTTTCACTTTTTTGGTTAACTTGGCTCATATCTCAAGTGATTCAGTCAGTGATTCCCAATATTTTGAGGATAAAACCAATCAGTTGGTTAGCAATATCATTGAAGCTTGTGACGCTCTGTTGATGAGTGTCTCGTTTCCCAAGACTTGGATTTCTCTATTTGCTTTGCACCATGAAACGGCCTTTGGTTGTATGGCTTATTTGAAGAGCATCATGAAGAGCCAATACTTACCCTCCACAGACCGCGCTGAAGAGTTCAATACCCAAATATGGTACAATTACTTTACTTCCATGTTGAAAATTGTAGGCTCTGAATCAATTGCCATCGAAAACCTGTCAGAACAAAAGCGTAAAGCTATTTGGAAGATATCGGGCGATATTAGAGGCCAAGCTATGTCATTATTCACTGAATTATGGGATTTCTTGGGCTGGGATGCTAGCGCTGAAGATATGACTCGTTTTGGTATTAAGAAGTTTGGTGGTTACCAAGTCCAACTCTTTGGTGGTGAGACTAGTATTGTGGAAGATGTATTAAATTTGTGCTTATCTAAGCATGTGGCTGTTCAGACTGATGCTATCAGGGTTTTTTGTACGATCATTGTTGGTGAGTGGGCTTTGAACGAGGATCTTTCCGCGATTGAAAAGGAAGTTATAGGCGCTATCGATGATATTTTTGCCACTAAGCAGTTTTTGCCTGGGGAAAGAGAAAAGAATAGGTTCATCAAAATCTTGCGCTCTGTAATCAAAATAGATCATGAAGACGAGGCTTATGCACCTATAAGCAGCCTTATTAACAATATGGATGAATTCTTGGACTTATCTATTGAACTTAAGAACGTCCCCGAAGGCGAATTTTTTAATGATGACAAGATTTTCCATAGCCTTAATGTGCTTAATTTTTTGAAGCACGTTGGTAAGATTGAGATATTTTCTAAGCATGTTTACGAAATTTCGCAAGGGCATCTTGGTAAGCATAATTACGTACAAGCAGGCCTAGCACTGACGCTTTTGGGGTCAGCCTATACTTGGAATACTCAAGTTGTTTTGCCTAGTTCTGAACAACCAGTTTTCCCATCACAAACCGAATTCCAACGTAAAGAAGCTCTTTACAGAGATGCTATTAATGCTTACACCAAGGGTGAATCCTTCGAGCATGCAATTGCCGCTACCAAGGAACTGATGACCGCTTATGAAGAAGTTACATTTGATTTTAGGAAGTTGTCTTCTCTTACATCTAGCTTATCCAAGCTTTATGAAAATGTAGACAAGGTTCGTCGAGCTTACGCTACTTATTTCCGCGTTGCTTTTATTGGTAAGAGTTTCCCTAAATCATTAGGTAATCGTCAATTCATTTACCAAGGCTCCCCCTATGATAAACTGGAAACAATTCATGATAATTTACGTAAGACTTATCCCGGTGTAGTGATTGTGTCTAACAATGGCGAACCTGTCTCTAACGAAGGGTTTGTTTTACAAGTTTCATCAGTGTTGCCCAAATCCAGGTTCGAGGATTTCGGTGAATTAGATATTTCACCAGGGGCAAGGGATTATTTGATGCGAGCAGGTCTCCGAGATTTTACTTCTATTCGAATGGTTACAGGAGGTAAATCGCCATTAACTATTTGGACAGAAAGCACTACCTATGAAACTTATGAAGCGTTCCCAACTATTGTGAAACGTAGTGAGATTAAGAAAGTTTCAGTATCGAGATTATCCCCTATCGAAAATGCATTGAAGGCTGTTCGTGCTAAGATTAATGAACTCAATGGATTGGCATATGCGATAAATAATGGTACGTACGATAAGTCCAGCAACCAACTTGATCTAGTACTTGAGGGTGCTATTGATTCTCGTATCGGTGGCGGTATTCAAATGTATCGTGCTTTCTTTGAGGATAGTAAGCTGCGTTCGGATGAAAATGTGGCTAAATTTGTAAACTCATTAGAAAATTCTTTCTTGGACTATACCGATGCTATTCAAAAATGCTTAATTGCCCATCAGAAAGTCATGAACTTTTCGATGAAGCGTCTCCACGATTCACTGGTCGAACGATTCAAGCGTCATTTTGCTAGAGAACTATCACATATGGCAGGCACTAGTAATTACTTCACTAGACAGTTACCTTCCGGAGGTCGCCCTCACGATAAGAACCTTGGATTTTTGGGTGATATAGATAAATTATCCGAGCCTAATCTTGGTTCCGATTTCAATTTGTATTTTGGCAATGCCGCCCGATCGGGTTCTTCTGCCATCCCGCAACTTGAGCCTGCACCTTCACTGGCTGATACCTTTAGTCAAGTTTCCGCCTCATTGAGCTTTGATGATGTCGCGTCATCAAGAGCTAGTTTTGCGGGCTCTTTGAGTTCTGATGGTAAACCTTCAATGATAATTGAATAATTCTCTATAGATGGTACAAGTTTGGCTTGATGATATTCATTTTTTTGCTACTGATAATGCCCTTTTCAGAATTTAAGCTAAACTCACTATGATGATAATACATATAAATACATATATTAGAATTAGAAATTAAATACTACTTTATTGTGAAATTAAACCGGAATAGTACATACCCGACTAATATCCGATTTTCTATTTTCATTGTATCATACGCCGGTCCAGGTGAGCTCCGTTACCCGGTCTCCGTATTCTCCCGGTCCCTGGAGCACCGTCTATTATTCACCACTGCACCATAGTTAACATTTCCTTCATCCACCTTTGACCGTGATTAGATATATATCATTGTTATTTAGTAATTACGACACTAACGTATACAAGCCAGCCAATAATTCAACATGTTTAGATTAACTGCCCGTCGCGTCTTTAGCCAAGCTACATCTGTCGCTGTCTTGCCCCGTGCTACCCCTCAGTTTGTTCGTTTCTACTCTACGCCTTTGGTTCAAACCGATGTTGAAAAGCGAGTCATTGACGTTGTTAAGGCTTTTGACAAGATTTCTGACCCCACTAAGATCACCGCTACTTCTCATTTCAACAAGGACCTTAACCTTGACTCTCTTGATACTGTTGAAGTTGTTGTTGCTATTGAAGAGGAATTTGACATTGAAATTCCTGATAAGGAAGCTGACGAAATCAAGACCATCAGCCAAGCCGTTCAATACATTCTAGCTCAAAGTGATGGTATGTAATTCTGATTTCTAATTATAATAAGGGGTTTGATTTTTCTGATGATTTCATATTGAGAATACAAGCTTTGTTTTGCCTTTTTTTACTAACTTCTACCGTTTTCCTCAACCGTTCTTCCTTTTTTCTCTTTTTTGCCCTTAATTAGCCAAATAAATCAACCTACCTTAGATTTATTGTTCACTACCTGACTGGAGACTATTACATTAGATTGTTTTGTCAGCGCCAAGTTGTTTTATGATAGTCGTATATTCCCTTTATTATTATTTATATGATTTTCAATCCTCTTCTGTTCTTTTTCAATCCGATTTTTCATGTATTGGCGTCTTGTCCTGTGTATATAGTCGTACTGTAACATACTCAAAATTAACTTATCCTTTTCCATCTTTTAATATTTGCTCTTTTCTATTTTTTGTTTGATAATTTTATTGTTATAAATGCTACATTACTGTCTAAATACTCGCCAAAAGCTCTACTTCATGTTATTCTCCACTCTTCTATCACCACCCCCGATTTAAAGGTGAAGGAATAGCCGAGAAACCTCCCACTCTGTTATGCCTCCCCGCGTATAATCGCAAATACTCTAGTAATACTGGGCAATAATTAGCCACGTCACTCAATAATAGGTTTATTTTGGAAACTAATCACCCAAATTATCTAAATTGCCTAAAAATGTCCGATACTTTTGAAACTTCTTCTCCCGTTATCGATGTTGACCCCAATAGCCTAGCTAGTGACGCCCAAAAGAAGGCCGTAGTTGTGGACTATAGTGGTTACCAAACAGATGCTTCAGTTGAAGACGAAGGTGAAGTTGATGTCATTGAAAGAGATGAAGGTAATTTAAATATCAGCAATAGATCCATTCACTGATAAAATAATTACTAACTGGTTAACTTCCCTTTTTAGATTTGCTCGACGTTTTTGATACTGATGAAGAAGTATGTGGCTATTTTATCCTATAAATTGCGATGTGACCGTTGTTGTTGAAGAGCTTTCCTATTAACTATGCTTTTTCTAGAATATCGATTTAGTTCATTTGAAAATTGGATCAATAGAAAGCCTACCACTGAAAAAATTCAAGAATGTATTGGTATGTGTTATCCATTGGAGTACGACGCCTAGTTTCCCCAAGACATACTAACCATATAGGAACGTCCTTCAATAAAAAATCAGTCATTATGCCTACGCCAAAACAATATTACATCTATGAGAGGCCTCGAAGATGTTCAAGATAAATTAGAGGATTTGGACTTATACGATAACCGTATTAGTCATATTGATCATTTGCAACATTTTACCGAACTTACTTCCTTGGATGTAAGCTTCAACAAAATCCGTACTATCAAACATCTTTCTCACCTAAAAAAATTGGTAAACTTGTATTTGTGTCAGAACAAGATTACTGAGATTCAAGGCTTAGCTGATCTAATAAATCTGGTCAATCTTGAGTTAGGTGCGAATAGAATTAGGGTAAGTTAAAGAAGTATCACATAATTTGGTTTCTGTCGCGATAACTAACCGTTTAACAGGAAATAAAAAACCTAGATAACCTAATTAATCTCGAGCAGCTGTGGTTGGGGAAAAATAAAATCACTGAGCTCAAAAATCTATCCGCTTTAAAGAATCTTAAGATTCTGTCCATTCTTTCCAATCGTGTGACTAAACTTGAAGGTCTAGAAGCCTTGGAAAATTTAGAAGAACTTTACATTTCACATAATGGTATTGAAAAGATCGAAGGTCTAGATAACAATGTAAGTGTCATTATTCAATATTACTTTAATTATATATTCATTCTAACTTTTTTTCTTAATTGTAGAAAAATCTCCGTGTGATTGATATATCCAACAACAAAATCTCCAAATTAGAAAACTTATCTCAACTTGAAAATTTGGAAGAACTGTGGGCCTCCAACAATCAACTGGACAACTTTGGCGACGTTCAACGTGAATTAGGCAAGCTATCTAACATGGAGACCGTTTATTTTGAGGGTAATCCATTGCAGAAGAATAACACAGTTACATATAGAAATAAGGTCAAGCTATCTTTGGGACCTTCATTGAAACAAATTGATGCTACCTATATTAGAACATAATGTAGATTATTTACTCTATCAATTCCTATTTTTTGGTGAGAGATTAGTATAATTAATTTAATTACTGTTAATTTTTTTCTATTTTATATCCCGATTTCAAACTTCTCATTATGCTTTTACCTTTTTTCAATAAAGACATACTTTCAATCAGTGATATTAAAAACAATTTGGCATAAAACCGAAATATACAGAAATGAACGAGAAACATGTTCTTAAATCTAAAACTTTAGAATATAATTGTTGGTACAAATTGTTGCGTTAGTAGCAAGCCATCATCTAGATATAATAATTTTTTAACATTACCTTTAAAAAATACTGGCAAAAACATACATATCATTTCATTAGGTAGAATAATGTATATTAAATGGAAAAAAATATTTTGAATGAGGCGAGATTCGAACTCGCGCATCCGAAGATACCAGGGGTTTTATTATTGAATAAACAACAACTATTTGAATTTAGGTTGTGACCTAAACCTGGCGCCTTAAACCACTCGGCCACCCATCCAGTTTGTTGGGAATAGACCCTTATTTGCGTACTATAGCCCAACCTTTTATCAAATTTATAAAAATTGGAAGGTGAGACAAGAAGATCGTCTAAAAATTAAACAAATTCTCGAAACTTTAATGACCACGCCTACAATCAAGTATTATTCTGGAAATCTTTTTTTGATTTTTAAAATATACAGAATGAAGGTTTCCCTGGAAACTGTTTCGGAAAGGTTAAAACCAAAAAAAAGTACTTGCGGTTTCAGTGGATCGAACACTGGACCTTCAGATTAACTGGACTGGAGTTTGAACTTCAGTCTGACGCTCTCCCAACTGAGCTAAAACCGCAAAATGGACGACACCGGAATCGAACCGGGGACCTCGCGCATGCTAAGCGCATGTGATAACCAACTACACCAGACGCCCGTTTTTATGTTAACTAAAAACATTTACTAATTTAAGTATTTCTCAGTTCTGTACTGATCTTTTTGACTCATTAAATGAGTAAAGTTTAATTTTCAGGTATTTATTTATAAAAGGTTTTTCGTAAATGAATTAAATACTTTTGGGCTTTTTAAACTTTTTAATTTTTACGGGCTAAACATGTCAATTTTTTTATTTGCAATTGTGATTTCTTGTTTACGATCGCTCAGACAGTCATTGAAAAGTAAAATTACACTGAGAAACAAAACAAACAAAAGCTGTATTCTAATTATTTTATTAAAAAACTGTTAAGTTTGCTGGACGCTTAAGAAAAAAATATCAAATATACGAAACCGAGAATTTTAATTCAGTTCCCAGACACTATTAAGCTATACAACCATCTTATATTTGTAAAAAAGGCTCAAAGGAGACTGAAATTAATTATGACTTGGTTGCACTTCGTATCAAATGTTTGAAAATTACACACCTCTAGTTACGTTATATAGACATTATAAAATTTGGGAAGTAATTCAAGTCTTTAAAAGTTCAATAATAACTATTAGACTAGAAACGAACTCCATTAGGTACGAAAAGATAAAGAATCATTGAAAGCTAATCATAATTTTGATAATAAATTTGGTGAACACAAAATATTTTCAAATTTTTTCACATGGGGACAAGTGAATAATATAATAATTTTTTTTTGAATTTTGAATTTTAAATGTTCAAAAATTAGTAACTTCTGGATGAAGAAACGACGATAGATAGAATTCACATAAGAAACGAGATTTCTTAATTGCTTACAACAGTAGCCAAAAAATACCCACTAAATATTAAAAGCACAACGGTAGTTAGAAATGAAACTAACAACTCGTAATATTGTCAGGATTGAGGTTTCTTTCCAAAAAAGCAAATGCCGTTGCCCAGAATCGAACTGAGGTTTCGTCGGCCACAACGACGTGTACTAACCACTATACGACAACGGCTTTCAGTGAGTTACTTAAGTATTAGCTCATACCGATCGTACAGTAATATTGATTTTCGAAATAGCTGGTCATTTACTTGATATAGATTGAGAATTTCGGGTTCATAGGCTTTTTTTGGTATCTCTAGAGCACAGTATAACGGAAAAATATTGAAAGCAGTAATATATAGAACCTGTTATTCTTTTAGATTCCAGAAATACGAGCCAAGTCTCATTGAGCCGGCTTGCACAACCGTTTCGATAAAACACTGTATCGATCTGATTGAAACCCTTGGATTTGTTTCATTAGATCAAAATTGGCTGCCGGTAAAACTCAAATGTATAATAGTTACGGCACTGTTACGTCGTACCCTTTGTTCAGAGATTTTCAGTGACCTTCTATTGACGTGGTCTGCAGGTTTCCTCCCAAAATATTGTTATATACGTGTCAATTGTCAACTGTGCTGGCAATATTATTAAATATCCGAAGGTTTTGTTGAACTTGATCAAAATTAGTATAAACACGTTTTTGGTTCATTAACGAGCTTTTTACAATAGCTAAGTGTATCAAAAAATTTCAAATCTGATTCATAAGCTTGTTAATTACCGATAATGGGGTCCACTTCAACTCCTGTCAACCTTAAACAGCGTAAGAAGGTCTCACCTTCTCGCGCATCAACCACCGAGTCGAAGAAAGGTGCTGGTGAAGCTGATGAAGAAAAAATTCACTCTGAAATCATTAATGACAAGAAAAACTTCAAGATCGCCCTAATTGTAATTACGGTTCTTGCTTTTGTTTCTCGATTCTATCGTATTACATATCCTTCCCAAGTCGTATTCGATGAAGTTCATTTCGGTAAATTCGCATCATATTATTTACAAAGGACTTACTTCTTTGACCTTCATCCCCCTTTTGCTAAATTAATGATTGCTGCAGTGGGCTATCTTGTTGGATACAATGGTGATTTTAAATTTGACAACATTGGGGAATCATACATTACCAATAACGTTCCTTATGTGGCTTACCGTAGTCTTCCTGCTATCTTGGGTTCATTGACTGTCCCTATTGTTTTTCTAACAATGAAAGAAAGTGGGTTTAGCCTCCCTGCTTCAATTCTGTCCGCTTGTTTAATATTATTTGATAATGCTCATGTCGGCGAAACTCGTTTAATTCTTTTGGATGCTGCTCTTATTATCTCCGTTGCTCTTTCCATTTACTGTTACGTTCGTTTTTCCAAACTTCGTGATCAAGTCTTTTCCTATGGATGGTGGAAGTGGTTAGTACTGACCGGCATTTCTCTTTCTTGTGTAATTAGTACCAAGTATGTTGGTGTTTTCACTTTTGTCACTATTGGCCTTGCAGTTTCAATCGACCTTTGGAATTTACTCGACATTCGTAAGGGTTTAACCTTAAAGGAATTTTCTCGTCATTTCGTTGCTAGAACTCTTGCTCTTATTGTTTTACCTTTCTGCATTTTCCTTTTCTGGTTTTGGGTTCATTTTGCTATTTTAACAAAGTCTGGCCCCGGTGATAGTTTCATGAGTCCTGAATTTCAGGAAACTCTTGGTGATAATATTCTGGCCCGTGAAGCCAAGCTAATAAATTACTACGATATTGTTACTTTGAAACACAAGGATCTTGGTGCTTTCTTGCACTCACACAATTACCACTATCCCTTAAGATACGATGATGGTAGAATTTCCTCCCAAGGTCAACAAGTCACTACTATTAAGGAAGCTGATATCAGCAACCAATGGCAGATTCTTCCCCCTCAAGATTTTGCCGAAGATCTTCGTAAGGGAGTACCTGTTTCTGGTGGTCAAACCATCCGTCTTCGTCATGTTGCTACAGATACTCTTTTGTTAACCCATGATGTTGCTTCTCCTCTAATTAGCACCAATCAAGAATTTACTACTATTCCTATGTCTCAAGCCATTGAAAAACAAAAGGACACGCTATTTAATATTAAGTTGATCAACGGAATGGTAGAGCCTTTGAAGACCAAGGCCGGTTTGCTTAGATTAGTTCACGAAAGCACTAATGTTGCATTGTGGACTCACGACGTTCAACTTCCAGATTGGGCTTTTAACCAATACGATGTTAATGGTAATAAGAATACTCTTGAAGCATCCAACACCTGGTTTTTTGATGAAATTATTGACTTAGACGATGATAGAAAAGTTTGGATTCCCAAAGAGCCCAAGTCTATGCCTTTTTTGAAAAAGTACTTTGAATTACAAAAGCAAATGTTTGCCAAGAACAACGCTCTTACCAACTCTCACCCTTATGCCTCTACCCCTATTACATGGCCCTTTTTGGTTCGTGGTGTTTCATTCTGGGCTAATCAAACAGATAGAGAACAAATTTACTTTATTGGCAATTACTTTGGCTGGTGGCTTGAGATAGCTGCAATCATGTTTTTTGTGGGGATTATAGTACTTGATCAATTAACTCGTAGAAGAAATAACAATGTTCTCGGTAACAGGACTCGTAGTAAGATTTACAACACTATTGGTTTCTTTTTTGTTGGTTGGGGGGCTCATTACTTTCCCTTCTTCCTTATGGGTCGACAACTTTTCTTACATCACTACCTTCCCGCTCATCTTATCGCTGCTTTAATTACCGGTGGCATGGCTGACCTCGTATTCTTAGAATTGGAATATCTTGAATTCAATAGAGCTAGTCTGCGAACCAATAGAAACAAGAGCCTTATCATTGGTGTTTCCATATTTATTGGTGCTCTCATTGCTTGTTTTGTTTTCTTTGCACCTCTGACTTACGGTACTCCTGGGCTCAGCATTGAGGGTATCCAAGCTCGCCAATGGTTGGATGTTAAGTTACATTATAGCAAATAAATTAACCCCAACTCTAATACATATAAGATAGATTTTATATAGAACATTTGGACTTTACTTATTAAAAATAAAAAGTAAATACGATGTAACTCATAAAAATAATGAAAAACAAGCTTTAAATCAATATTTTTAATGATACTTTATACTATAGACAAATATATACAGGCCGTCTATTGCACATTAGAGTAGTAACTTGATGTAAATGAAAGCAAAAGACAGAAGAAATTGATTATGCGGAACAGGATAAAAAAATAACCTCCACCTCAAATTAATGATCATTAAGAAAAATCATTTTTAACAAACCTGAGAAGTAAAAGAGACATACACGGCCAAAAAGAATCACATGAGCCCAACCTTCTATGACTGAACAATCGATTCAACTGACATTATTTATCCACTCTTTTCGCTCTTGTTGAATAGAACTTTTTACTTTTGGGATTCGACGTATCTCTTAACAACATTCATAGTGACTTCTAAATCTTCTTTATTTTCGGCAGCCTTCTTCTTATTCAACCATTGCTTTTGTAATCTCTTGGGGACGAAGGGAGTAGGAGCCACTGGGTACGGGCCAAGAACACCATCGAAAGCCCTAATAGGCTTATTGACATCGGAGCCAGTTCTACCGGACTTTTCTTCAATAAACTTTTGTAATTCCTTGTAACCTTCGATATTCCAAGCGCTCATGTCCTTAGGTTCAGTAGGCCATATAAAAGCATCTTCCATATCCACAGTCATCTTCTTAATTTGAGCATTTCTATAACGAGGGCCTCTGGGCTGATCTCTTTGCCATTTGGCATGTAATAATTGGGTAGTGACATTTAAAACAGGAAGTCCATAAACATTATAAAGATAATCTCTCAAATCGAGCTTGTTGAATTTTCTGGGAACAATAAATTTAGCTTGGTAAGGGGTGTGCTTGGCGTTTGGTCGCAGTAGGATAATTCTAGCCCAGGGTAAAAAGACTTGCTTCTGGCCCATCTTGAAGGGAGCAAGTCCCATTTGTCTGCTTTGTCTAGTTTTGAGGAAAACTTTGTGGGCAAAGTTACGGGGCTTGACTTCACTGATATCATCTGGTGTTTCAATTTGGCCAATAGGTAAATTTGTCGAGGGGGCCGCGGTGGACGCGGTAAAGATAGATCGGGATTGCCCACGACCTAACTTGGATATTGTGGAAGAAATAAAGTTACGCAACATTGCGAATTGTATATATGGCTTATTCCTTTACTGATTCTCCCGGATAAAAATTAGCCTACACGCAACGTCACCGTGAGTTGAGATTTATTACTCGAGACAAAGCCCAAATCGCTACTGATGATGGAAGACCGCTGGAAACTTTTGGTGGGACCAAAAATCTTCACCCAGTCGGTCGCCATGGAGACCAATGGCATAGTTCATAACCATAATGATTGTCTATTATATAGAAACACCACCATTTAGATATCGATTTTGGATAATGAATTATATATATATGTATTCAAATATGAGTGTTTTATATGAAAATCCATTAACTTGGCTTTCACTGAGTTTTAGAATCTACAATATTCCCCAGAGAATGACGCTGCATTCACAAATATGTCGACAAACTAATTATAAGTATAGACCCAAGATATTTTATGCCAATCACAGAAATAGATAAGATCTTCAAGAATACCAAACAGAGAAAACACACTATATATATAATACCGAACGTTCCAGACGCTCAAACTATAAGATAAATTAGGAAAAAGGAATTTCAAAAACTGCGTTGGATCAGTTTCTGCAGTATGTTTTAGCTTACCTGGACTAGTAATTTTGGCATAACAACCATAAACCGTCCTTTAGAGAGTGGCCAGACGCCGGCGCACATATTCTATAGCTGTCGTAGTTATTCTTCATTAGTGTTAGGCTTGAAGAGATTTTGAGACTAGGGGCCGGTATATACTCAACATGTCTATTTTGATAAAATGAGCTAGGATAAAAAACGAGATAATAGAAGAACAAAAACCAGTTTACATAATACTAAGAAAAAAAAATATACCCGACGAAATTATAATAAACAAAATGCAAAGTTAAAAGAAATTAAAAATGAAGAGAGAGAAAAGTTATACATAATACATATTAACGCATGGCAGCTCTGATATCGTTTAATTGTTCAATACCAGTGGTGGCACCCTTAGAGGTCTTCTTCCACATCTTCTTACCGACAACATCGTAATTATCCAAGAAATCATCCATAATGGATTCGAAATCAGATCTTTCTTTAGTTATATCGAATTCAGGCACGTATTCTTCCTCAACGTCGTCATTCATGTATACTTCTTCAAGCTTATCGAACTTATCGTCTAATAAAGTCAAACCTTCATTACGAAAAATAGCTGAACTGGACATAGAGAAACCAGTTAATTCAGTACCACCAGACTTCTTAGTCTTACCCTTGCCTTTTCTACCGACACGGCTGATAGTGGTAAGAGCGCCTAACCCATCACCAGCTTCACTGTCACTATCATACCCAGCAGCATTCTTAGACGAGGCTTGGTCAATCTTGAATTGCTTGAATTCAGCTTCCCAGTCGACATACTCGGGAGCAGTGGCGTCGCCAGTGAATGGTTCTTCACCATAGCTTACTTCTTCACCCAGGTTTTTGAATTGAATATCAGCGTCATCAAAACCTTCGTTAAGACTATGACTATAATTAGTTGAAAAGGCATCTCTTCCTAAGCCTAGATCATCAGCCCCGGTGACGGTATTATCTGAGAAGTCAGAACCATATTCTTTCGGGTCAAAATTGTCCCAGTCAAATTCTTCGGCAGCACTGGCTTCCTTTCTACCGGAGCTAATGATCTGACTAAAAATATCTTCTTCATCATCGATCTCTTCGCCAACATATGCTTCATCTTCCAGAGCTTCTAGGACTTCACGAAGACCAGGTTCCATATCCGGCTGGAAACCAGAAATAGCATCTGGGATATTTTGCATATCTTGATAAGTGATTTTAAGCATGTCGGTCGAGGGAAGGGCTTCAGACGGTAAGGCAACGCCGTTGGCCACAGCATAGTCGGCCTTAAGAATAAGGTCAGGGCCTTGCTTCTTGCCGGTGGTCTTTGCTTTCTTTTCCATGAAAATGGCATCGGAGTGCACACCAATAGGTTTCAAATGTTGCATATAATCGTATTTACTATCATCGTATTGGATACCGTAACCAGCGGCCTCACCTTCATTTTCTCTTCTACCCTGAGCCTTAAACTCAGCCTCCTGCTTGGCCAAATCAGCAGCAGTAAGACCCTTGGTAGGTACGGTCTTGGAAACGTTTTTGGGCTCGACCTTCACAAAGACACGTTCCGAGGCCTCGGCATCAAGGAACAGAGGATCTTCCTGAGATCGATGCACGAGGGCGTATGTATCCGCATTCTTCTTATTAATCCACTGTCTAGGAGCCATCTTAAAATAATTGTTATCACTATCGCTATACGGAAAAAAGTTTACAAACTTTTGTGCCTCCAAAAACCAATTTTTTTTCTTTTTTCTCTTTTTCGGCCGCTTCGTTGGGAGGAGGCGAAAAACACAGCCATTGGACGTTAAATCACGTGGGTATTGGCCCTAAAGGACTTAAGTATATCCATCTATATATGGAAGTGCCAATATGGATTGTGTGTAAGACGAGATTTTCTCCTAATTCTACAACTTTTTTACAGCTATTTCAAGACTTCTGACCTCAGTTTACCACGATAACGGGACGCAATTTATGAGCACTCATTCACGAATGGCCAATTCATCAAAGAACGCTAGTGTAGCGTCTATTTCTGTCCCCCATGGCTCACCGGGCCAATCCACAGGAGGGATTGTATCACCTATGATTAAGCCGGATGCCGACAGTAGCCACTGTCACGATGACAATAGCGATAAAAGCCGTTCGTTGTCAGATGGTAATTTCAACGAATCAGCAAAACCTTCTAGGATACAGTCTTTTCTTAATTTGGGCGCTGATTACCCCGGCGCCATGAGTATTACTGGTAGCGGTAATGGTGGGAGCGCACGGCGCCAGTCATCCAACTCTCTAGCCCGCCAAACTATGGTACTATCTGATGCAATTATCTCCTCTACCGCTAGTGCGATCATAGACCCCACGGACGGTGATGATTTTCCAGCATCATCTTCATACCAGGTGCCCCCTTCACCGTCTGTAAAGTCTATCGACATCGAGAATCCTCACCCTGAAGTAGTCAAGGTTGTAGGCCGCCACTTGGTCAATGACTCGGATTTTCCCGCGAGCTATGGCTCTAATAATCCGGAATTCAATAGCACTTTTGATTCACTAAAATTACAAGGTGGTGATATTACTCGACAATTGTATAACTGGCAGCGGACCCACGAAGACGGTGATAACTTTGGTCGTCGAGGTCGATCGCAGTCTTTCGATGTGCTGCGTGATGATATTCCAGATGATACTGAAAACCTAAATATTCAAAGTATAAAAGCTCCTGGTGGCTTTAGACGGAATTTTCTAGTCAATAAGGCTCAAGCGTACGAGGGTGGCATGCTTTCAAGGGACAGCCAACCTACCTTCCTAACCCGTAACTTTATTGAATTTCTCAGCATATACGGCCATTTCGCCGGTGAAGAATTAGAGGAAGAAGATGAAGAAGAAGAAGAAGAAAGTAATGAGGGTGCACGCCGGCAACGCGCTAGCAGATCTTATGATGGTCACCTCCACCTTGATCAGCTTGAACCCGATGAGGAAACACCCCTTAATCCGCATACTCCAACTCGAAAATCACGACGACAAGCCATTGCTCAAGGTAACGCATCTGCATCTAAGGCTGTCATGCTACTACTGAAATCGTTTGTTGGCACAGGCATCTTATTTCTTCCCAAGGCATTTCTTAATGGTGGGTTGCTTTTCTCATCATTGGTTTTGACATTGTGCGCCGCTCTGTGTTATTGGTGTTTCTTGCTTTTGGTCCAGAGCAGAATGGCTACGGGTATCAATAGTTTTGGTGATATTGGCGGGGCGCTATACGGCCCTGTTATGCGCCAGATGATTATTTCTTCTATTGTGGTGTCCCAAATTGGCTTTGCGTCGGCTTATATCGTTTTTACTTCAGAAAATCTCCGTGCTTTTGTACTATCAATCTGGGGAAAATCACTTAATATCGAGACCCTGATTTTAATTCAACTAATTATCTTTATGCCCCTTTCAATGGTTCGTGATATTGTCCGTCTTTCTGGAACTGCCCTTATCGCCGATTTGTTCATCATGTTGGGCCTGATCTACCTATATTATTGGAGTGGTAGTTTAGTGGCTCATAATGGTATTTCAGATATCGTTCTCTTCAACAGTGACAACTGGGCATTGTTCCTTGGTACTGCGATTTTTACTTTCGAGGGTGTTGGCTTGATCATTCCGATTCAGGAATCTATGAAACACCCTCACCAGTTCACTTCTGTACTAGCTGGTGTAATGATCGGTATTACCTTTTTATTTGTATCCATGGGTGCCCTTTGTTATTCCGCCTTTGGATCACAGACCCAAACTGTGGTTATTCTCAATCTACCCCAGGAGAGTAAATTTGTTAATGGCGTTCAGTTGCTTTACTCAGCCGCTATCCTACTCAGTACACCCTTACAGTTATTCCCTGCGATTCGAATAATGGAAAATGGTATCTTTACCCGTAGTGGTAAATTCAATAGTAAAGTCAAATGGCAAAAAAACATTTTTAGAACCTTTATTGTTATGATGACTGCTTGTGTTGCTTGGGGTGGTGCCGATGATTTGGATAAGTTTGTGGCTCTGGTCGGTAGTTTTGCGTGTATTCCTTTGGTGTTTTTATATCCTCCTCTTTTACATCTTAAAAGTTGTGCTAAAACTTCTTTGGCGCGCGCCGGTGATATATTCCTATGCGTGATCGGTATCTTGGCTATGGTTTACACCACTTACCAGACTTTATCACAATGGTTATTCAAGTAAATATGATAGAGAGCAAAATAGACAACAAACTAAGACATATATAAAAAGAGTGTGATATATACAGAAATTAGAATAGATTTTAATTTTTTTTCTTCTTTAAACTATGTCTTTTATCACTGGTAGTTGAATTAAATTAATTACTAATCAAGCTATCATGTTCAATATCTACATCGGACAAAATGGAGGCTAATGAGGCATGGCTTTCGTGAACTCTCATGTTCGTGAAGAAAGCCATATTATCTCTATGAGCAGCATATTCAGAGTCGGCATAGCCCAACAGCTTCTCAATATCTTGACTACGGTGACCCTTGATGATGGAAAGTTCCATAGAAGAGTAGTTAACCATAGCACGGCCCACTTCTTGAGGTTCAAAAGTGGGATCCATCTTCAGAGAATTCGCACTGCGCTGACCAACATATAAGCCTACAGACTGATGCGCGTGGAAAGAGCCTTCGATATAGATGATACCTGCGGGAAGTAAACCGGATTTTCTCTTTTTACTAACTGCCTTGTAAGCGCCAATATCGATAACGATTTTACCTTGTGGTGCCAGACCATGTAAAATCCAGAAATGACGATCCTTGATAGGGTTCCGTTTCGGTAAGAATCGGGTATGAAGTGGGGTATTATTTATAGTCAAACGAGCTAATTCGGCAGCTTGGGCCTCGGGGGTAGAGTAAAGACCCGAAGTACTGATCCCGGAGATACCACCGTCAATATCTATATCGTTTTCTTGAATGTACTTCACAATAGAGACAACATTACCAGGGACAGCACTACGGCAGATAATAGTAGTAACACCAGCCGATGTGGCTAATTCGGCGGCCACTAGTTTGGTGGTCATACCGCCTGTACCTACACCTGAACCAGCTGAGGATACGTCTACTGTTAACTTTGAAACATCATCCACAACTAAAACTGGCTTGGCATCAGGGTTGTTACGCGGATTATCGGTATACAAACAGTCAACATCAGTCATAAGAAAAAGGTAATCAGCATTAATCATACCTGCAGTGATGGCGGATAAAGTATCGTTATCACCAAATTTGATCTCAAACACGGAAAGCGTATCGTTTTCATTAACAATAGGAATAGCGCCCATGCTAATCAAGCCTTGCATGGTATTCGCCGCATTTAGGTACTGCGTACGGTCGACAAGATCGTTTTTGGTCAGTAAGATTTGGGCAATAGGTTGATCCAGTTGACGGAATAAACTGTCCCAAAGGCCAATCAAGCGAGCCTGTCCAATAGCGGCAATAGCCTGGACCTCAGCTAAATGTTTAGGTCTTTTGTCTAATTTCATTCGTTTTAATCCTACGGCGATACCGCCCGACGATACGATGATGACCCTATGGCCGTCTCTTCGTAGCTTGACTGCCATTTCCACAATAAGGGACATATTAGCAATCTTGGGTTCACGCGTGACCTCGTCACATAAAGAAGATGTACCTAAGATAGTGAATAGTTAGTATCTAACCGTTGAAGCAATATTTCGCTGTTTTTTTTGGTTGCTTTTAAACTCAAAAGAATTATAAATAAAAAGGAGCACCTGATATTGTACGAAGCCAAATTGGCACTAAAAAAAGTATCAGAGGTGACTAAATTACCCAAGGTTTTCCCCACACTAACTAAGCCTAAAGGTTTTGAACGTACCTAGTTTGATAACGATTGTATAGCACTTTTTTGCCATTTTAACTGTTTGATCTGTGTAAATATGTATCTTAAAATGATTTTAGGCTCGCAGATAGTTTAAAAGGAGCCATTTTAATGCTGGGCAGGAGATGGTCATGTATTACATAATATCCCAAAAACTGTCTGAAGGTCTTTTTTATAGATTGGGTTGGCGTTGGTTGACCGAGCAACAAGGCAGTTTATAACATTTTGAAAACAGTTTGAGAGTAGATTAAATAGAATAGTGTGCTGTTTTTTAAAATATATAATCCTAGTAGCTAATATAGAGGATATATATTCTCTCTGAGCTCAAGTTCCAAACAGTTTTTTTGGATTGACAGGCAGTGACGGGGTACATACAAAGCCAGCTTTTGGACCCCTTGTAGATGACCTAAATAAGCAAACAGAAGCTCCCGATCTTGTGGTTTGATAGTGAAAATTCGATCCACAAAACAAACGAGCTATAAAGGTAGCGTTAAATTGGCTTAAAAATAAGGATAGGGTAAGTTATCACAGCTATACTCTATATACGATCGCCTTCTATAATAAACTAATGTTTACGCACGACATGGGTGGATCGGGGCAGTGGCCAGTATACATGCGACTCAAGCCATCGGTAGACCATGAAACCACATCATTTATATCAACAGTCGCCCAGGATCCAACTTCAGAATCTTTGAGTAACCCGACCAAACGGCCTTGGAGAACCCATGGTACCGAGACGGTAATCACCACTCCACCGCGGGACGGTGGTACGACGCGATTCACCAGTCCTGAATCGTTTGAATTTAGTGCCGTTTTTAATGAAACTGCAACCCAGCGGAATATCTATGAACGCACCCTACTTCCCCTAGTAACTAATGTACTCCAGGGTCGAGATAGTGTATTTTTTGCTATTGGATCTTCCGGGTCTGGCAAAACCCATACTATGCTGGGCACCTCCACATCGTCCGGGTCTACTAGCCTACCCCAGTTCTCACACGAGCCTGGTATAGTTCACCTAGCCATTGATGCTATATTTAAATCTATTGAAGGCCAAATGGCATCATTTGAAAAAGTCGAGAAAGCCTGCGACCGGCAATGGAACCGAGATTCCAGTGGAGGTACGCTGGCCACCACATTTCTTCAAGAACACTTGTCTCGTTTGCCCCATTCAGAAGATACAAGCCAAATTATTCCTGATATTGAAGATAGCCAGTTGAATGAGAATCAAAAGATAGATATGGGAGCTAATAGTCGATACCAGTATGCTATATATATATCTATGGTGGAAATTTACAATGAGAAAATTTACGATTTGTTTGAAATCGCGCCTTCTTCATTAACCGTGCCTATGCAAGCAACCAGGTCAAGCAGTTCCACTTTTTCAGCAGCACCTAATTTACCTATTTCGCCTTCTAAACAGTCATCTTACCATCGTAATATGCGCCAACGCAAATCGATTTCTATCAAGTCTGATCCAGATCACCCGGGAAAGGTGTGTCTACGAGATCAACGCAAAATCTACGTTGGCGACCGTGAGCAGGCTTATCGTGTGATTGAGCAGGGCCGCCGCAACCGCTCTGCACAGTGGACCCAGACTAATTCTTCTTCCAGCCGATCACATGCTTTTATTATGATTGAAGTTAAAAAAATTTCGAAAACCGGGCGAGGCCATGTTGCCAGCTCGCAATTGAGTGTAGTTGACTTAGCTGGAACGGAAAAAAATAAGTTGGCTCAAACCCGCGGCGAACGTTTTGTTGAAAGTAACGCGATTAATAAATCATTGATGTTGTTAGGGCAATGTCTCGAGCAACAACGGTCGAACGGAGTAGCTTCCCCTCGACGAATGTTGACCCGGGCTGGTACTAGATTGCCTACAGTAAATGAGCCAGCTGCAAAAGTGGCCAGTAGTAATAGCAATATGAAAAATGACCAAGTGGGGTTCCGGAACAGTGTGCTAACACGATTGCTCTTGTCTAATGCATTTTCACCATCTTTAAGGCAAATGACGGCAGTTATGGTCAATATTGATCCTTATGGCGATTATAATTTGGCATTACAAATTCTAAGATACTCAGCGCTCGCGCGTCACGTCAATGTCAAACAAGAACCGCTACCTGAACCCCAAGAGACCCCAGGTGACACCACACTAGTGGTTAGAGTAAGGCAGATGTCACCAAACAAGACCGTAAGAAAGGCTCTACCCAGAGTGACACGGGATATTACGCCGATAAAAGCATTAAATGAAAACAGACTTACTGCTAGTCCAAGAGAAACGACACGCATTATATTTTCTCGTCAACCATCCAGGAACGAAGTAAGCGGTGGTGTTTCCGAACAGGAGCAGGTGCTTCACGACGAGATAGCGCAGCTGAAAGCCAAATGCTTTCGCATAGAAATAGACACTCGTGAGGAACTTTGGAGGCAAATGGAAGAACGGCTCGAAGATATGCGGCAAAAGTATGACGACTTGGTGGATAGTGGTACAGCATCCGAGCAGCTGCTGACAGATAAAAAGCTGGAACTTTTATCGCGCCAAAAAGAACAGGAGATTACGCTATTACAAGAGAATTTACACAAGCTCGCTCACGAGAGAATCAAGTTGAAGAATCAGGAGCACCAAAAAGAACAGGAGATTATGTTATTGCGAGAAAACTTGCAAAAACTTACTCACGAGAGAATCAAATTGAAGGATCAGGAGTATGAAAAGGATAACGAAATTGCACTATTACAGGGTAGCGTTCAAACGCTTACTGAGGACAATACCAAATTGAAAGAACAGGTAACCCTGCTTCAGCAGAGGACTAAGTATCGACGGAATACACGTAAACGACGAGTTCCGGTCACCCAGAGAGACGTTAATGGAAAACATGGTAAACGTTAAAGTAACTCAAGCATCACATATTTATCAAGGACCCAAATGATTAAAGTATAATTATTTATGTTACCTCTATGAACATGTGCGGCGACGAACTGTACTTTTTATGCAGTGTATACGATATATTGATCAATAGAAATCTTCAGAGCTTAAGAAAACGTTTCAAACTCTAACGTGAGTTTGGCGTATTTTTTGCGTCATTGGTTCAATCACTATAGCAACCAAACCAAATCAAGGCCTCAATGCACGGATGAATGCATATTGCCGCACATCTAACAAATACGAGGTATTTCCCGAGGAAAAGGCTATTTTCCAGTTTGTTGGCCGGGCAGAAAAGACCCGGTTCATACAATCACTCCGCTGAGAGAACAACAGAATTGAACACTGTACACCAAATATTGGATATAATCTAGCATTTGTATATATATTGTTCTTTAAATTAGCCAGAGTATGCTTGTGGGAATTTTCAGAGCCAAGAGATGATTATTATAGTCTGTGTTTTTAATTAAAAATAAATCGATATTCACGTTCCTAATTTTTTTACCCTTTCCGGCGGGCTTTTACGATTCCCCGAGAACTTTTGAATAGAAAGTCTATCAGACAAAAATGCATACATATCTTTATACTGTAGAATATTAAAAACGAATTTGAATATAGCTCATTCACGTCCATATTCTCAGTGGGGTTTTGTTTTCCGTTGCTGACTGGATTCTGCTTAATTTGGCCTTTTTTTTGTTTTTCGGTTTTCCCTTTTCGATCTCTCCCTCCTAAATCTCCTCCCATCGCGCCAACGGAGAGGTCATCCAAACTGTCTGAGATTGCGTAATTGGCTAAATATCGCCTATTCTTTCATTATTAAATCAAATAATCCTGCCTTACAACTATGGTTACACTGGAAACGCCCGAACAACGGGAAACAAGGATTCGTTCATTATTCAACACCATCGACGTGCAGGGTCGAGGCCAAGTGGACGCCGAGACTTGGTTCGAAGCCGCTAAACGCTTAGAACACCCGTTAATCACCACCAACGAAGAGATACTAGATCCATTTCAGCTGCTATTAGACTCCACAAAAAGCGGTTCTGCCGTGAACTTTGATCAGTTCCGTCAGTATGTACTGAAAACGGAAAACAATTTGCGTGCAGCCTTTGACTCGTTTGATCTTACCAATTCCGGCAAACTCAATCGTGAAGAATTAAGAAATGGCCTCGGAAAATTAGGCCTGAATACTGATGACGATAACAGGCTAAATCTTTTTTTTGATCTTATGAATAACCAACACCAGAATGGTCTTATTACCTATGATGAATGGCGTGATTTCCTGCTTTTCATCCCCAGTGAGTCCGAAGGGGTTACTGTTAAACCTACGGGAGCCAATATTCCTCCCTGTCCAACGCTTCTAACTGCCTACCAATTTTTCAATCAAGACTATGATGCACTATCTGACGATGATAGCTTTTTTGCTGGCGATACTCTCCAAGGCGTTGGCTACTTCCTTGCTGGTGGTCTAGCCGGTGTGGTATCTCGTACGTGTACTGCACCATTTGACAGATTAAAAGTATACTTAATCGCTAACACTGCAAAAGTAACTCCTGGAGTAGTTTCAAAAGAGTTAGCAGGCACGATAGCAGCCCAGAGAGCGGCGGCTGCTGCCGCCGGACATCCTAGGGGTCCGTTTCTTCATGTAAAGAATTATATACTCAGCTCCCAATTAGGCCAGGCGGCTCAGCATATTTACAATCGAGGTGGTGCTAGAGGATTTTTTGTGGGTAATGGGCTCAATATTTGTAAAGTAATCCCCGAATCAGCCATCAAGTTCGGTTCCTTTGAAGCCGCAAAACGATTATTTTGTGATTTGGAAGGTGTGGCTGATACTACTGAACTCTCGCGGACTTCGACCTTCTTAGCTGGGGGTGTCGGTGGTATGGTTTCCCAATTTGCAATTTACCCCGTGGATACGCTAAAATTTCGTATTCAATGTGAAGCCTTAAGTGCTGATCTCAGTGGTAATAAGCTTTTGTTGCGTACTGTGCGTAAGATGTGGGCTGATGGTGGATTTTCGTTATTTTATCGAGGCCTTTGGGTTGGTGTCGGGGGCATTTTCCCCTTTGCTGCGCTAGATCTCGGTACTTTTGCCGCTATGAAACGAGCCTATATTACAGCTAAGGCTAAACGTGACGGTTGTGATCCCTGTGATGTTCAGATGAGTAACATTGCCGTCTTGAGTATGGGTGCCTTCTCTGGTAGTGTAGGTGCTTCGGTAGTTTATCCGATTAATCTTTTGAGAACCAGATTACAAGCTCAAGGTACCGCAGCCCACCCTTTCACATATACGGGCTTTGGTGATGTCTTCTTTCAAACAGTAGCTCGCGATGGCTACAAGGGGTTGTTTCGTGGTTTGGCACCTAATTTGGCTAAAGTGATTCCAGCTGTCAGTATCAGTTATCTGGTGTACGAAAATGCCAAACGTGTCATGCACTTGGATTAAAAATCTCACATACTCTCTATATACATCTTGCATTCGGTTCATCAAATCTCTTGTTGACTACACACGACTATTTCTTCAGATATCTTTTTTTGGATTTTCTTTTTTTAAAATATAAAATTTTTAATCTATAATCTATAATAGTATTATTCTATCTTTGGTTGCAAATGCATTAACTAGGCAATTTATCTTTTGACTTGCCTTCTTCTAGCCAGACACTGAAACTGAACAAACCGGCGTCTACTCGCCGTATAGGTCGCGATTTTACAGCCCATACTTGGGGCTGACCTTGATAAGTAAGTTCCCGATTTTTCCCCTTCATATCTTGCCTGGAAGCTAATGTCCAGGGGGATTCATAGTTCCACAGCGCTGGATCATCATGTTGTGTCTCCAACATAGCCGTGAAGGTACAATAGGGTGGTAGCTTCCCAAATGACGGTGAAATCGTAGCTAATCGAACCAGAACCGCACGATACTGTTGCTGTAGCTCATTCCATGTAAAATTTAGATCATCAATGATATATTCTTGTTCCCCCTTGGACACTCGGGGGAACTGGCTGACATCAATAACATATCGCTCCAACGGCGTTTCTAACGTTGATAAAATAACAAACGAAATCCGTGAAACTGTCCCCTGACTAACATGATCTATTATTTGATTTACTAGTTCATTTATATAGTCTCTCACACCAGGGTGCCGGTTCTGATAAAGTACAACATTGAAACGAGTTACAACGTCGAAAGTTGGGCTGGGGTACAATGCTCTTTGGTGAAGTAGACTATGAAAAAATACCGTGACAAACTCCTGAAAAGATCTCAAAAGGTCAGAATATGTAATTTCTTCGATATCATTTGTAAAGTTGTCCATTAATCGCTAACCCGCTTTTTGTAAAAGGGAAATATTGTCATAAGTATGATCCTACCAAATACCCTTTGATTACGTGAAGAAGGCAAATTACGCGCTTGCATGAATACTCATAACCTATACGGCTGATCTTCTTGTTTACGGCTTTCGCGTCAGGAGAAGTGGTGGTAAGAATTCCTAACAACAATTGTAGGTATTGAAATTAAATATACAGAATGAACTCTGGGAAGTCTAACATTCGTGCTATTGATACTTCATCAGTTCACCGTATTACTTCAGGTCAAGTTGTGGTAGATCTTGCTACGGCAGTCAAGGAACTAGTTGAAAATGGGTTGGATGCCCACGCAACCACTATTGAAGTAAAATTCCGTAACTATGGTCTTGACGCTATTGAAGTAACTGATAATGGTGATGGTATATTGAAAGAAGACTACTCATCAATTGCAATCAAGCATCATACATCCAAACTACGCTCGTTTGAAGATTTAACCGAGGTAGCTACCTACGGGTTTCGTGGTGAAGCCATGAGTTCGTTGTGTGCATTGGCAGATGTAAAGATAGTTACAGCAACTAAGGCTGAAGCTCCTAGGGCCACGCGATTGGAAATGACCGTAGATGGTCATATCAAGACACAGACCATCACCCCGGGCCAAAAAGGGACTTGTGTGACCGTGGAAAATATCTTCAAAACTCTGCCTGTGCGAAGAAAAGATTTGGAAAAGAATCATAAACGGGATTTCGCGCGTGCGTTGAGTTATTTACAAGCCTATGCTATCATTTGTACTAATGTGAGATTGACTGTTGTTAACATCCTGCCCAAATCTGGGAAGAAGTCTGTCATGATAGCCTCCAAGGGTAATTCCTCGGTTTTGGATAATATTATCAATATTTATGGTGCTAGTGCCAAAGATACTATCATGCCCTTAAATTTTGGTATTAAACTACATTCACAGTCACTTATTAAACAGCTTAAACCGTATGACTTTGCTGGTAAAAGCCGTGAAATTGAGTTACGAATTGTGGGTTATATTTCGCGACCTATATTCGGACAGGGCCGTACAGCATCAGATCGTCAGCACTACTTCATCAATGCAAGACCATGTCTACTGCCTCAGATTGCACGAGCTGTTAATGAGACCTATAAGATGTTTAATTCAACCCAGTCACCATTTGTAGTTTGCGATTTAATCATGGACACTAAAAATTATGACGTTAATGTGTCTCCTGACAAACGTACTATTTTGCTTCATGATGAGAATAACCTTGTTGTGGCGCTTAAAGATGAGTTGGCTTCTGTTTTTGACACATGCGGTCATTCAGTTCCACGAAATAATGTGACTGCCCCAAATCAAAATCTAGATCCCAAAGCTTTGTTGCAGAAGTTAGTTACTCAATCAAAATTGTGTTTTGACTATCAGGAAGCGGAATCAGGAATAGCGGAATTAGAAGAAGATGCGCAAAATATTTCAACTCGAAATTCTATACCCTCAAATAGTCCACGTGAACCCATATCAACCAAGATGAATAATTCAAGAGTGAGCAGCGTATTAAAAGAAAACTCCAGAGTTTTAACTGATACCGATGGCACATTTCAAGAAACAAATCAGTTAGAGAATGATGATTCGGTTGTTATCAAAGTAGGTACTAATCAAATAACCGAAACTTTGAAAAGGCGAAAAGTATTAGAATCGTCGGCAGAAACATCTAAACCAGTTGTGAGTAAAAATGAAAGTTTGCGCAATTTGACTGGCACCTTTACTCATTTGGTTCCAGAATTAGCCAATAATGAGCCATTTCAAATGCCTAGAACTCCTAGTGATACTATCGATGTAGTTGATGGTATGGAAGTGAATGCAGAATGTACATCTGCGAATCAGATATTTATAGATAATGATCATGAAGTGGAAATGAATAACCAAGAGGAAGAAGAAAAAGTAGAAGGGGAAGGAGGCAAAGCGGGGGAAACAGGGCAGCATGATGATGTTTTCATGGAAAGCCCGTGCTCAAACGGTTCCCGCTCCTGTTGTTCGAGCGATGCTGAGACAAACGAATCCTTTTCCACTCAAATACATAAAACACCATCCGATTCAGCGGTTTCGTTTTCCGGTAAGAGGTCATCTTCTTCTACTAAGCTTCGGAACTATAATTTAGAAACTCGGGTTCATGTATCTCTAGATGAAATCCGTTCAGGTTACCGTCAAATTACTGATTGTCAAAGGAATCTAATGGGTGTCACAGAGTCTGTGAAGCCTAAGCCCACTATTGGTACATTATCTAAAATTGCAGCCAGTGATGTTGGTGTAGATGCAGCATTAGCCGAAGAGTTCTTGACTTTAACTATTCAAAAGGAAGACTTTTTCAAGATGAAAATTATAGGCCAGTTTAATTTGGGGTTTATTATTGTATCTCGGTACAAAAGCAGTGTAGGTGAGGGATCTCGTGGGTCCTATGAGCTCTTCATTGTGGACCAACATGCTAGTGATGAAAAATATAATTACGAAAGACTGAAAAGAGAAACTGTTATTCAAAACCAACCTCTTGTGATCCCGCGAACTCTTAATTTAACCTCTTTAGAGGAATTAACCATAATTAATAATCTACTTATATTCGAGAGGAACGGATTTATGATCCAAATTGATGAGGGACTTCCTCCCGGCCAAAAGTGTAAATTGATTTCTTTACCCATAAGTAAAGGAACATCGTTTGATGAAAAAGGTAAGCAGATTACTATTAGTTTGATTTCTGAGCGCCATTATTAACGAATTTAGATTTACATGAACTTTTGTATTTGATCGATGAACACCCAGGTCAAGAGTATATCAAATGCTCCAAGGTCAATGCTATGTTTGCAATGCGAGCCTGTAGAAGTAGTATTATGATTGGTAAACCTCTGTTGCAAGGTACTATGGAAAAGGTTGTCAATAACTTGGGCACCCTTGACAAGCCATGGAATTGTCCCCATGGACGCCCTACGATGAGACACTTGATGGATATGAAAATTTTTGGGGGTACCATTCCGGACCTGCCATAATAAGAACGGTTTTATTTATTTATTTATTTTCTTTTTGCTGGCTTGAGGCTGAGTTTTATAATTTTTTTTAGTAGAAAAATATATTTGGATATAGTACAAGAAATCTAAGGTTAATGCCAGAACCATATTGGGCATTATTCATTCAGGAATTGTGAAATTTTAATCATCATATCCAAAATTTCTAAATGTTCATCAGCACCATCAGCTAAACGCTTATCGACCAAGGAAATTATAGCCGCAATTTTATTCTTTTGATTACCGTTGATCAAATCATCCGAAATCAGGCAATCATGGATTTGTACAATCAACTGGGTGGCACTCCAACCGGACATGATGAGATTTTGGCATTCATTAAATACAGCAGAAAAAACCTGATCTTGGTCATAAACGGCCAGCGTGGAACCTTTACAGGCTGACATCAAAGATTCAATCACATCTGTAGGAATTGTACCGGCAATTTCCTGAATGCTTCGGACGGTAATTTCATCACCGTGTATAGTGGCCGCACCATCTATTTGATTATGTAGTCGAGCTGCTGATTGCAAGTAGGTGATTGCTTTACGAAGATCACCGGCGGAGGCCACCAATAAGGTTTCCAAGACCTGGTCTTGATATTTGATGCCTTCATTAGAGGCAATATACTGCAACCGAGCTAGGGCATTAGTCTGATCTAAAGGCTTGAAACGAAACTTGGAGCATCTAGATGCTAAGGGATCAATAATTCGAGTGACGTAATTGCAAATCATACAGAACCGGGTGATCTTGGAGTAGGTTTCCATGGTACGCCTGAGCGCCGATTGGGCATCTGAAGTCATAGAATCAGCTTCATCTAAGATAATAATTTTATAAGGGGGACAGGGGTAGTTTTTCCTGGCATGTTCACTTGGCGCTGAGACCGCCGTACGGGCGAAATTCTTGACTTTCTCACGAACGATACTGATACCTCGTTCGTCTGAAGCGTTTAATTCTAGCACACGAGATTTGAATAGCTCAGGACCGTAAAGTTCCTTAGCCAAGGCTAGAACGGTAGAAGTCTTACCCGTACCAGGAGGGCCATAGAACAGCATGTGAGGTAACTGAAAATAAGAGTTAGTACATGTTTTATCTATAGTTTTTTTAGAGATGTGATACTTACATTATTGGATTGTAGGGTTCTTTTAAGTACTGTAACAGCATAATCCTGGGCAGTGACATCATCTAAGTTCTTTGGCCGACTAAAAACAAAGTATTTTTGGTTAGAACAGATAAAATGCTAAGTTGAGAGACTATTATGTTTACAAGTAGCCGATGCATACATATACATACTATTTTTCAACCCATGGAACCAGCTTTGTGTCAGCCTGGGAGGCTGTCGACGAGCCTGCCCTAGCTCCAGATGCTTTGGCCTTAACTGCTGCCTTCCTAGCGCCAATATCAAAGAAGTTCATTGGGGTTGATTCACAGATATAATTCTTTCTAAAACTACACTTGGGTGCGTTAGGTTCGGCCGTTAGCTTTAGCATGTTGAAATATTGACCGTTTGGCCTGACGCGTTTCAACCTCGGACCGTGGTTTACACGTGTTAAACTGTAATATACTATGGTCATATGCTCTTTACAGGATCTACGCACTGGAGAGAGCGAATAATTGATAAAGAAACGCAAATTGGAGTTTTAACAATAATTAGGCCTGGATTAACCAATTTCTCAATTTGAAATAGACTAATTGATATATTTGTCTTTTGACAGAAGTGGTTGTACCTCGCATTTCCGAAATTGTAAACCTCGGCTGGGGATATGTGGGGTATACTATGGGAGATCTGTAATTCCTTATCTATATAAGGGGACCCTGACTGCAATGACGCGTGTGTTCAGTTTTCCTAGATATGATAACTATAAAAACATATAAATAACTACGAATATAACTTTTCAAAAAGAGCGAAAAACCTATATACAAATATGCTTCACTTTGATAAGTCCACTATTATTTTACCTGCGTCGTTCCCGCGGGATTCTTTTAATTCTACACAGGGCCCGGATGATCGGTTGAATATTGTCGGTAATGTGTACACACCAACTGGAAAAGTAATTATTAAGGGACAGCCCTCCTTTTTCTTTTGCTCAGCAAATGGCTTACCGAAAGAGCTTTATGAGCCCTTTTTTGAGGATTTATTTGAGGCTCTAAAAACGCAATATGATGTGGGAATCAACTATATTCTGGCCATTGACTTCGTCAATCAAGGGCAATCCTACATCCAAAATCATGCTAAACTTGGGGATAACTTTGACTGGACAGACAACTACAAAGATGTGCTTTGTCTTTTCAACTATTTAGAATTTACTAATCACCCTATCACAAACTCAGGACCTATTATTGCTATGGGTCATTCCATTGGTGGTAATGCTGTTATAGGCACCTCAGAGATTCATCCTCGTTTATTCGCCGGTGTTATTGGAATAGAAGCCATGGTTATCCCTAACAGTATCAAACCTAAAGACGCATTATCCTCAGCTCAATATGCCAAGTTGTCTTCGGTTCGACGTCAAATTTGGCCCTCGCGCGATTCAATTCGTAAGAGTGGCCATGGTATCTACAATGTCTGGGATAATCGAGTTTTTGATCGCTGGATTGAATATGGGTTTGTGGACTTACCTACGTTTTTATTTCCAGAACCTAAGGAAGGTGTAACCCTAACGACTCCTATGGTGCAAGAAGTCAATACATTCTTAAGAATTAATAACAATGAGACTACTAAAAAGGAGCTACCTTTGTGTCGAGACGAAACACAGGATGTCTTTACCAATTTGAAAAAGGTTCAAATACCTATTTACTTAATTATAGGTGAAAGCAGTTTTTTGAATGAGTTTACTGACATTTACCGTAAAGAGCTTAAGGCCATTCCTAGCCCCTGTACAAAAGTTGAAACAATTCGTGGCAGTCATTTTGTTCCCCAAGAGCATCCTCAAGTAATTGCCTCAATGGGGGCAAAGTTCATTGTTGAAGTTATTCTCAAGAATTGGAATCAAAATAGAACTGAAGATGCTAGTTACATGCGATACAAGCAATTAAACCCTTTTGTAATTAAATCTTTAGCGGCTAAGCTCTGATTGTAATTAATTATTTTTATGCAAATTTAGTTGATAAACGATAGCTTTTTTTTTGAGATACATGGTTATATAAATAATTAATGTTGAATAAATAATGAAAGTGGCTAAAAGAAAAATACGTTGTAAAAATAAAATGGGAAAAAAAAAGAAACACAAAACAAATGAGACAAAATGGATAGCCAGTATTATCACTCGGGTTTAGCCTGATCTTTCACATTTTGTTCAGTTAAACCTGAGTTTGTGGTGCTCCTCCAGCTAAACCAGCCTCGTCTCATGTCTTGGGAATTCGTTAACTTGGGTGAAGTCGAAGTTGTTGCTACCTCGATCTTATTTGCTTCTACTACAATATCCTCATCCCTAACATAGTCAAACTCAGTATCTGAGCTGGAAGAACTGCCTGAACTTACGGTAAGAGATTCCGTCTTGCCTATAACTGGATCTGTGGAAATAAAGGAAATTCCCTTAAAGTAATTATTGTTTAAAGGCAAGGCCTTGGATGAATTAGTAGAGATTTCTTTGGCTTTGTTGTTGACTTGTTGTAGTATAGCTTGTAAATTTTCTCTCTGAGTATTTAATTCAGCCAACTGATCCATCGGATTAGAAGTTGAAGTGGCGGAGGGAGTTGGTTTATCACTTCCAGTACTGAATTGACTTGTGATTTGATTCAAAACGTTGGTATAAGTATCATTTTCATTCGTGCTTTTACCGCCGTTGCCAGTATTACTAAGCCAAAGTTGTAAAGAGTCTTTCAGGTTGTAAACCAAGCCTTGACCTAGCCTAACAGAAGCATCAATAACTGGATTCCTAATTCCGTCTACCCCGGACTGGTTTGTGGGGATATTTCCAAAGTTTAATTCCTGGCTTTGGTCTTGGTTATCGGAATAAAGCCAGGACAAATTGGGAAGATTCTGCTGGACGGTTTCGGGTAATAGGCTAATAAGTAATTTCAAATAATAAGATTTGGATTTACTTAATTGACCCTCGAAATCCGTTAGCCATGATTCGATATTTTGTTCATTTTGCATCAAAAAGGGCTCGATATAGTTGCCATACAACATGGTGGACCCATTAAAACGAGGCAACACCAGCCATAACTTGAAAAAAAACTTGAACTCGTCATAGAAAAATAAGCCAGGTGATAGAATGTCGACAAAAGGCTCGATCAAAAATATAGTAGCGAATACTATCCAGTATTTCACCCATACCTTTAGGGTTACCGGGTCGGACGATTTCAAAGCTTTGTAAGAAGCAAAAATTGGGATTGCCACTGAGAATCCCTGACTAAACACCGAAGAAATAGAATATGGGCTAGTTAGAAGAATACTTTACCGTAAATTTTCCGTTCCATCTAATTTGTTTATACATGCCTTAAGAGTCTGAAAATTAAACCAAACATTATGAGGTTAAAAGAAGGGGGTTAATATCGTTACCGATTATTAGTGGTTGAGAGTATGAACGATAAGCAATCGGTGACTACGATAAAGCACTATCTTGCATTTAACAGAGTTATGAGCCTGTGTTAGGTAAGCAATGCCTTCTATTGTAATCCTCATCAACCTCTTGAGGCTAAACATAAGGCTGTTTCCATTAACATTGAATAATTTTAAATTTCTACTTGAATTTAAATTCATCTTACCTATTGGGTACCTTTAGAAGGCAGACACAGGGAGAAGGGTTAAAAGTAATGTTTTTGAGCTCTCCAGAGTAAAGGTATAAACAAGGTAGAGATTTGGCTCTCAGTGAAGAGAAACCTAAATTGTTTGATTTCTTTTCATTAGTTTTATTTTTTTTTTTCTCTAAGAAATCATAATAATTTTCTTTTTTTCCGATGAGTCGCACTTTTTATTAGTTATTGTATGTATATAACGAGGTTTTTTTTTTGTTATCGCTGAAAGTTCGTCGAATAATTGGCATCACAACGAGATTCCCAATGGGATTCAAATATAAAAATGGTAATTTGGCTTCCTGTTAAGTATTTCTTTCAGATTCCTGAAAGTTGAGATCATCTCAAAAATCTTTAATCATAGTTTAACTTCGGATATCGGTCCAAATAAAACAATATCAAAAATTTCCAGTGTGCATTTTAGAATCACTCGAACAGAAAATATACTGTGCGGCTCAGTATGTATAGGCAACAGCACCACCTTTTTGTTTAGTATTTGATAACAGTTGGCATAGAATTAAAAAGCTGTTATCCATTTCACATTTTTTTATTTACATTTCGTTTCCTATTTCACTCACATTGTTTATAAATTTTAGAAAAGTCTATCAATAGGCTTTTTAATCCAGAGTTTCATATAACATGCTGTCTCGAGGCGGAATTTAGAGTAATTGGCAAACCCAAAGAACAAATCATCTCTACATGAATTAGCATGAATGGCCAAAGATATCATTTTTATTTTAAAAAGTAGTCTTTATTCTTTTTTAGCACGCAAACAAAAGCCAGCAAACAGCTTTAAATTCATACATACCCTGGATGATAATCCACACGAAGCAAATTTCATCACCACAGCTAAGCTCTTTTTAATTAAGAAACATCGCTTCGGTATCTTTCAAACTTAAGGGATTCTTCAAATGATTCTTTGTAAAGTTTTAAAAAATAGAAGATAGGCCTGTAACAGTAGCAAATACCAAATTTACTATACCCACGATGAGAATTATTTACACAGAATATAGGGCTTATAGCCTGTAACGGGTAGGGCTTAATTACTTACCCGGCCGACGGGTGTCGTTCGCGTCTCGCCGCCAAATTAGAAACGCGACTTCTAATTTATGCAAGGATTAACCTGTTTCACAGTATCTTGACAAACAGTATATTTTGATTTATATTCTTTCAATTCATATTAATATGTCAGATTCAAGTAGCGAGGAAGAATCTTCTCGTCCTAGACGCTCCCAGCGTGCAAGAAAGGCCCCATCTTTTTTTCAACCTGAGGTAACAAATACAAGTAAGTAGAGAGATGTTTTTGCCGAAAGATAATTCTGTATATTAACTGTCTTTGAGATTCTGTACTACCTCGAGATTCAGATGACGACTCATCCTCCTCTTCATCTGAGGATGAGGTTATAAGCGAGGACGAGGCAAGGCCGGCTAGATCTAAGCGAACTAGAAAACAAGCTACCACCCCAGCTAAAAGAACTAGGACTAAGTCCACATCGCGTGATATTTTGCCAAGTGATTTACCAGGAAGTGTTATGGAAGAGTCCGAAAATTATTTGTATGATGCTATGTTGGATCCTGAGACGGCTATCAAGGAGTTAGCCCAGGGCTGGTTGGAAAGTTATGAAGAGAATAGAACTGAAGCTATGAAGGATTTCGTGAACTTTATTTTTAAATCCTGTGGCTGTGAATTCAAAATTGAGAACCATGACATTGAAGACTCCGAAACAGCTGCTGAGTCCTTGGCTCAAGTACAAGAAGCATTCCGGGATCATGCGCTGGCAACTTACCCCCTCATTTCTAAGAAGCCCCAATTTCGCCAATTCCGTAAACATCTAATTAGCTTTTTAAGCTCTTTCACGCGGGTGGCTGCTGAAAAAGGTTTACTATATGATGACGAAAACGATTTCATGGAAAATTTCCAAATTTGGATTTCCGCAATGTCGTCTTCTAATTTAAGACCCTTCAGGCACACGTCGGTGGTTATTTTCCTCACTATCTTAACTAATCTATGTGAACTATATGTTAAGGCAGTTAAATTGCATGCTCAAAATATTAATTCTCTAGAAACTGAAAAAAAGAAAACAAGAAAAGTTAAGGAGAAACTGCAGTTTTTCGAAAAAAATATCCTGCTTTATACCAAACAAAGCGAAATTCTTAAGCATTTAATGAAGGATATTTTCGACACTATTTTTATTCACCGATATCGTGATGTAGACCCTCGCATCCGATCCGAATGTATGCATGAGTTAGGTAAATGGATGGATATATTACCCGAAATTTTTTTTGAGGGCCAGTATCTGCGTTATTTTGGTTGGGTTTTATCAGATACGCAATCCTCCACTCGTCTGGAAGTAGTGAAATCGCTATCTAAGCTATACCGACAGGAAAGTTATATTCAAGGATTTCGACAATTCACGGAACGATTCTGTCCTAGAATGATTGAAATGGCTCAATCAGATAGTGATCAATCTGTACGAGTTGCTGTAATTGAGTTATTGATTACTCTGAGACAAATTGAATTTTTGGATGATGAAGAAATTGAAAAGGTAAATACTTTGGTTTTTGATGCTGACTACCGTGTACGTAAAACAGCCGCTAAATTTTTGACTAATCACGTTAGAGAAGTAACATCCGAAGAATTCCAAACTCATGTTGGGGGAAACAAAACTGATATATTTAAGGAGAAAACTAGTAAGCTGGAATTTCCTTGGGTCGCATTTAAGATCCTGGGTTCAATTCTGAAGAAAATTCAACCTACTGATGCGGCCACCGCGGAGTCAAGATACCAAAACGCCTATCAGGATTTTTTTTCCCCTACTGGAAATTTAACCAGACTTTCGATTGCAGCTGCTTCTATATGGGAAGTCACTAAGGAAATTTATGCTGAGCTGAATGACTGGACTAGTTTGGCGCGTCAATTACTGTATGATTTCTCTTCTCAGCCTAAGCTATCTACAAGCAAAAAAGTTACCAATAAACAGATGAAAAATTTACATAAATTATGTACCATTGAATCTGACTTGGAGGTTCCATTGCTTCAAGTCTTGCATGGCCTCATTGCTGCCTCTGAAAATTCACCGGAACTTGCTGCTCTACATCAAAATAAACGTAAGAAGGTTGAGCTTATTAATCCCAAAGTCATCACCAATGAGGGTGTCTCTCATGAAGAACTTATTCGTTTTGTTCCTCGCCTGCTGGAGAAGTATTCTTACGACCCATTAGCTACGGCTACTGTTCTGAGAATTCACTTGGCCACCGATATTACAATATATCGAGACTTGAGACAAGAGGAAGTTTATAATGATTTGCTCAGTAAGATTTGCCGTCAATTTGTTAATCAAGATAATTATTTAGTCTTACTTCAATGCTCGGAATGCTTTAACTACGCACAAAAGTTTACGCAATTCAGCGATACTGTGAAACCCCGATTACAAGATTTGGAGGAAGAAATCATCACTTCTTTCAAGGAAAATGCAGTTATTTCTGATGCTTCTGATGCTGAATCTAGAGATAACTTCCTCAAATCCGCAAATAAATTAAGATTTTTATCACGATCTGTTAATATCACGTCTTCAATGAGTCGTCTTTCTTCTGAAAATACTGGGAGTGCGTTAGATCTCTTGATTAAGCATGTATTAGCATTAGATGACTCTGATTCTGGTTATGGTTCTGATCCCAATGCTGAGTTAGATTTAGCCTTCATGACTGAATTCACTAAGCGAAAATTATTTGTGGGTATTGAAATCGCTCGTATGTATTGTACCTGGTTGTCCACAAAGCTGCGCCTCAAAAATGAAGAATTGGATCAAGTGAAGCATATCAAGCAAAAGTTAGAGCTCTTATTATTACGTGTTCCTGTAAGACTCATTCATCCGGAAATGATAACACCGATCGATACCATTCTTAATGATATTAACCCTGCAGATCTTCTCACGCAAGTGGGTACAACGCTCATTGACTTAGTTGTCACCATGAATGTGTCAACTTCAGTATCTGAAGACCAAAAACCTATCTTTTCTAGCGATTCAGTCAAAACTAAATTATTTAAGATCTTTCTGTTGAAAGAAAGGCATTACGCGTATTTCGCAGATTTGAATATTGAACAGGTTGGTGAAATACAACTTAGCAGAGAGGAGGAAGAGTTACAAGATGAGGATTTTGACGAAATGCAACAGCAACAGCAACTTCAGGGCGCTCAGACTGATTTGGTTAAAAAGTGGAAAGCTGAAACCCAGATGTGCCAATATGCTGGAAAGCTAAATCTCTGCATTATGTTGAATATTCTGTCGCAAGAACCTTATGGTACAAGGCTCACCTTAAATCAAAATATTCTTGGCCCTCTGTTTTTGGGTACAGTTTCGCCTGCCCAACTAAATCTAGATGGTGAAAATGGTTATGCCACTGATGCTGGATCGGAGCGACCTGCCGAACCAGCTCAATTTGATAAAACAACTGTGGTAGCTCGCCGTGAAATTGAGTATATCTCAGAAATTGAAAATAGTGATGAAGAGTAAAGTAAGAGGTGTTGTGATAATATAGTAACATATATTTGGTTGATATTATTAATATATTTATAAGCTATAAAATACTTAAATTCCATTTCTGTTCTTGTAACTGATCTCAGCTATCTGTTCTAGTGCGGCCATCTCACCCGAGTTAGCACACATGTCTCTGAATAACCCATCCTTGTTCTGTAAGAGAATATAAGGATTGTTAAACTCAACAACCCTACCTGCATCCAAAACTAAGATCATATCATAATCAATGATAGATCTCAATCTGTGCGCGATCGTTAATATCGTAGTTTGATTAAACTCTTCTCGAATAGTCTTTTGAATTTGGGCATCAGTTTCATAATCAATTGAAGCAGTGGCCTCATCTAGTAATATTACCTTAGGCGATTTTAATAAAGAGCGCGCTAAACACATTAATTGACGTTGACCCTGAGATAAATTGCTTCCCCCTTCTGATACCGGAGACGAAAGATTATAGAATTGGTTTCTATTTTCGTTTTCGCCAGACGCAGTATCTTCAGTTTCCATATGGGCGACTGAACTAGGTATTCTGGTAATTAGTCGTACGCGGTGCAATGCTTCGTAGATTTGAGTATCTGAGTATTGATCGAAAGGATCCAAATTAGATCGAATAGTGCCCATAAACAAGGTAGGATCTTGCGGAATTATGGCAAGTGCTTGTCTCAGATCTCTTAGGCCAATAGTAGAGATATCTATATCATCGATTTTGATTGAGCCCGTTTCGGCTTCTATAAGGCGGAAAAATGCCGTAATAATAGTGGACTTACCGGCACCAGTTCGACCAACGATACCTACCTTGGAACCAGGTCTGACAGAAAATGAAGCATTTTTAATTACGCACGCCAGATCTGGTGCATATCGCAATGAAAGATCTTCGACTTCAATGGTACCTCGGGATGGCCAATTGACAGGAGGCCGTGAATTTTCAATAATAGCAGGGGCCTCCTTTTCAATATTAAGATACTCCTGGACTCTTTCCACTGAATTCATGTTCATTTCATTGTTTGCATACATTCGAATAACCCATAGCATGTTTGCATTAAATGTAATAGCATAGGAGAGCGATAAACCAGCAAGACCCGAATCAATTTTACCAATAGATAAAAGAACGAAGGCGCCAGAGAAAAAGGTGACTAGAGCGCCAGCAAAATCAACCCGGAATGATAGCCAACGGTTACATACCCACATGTAAAAAAAGGGGCGGTTATTAGTATCAATTTTGCCTAAGTTGTCTCGGATAAAGCGGCTTTCGTGACCGTATGCTCGAATAGTAGGCACGCCAACTAGGGTTTCGCCAAAATGTTGATAGACGGGAGATTTTGTAATAGATTCTAAACGCTTTAGCTCCCGTGAGGTCTCGAGATATAGGGATCCGATGAAATAGTAAATAGCCATAATGAACACCCCAGCAATTAAAAACCCCGGGGTAATAATGCTAATTAGGATAACAACTGCTACTGCATTTAGCAGGGACTGGACCATATATAGGGCTGTGGGAGATATTTCTTGATCTATAGATTCGATATCTTTGGAAAATCGGTTCATTATACGGCCTACAGGTGTGGAGTCAAAAAAACGTAGTTTGGCAAAGAGCACGGAGGTTAACAGTTGATTAAATAAGTTCTTGGAAGCATTTAACCCCCCAAAAAAGACCACAAAATCACGCATAGTAGAAACCAACATATATAAAACTCCGAGGAGGCCATAAATCAAAATATAGTAAACCGTGGTGTGTACTGGCTTAGTAGAAGAAGCGACCATAATATCTGCTTTACTATCAGAAAACATACCAGTGAAAATGCTAGATATTCCAAAAATAGAATTGACATTAAGATTATCTGACCCAGGTATCTTCATGATACCTGTGAGTGTATTAGCAATAAATGTATTGTTGGTATTAGGCAGATTATTATAGGATATGGTCCACTCACGAATCCACCATGACTGGACTATATTTGCCAATTGCTCTCCGACTAGCACGGTAAGAATCAAGATCCAGAACCAATGGCCGCCCATAGACTTCGCATAGCCAGTGTAAACTGACAAATTGAACCTTCCAGTGGAACGATTTTCTTCTTGAATCAATTTGCCTGCAAGAGCACGTTGGGCGTCAATCTCAATTGTGGCTTCATCGTTTTCACTGTTAATATCAGCCAATTTATCAGTCAATTTCTGGGCCTTTTGTTCTAACGAGTTACTCTTAAGACTATTAGACTTGTTGAGATCAATCACTGACTGGACACGAGAAGCTGATTGAGATGCCGAGGCGTTAACTAATTCATCATCGCCCAGTGCGCCCGCAGCTGCTAATTCTCCTGGGGGACCTTGTACCTTGATCCGTCCATTTTCCATTACAATTATGTGCGATGCCATACCAACCGTCAGCGCCACGTTGTGAGATACCAAAATGCAAGTACGGTCCTTCATCATAGGCCCTGTGATAGAGTTATCATAGATCCAAAGCGCAGTATGCGAGTCTACGGCTGACAGACAATCGTCCAGAAGCAAATGGCGAGATCGGGAATACAAAGCTCTAGCCAAAGATATCCGCTGTTTTTGACCCCCAGATAATACGATACCCTTTTCACCGACTTCGGTCGAATCACCATTTTCAAGAATTTCAAGATCACGTTTGAGACCACAGGCATCTACAACGGCATCGTAGCGGCTTTCATCAAAATCGGACGCAAAAAGGATATTATCCCTGACTGAAGCGTTCAAAAGCCATGCCTGTTGAGAGCAATAAGCAACACTTTCAGTCAGCCCAGTATGAGGATCAATGGGTAATTGACTGCTAGCATCCGGGGCAGGTAAAAATACTTGACCTTCAATGAGGTCCATTTCACCTAAAAGAGCCAACAATAGCGATGACTTACCGGCACCCGTTGGTCCCACAATGACATTAAGTTTACCAATTTGAAAGGCGATATCAAGGTCTCTTAAGCGAAAATCAGAATCATCAGATAAAATATCCCAAGCGAACGAGGCTTGTTCAAAGCCAATAATGGGTGAATTAGGTCCCCGAAAATTATTAGATAGTTGGACGTATTTACCCGTATTCTCTTCATCGATAAATTTCTGCACACGTTCAAGTGATACCTTAGACTGTACAATACTGGTAATCGTGTTTGAGATTTGGTCCATGGGTGTTCGCATAATATTAAACAAAGATAGTGCAGTAAATGCCACTGACGTGGTTAGCTGACGTTTTTCAATCATTGTATAAATTCCAAAGGAAAACATAGTAATAATAGTAGGCGAGAGAAACCAGACCGAAGAAACCAGCGTACTAACAACAAACCTTTCCTTCAATACTTTTAACTCCTTCTCTCTGACGTCAGTGACAACTTTTGCGAACCGCTTTTCCCAGGCAAAGAATTTGATGATACGGATTGCCTGAAGAATCTCGTTAGTTTTCTCAATTCGTTGATCTGTTAGTGCCATAATCTCGATCTGCATCTTGGAGAACTTAGCCGAAAGCCAGTAGTTTATTGGAAAAAGAATTATCATAAGGACAACTCCAGCAAGTGCGCTGTATCCCATAATTCTGTAGAGAAAAACAATAGCCAGAGTAAAGGTAAGAATGGCATCAACGAGATAATGCAAGTAACTACATACTTCGGCCACTTTGAAAGCATCCACCGCCATAAGGTTGATAATCGCCCCGAGATTTGCTTGAGTATTCCCCTCCTTGTTTTCTTCCTTTCCTTCCTCGTTTTCTGTCTCGTTATCGTTGCTGTCGTTGCTACTGGGAGCACTATTAGGCGAGATCTTTCGTTTCAAGGCTTTGGCGTAGACTTCTCCAATGATAATGCTTCTCAAGCGTACACATATTCTTCGGCCGATATATAGGGCCTGGGCAAAGCAAATATTATAGGCTACCGACATGACAAGCATTCCTACCACGTAGAGCCACGCAACATTCCTTGGTGTGTCACTGGGATCATCTACATACTCCAAGATCTTTTTGAGAAATACTGTGGGCAAGAAGTTAATAAAAGAGTAAATGAACGCCCAGAAAAACGCTATTAATAAAGATCTTTTAAAATACGAAATCAAACGCCAAGTAATGCTACTCTGCGGCTTGACATCTTTGAATTCGTTCAGCTGGTAAAAAGCATGATCATCTTCACGCAAATCCCAAATATCAGCCATATTAAGGGCTTGCTTGTATCCCTTCCAAATGAGTTTATCAACCCAAGAGTAAGTACAAAACTGGAACAAGCTGACCATAGGTTCTGGAGAGGGTAGGATCCCAGGTGATTGATAAATGCGGGCCGGGCGATCACCAAAATGTGCCAAAATAATATTAACAAATAATATCAAGGTTAAAATTGAACTGGCTATATAATAGTACTGTGAAGAAGTATTTAAGGGGTGAATTAAAGCCGACCTTAACTGCGGTAGCGAGAACAAGAATGCAAAAAAGTAAATAACAGCGGCGTGTGACCACAGGTTTAACGAAGGAGATGTTTGACTTAGTCTGGCAAGGCACAGGATGAGCAGGTAGGCCCAAAATTCAATAGCAACTAGAGGGGTAATTGGGTATGAATTATTCCACTCATCAGCAATAGCTGGAGTACGTTGTCCTACGACGCAGAGGGCTGTTTGGGCCACTAGAATTAAGGCTTCAACAGCTACACGGACACGTTCGGCGGTGGTTCTATGAATGATGAGAACTCTAGCGTCATTAGCAATGCCCAATTCTTGAGTTTGAGGCTTGGCCACCACACTTTCCTCATCATTAGTATCTCCATCCATAAACATAGAGCCGTAATCGCCAGAGACTGTTTTGGTAGATTCGTTTAAAAATGGTGTAGACTCCTCAGATTCGGCTGAGGAGCTGCCATTCAAGCTCTTGAGAGACCAATATCCACGGTTCAGTAGTTTGGGTAATACCCCGTATAGTACTATAGCTAAGGATATAGCCAGTAAGACCGAATATGGAACTAGTTGAACATAGAGATGTTTGGCACAGGGTGTGAGATCATCGGTCTGCCACAGTCGCTGGCAAACAGACATTAGCTCTGGCTCTGGCATCTAAGGTTTCTTCTCAACGGTATTGGGAGACAATGAAAATATTATATAGAGGAATAGGAAAAGGGGAAGAAAACGGATACCCATATAGACTAAATAATGTAGACCTAGTGCCGTGCGGATTGTTTGTGACCGATATCGATTCGTGATAGTGCCGCGGGTAAGCGATACCAAATCAGCGGTGACTAAGCCCTACTTTGTAGTCCTGAGCTTACCAGTTAATAATGCGCGGCTTTTATGGGCGGCCAATAATATCAGATAAGGGATATGAAAAACGGAGGATAGTAAATAATGGCGTCAAACATACAGAAATGGTTTAAATAATATTGCAAGTTTTGGTTTTTTGGGAAACGTATTCGACCTACTTGTACACTGTGTTGTTTTTGAGGTGGCACTCGAAATCGGCGTTGAAGGAAGCCTACTTTATGGATTCAGGTGCACGGCGTGGGCATATTTAGAGGCAAAACGAGGGTTATCATAAGCCTCCTGAAAAAGTCCAATTCTCTAATTAGTATATCTGAAGTAACCGCTTAAACGGGTGTGAATAGTATGATTAGATTTACATTAGCTCGTTGAAGAAATATAAGTATATTGTTCAATCCCACCCATACCCCCCATCCACAACCCTAGTCGCTTTACTGAGTTTTACATAGTTTGTGTCTGCATGGCTGCCTACTAAGCTCAAGCTATTTTTTGAGATTCATTAAATAAATAAAATATAAATAAACATATATCACAAGTTTAGAAAAATAAAGCACCAGCATTATGAGAACAAGTTTAATTTGTTTTGAGCTGTTCAATTTTTTATATTCATTTTTAATGTATTTTTTTGATTTTCTCTTTTTTTTTTTCCTTTTTTTCTAAATGTTTTTTTCTAAAACTAAAAAAACAATTTTTCAGCCTTTTCACAAATAGAACACTTTCTTAATTCAAAAAATTGATTTGGCAGTTTAAGCAGAAATTACTTCCAATTGATAGGAGGTCCTGTATACTATTATAAAGACTTTTATATTTTTCAGAAACTCTACTGATTTTTATTATTAAAGATCTTCGCATCGTGTATGACTGTTTCGATTCGATCAACATTTGTTTTTCTCTAACTCTTACACAAAAGCAACTTTTAGATTTTTGGCAATGAATGAAATTTTTTACGTAGCTGTATTTGTATTAAGTTATTTTATTGTAGGATAAGTAAAGGTTATACATAGATGTAAATATAGATCTGTTGTAGATAATGTTCATTGTGATATTTCATCCCTAATTGGCTTCTATACAACCAGGGATTACCAAAAAATCGCTCAGTAAGAGCAATTGTGCTAATGTTTTACTATTTGCAGCATCAGAGATCATACAGAGCCTTTTCCTTAGTTTTATGATGACGCCGTTACGGCTGACTCGCTAACGCGATTTAAATTTTGTTTTTTAATCACCGGCAGAATTCTTCTTCGCGCATTAATGAACCAATTACTAACCTGGTTTAGGGTCAGCCCTGTATGTTGTACCAGTATGTTTTTCTCGTATTCACTAGGATAGGGACGATCGGTATGGTCGATCAGCCAAGTCAGCAGCACATTAGTGGACAGTTTGGGTAAATTCTTTCTTTTCTTGATCATTTTGCCTGAGGTCACCCCAAAACGTGTATTTTCTCTTTTGAATGAGGGCGAAATACTACCCAATGATGGGGAGGACGCTTCTGAAGATGAATTGGGTAATAGTGGCGAGCTCATAACTGGAGATTGTGCTTTGGTAGTAAAATTCCGGTCATGCGGCGATGAGACAGTAAATGATCTTTTTGAATTTAAAAATAAGATTGGGGACTTGGATTTATCATTGTGGATTTGAATATCTTTGTTTAATTTTTCTTCGCTTTCGCTTTCGCTGTCTATATTGTACGAAAGTGAAGGGCCCATGGATGACAGTGATGGTATCTGGTTTTGTATCGTTGATGTTGCTAAAGGGGCTACCTCTGAGACGGATACCGGGGCTGGTACCGGGGCTACCACTGGGGGAGGGTAGGTGTATTCTGAGAAATGGCCCGAATTGGCGGGAGTGGAATGAATATTATTGCTATTATTATGGGAGCCGATACGCATTGAAAGCGACGACGGCGGTGAAAGAGGTAATACGGGCCCGGCAACATAATTAGGATATGAAAAATTTAATGCGGAAGTGGATGATGAGGGAGTCGGGGGGCTAAAGTAATTATTTGTGGGAGCGTGTGGCTGCTGGACCTGTTGGGGGACTCGAGAGTGTTTATGGGGGAACAAGGCCATGTTAGGGGCAGCTCGCTTGGCTTGAGACACCGGGGAGGTAGGCAAGGACTGTGGTAAAAAGGCCGAGGAATAGTGGCTAGAATCCAAGGGCGCTGGGGCTACCATGGACCCTGTAGTGTAGTCACCACCGGCGTTCGGGGGCAGGCCTTTGGGGGTACGGCCTGCGGAGCTGCCTAGGGGATAGGCTGGTTTAGTGGCGTAGGGGTCATGGTAGAGGGCCCGGGATGGGGGCGGCGGTCGCAGGGAAGCGGATGTGAATGAGAAGGGGTCATAAGGATGGGGTGAGCTGGGGGTGGGCAGGCGATTTGGGGCGCTACATAGTTCAGGCTCGAAGTTAGGCAGTCGGGGGAAAGCTGCTGAATGACGGAGGGAGGGGTATGGGAGCTGATGAAGCTCGAGAATCATTTCGGAGAGTGAAGGTAGGGTGGTCATTCTGGGCAGTGCGGTAGACGGCGATGTGTGTATTAAATAGTGGGTAGAGTGCGAGGGCGCGGTTAAGGCATAAAACGTGGGCAGGGACGAAATCAAGGTACGGAAGCGAATAGGAACAAAAAGAGATTTACGAGTGAAGAACAAGAGTCAATTCCGGGCGAGGGTATACTGAGAATTGGGGCTTGTGATGGCGAAATGACCAAAGGAGTGAGTTCTAGACGTGGATTGAGTTTGGTGCAAACTTCAAAGTGAAGGGAAGAGAGCTGCGACGGTACAGACTATAAGAGAGGTCTATATATATATATATATATACGTATATATAAATATATACGAGAAAATGGATGAAAAGAAAAGTATGATAGGCTTAAGTATGCAGATATAAATAAAGCGATATCTATATATATATAGAGAATAGATTGCAAAATCAAAGGATGTATAACACATGCGTTTTAATACAAGAGAGCCGTATCTCGTAGCAGCCATACTTTACCGATTCACAGCAGATGTCTTGCCGTGAGCTTACACAACTGCATAGGCCAGATCATGGCGGTGGGTCTGATTAAGTGGATTAGACCCGGCGTGATACGTATCCCTGCAGTGCAATGCAGCTCACCGACAGCCCTTTATGCACCGATTCAGTGACGGCGCGTCTCGAAAAAAAGCAATGTGAAAGAATAACGTCCGACATGAAAACCCACCATGACTCACGCCGCACGATCTCTGCCATTAGGCGGCGGTCGGCCAGGCGGACGAGACATCGAGGAGGGCCGACTTTTGGGCATTGGTCCAGGACAGAGGCCCGCGCCGGTGCGAATCGGGACAAGATTGTATAGACGAAACACCAGCCCAGGAAAAAAGAAACAGGGCCAGAAAATAACGGGTTGTAATGGGGACCCAGAATGGACAAAAAAAATTATGCTGCAAAAAATAAATAAAACCAGAATTAAATAATAGAACGTACAGGGGAAAAAACCGCGACAAAAAAGAAAAGAAGAATGTGAAAGAAGAGGAAAAAAGCACTGCGAAAAGAAAAATAATAAAAAAAACAATTCCCAAGGATGGAAGAATAGAAGAATAGAAGAATAGAATCATCAAACACCAGGCCAATGTGGCAGATCAGGGGACTGGAAGAAAAGAAAAAGAAAAAAGAAGAAAAACGAAGGAAAAAAAAGAAAGAAAAAAAGAAAAAAAAAGAAAAAAGAAAAAAGAAAAGAAAAAAGAAGAAAAACGAAGGAAAACGAAGGAAAAAAAAGAAAATATAGAAAAGACCGAAAATCAATAATCATATACAAGTACATTGAAAAAGCAATTATCCTTTTAAAATAACTGTAATTACTCGGGTGGAGGAGCACATCGATTGGAATGAGGCGGCTGCCCACCTGAATGACCCACTAATAGCCTACAGCCAATGCTGACGCCGATGCAATACAGAACAAGATGACAGACAGCAGGCAAAAGGCAAAACTGCAACATGTACGATTGTGTATGATTGGCCTTAACAATCATGCTAAAGTCTGCATTAACGTTGGCATATTATGGATGGAGTTGGCATTGAGGTTAGCTAATTGACTTTGACGTTGACATTACGGTATGACATGGACGTTTCGTTGACGCTAACGTTAAATCGACGTTGGCGATAACATTACCGATAACGCCGATCCTTCAAAGTTAATCAGCCCTTTTTTTAGTACACGTGCTGGTGCCTAGCCCAATCGGTCCATATTCAAGGCTTGTCTGCCAGCAACGGAAGGTTTAGGATATATTCGCCTAAATGAGCATTACGGTGGGTTCACCTCCAATATTCAAAAATTAGTTACCTGTTTTTAAAAGGGTTATCTGGCTGCAATACAGCGCTCTTGACAGTCATCAATTAAAAAAAAAAGAAAAAAAGAGCCCAGAAAAGCAGCTCTATCCTGGCCATTCGTTTCTACCCAAATTACCATGCTTACTAATCACTTTTGGCAAAGCGTCAAAGAGACTGCCCTCTGCGGTGCCGGAGAGTTACATCTGCACTGGTTACCCGGTTAGTTTTAGCTTAGACCCTCTCGTCAGCCTAGGGAAATCCCAATCAGCAAATTGCCACCGGGGTCTTGACGTGTTTGGAAGGTATAATTTGACTTTTAGAGTGTATTAAATATTGAAAACCGATATAGTTAATAGAATTAATAACCTGGATAAAAAACTCACAAAAACGGCACTAAATATATATTGTAATAGATAAATATTATGACTAACTACCTTTTAATTGTAGAGGCGCCACAACTCAAACCGATTAGGAATGGATGTGTATTTCTTGGGGCCAGTTACCTAATAGCGGACCAAACCGGAAATACGCCTTACACTTTAAAGCCTGGATGAGGGGTTCAACTTTGACACAAACTCTAATTTCTCTACATTTTGCCTCAAAAACTTATAGATTGGTATCGCCCATGTACACCATACCCCTTTGAAAGGGTTTGAACATTTCAATATATGGGATATTTTGGTCATTTTATGGGATCAAAGTTTTCAGCCTAATGGGATCAAAATGTTTGGGGCCGAGCCCGGAAATTTTGCTGCTGTTTTTTGCCATTAGTTTTTCTGGTATACGGCTCTTGGAAGCAGAAAAAAAAACTCATTCAGGGCGGTTACTAATGTCGAATGAATATCTAAAAAGCTTGGGCCACTCAAATCATGCCTGCGATATGGGTGTCTGTCATGAATTGTCAATCGTAAAGGATTCAGCCGGTACTAGCCTCACGTTTAACCAAACAGTCGTAGAATAAGCAGGTGGCAAAAATTCGTTGGGGTTTCTCTCAATGTTAGAAACCTTATTGTCAATATATAAATGATTGTAAATTGAGGTTATGAAAGGAGGTGGAATTTTATGTTTTCATTGACACCACGGTATCTCCGATCTGGTGATTTCTTCCAAATCGGCAAAATTAGGGGCATTAGTCATGCTTGGGACCAATGTCAGATCTAAGAAACAATATTCCGAATGGGGTCATTCGGCGTTTCGGCGTTTCGGAGATTTCGGGAACTTCGGGGAACTAATGCACCCCATCTGGCTTGACAACAGTTTATAAATCCGAATAATACTTCCGTCTTGGACGATAGGACATTTTCTTAATTACTATTGTAGGCTTCAATTGATTCCGTGGATGCGACTGGCCAAAAAAAAAAGGCCAAATGGTAATTGAATTCTGTCCCATTTACAGGCAAACTAAAGGTTAACTACTTATTGTTTCACTTTGCGAAGGTATACCCCGAATGGCCCGAAGCTGGCACCACGATCGCATGGAAATTTTACCAGATTGGCAGAGTATAAGGGTCTCTTCCACATAGGGGTTATTCCCCTTTTTGGAATACACTCATTACAGGTCTACATCATCTCTAATCAGAAAGCGGCAAGTAGAACTACACATGATTAGCTCAATGGCCCCTAGGCTGACCAGCATTCGCAGATGGAGCCAAATACCCATTTCGTTATTTATGATAGCCACCGATTTTCTTGTAAGGTTGGGAGTTAGAGGCGGGGTTTCAAAAGATATTGCGTCACGTTTCAAGCCATTTCACTTTTCACTTCAACGCCACTTTAATTTGGTTAACCTCAAATTCATTGGCTATATCCACGAACCAGTCAATGCACACCCAGCGAAAATGCCAAAGATGGAAAAAATATCAGTGCTCCATGCGGGCCCACATTATGACCTAATAATAAGGTAAACTGTCATTTATTTTGTGGCAGCTAAAAAGGTACCTCTGGTATTACAATTAAGCGGGAATTACTTGTTTTGCAGCGTCAACTCAAAGTTACGAATATATGATAGTTTTCACAACAGAAATTAAAATACCAAAATAAACTAAACCCAAGATTAGTCGACAGGATATGTTAAGAATTGCCCAAATATGAGTGAAAAAACAATTCTATTTGAAAATACGACGTAAAAAATAAAAATAAAAAATAAGAAAAATCGAAAACACTCCCGAGTTAAGCCAGGCCCTCAGAAGCAGCCCATCTTTTCAACGGCGAAAAAACAGTCCGAGGATTTTGGGTAACATCAAATCAAACACTATAATTGAACCGACTATGCTCTTTGTTTCAGGTTGTTGAACTTTTCCAATTTTCAGAGCTTTATGTTTTTTCTTGCTGTTTGGTGTAACGAAAATATATACCAGTGCAGTCACCGGAATTTGGTGGTCGCCTGCTCAAACCTATTACAGGTTGTATGTTGGCGCGTACGATTTCAAAAATAGTCCACAATGGGCCAGATAATTGTGTTTCAAGTTTTATATTGGGCTTTACTAAAGCGCGATTATATATATATACATATATATTTAGAAGTATATATGTACATCATTGCTTCCTTTTGCCAATCTCGCTCAGTTCTCTTCTTGACTGAAAATTCATTTTTTTTTTTTTCTTTTAAACTTTTGGATTTTGAATGATAATACTTTTTCATGGTTCGCAATCGCCTTTGGCATTTTTCAATTCTCCTATGAATTCTATCGGCCGAGATATTTGGGAGGTGCGAAAACTGTCAAAGCCAAGTGAGTTACGTCTTGCAGAATGTACGGCTTGCAGTAATCATCCATGTAACACTCAGAGTATTAGTAGTAATTAATGCGGCTGTCATAGTGATAGCCATAATATTGAGGGCATAGAAGCTATCAAGTCTGGTTGATCGGCGGGGCTTTGATACTATACAAGTCGATTAGTCTGCATATTATTATCCCAAGCCCTCAAAATGCATTTCAGTTCATGATTGAAAGGTATCAACCGTCCATCCACTAAGACATACAAGAAAAACGGATGAACTAATTCGTAATGAGGGTAATGATCATCATCTATATAATTGTCATCATCCAATACCGGAAATTATTTTTTCAAGATGCGAGGAATACACCTATACTATACCTATAATACACCTATACTATACCTATATACACCAATAATAAACCATTCTGTGGCAAAAAAAAATTTCCTGCTTATAGTTGACCAATTGCTGATTTACTGTACCCTTTCTTTTCCCAGTAAATTTTAATTTTTAGGTTCGTTATTAGTTTTTTTTCCTCAATGGTCATCTGGGCATTTTTGCTAAATATATTTGAAGTTTCAGCCTTCCGAATGTACTCTGTCCATCCCAACAAGCAATGTATTCATAGTGCCCTATCCTGATTATTAATAAATCACCTCATAATCTTGATGTAGCCGATAGTTATTCTGAAGTATGCAGTCGAGGGTTCGGTATAACGATGGGGTTTGCAAATGCGGGTTGGCAGCCTCACATTTATGACATACGGTTCGCTTGCGGCTCGCTTGCGGCTCATCTGGGGCTCGTTCTTATGTTCCACAAAGGCCCCGCGTTGACAAAATTACGATCTGTTTTAGGTATTTTGCCCCAACCTGCATCTTATGCCAGCTTGTCTAGGGTGGCTAATTCGGGAAACCAGCATGTTGAATCATCTAAATGCGCTGCATAGAATTTTTTGAATGCAGTTAGCAGGTCCCAAATAACATTATTATGTCATATATTAGTCGATCTCTTTCAAACTATATTCTATTATGACGTTTTAGGCGGTTAGTTGCCCCGTGATGATTCAAAAGATCTATAGAAAAAGAAATGTTGATGTATACACTAATTTCATATACCGGCAAGGTTGTTTCACTATTAATGCGGAATTACTCTGACACTCCTGGCATCCTACCGGTCATTCTGCAGCGACCATCTTTAAGGTACTTCCCCTGTAGTTACCCGCATATGTCAGGCGATATTTCCTACTTTGAAACATAAGGGCCATCAAACTTATTATTCATTCCTTAGTTAGTATGAGCTTCTTGTCCCAATTTTATGAGCATTTTTTTTAGAATGCTGGTCAAATTAGGTGCCGACTTTGACGCACATATGGATCTAATTAAAACAGATCTCACCCTTATTCATTTCGATTGTTTTTCTAGCTTAAGCATTTTTTTTGTTAATGTAATGTACTAGTATACCATATTTATATATGTCATTGTCAATCTATTTGTCAAGGCGCACTAATCCCCCCCAGTCGTTGTTCGGTTCCTTACCCTACCTTACAACGCCAGCGCGGACCCGGGGTATATTGTATTTCTGAACGGTAAAACGGCCCTTTTTTCAATTTTTTGGTAGTAACTAACACGGGATATAATGCTGGTTTTAAACCAAGTTTAACTTGGTATTTTCGACTTTTAAGGTAGATTTTTCTTGTATTTTTTATTCATTGCTTATCTCTTGGCGAGAATTGCAATATACTTGGCCCCATAAGTTTATGCAAGGAATCTTTACAGTATTGTATAGAACCACCTGTCAAACTAGATTGGGAAGTATCCATCGTTGTCATGCAGACTTAGAGTTCCACTTTGGGTCTCCTAAAGCGCCTGAATTATCCCAAAAAGGGAATTTCCAGGTTCATAGCTAGTAGAGGTAAGATCACAACCGTCTACAACTGTTTCAAATTGTAGGGTGAGCAGGTTACAATATGTCTCTTTATGTGTTGACTTCACCAGTGTGGGTGGGGCCTAAGCCTGCGTCATCACTATCGATAATAGAGTGGATAGGGTGATTACAGAATAACATGAAGATAAAACGAACACAAAGACGCGGAAATATCTGAACGGCATATACATTAATTATTAGATCTTATTTAATAAAAACATTTTAGGTCACATACACATTAATTAGTAATACGGTATAGTAATAGCCTTATTTGGAATATGTAGTTGTAATCAACTGTTTAACTTAACCCAGGACTCTTGGCGTTGAATGATGTCGACCCCAGATGATAATCCTTAAGATGAAACACGGGCCAAGCTAAAAATAACAAGACCAGAAGGTTATCGGCCGATAAAATTAAGAAAAAGCATCTTTGGTTGTTCATCACGTTACTAAATTGGTTCATAATAACCACTAAACCTGATCAGTAATTCCCGCAGAAGGCAGTGTTTTTAAAACAACCTGAGTTGAACCTGTATGGGGTCTGAATCTTATCAGTGATTGGTGTCATTTTTACTATTTATTACTTTATTGAGTTTTTTGTAACTTATTTATAGGTTGTTTGCGGGTTGTTTTTGGGTTCTTATGTCTGATAAGATTCTCCTTCTATCAAAGCTGACCAGAAGGCCAGATTTCTTTTCTTAAGTACCTTATCATAGGTGGTGAATAAATAACTGCTACATTAGTTGTTTGAGTGGCGCCTCTGGAAGTACCTTACAAAATCATGACAATAGATTCCAATTGACAATTAGAAATTTGATTCTATAGTGTAGCATAATCCGCCTTTGTCATATTGAGCCCCTCGTATTTGGTCGGGAACGTTTCGTTTAATTTGTACGACTTTCATTGATTTGAATACTGGCAAGCGAGAAAGCAAAATAAATAAAGGTTTTATAGTGTAGTTGGTTATCACCACGGATTTTGATTCCGTTAACCCCGGTTCGAATCCGGGTAAGACCTTTCTTTTATGTTTTTTCTTTGATCAAGTATAACAGGTGCCACCGTCTTTTCTGAAAATCTTCTCCTTTAGGTAATGATATAAATGCAAAATAATCGTGTATGTGGAAACTACTGAGGGGAATATCACTTCACTGCTCTATTTTTAGCTCATCTCGGAAAATCTTGGTAAAAACAAGCGAAATCGTAAGAGTATATTCTTCATTTTGAACTTTCAAAGTTCATAAAAAATGACTGCGGCACCTTATGTTCCCACGTGGTCTCCCACCGTAGTACTTATGAAGGCTCTCACTGGCTTAACTATGATTGATCGGACGGGAAATCGTGCTTTCCAGTGGATATGGCCGCAGACATTAATTTGTTATGTATGGCTAAATACATAATGTTTAAGATGTGTTATATTAATACCTATAATTCATTCTTTAATATGGTACTTCCATCTAAGAAGAGGCCAAATTAAGTTGAAGTATAAAACTAGGTTGTCTTAAAATTTTGTCGTATACAATTATTGCACTTTTATCATTGAATGTAACGGTTTTACTGTACCTATCCTTGGTCCCTTATCTTGCATGATAAACAATAATATTTTTGAGTTTAAGCACGTGACTATATATTTCTATCTTTACTTTCTAGCTTTATAGAGCATAATAGTAAAGGGCTTGATTTTTCCCTAAAATACAAAATCAAATTGCCCCTTCCGAGCTATAGTGACCGCTGCTTGAAAATGAAAATATCAAGTATGGTTTTTGGTTCTGGCTATGGATTGCTCTGAGCCAATGGGGTAGAAGAGAATAAGGAAAAATGGGGCAGTGTTTAAAATGAAACGAAAAATAAGAACTTAATCGAAAGAAAAAAATAATAGCAAAAACCAAGAAATAAGCTTTTTTTATTTAGAAAAATAATAATAATCAGTCAAGAATTATGAGTTTTTCCTGTTTAAAGGTGTAGTTTTCTGATTGATAAAAATACCAGCTAGTCCGAGGTGAAAAAAGTTAACCTCAATTCATATTTTAAAAGATTCAACTGATTTGAGCCTCAAAGAAAAAAGTCAAAATTCCTTTATATTTAGAGGTTTTTAAAACTGGTAATAAACAATAATTGAGATCTTAAAAGAAAAAATACACCTCTTTTCAGTCATTTAATATGGGGTTCGCTTCTTTGTTTAGGCCTAATAACTTCTCACTTTATTGGATTGAAAGAAGACTTTTGGCTCAAACCGAAATTCTTTGTAAATTTGAGCTCAATTTTTTTTTTTTCGACAGACAATGTTAATGTTTGTTTAAAAATGTTTATTTCTTTGGTTGGCATATATATATATAAGGCCTTGAATTAGCTACAATTACTTACCAGTTTACCCAGTATCAATCTTAATGATGAGAAGCTGCATATTAACTAGTTTACCCGGCCTTATATATCCACCAAGTAAACATCTACAAGGCTAAACTACCAACGCTCCGTAACAAATCATTTATCATCTTCACATATATTTGTTAGTTTCAAGCCTACATATCTATACCTGATATAAACATGTCATACGATTATAACAATTTATCGGAAAATCCGTTTTCTAATCATGAATACTACTCGAGTTCTAGTTTTACCAATACGGGAAGTAGTTATCCTTCTGCGAATATGCCACCACAGTCCAATAAGTTGAATTCGTTACCAGAAAATTACCTAGACAGGCAACACCAATGGCCCACGATACCCCAAGATCAATATATTTATGGCTTTAATTCGAATCAATTACAAGGAAGGGAAGGATTTCCTGATAATTATGGCAATAATCACCATTCAAATGAAAATGACAGATTAGGATTAGACTACCTGCAACCTGGATCTGATTTGGAGGCCCGTATCTCTTCAGACCCATCACTTCCATCCCCATATCAATCACAAAATTTAATCCTGGCTTGTGACCAACTCAATCGGTTTGAGTATAATAAATATAATCAGCAGCAATATGATCAAATTCATTATAATCAACCTCAATACTACCAACAGCATACCCTACAACAGAATTCAGAACAGAGTCATGCTACTACACAGAACCCTCAGTTTCAGATCTCACCATCGCAGTATGTGCAGCCAACTGAAAATCTAAATAATCAAACTAATTCAACGCATCTATATGATCCACCTCAGATTTATCCCTGCCCCATAGTCCCCCAACTTGATGTGCTAATGCCTCAACTACCACAACCTCAGAGCCCTAGTTATCCCCCACCACCGCCACCTCCACCTCTAAGACCTTCTTTACCTGTGCCGACTGAAATTCTTCCAACACCTCCTCCAAAATTTCCACCCCCCTTACCGCCTAAAGTTCCTCAAGATTACGCTACAATCCGAAATAATAGCGACCAAGCCAATGTGTTTTCGCAAAAATACACATCAAACAATGATAATATACCATCCTATGAAAATGTCCAAATGCCAGTTTCAACTTTACTACAAGAATCTGTATCAAATCCTCATTTGTCAGGAATAGTAGGAGACAAACGGTTTGGATATCATCCAATGGGTCCCAGGCGACCTCCGAAAGAAGTTTCATTAAATGACAATCCTACCAATCAAGAAATATTTGAAAAAGATCAGGTTTCTGAATCAGAATATTCACCCTATTCTAAGTCTTTTTCTACTACAGATCCATATATATCGACACTCCCATCAGTGCTTCAACCTAGTAACAATACTAGCAACGGCAATGGAGGTTACCGAGGTAGTTCAAATATCAACAGTAATACGGATATCATCAATTTTGAAAATATTAATTATCAAGATCAGCAAATATCGCGGCCTTTTGATACACCTGATAGTAGCACTAATAAATCTTTCACAAGTATATATAATGCTTACGTGACGTCCCCACCTATGTCGAGAAATTCTTTGTTCAATAACAGTCATTCTTCTCAAAGAATGCCAGTCTCTTATATTCAAATGCCGGGTGAAGACTGCTTTAATGTGAATCCTTCTCAGCTAGATACAAACGTCAAACCAGAGTCTTTCGATGAGAATAGAAATAGATGGCCACAAGAGATACCTGTGGAAATACCAATACCAACACCAGTACTAGAAGACGAAGAAAGGTTCAACAGTGGCCCATACTTAGGTTCTTATCAAACAGATAATGGTGGGGTTCAGGATAGTTACCAAAGTGTTGATGATGAAATTCCTGGCTATGACTTTGCAAGTGATAATACCAGTGATATTAATTCTTATTTACCGTCTTTGATGAGTATGACTACAGATATGTCTTTATCACCCACAAAGGGAGATGAATTTCTTTACTTCTCTCCTCCCCGAGCAAGTATTTCTTCCCCTTCTACGCATGCATTAGCCCAAAACATATTTCAGCGTGGATTTCCTGACCTAAATTATCGTTCTGGTCATGATTTAGCTTTAACACAAACAGGATTTGATTCATGGAATTCAGCCATTAAAGAGTCTTCATCACCTGCGCCTGGTCTGAATTTCAAAAATACAGCAGGTGGTTTAGAAGAGTCCCAAACTGATATGATGAATGCTTCATCCAATTCAACTAAGCGTCACAGTTATACCAAGCCAAATTCTGCGTCAGGTACTAGGGTAGTATCTGACTCCAAAAGACTGAGTTTACCCGATAATCGCAATGAAATATCAACATTAATAGATCATGAGGCAGTACCCGTTGGTGTGGAAGATCATGCACTCCTCAACAACCATACTAGATCTCAATTTTTGCCAACACGAGCAAACACAACTGGTGATATTGGTCAACAAAATTTTAACCCTAAAGAGAGTATTATGTCAACAAGCAGTAACGCTACTGATGATGGCAACTTTATGCTTACTCTAAATCTACCAAGCATCCCTATTGCTTCCCACAAATTTTCAGCATCTAAATTGTCAAGCAAAAATTACCAAAGTTGCCTTGAACCATGGGCATTGAGTGGTATAGCGAATTGGCTGACTCTAGAGATTTCTGAAGATACAGAATTGAATAAAGAGGAGATTATTAAAGCTATTGCAGGACTTTTTACTCATGAAATTGCTACACTCAGTAGCATCCACGCAGAGAGATGTGCCATTAGCGCCGTAAACACGCTGACAAAAGAAAAATATTTTCTTTTTGACAAGTTCACTAATGCAGTCACATTAAATAGGAAAATTAGAGTTTCCGGTGTAATTCCCATATTAACTAAAGGTGGGTGCTACTCGCCATATTCTCATGTCGTTGATGACAATTCAGATGCTAATGTAAAATACAGGTGCTATTCATCAAGATGTGCACTTACTCTAGTTGTCAAAAAATCATTACCTGACGCAAGTTTGGTTGAGCTGGGATCTTCATCTAGTCCATTAGACTGGGCAGCTTATTGGAAATTTTCGAAAGAGTATGTGGATTCTCTAGATACAGAAACAATAAAGAAACAGTATGCTATTCATGAACTAATTGCTGGTGAAGAATCTTTCATTCATGATTTACGAACCTTCTTATCGGTATATGGTGAGGCATTCAAATACCAAGTACCCCCACTCATGGATAACCAGGAAGAATTCTGGCAAAACGCGTTTGCTTTTATTCCCGCAATTATTGATTGTAATACCAAACTTTTGCTCAATCCGCTTAAGTATCGACAGAAGGAAGAGGGACCGTTCATAAAATCTATTGCTGATATCTTTCTTTCATGGACCAAAGTAGCTGAGGCACCATTTGTGCAATACGCCAAAAGGTATCTTTATATTGATACAACACTGCGACAAAAACGTGAGAATAATTTGAATTTTAGAGCTTGGCTTGATAAGGTTGGTAAAGATTCCAGAGTTAGAATGCCTTATTCATTCTATTTCCATCGTGTGTTACCAAGACTAGCTCGTTATTCCCTTTTACTACAGACTATCGGAAAAAATACATTAAACAATGAGGCAGAGATGGGTTTATTAACGCGTGCCATTAAGGAGTGTGATGGAATAACGTCCTCTTGCGATTCTTCAATTGCTCAAGTTGAGAAAAATATTGAACTGACTGATATTAAAAATAAGATTTTATGGAAAAGTAGCTATGAAAAAGTAAATTTGGGATTAAAAAACCCTGGTCGAAAGGTAATTAAACAAGGGGATGTTACTCGGCGAGGTAATCATCGCGTCGATTGGATCGAGACACATTTGATATTATTGGATAATTACTTACTGATATCCAAAATTAGAAATGGGAGTAACGGCTCCAAATATTATGTCACTAAAAGGCCGATTCCATTAGAGCTATTAGTTCTAGAGTCATGCTCTGACGATCCAGTTACCAAATCTTCTTCGTCAAAGTTAGGGGTTGGTACATTTACATCAGCAGTTTCTTCTGAAAATAAAAGGCATTCTAGACAGTTTTTCAATAACCCCACTTCACCAACTAATCAAAAATTCATGCCTGAATCCTATGTTATATCCACAACCAGTTCTTCAGTTACTATTATTGGTGAAAATGATAATTATATGTATCCGTTCAAAGTCAAGCATCTTGGCTTAGAGGGTGGTGTGTACATGTTTTATTCTCCGACAGCTGTTGACCGTGAAAATTGGCGAGACGCGTTTATTTTAGCCAAGAAACAGTACAATTCTCTTTTATTCACTCGTAAATCTGAACCGTTCAGATTAAAGGTAGTATGTGACTATGCTTTTGGTTACGATCCATCCGATGTTCATCGTTTACCCGTTTTCGCGCCTAATACAGTGGTTGATAGAGCTTTACATGAAGTTCAGCGGCTTAAGCCTAAAAGCGATATCCCAAGGCCGTTAATAAAATCCCGCATTAATTGTGCAGCAAACTTTGTATTTGCGGATGGTCGTGAATTTACTTTAGTTGGTTCAGATTTTGGCATTTTCGTTGGTAGAGCCGATGACTCACGGTTATGGTCTAAATGCCTTGATTCCCCTAGGGTTTCACAAATCGATGTCATACCTGAAATGAATATCCTGTTATGTATAACTGATAAGTCACTAGTTTACTATAATCTGGATGATGTTCTTAGCTCTGGCTTGAAAACACAAAAACCTGGCCAGCCTGTGGGTTCTGGCGTGGTAGGTCATAGGCTATCTAAACATCGTGAAGTAGGCTTCTTTAGTGTTGGCCGTATGAAAGACAGGACTTTACTTTTTTATAAGAGAAAAGAAGGTTTATCTTCTACCTTCAATATTCTTGAGCCTGTTAAGGAAAAGGGGTCTCTCAAAAAGAGGTCTAAGATTCCTTTTACTCGGGTATCTGATGCTGGATCAACTGAATATTTCAGGGATGTTGACAAGATTTACGTTCCTACAGAATGCTATGGCATGAATATTTTCAAAAACTATTTCGCAATACACTCAAGTAGAGGTTTCGAGGCCATGTCATTAGATTTTAAGTTTGCTCGTTCGTTACCCGAATCTTATGTTTCTGCTTCAGGGAACAGTCTTTCTATCAGTGGGTATACAAGCGATTCCTTGAAAAAAAAAGTTGATGGCAGTAAACCCATGGGTATTTTTCGTGTTATGGAAGCATCTTTTTTGTTGTGCTATGAAGAATTTGCCATTTATACGGATAAATATGGTAATATAATGGGAAGCAACGTGATTAATTTTATCTCCAAAGCGTCCTGGGTTGCTATTCAACACCCATATCTTTTTGTTATTCATGAGGAAATGATCGAAATTCGGAAAGTTGATGACCTTGTTGGTAGCGTTAAACAAATAATTACTGGAAAAGATATAAGACTTATGGACGATAAAGAAGACCAATTAGTGATAGCTTTGACTCATCCAAAGATAAACGATCGTCAACTTATTCTGGAATTTATTAGGAATGAATATATTTTGGAGGATAATGGAAGTTCTGACTTATAAATAGTTGCCCTTTATAATTACCCCTTTGGCCTTCGAGTATATTTTAAGGAAGTTTGCGGTTTGAATTATTACGTATGAAAAACATCTAAAGTATATATTTATTGATAGAATAGCTCGAAAAATTCTTTGCTATACTAGCATTTCATATATATTGCATTTTCCTACCTTAATTACTTTTAATATTTCTTGTGCGCTTATTCATTTATCTACATTCGGGTACATATGAGTACAGCTTCTACCTGAAGGGAAATGCAAGCAGCAGCGATAGCTGCAAGCTTCCAATAATCAATAGTTAAATAGATGGTAGTTTGTTGTGTATATACAACTGATTTTAAAGAAGATGTTGAAAGGCAATATTAGAGACCACAATGTTTCAATCGATGATATCATTATGATTCTAAGAAAAACAATTTGTCATCCTCTAAGTGTTTGGGTTTTCGCGATTATTCTTTTGGCGTAAGTGGATCAATTATTAGTTTCAAGATTAGTTGTGTTTTTACGACTGCTAACGCCCTTTTCGTATTTGTACTTATGTATTTTGATTGGCTTGGTCAGTAATGGTAGAAATTATAATGATTCTGTTACATTACGTCTTTCTCTTATTTATGGGGGTATAATTGACTTGATTTACCTTCTTAATTATGCCAATGATCATTTTGAGCGCATCAGATCACCGCCGTGGAAACTTGATCCTTTAATAGACGTAGCTGTCGTTACAGGAGGTTGTTCAGGGCTAGGAAAATACATTTCGGCAATATTAGCTGTTAATTCTGATATAAAAGTAGCTGTGTTGGATATTGACGAACCGAAATTGACCATTCCTAACGTTACCTACTTCCTTTGTGATATCAGTGATTTTACATCGGTCGAGGAATCTTTGAATAAAGTTAAGACTAGCATTGGAATGCCTACGATATTGATCAACAATGCAGGTATTACACACAGTGAATTCATAGAAGATTTACCTGAAAGCAAAATAAGACGGTAAGTTCTGCGTCAAAAGAATATCATTTCTTTACTATAAATCTAACTAGAAAAATTTACAGAATTTTTGATGTTAATGTGCTTTCTCATTTCTGGACCACCAGAGCGCTACTTCCCGGAATGAAAGAATTGAATCGAGGTTACATAGTTACAATTGCATCAGTTCTAGGCTATATTGCTCCCGCCAGACTAAGTAAGTAAAAGCTTTATTTCTCGCCTCAAATTTTGATATTCAAACTAACTAAATATTTTTTCATAAAACCAGCTGCCTATGCTGCCACAAAAGCGGCTAATATTGCGTTTCATGAATCTGTTACCTATGAGTTAGAAACCTATAAAAAAGGCACAACCACATTAGGCATAAAAACTCTTTTGGTTACGCCTGGTCAGATTGATACTCCAATGTTTGAGAATGTTTCAACCCCCAGTGAATTTTTCGCGCCTATGGTACGTCCAGAAGAACTTGCCCATAAAATTGTACAAGCCATTATTGAAGGTAAGACTGGGGCGATAAGGGCGCCCTTTTATACGAATTTTATTCCGCTAATGGCAGTATTACCAAAGACTCTAGTCAGTTTTTTAAGGAGGTTAGCCAAAGTAGACAGAAGTATAAAAGATGATTCAAAATTGGTAGATGAGATTTAAGATGACCTAGAAGGCCATTACACCTGGGAAAGGAAAACACCAAACTTTTTTTCTTTTATTAATAGTTTCTACCTTTAATACACAATTATGGCTTTATAAGATAGGATATTTACATCTTCTTTTTGTCCTTAGGAAGGCATTCTTTGACGGATTTGGAGAATTTATTGAAAACAATAAATCCATTCAAGTCAAAAAACTGCTCAAACGACAGCTTAAACTTTTCATGCGATATGTTTTTCCCCAATTTATCTTCCAACACAATTTCTAACTCGTAAATCGGTTCGGTATTCTTTCCACCTGATCTGACCGTAATCCGAGTGTCTCCCTTGGTGCCCTGGAAAACACAATTTTTTTCAACATTCAAGAGCCAGTACGTCAAAGCAGCATTCAAGACAAAATAAATAATGACGCCAGTTGTAGTAAAGACAAGTGCGTTTTTAAAGCCAACTTTGTAATCATAATAAGCCACGATCGCGCTTATAACTATCGAGGTATAACCAAGGGCTAGTCTAGTGTCTACCAAAGTATGGGTTTGAGTGTATCCTTCCGATCCAAAAATCTACACGCGTATTAAATATACGGGTTAGTATAAATAGCAGAAACAGCTGCACAAGAGTGATTGGGGACGGTACCCATAAAAAACATACCGATGAAATGTGATCATCACACACGTTTTTGAGGTCGTTTTGGGAACTAGTAAACAAGAATTGGGTCAATTAACTGAATTTCGCATCACTTTTTGAGCTGCTCATTAAAATTTCTTTCAGTATATAAATAAAGATACATACTATAGGTTAGCAGAGGTTTGCTGTTTACTCATGATTGACTTTACTGCTTATCATTTATATGGCAATATTGAATTCATCACGGAAATGATGTGGCTACATTGCTCTATCCGGGTAACTATAGTGATCTTCATCTCTTGGGTGGTTGAGAACCCGTTGATACTACGAAAGCCATCGATGGCTACCGGGTTTTTTATTGTAACTTCTAACAGTAGTTGATTAAATTCCTCCATTTTGCCTGCCTGCTCGCCTTGCGCCTTGGTTGTACTTTAAATTAAGCCTCAATTTATGGGACTTAAAAGTCATTAAAAACTTCTACAATACGTCATTCTCGAAATTGCTTGCTTAAAGTAGGCATTGTTTATTGATATTCGCATTTTTCTATACATTTCCTTATCTTGCATATATTGACAACCTTCTCTGGGTTTAGTTTTGATTTTGCTAGCTTTCTCTCTTACCCACATCAATAATAGTCAAAGTTGACCAAACTACCTTCTTCAAAATGTCCAAATTCAACACCAAGGCCACTACATTCATACCAGTGAGTGGGTCTTCTAGCTTGGGTAATTCCGTATCCAACGGAACTACTCCTAACCAATCTGATGTTGAGCCTTCTCCTGTCACCACCTCTGGAGCGCTCAATGCTGAATCTCGCAATCACAAACGCGGGCAGGGCCGCGGTAACGATCGTATACGAGCGAGGAATGGTGAAAATAAACCCAAAGGAACCGATAACAGTAATGGTAGAAAAAAACCTGATACTTCGCTATCTAAAAAGGGACCAAAAAAATCGAACCGATCCGCCCAGAGTTCTAAATTATCTGACTCGGATAATTTATCATTTGAAGAAGAAATTTTTTTGGCAAACCATGGCCCAACGAAGAATAAGCGTGGCCAGGTCTCAATCTCACATCTATTAGACTTTTCTCTTCCCTCCCGGCCCATCAACCGAAATGTTGCGCCAAGGTTTACGCCAAAACGGCAGTCTACTTATGGTAAGGGATCAGGGTATCACCAAACAGATAAGGCTACATTCATTAATGCACATTACCGGTTCATTGTTGATCCTCGGGGTGACTATCGTGAACAAATGTCAGATCCTAATATACATGTTCCTATGAATATGGTGACACGTATTCTAATATCCCAAGTTTCATCTTGTCCTATCTGCTTGACCGATGTGCCTGTTTCGCCCCGGATGCTACGATGTGGTCACATATTTTGTTATTCATGTCTTCTTCGGTTCTTATCCTCGGAACCTGCAATGGCGGCATCTAATTCAAGCGTTCACAGGCTCACACTAAAATCTCACAAGGAATGTCCATTATGCTTCGATGTGGTTGATATAAATAAAACAAAGCCTGTGACATTTTCGTTACACGATGAGAGATTCGAGGTTCCCCGGGAGGGTGAAGACGCCTTGCTACGACTAATGGTTAGGCCACATGGTAGTATTATGGCAGTTCCTGCCAATTCTTTACTGGCACCTAGCGAATTTGAAACCATCCCTTGGTATTATTCACCAGGAGCCTCCGAACATGCAAGAATCATGCAGGGCACTGTTGATTATATGTTATCTGAATATGAGCGTGAAATAAGAGAAATTAAAAACACTATGATTGAAGATGAGTTGATGTTTGGTGATGCGGGGTATTACGCTAAGCTAGCCATTTCGAAGATTCACGAAGCTATGAAAATGATAAATACAACTCTCTCAAATGACAATTATAATGGTAATAAGGACAAAAATAGCAGTTCAGATGATAATGATATTACTTCAGATGCATATAACACCTGCGATTTAAATGAAACCAGTATTTTGGCTGCTGATCTTGAATCAGTATCTTTGGATAATACACCCGAACTTAGTTACAATACTACGGAGACGCTGGGTAATTCAATGGGTTCGGTAGAAGTAGGATCTTTATACAACGACAGCACGGCCTACTTTTTCTACCAAACTAGCTTCAACAGTGTTATTAGGTATTTTTTGGCACCCCTAGACATTAATATTTTAAGATCAGCTTTTGGGTTTTATTCGTCATGTCCTTCGGTTTTACTGGTAAAGATTTTAAACGTTGTTCACAGTGAAGTAGTGACTTTAGATCTTCAAAAACGATCCAAATATCTGGCTCACTTACCCGTCGGCACTGAGATTGCTTTTGTTGAATGTGATTGGTCAGGAGTTATTTCAGATGAAGTACTCAAACCTTTTAGTGAAGTATTGCGTGAAAGAAAAAAGAAGAAGAAGCAAAAGGAAAGACGGGAAGAAAGAGACTTTCAACGAGCCCGTGCGGAAGAGGTTGCACAACGTGACGAGCTTCTGAGAGAATCTGGTTACGAACTATCAGTCTATGAACGATTATATAGTCAAACAATGCCGTCATCAAAATCGGCTAAGCAATCTGGGACAATGGTAGTTATGGTACCAAGGCCAACGTCTGTATTGGAGTCAACGTCTGAGATCGAGTCTGGTTCATCATCTAGTCGACGAACAGTATGGGGTACATCTGCTGTAGGTGATGCTCCTGAACCAATTTTGGACCCAATCCAGAGACAGTTAGACCTGGCAGCTTCGCAGGACCATGATGGTGCTAGTAATGGCAAAGCTCAGAAAAAAAAGTCTAAAAAGATGGTTCTTGTTTCCAGTGGAGGTAAGAGGTTATTTTAAGTAGAATGTGTAAACTAGAAAAATATAAGAAACAGTCATTTATTTAAAAAAAATAAAAAATGCATGAAAAATATGGGGAATTAAGGAAACCCCTATATTTATTTTTTTTGAACAAAAAACTTGGCATTAGCACTTACAAGAGAGTAAACGCGAGAGTTCTACTATATCAATCTGTTTTATATTCTTCCAGAGCCAAATGGGGTTATAGAAATAAAAAAACTCCAAATATCAACTACCCACAGAAGCTCCTTGAACGTTATCGTTGAGCGCCCGCGTAACAATACAGATGGGTGATGAAATTTTTAAAAACTAGGCAAGCCACAAATCCAAAAAAAACGGAACAAAGAAACGAAAAAATTAAAAAAAAATTAAACGGATTAATTTATAATTCCGTATAGAAGTCAATTGCTAATGAAAGTCAGTCTTAATCAGGAAAGCCAACCCGTGTTTGCTTGATAAAGGAACTTTAGAATGGATTTGTCAACTAAGCCATGTCTTTTCCATTGGCACGTGATTGAGCGCCATATTGTCTTGATTCGATCTCATTATTAACATACACAAATGGCAGGGAACACACGAACTATATAAATGGCTAGTTTTGGCTTGTTATTCTTACTTTCTTAGGAATCTGTTTAATCAGAACTATTAATTCAATCTATACACATCAATTTCAAAATGGCCGCTGAAGATCGCAGACCCACTATTCGTTTAGGTGATACCGCTCCTAACTTCGATGCCGTTACTTCCAACGGCAATATTAACTTCCACGAATTCATTGGTGATAACTGGGTTGTTCTTTTCTCACACCCTGATGATTTCACCCCTGTTTGTACTACCGAATTAGGCGCTTTTGCTAAGCTTGAACCTGAATTCGCCAAGCGCGGTGTTAAGTTGATTGGCCTTTCCGCTAACGACGTTACCTCTCACCACGCTTGGATTAAGGATATCAATGAGGTCAATGATACTAACCTTACCTTCCCCATCATTGCTGACAAGGAAAGAAAGATCTCTTATCTTTATGATATGGTTGATTACCAGGACCTCACTAACGTTGATGAAAAAGGTATCGCCTTCACCATCAGATCCGTCTTCATCATTGACCCTAAAAAGAAGGTGAGACTTATTCTTTCTTACCCTGCTTCTACCGGCAGAAACACAGCTGAAGTTCTTCGTGTGATTGACTCCTTACAAACCGGTGATAAGCACAGAATTACCACTCCTATTAACTGGACTCCTGGCAATGATGTTATTGTTCACCCTTCTGTATCTAATGAAGAAGCTGCAACTCTTTTCCCGAAGTTTAAGATTGTTAAGCCTTACCTTAGATTTACCCCTCTTGCTGCCGATAATAACTAATCTAAGGGTTGACGCTTTCTCGAAGGCCAACTTTTTATGAAATCTCTTATTTATTTATCAATTTAATGTATCAATCAAAAATATCTATGATATATAATCATGTACACCCCGGTATAACTTTTTTTACCAATAAATATTAATTACAACGTTATCAGTAGAAAATTGAAGTACATTAGAAAAGGAACCAAAAAATGAATATTGTATACCATATTACATTGAATATGATATTTTGTAAATGAATCTGAATAATAATATAAACTAAAGACGGTGGGAACCACTTTGTTTGTTTAGTCCCAATATGATTTTAGTGCATCTTTCAAAGATTCAAAACAGTTGATAGCGAACTTGTTACCAATCTTGCCTGTATAATAATCTTTTGGTAAGTGAATACAGTACTCATTCGGCTGGGTATTTTCTGCTTCATTTATTTTTCCCGTTATTCGATTTGCCTTAGTCTAGATCGTATTATTCCTCTAGTCGATTTAGATTATACAGTTGGGTTAGAGACAACAGGAAGGAAAAAGAATTAAACCAGCACGATGTCAACGCAAGCTCAACCAACTTGTAGCGAGGGTGAAACTCAATATGATAAGCTCAATTTTCTCATAGAAGAAAGTTATGATAATCCCGATGATGGTTCTATTCAGGATCAAGCCAATCAAGCTGCTCTGGCATTTCTCAGCCAATACTATACTGTAGATAATAGTACAGATATTGAACTAGCCAACTCTTATCAAGGCCCTCACTGGCTCTGTGATTCCAATAAATCAATGGCCAATATCGTTACTCGAGCCTTATTCATCTTTGCACTACCGAAATCTGAAGTCACAGCAACTTTTCTCAGAAATTTAGAATTTCGATTAGGTACTTGCTTTCTATGTGTGCAAATATATCATGTTAAGAAAGAAGAACTTCGTGGCACTATGCTAAATAGAATGGGCTATGACATTGAGGTTGTAGAACGATTCTTTAATTGTATTATTGATTGGGATCTTCAGCGGGTTTCTCAAGCTCTATCTTCTTCTGTTGAAATTGTTGAAAAAACTGGCGCATTGAGTAAAAAGGACTTGTCACTTACTTGTATGAACGCTATCTTCGAATGTTTATGTTCTGCAACTTTGTTAAACAACCAAGATTTACTTAAATCTTTTTTTTGCGTTTTTTTCGCTTTACAAACTGGTGGTAAATTCTTACGTTTAGCCTCAACTTTAATTCCTGGCATGATCACGCTATTATTTAGTTCAGATAAAAGAGCTCATAGATGGGCAAAAAAATCATTCGATATCATTAAAGAACACAAGGAATTAATGGACACGGCTACTTTTGATAATATCTGTGTGCGTGCATTTGAACCCATTTTCAAATCTGCCTGTGCTAATCAGTTTAATCCTGCCAAGTCCGTAACTTTCTGGGGAAACATGGCCATTTTCCTTGATGCGCTTCCAAAAGAGAGTATTAAAGCACGATTATGTGGTAACCAAATGGATATTATTCAATTTATTTGTATGCAGACCCTTAGTTTTCAAACTGAATCATTACCAATTATTTTGAGAACATTAAATGTTCTGATCTCTAAGCTTGGGCCTAGTTTTTGGAGTTATGCTGCTCCCCATACATGTCAAAATTTTGTTCAAGCTATTTTTGCTAATCCTAAATATCAAGCATTGTTAGAAAGTCTACCTTCAGGTTATAGTAAAGAAGAACTCAAAATTTTTGAGGCTGATACAACTACTAATCCTCAGTATTTATGCACAGTAGATGACTTATTACTATGGATTGAGAGTTTCATAAAAGAGTTAGCTCCTTCATTTCAATTAAAAATGGGGCCTATTGTTGTTTCATCACTTTTCGGAATGGTAGAACGAATCCCTGGCATCCGTCCAGCTTCTCAAGAGAAAATTATCAGTATTGCTTTCGACATCCTCATCAGATCATTTGAAACTTCTTCTTTACCAACAATATCGGATAACAATGTTGGTGCTGATGTCGAGAGGTTAATGAAAAAAGAAGCCAGAGAGATTGCTGAGCGGTATCATGAATTTATTTGCAAAACAGTTCTTGATGGCCTTTCCGCCAAAACCAAGAAAAAGGCTTTAAGTATTATTAAACTGAGTTTAAAGTTTGATGTTGATACTTTGTTCAACTCTAATACTTTATTACTGAAAAATCCCGAATCTGAAAAACCCCTCGCTGTGTCAACGTTAGAAGATTCGACAAATGACGCTGCAAATCAGATTCTCTGCCTATCCCCAATCTTTTATCCCGGTTTTTGGAACTCTCTTGAAAAAACTGTTGCTTTCAATTCTGATATCAGTCTACGAAATGTTATTATATCATCAGTTGCTAATGCTTCTTTTATGGAAAAAATTAAAGTTACGACTGGTTCCAAGCAAGAATCTATTCGCACCAAATTTAATAGTGTATTAGATTCATACATAAATTCCATAGCTAGAATGCTAACATCTATTGGTCAATCAGCAAGTACTGATTTGAAAGGTTTACTCGATGAGCCAGAAACTCTAATTTCTTTGATGGCCATGTTATTTTCTCATAACCAGTCGATTTACGACGCTAATATTTCTATTATTACAGAAACTTTTGACACTGATGGCCGAATAGAATCACTTCGTGCATTATTTGAGTATAAGTTGAAGGAAAGCTTAAGCGCTTATAATTATGCTTTGAAGGCTGCAAATCAGGCCGGAAATTTCGGTCCATGTCCGAAACTAATTCGAGTTTCTATGGACATTGTTCATATATTTTTCAATCCTCGTAATGGTATTTATTCTACGAACTCTATTGAAGTCAAATCTTCTCTGGATGAGCTCAGTGTGTTTTGGGATAATTCTTGGAATGTTTTAACATGGCTTTATGCTAAAACTTTAACTTGGGCCAACTTATATGAAAAAGATGTTATGCTAGAATACATGCGGGATGTTTTAGAATACAATGGCCATTTGATCAAAGAGTTTAGGCTAGTTGAGCAATTACTTGCTGCAACAGTACCGGGTGCTAACAGCCAAGTGATAGCACCGACTGAAAATTCGGCCATCGGTAAGGAACTATTATTGATAGTGGTAGGAACACTGCATACCATGAAATCTTGGTTGAGACTATACGACATGTCTCTCCTACAATATTGTGTGGATAATATTTGCTCTATCCTAGAGTTAGTTCACCAGTTTAGTGCCCCTTTCCCTATCCCTCTATTACGATTTTTCGTTCGAATTTCAGTGAAAGCTAAAGATGGTAATAGAACCAAACTAACAAAAGAGCAAAGAAACCGACTATTGATATCTCTTACTCAAGTTAATGAAGAGGGTGTTAATAGTCTTTTGGAAGCTATCCAAAAGGAAAGTGAACCATTACAACCAGCACAATTTCAACCCCAACAACGGAGTGTTACACCCCAAAGCTTGGCCTCTAGTGCTGCATCAGTTGCTAAGAAAGCAACCCTGGACAGCTGGGTCAGAAAAGACACTAACACGCTTAATGCTTTTGAATCTGAGGCTATAAGAATCAAACGAATGCAAATTCAACAAGCTGCTCAAAATAATATCAGGCGCGGCCAAAGTCAAATAACCTCGTTTGCTACATCAGGTAGTCGTATTCAATTTCCCAATACTATCCACGATGACGAAGATACTAAGTCCAGTCTCATTACTAGCATGCGCTCTGAATTAGTTAAGGCAAGGCAGAAGAAGGCGGGCTTAATTTCATCTGGGCCACCCGTTGTCATTCACGCAGCGCGCCCTGCTGGGTTTAATAACAAAGGCCGAGTGGATGCCAAAGCGAAATCAAAGTCCAAGGATGTATCTTCTGATTCTGACTCTGACTCTGACTCTGATGATGAAGAAGGTTTGTTCAGCAACAAGAAAAATATATCAAAGTTGCGAACAGTTGAAAAACCTACTGTTGTTGCCTTAGATTTTGCTCCTAAAAGTAGGGTTTCAAAGATTTCACCGAAAGAGCTTGCAGAGCGAAATATGCGTGCCAGATTGCATATTGATCTTAATCCCCTCTACCGGCAAATATTATCTTGGAACTATCATTCAGATAGTGATTTTCCGACCGAAAATAAGAATTATACCGCAGTTACTACTAAATTTAGCTCGCCTGCGGAGTATCAAAAGTCATTTGAGCCACTTCTTATGCTCGAATGCTGGCAGTCAATAAAGAAAGCTAAAGAAGAGAATATGGATAAACCTTGGAAGATCATTATCGGTAGCAGAACCACTGTAGACGATTTCTTTGACATTTATGCTTCAGTAGAATCAAAAGTCATTAGGGACAATAAAATCAGTGATGCCGATGTTGTTGTTCTGTCCTATTATCACACTACTGCGGAAGAAACTGACCCTAAGATGCCGTCATCGGGCCAAGCTTGCTGTCTTGCTAAAATTAAGGAGATCAAAAGTGCGAATTCCGAATATTCAGATGTCATTCTTAGAACATATAAACCCATGGATATGATGGCCCATTTGGTTCCAAGAACCGAATTGCATGGCTTGAGAGTCTCTAGTTTAACGCCAATTGAAAGAGAATATTGTTCATTGAAGGGTTTACCTTACTATGATCTACTACAAGAGATCACAAAAGCTAAACCTACAAAGTTAACCACCCCAACTGAGGAACAATTACGAGGTTTTACTGATAAGTTTGGAGTTAATAGGTCCCAAGCTACTGCTATTTTGGGTTCTATCTCAGCCAAAGGCTTCTCGTTAATTCAAGGCCCACCAGGTACTGGTAAAACTAAGACTATTCTGGGTATTGTTGGATCTTTTCTAACATCGCCATCGACGGAAGTTAATAGTATTGAAGTTGCTGGTAACTCTAACACTTTGAAAAAAGATGAAGTTCCGCGCCGTATTCTTATTTGTGCGCCAAGTAATGCAGCTGTAGATGAGTTGGTTATTCGTTTGAAAGCAGGAATTAGGGATCATAACGGTCAGCCATTTAGTCCTAAAATCGTCAGATTGGGTAGAAGTGACGCAATTAACCCCAATGTTCGTGAGTTAACGTTGGAAGAATTAGTTGAGCGTGAGGCTGCAAAAACAGAGACCGAAAAAAATATCACACCTGATGCTAAATTGAGAGAAGAACATAGCAAAGTGCTAGCTCAAAGAAACTCTGTTAGAGAAAAACTAAGTACCGGTAAAGATTTGAGTCAAGATGATATAAGTGCCCTTCAGACTGAACTACATGAATTGATTCGTAAAAAAAACGAGTTGGGTAGAAAACTTGATGATCAAAGAGAAAGAATTACAATGTCATACAGACGGAAGGATATTGCTCGTCGAAACCTTCAAGCCAGCATTATCAATGGAGCACAAGTTATTTGTGCCACTCTGTCTGGTAGTTCTTCCGATGTCTTGGCTAGCCTCCAACTTACTTTTGACACAGTTGTCATAGATGAAGCCTGTCAATGTATTGAACTTTCTGCCCTCATTCCTCTGAAATATGGGTGTACACGTTGTATTATGGTTGGTGATCCTAATCAATTACCACCTACAGTTTTATCACTTGCTGCGGCTAAGTGGAAATATGAGCAAAGTTTATTCGTTAGAATGCAAAAGAACTACCCTGAATCCGTTCATATGTTAGATGTTCAATACCGTATGCACCCTTCGATTTCCAAATTTCCCAGTGACGAATTTTACGATTCCAAGCTCATTGACGGCCCAAACATGGATCTCAAGACAAAGCAGCCGTGGCATGAAAATAACTTATTTCAGCCGTACCGTTTCTTCAATGTACATAGTAGCGAGGAAGTAAACAGGCGCACTCATTCTATTTTCAACAAAGCTGAATGTGAAATTGCTATGGAGCTATATATGGCATTGATAGCATATATGGGTGAAGATTTCACAGGAAGTATTGGTGTTATTTCACCATATAAACAACAGGTTTTTATGCTCAAAAATATGTTCCGCACCAGATTTGGTGAAAATATCTTTCGTGAAATTGATTTCAACACTATTGATGGCTTTCAAGGTCAAGAAAAAGACATCATCATTCTTTCGTGTGTCAGAAGTGGCCAGTCTAATGGTGTAGGTTTCTTGAACGATATTCGTCGTATGAATGTAGCTATCACTCGTGCTAAGAGTTCCCTCTGGATTTTGGGTAATGAGCCTACACTACTGAAGAGTAAAGTATGGGAGAGATTAATATTAGATGCAAAGAACCGAGATGCTTTTTACTCTCTAAAGAAGGGTTTTAAAAACAATAGCTCTTTCATAAAGCCTTTAGTTTCTGGTAAAGTTCAGCACTCACTTCCCACTCCCCCTAATTTGGTTTCTCTTCCAGTGCCTAAAAAATTTGATTGCCCAAAAAGTCGTCAGTTACCAGATGCTGTTAATAAAAAATCCCATGGTATGGTGTCAAATATCGAGGAAAAAGTTAGCTTGATCTCAGAGAATCTCAGTGGCCCATTTTATGATATTTCTGAGGCAGCCACCCACATACACCCCGGCTCAAAGCGTAAAGCTGATGGTGGTTCCACTAAATCCACAAAAAAAGTAAAAAAGGCAAAACACAGGGGATTGATCAACGAAAAAAATGATATTCCAAAAAACCCCGAACCTCATGATATGAATAAAAAGAAGTCATCTTTTCTTTCCAAAGTTAAAAAAAATGCCAACCCCAGACTCGGCTCCAAACATAATTCAAGACAACCTAAACCATCACCAGGATTTATTTCACTTGGGGGTAGTATAATGGAAAGTACGAGCTCTGTGTCTGTACCTCCTCCTAGAAGAAGCGGTAATATTTCTCCTGGGACTCGTTCATCTGGAGCAACCCCTATATTATCAAGGCCATCCACTTCTGGAATATATTCAGAAACCCCTACACAGCCACATTTCTTCAGTAAAAATCACAAGGAAGATGCTACTCCTACAACTACCGACGGCGAATATGAGCCCTCAGGTGCTGTCACAAAAGGTGTACCAACTTATAATAGGGGGTTTGAAAAACTCCAACATGGTAACGATAATAATAACGGCCTGAGTTACGATGAGAGCGGATACAGTGGTGGCAATTCTAATTATGGTAAAAACTATAATGATAGACGTTATGACGACCGGGGCTACTATGATAGGGGTTATAAGAATAAAATCTCGAATCACGGTGAACCGCGTCGTTCTGAGAATAGTTATAGCTCAAACAACTACAGTGATAGAGAATACACTCAATCATCTGATAATAGACGTTACGAAAATAGCAACTACGATAGTGACAATAGACGAAATGGTAGTCACAGCTCAAATCGAGAGTACAAAGCCTATGATTACAACACCGGCCAGGGTAAGTCAAATGACTACTCTTCCTCATTCAATGAGGCTAGATATGATAATGACTCAGAGCACAAGGGCCTTTCATTTGGTAATTCATTGCAGCTTAAACCTAGTAGATCGGGCCACTTGGATGGTACTCAAATTGATAAACGGCCTGTGCTTTCGAAGCGACCAGATCTTTCGAGTAAAAACATACAACCCAGTCGATCAGGTCAGCTAGGTACCTCTAATGCAGATCCAAGATCTGGCGTTATAAAAAAAAAGGGTGATGTGTTTATTCAATCTAGAAAAGGTCCTGACCTTAGAAAAAATTAAACTGGTTAATTATTGTAGTTGATTTTTTTCTGTATTGCATTAATATTAATCCTGATATACTTGGCTTATATGCTGATACTCACTCAGCCTTGAATGCATATCATCTGGATTCACGTGACAGGTCCCGATAATAGTAACTGTATCAACTGTAATTGATAACTTCGCCCTTTCATGGGACATCGATAAGTAGACTAAACTTAATTAGAACGTTAAGCATTAAAAATGGGAGCTAATGTATCACACATACTAGATGAAATAGTGGATAGTACAAACTGTAAGTCAAAAAACTATTACTATTACTACTTCTCAATATTTTTGACTAACCTTTTGGTCTGATTGATTTTGATGAAAAAAGTTGACCATGATGAGGTGGACAGATTACGCAAAAGATTCATGAAACTAGATAAAGACAATTCTGGTAGTTTGGAAAAGAATGAATTCTTATCATTACCTGGTATTGCTAATAACCCTCTGGCATCCCGACTTATCGCTGTATTTGATGAAGATGGAAGTGGGGACATTGATTTTCAAGAATTCATTACCGGTCTAAGCGCATTCTCAAGTAAGGGTAATAATGAGGAAAAGCTAAAATTTACGTTTAAGATTTATGATATTGATAGAGATGGCTACATTAGTAATGGGGAGTTGTTTCTGGTTTTGAAGATGATGGTTGGTAATAATTTGAAAGAAAATCAGTTACAACATATCGTTGATAAAACAATCATGGAAAATGACTCTGATGGTGATGGCAAATTGTCCTTTGAAGAATTTAAAAAGTTAGTGGAAGGAACTGATATATCTCAAGCTATGACTTTAGATTTATTCTAGCTTTTTGTTCACGATGTTTCGCCATCTTTTCAACGTAGTTAGTATTATTGTGGGGGACCAAACATACACGCTCTCTTTTATGATTTTGAATGATTACCTTTTTGGGTAAAAATAACCATTATACAGTGTCACTTCTTTATCTTATACATTGAACGGCTTTTATATCACTAAAGATTTTTATATATTTAATATAATACTTTTGTACAATTTACTAAATTTCAGATGGCTTATATTAGTTTATGTAATCAACTCGTTACCCTGCTCTTTCACTTTTTTTATGTGAAAAAAAAGAAACGAAACGACTGTTCAATCTGATTGAATCGATAACGTCTAAGTAAACCATTCGCAACCCGAGATAAAATAACTAGCAATGTCTGCCGAAAATTCTGTTGATTCTACTACTGAAAGGATTGAAAACCTTACTGTTGAAGCGCCTGCCGTGTCTGAGGTTCCTAAGAAAGACTTTAGCGCTTTATTCACTTCTATCCATCCCCTCTCCACTGGATGGTCTTTGTGGTACATCAAGCCCCAAACTTCTGGTCTTAAGGAAAATTGGAAAGATCTTGTTAGTGAAGTGATCTCTTTCGACACTGTTGAAGATTTCTGGGGTGTCTACAATAACATTCCTAAAGCCAGCGAATTACCAATCAAGGGTGACTATGCTCTTTTCCGTAAGGGAATCAAACCTGAGTGGGAAGAAGAAGAAAATAAGGATGGTGGTAAGTGGTCGTATGTTTTTAATAAGACTATCAAGCAAGCAATTGATGAAAAGTGGCTTAATATTGTTCTTGGTTCCATTGGTGAAACTTTGGAGGAAGATGAAGAAGAATCTGTTGTAACCGGTTTATTCTTAAATATCCGTAAGAATGGTGTCAGAGTTGAATTATGGACAAAGATTTCCGAGGATGAAGAGAAGTTAAAGATTATTGGCTCTAGGTTCAAGGAGCTTTTGGGTGTTACTGCTAATGTCGAATTCACTAAGCACAGCGAGTCTATGAACAAAGGTGCCAGCAGAGATGCCAAATACACTGTTTAAGTCCTTTAAATGCTGAAAAAATAGGCGAGCTTGAAAGTTCGCTCTATGGATAGGTTAGGTTTTTAAAAAGATATGAATCCTATGTCATATCAAACTACACTTATTATTCTTTTTTATTATTATATTTTTTGGCCATGTAATATAATACGACCTACGGGTAGACACTTTAATTCGTCTCCAAAAACAAAGATTCCAAAGGTACAGATATCTTTATAGAATTTGATTTAATGTTTTAATGATATAGATTTAAGACAAAATTCCAAGCTTAATCATCAATGGATCAGTTCTTACATCATCATCTAATCAAATGCCCCTGGCCTCCAGCGTAACCCAAGTCCTCCACAGAACTTGCAAAGAAAAATCCTGACATGACAACAATATAACTCAGCACTAAAATTGAACCCTTGAAATAGTTACTTTTACCTTCAGCGTAGATATAGTTAAATAGAAATACGCAAAAGATAATAATAATCAAATCCCAGCGAGGAAATATCAAAGTGAACAGCTCATCACTGAGTTTTTCAGCATAAAACTTTGCGTGTGCTTGAACAACTTTGGAAGATGATGTAAAAAATTGCTGCGTATTTAGTGCCAAAGTAGACTCATCAGGGTGTCGCCAAATTGAGTATAATACTAACGCCGGGATTTGCAATAAACACACCTGTAAAACGTATGCCGAGCCAATTTCCATTGATAAAGCGATATTACCATTCATAGCAAATGAAATAGCATTTAAAAACTCCGTAACATTTGGGACAAGTGCAAACAAAGTGAGACCAATAATTTTCGGTTTGATTGGGAAATCACCTAGCGCTTTATCAACTGTTCCAACCAGAATTTCAGCAATAATTGCATATAAAACTGTGGCACCCAGTAGGATTATTGAACTCTTAGTTCTACTCCAGTTTGGAGCGTCATGACCTCCGCCATCCTTGTGTTCTGTGTCCTTATTTCCAGCCATAGTAGGTACGCTTTCAAGAGCATAAGTAACACTATTAGGAACAACCACGGTTCCATCAGTTGTTTTAGTTCTTAAAGGTAGTTGGAAATTACCATCTTCAGAAGTTGAAGTTATAGCTAAACTTGTAGACTTTTGAGGGCTGATTTGCTGAGTAGGTTTGGCATTCAGTGAAGAAGACTCGTCGACGCCCTCTACCTGATTATTACCATTGATGTCCGTACTAAGTACGACAGTAGGGACTTGAGTTAGTTCCCTTGATGTTGGTGTTTGCCAAATAAGAGCCGCATGTGTGCGTAAAGTAAACCAAAGCCCAATAACGTATGAAATGAACAAAAGAATTGCACAAATGTAGCTGAATGGTTTAACAGCAGTATTATATAATTGATCAAACATTAAAGGAAGTTGAAACATGTGACAACGCTGACAGCTAGGATTGCCAAAGCCAATAACAGCACTATCATCGCAACTAGAACATTGTAGCTCATACGAACCATAAATATTGTAAAATATAGTGGGTGCGAATGCCCCAAGAATCGCAAATAATAACATGGTGGAAGACACACCAGCTGACTTGGGATTATAGCGTTGTGTTTTACGCTTTATCGCACCAGCACACATTGACAGTCCAGGTAGTAGCAGTATCCCGGCTAAGATACTACCAATAACACTACCCTCAACCAGATCACCCTTTCCTTGTGATAATGCAACACAATAAAGAAAAACTTCAACCATAGTAGAAAAAAGGGCGTTAATAAAAGCGCCCATACCCATGGATGATTGAGCAGATATAGAGGCAACACCTTGGCCAATAAAATAAGCTAAAGGAATAACCGCAACCATACTAAGCATGAAAATTACGCCAGGGTCTGTTACAAATCCTTGGTAGTTGAGGCCTTCATAAAGGATATAGAAATCGGCAATTACAAAAATAACCAGTCCCATCAGGTTGATAAAGAAAATATTGGTTCCATCGACTGTATATTTATAATACTTCCAACCAGCAGCACGATAAGTAGAGATGAGGATTGACGAGTTAATTTGATCAGCGTTCAACCTGTAATAGATGCTGTCGTTTTTGTAAGATAATGCCAAAGGATGTCTTCGCAAGTGTGATGCAAGGGTAGCCGTGACTTTACCCATTGGAATTAGAAAAACTAAGAACCAACAAATTCCCGAAATAAAATATAAGACGGGCGTAATGGCAACGTAAAACCATAAATAATATACTATACGGCCAAGATTCCACTGGCCACGACCGAAATACCGGCGTTTACGGGAAGGCTCATATTCGTCAGAAAACACTGAAACATTATCATCTCCCTCCTCGTTTTCATCATTTAGCAAAGAATCTGATTCGCTAGATGATTCTACTGACGACCTGTGGCGTCCTCTTAGAGATCTTGCCTCGTTATCCATACTATAGGTTACCGTCTTGTTAGAGTCGTTATCACTAATAGGTCTGCTATTTTGGCTTTCGATATTGTCTATCCCTGCTGCCTCTAAAGTTGGCGTTCTTCTTTTGCTTTGAGATAATCTGCGACTGGACAATTGATTTGTGGAAGTAGGTCCAAAAAATAATTTTCCCCTTTCTAAGTCGCCAGCCTGCCAGCGCTCATATTCACTAATACTTCTTCCTAGTCCCTCATCTTCATCAAGGTAGTTCTCGTCTTGTTTCAGCTCAACAAATTTTCCAAAAGGTAGCAGAAAATATTTTCCTAAAGCCCAAAAGGCTCTCCCATACTCCACACAGCTACTGCTGAAGCATAAGATAACACAACTGAATGCAGCAGTCGAACACAAAACAAAGAGTATAAGTCCAAATGTAAGAGTCCAAAGAATATTCCCTACCCATACATCCCACGATGCTGTTTTACCGGGGGCAGAATGAATATCACCTTCAGCGATACGCTGTACAGAACGAATCTTTTTGTAAACGGCTGGCTTCCAAATACGGATACCGAAAGGATGTGTAATATTGATTGCATCCTGCCTTTCGCGTAAGGTAAAGCTTTCTACAGATGAAATAGACGAGTTATCATTATCTAAATGTTCGTCAGATAAGTCTTCGCATTGTTCTTCTTGTTCTATTTCTTCATGTAAACGATGCATGTTCTCGAAGACTTCCTCTTGTTTATCGCTTGAGTCTATCGGCTCAGAGAAAAATTCAGAGGAACACACCGAAGCCGAATTATCATTGTAAACATTATGCGAGGACGATATGCTCTGGGTTTTGGACCAGTTATGGACACTATCAGTTGAACCAATTTGAGGGCTTTTCGGTTGTAGTAGTTGAGATCCTTTCCGGGATATTACCGGATCTGAACCAATGCCCCCCATTTTAAACTGTTCATCTGTATTAGCAAATGTTGAATCCAACTTTGAACGCAAGCGTCTTAGACGATTCTTTAAGCCATCCGAGTATCCTTCAAAATATTCTCGATCAAAATCAGCTTCTATTTCATGCTCATCGTCATCCGTACTATATAAAAATTTACGATTTCTTGAACCAGAGGCAGTTGAATTTGAAGAAGTCAGTAAGTTGCTATTGATCGGTGTGTGTGCTCCGGTACTAGTTGAACCTGCAAGAAGAGAATTTCCACGGCGTGGTTTTGGCTGGGATACTTTTGGAGTTGAGCTGACTGACCTCAGCTTAGGAGATCTCAATGCCGCAGGGAAATTTACCGATGTAGAAGGGTTATTAGCTGACTTGTTATCTTGTTTTAATTTCCCACGAGTTTTGGCGGCAGCTTGGCTTGTTAAAGTCTGGCCACGCAAAGAAGACGAGGAGCTAGGAAAATGTTGTAAAGGGGGTCTAGAAAGCGGCGATGGAGCTACCGTAGAGCTATTTGTCAGTTTGGTTGCTGAAGGCAATGTTGAAGATGCTGGCTCTTGTGAACCCAGCGATGATAGCAAAGGCGTGCCGGGCAACGAAATGGATTCTGCTATTAAAGCAGACCTTAACGGATTAGGTTTAATAGTTTCAACTGAGGAAGAATGGGTGTCTTGTTCGTTAGGTGATTGTGCGTTGGTGGAGGTAAACGATGGTGACGACTCCTCCGGCGCAGGCTCACCTTCGGAAATGTGATTTTGGTCTTGCTCGTTAGACATAAATGGCAAGGCAATTGAAAATCAGCAAACAAGTATGATAAACTTAGTTTTATTCTGTTTAAAATAAGAATCAAAAAAGAAGTTAGTAAGAGAATATTTAAAAAAAAAGGTAATAACACGAGGTTGGTCGGTGGTCAAACGTTACATATATGGTATCAACGGCGTCTTGTCCTCATTTGTCTTTGCAATTTTGCTTAGCCATATTTGTTTACTCTAGAAACTATTGTTCGCCCCTTTACCCACAACACTCAAAAACAGTAGATGACTTGGTTACTTACCAAATTACTAAATAGAATTTAAGAACAATCGTGGCCTTCGGTGCGATAGATGTATCTATAGATGAATCTATTCAGAGTGATTCTAGTTACAGGGGTTGTGACTAGATAGGCCGCCCTGATACTGCATCACGTGTCATCTCTATATGCATCACGATTGATAGGCCAAGCATACACAGATTGATTATTAGACCTATGAAAAAATAATACACAAGTTACAAGTTACACAACTATTCAACTTCATTCACCATATAACCAATTTCAATGGATTGTAGTTGTATACCGCACCTACAATATTGAATACGGCTAGTAATATAATGATTGATCATTCGCTAAAAACCCCATATTTTCTAATATATTTGAGTTCTTAAGCTGCATTCATTATCATTGGTACTAAAGTGTTAATAACACACTATAATTTCTTTTACGCGTTACCAGGAAACCACCTTTTTATTCTTTTTTTCTTATTAGCATGTACATACATAAAATATTCTGGTAACACTTTGGGGTGGTGCGTGCTAGCTGCTTAAATGCTTGCGTTTCTTTTGCACCTTGTCCCTAAAAATTGTTTCTCAACCTCCAATTCGAACACATGAGGTGATCAAAAAAGAGGTCTTACCCGGATTCGAACCGGGGTTAACGGAATCAAAATCCGTGGTGATAACCAACTACACTATAAAACCTATTTTCTGTTTATCGTTTTTATTAAATAAACTATAGGTTTATCTGAATTTTTCTGGGTAAGAATACTATATTTTATTGACATTATTGATAGTATCAATTCAGTCGATAAGATTTACTATTCATCCGGTTTTTTATGCCCTTCCATTCTGCGTTGAGCTTGTATTATTATAAGTACTGCGTTGAGTTACTTTTCAAAGGTCAATCTATTTCTTAAGTGGAAGCAGGGTACTTTCAAAATTTTCCACAGTAGAGGCAAAGTCATTCACTACGGCAGGGGTTATTTCGTCAAATTGAGGGATTTCAAAGATAACACGAACATTACCAAATTGCTCAATAGTTTTTCGATTAGATGAGTTTATGGGTCCGCTTAGTACCACCCCGGCTACCGGAATGTTGTACTCTGCTAGGGCCCTTAAACTCAAAAGGGTATGGTTGATTGTACCCAAAGTGCTTCGAGCCACGAGTATTACAGGCAAATCCAACTGTTTTATAATATCGATTATCATTTTTTCTTCGTTCAGAGGTACATATAATCCACCAGCCCCTTCAACAATTAAGGGAGCATCGGAGCTTGGAAGTTCTATGTGGTCAGTTGAAACTGTCATTTCTTCAAGCTCTGCAGCTGCCATTGGTGAAAGCGAGGCTTGGAGCTCATATGCTGGTTTAAAAATATGATTTGACTCAAGTTGAGCTAGTGTTTCAACAGTAGATGTATCACCGATTTCATCCGCTAGACCAGACTGAAATGGCTTCCAATAATTTGCCTTCCATGCCTTGGCAAGAATTGCGCAAGTTAATGTCTTGCCAATTCCGGTATCTGTACCTGTTACAAAAACCCCATAAGTTAATTTTTTGACTGGCGGGGTTGGGCCGGTTGAATTATTGTTCAGGCTATGTAACTTTTCAAAGGTGACCATCGTTGTATTTTTGCAAGTGGAATTTTTAGGTTGGTAGATGGAAAAAAGTATAGAATTTAATTGAGAAATGTCTGGTTTATGAATTCTTTTCAATTTGCCCATAAATGTATCTTTTTTATGTCATTCCAAATTTCTTTTTTTCTTTTTTATGCCCATGATTAGTTTAACTTCAAACATGTCCAACAATGTTGGCCTATTATCTCTAGCGAGTCATGATGCATGTTTTGATTTGTTGAGTCGTATTCCTGTAATGCATGAGTCATTTGATTCAATGTAAGTGACACATGACTCCGCCGAGGTTGCATGCTGTATCTTCGAAACACAAGAAATCAGGGTCGTTTTTAGAGGTCTCTATAACATTTTGAGTCTTATTTCACAATAAGCTCAAAGGGCTGCTTCAAAGAGATTCAGGTTTCAGACTCACGATAACCTTAATTGAACAGTCAACTTGAATCATGTCTATGAGTGATTCAAAGCAATAGTAATTTAAAATGAACACGCCCTGAGCCAAACAAAATGCTAATATTACAAAGTCACACGATGCCATCGCTAGTTTTCTTTTTCCATTAAAATTTAATAAAATAAAAAAGGTGCATTTGGGTAATTGTTCAAAAATGTGTGTTCATCCTAAGGTGAGGTACCCCTATAACCGTCCTTCCACAGCTCAACAATTGTCCTACAGAAAAAGAAGAAAAAAAAGCAAACAATAATTCTTATAAGTTTATTCGTTTTTCCTTAAAAATAAAAAAGTGATTTTTTGTAAACGTTTATTAATAAATTATACGGGGACTTGGACTTAATATAAACCGAAATATATGAATCTTTGATCTTTTACCGAATAGCCAAATCATCTGGAACACTACAAAAATAATGAAATCTGAAAAGGTATATAAAGCCACGCCTTGTCCTGTATTAGACTTTGACTTGGAGAGTGTCTCGACAGCTAATCCTGATAATAAAGAAAATTTGAGGAATGATTTTAATAATGAGGTTGATTTGGAAAAATACGGCACTACTAAGCGAGGCCTGAAATCTCGCCATGTCAATTTGATGGTTATAGGAGGTGCTATAGGGACAGGGCTTTTTGTTGGCATGGGCGCTCCTTTGACGCGAGCTGGCCCACTTTCCCTTTTTCTGGGATATTTGATTTTCGCTATCTTTGCGATTCTACCTTTAACCCATGCAGTGGCACAGATTAGTTCCTGGTTACCCATCAAAGGCTCGATTTTTCATCTTTCTTCACGAATAATTGATCCGGCTGTTGGTTTTGCCGCATCTTGGACTTACATCTACGGTGGTGCTATGGCGATCTGTTTCGAAAGCACTGTGGTGGTATCAATCATAGAATATTGGATTACTAGTGTGAATCCCGGAGTGTGGATCACTATTTTTCTTATTTTTTCAATTTCGCTTAATATTTTTGCAGTACGGTACTATGGAGAATGTGAATTCGTTTTTTCATCATTTAAGGTGCTTTTAATTATAGGCCTCATTCTCCTTTCTTTTATTTCAATGCTAGGCGGGAATCCAAAACATGATAGGTACGGGTTCAAGAATTGGACAGAAAGTGGGCTTTTCCATGAATACCTTGCCGAAGGTAATACTGGCAAATTTTTAGGGTTTTGGTCTACCTTATTATATGCCGCTTTTGCTTCTGGTGGGCCAGATATTCTAGCGCTAGTTTCGGGTGAAGTTATCAACCCAAGGGTTAATATACCGAAAGCTGCTAAAGCCTCTTACTTTCGTGTTTATCTTTTCTATATCGTAGGTATCTTTTTTATGATAACCCTTTGTTCGTCTTCAAATCCCCTTCTTGTGAAAGCGTATGAGGAAAATGCAACTGGAGCGGGACTTTCTCCATGGGTCATTGGCATCAAAACTGTGGGTATTTCTGGGCTTGACTCCTTAGTAAATGCCGTAATTTTAACTTCCGCTTGGTCTTGCAGCAACGCCTATTTTTTTACATCAACTAGAACTCTATACTCTATGTCTATGGCTGGTTACGCTCCGCGTTTTTTTCAAAAATGTTTAAAGAATGGGGTTCCGATTTACTGTCAGGTTTTCATTTCTCTAGTTGCATGCATATCTTATCTATCTGTCTCTAATTCAACGGTAAATGTTTTGAACTGGTTTATTAATCTCTGTAGTTCAGCCTTTTTAGTCAACTACGCACTATTCTTTGTCATTTTTATCAGATTTAGGCAAGCACTTTCGGCGCAAGGAATTCAGGAAACAGCTTTATATCATAGGTCATTCTTTGCATCTATCCCATGTGCTTTGATCGGTCTTACGCTGCTTTTACTCATTATTATTTTTAGTGGCTTCAAAATTTTTCTCAAGGGCCATTTTTCGGTTTCAGGTCTTTTTACATATTATTTTAGCCCCGTTTTTTTCTTTGTTCTCGTTATTTTTTGGAAAGTTTATGAAAAGACAGAGTTCAAAACTGCAGAAACAGCTGATATAACGAGCGGTAAAGCAGAAATTGACGAAGAGGAAAGAAAATACCTTGAAGATAAGCTCAATGGTCTTGATCCTGATACCAAGTTCGAAGTATTTATAAACAAGTATTTGCCATTTTTAAGGTGGGTTCTTCTATAGTATTAAAGCACGACACTATTCACCAAAAGTTTTGAGTAGTTCTATAGATATTGTTATCTACCTGTAAAGTAGATTGTTTACAAAAAAAATACTTTTCTCTTTCTTTAGTACTATACAATGCTCGGGTTTGGATTCTTTCTAAGAAAACGTTTGGTATTATCCATTTCGTTTTAAGTTTAAAGTTAAAATTTAATTGACCCTAATTATCTTAAGAAAGGTCAGTGTTTTTTTGATAGGACTAAGTAGAATAAAAAATTTTTTGAATGAACTCTATTAAAAGATGAAGTATTCTTACTCTGCCACTAATGAATTAGGGATACTTTCTGAGTAAACTAATTTATAAAATCCTTGAAAAAATTATCTGGACGTAGACTATTATATATATATATATATATATATTGGATTAATCAAGTATTGATGCTATCGCATTGGTTAGCCGAGAAAGTTGATGTGTTTCAATAATATATGGTGGCATTAGGTAAATCAGTTTACCAAAAGGACGTATCCACACACCATGCTCTACAAACTTTTGCTGAACTAGCTGCACATTAACTGGCACTTTAGTCTCCACTACCCCAATAGCGCCCAGAACCCGCACATCTGCGACGGATTTTTTTTGTTTCAGTGGAGTTAATTCTAGTTTCAGCTGTGCTTCAATGTTAGCAACTTGTTGTTGCCAATTATTCTCCGCTAGTAATGATAAATTTGCACAAGCAATTGCACAAGCTAAAGGGTTACCCATGAAAGTAGGGCCATGCATAAAGCAGCCTGCTTCGCCATTACTAATTGTTTCAGCGACTTCTCTGGTCGTAATAGCAGCTGACAAAGTCATATAGCCACCTGTAATACCTTTTCCCAGACAAATAATATCCGGTGATATATCAGCATGCTCGCAGGCAAATAGCTTGCCAGTTCGCCCAAATCCTGTCGCAATTTCGTCCGCTATCAGAAGAATTTGTTTTTGAGTGCATATATTGCGTACTCGACGAAGATATTCAGGATGATAAAATCGCATACCTCCAGCACCCTGCACTATCGGCTCTAAAATAACAGCAGCAATGTCATCTGCATTATCATTTACGAGAGATAAGAAAGGCTGGATATCACTTTCATCCCACTCCTCCTCAAACTTAGTTTGAGGTGCGTCTGCAAATAAATGTGGAGTCAAGTGTCCATGGTACAACTTATGCATTGAGTTTTCTGGATCACTTACAGACATTGCACCGAAAGTGTCACCATGATAACCATTTCGTAAAGCAAGGAACCGGGTTTTCTTTTGGCCGCGGGCTTGCCAATACTGTAATGCCATTTTAAGCGAAACTTCCACAGCTACTGATCCAGAGTCTGCAAGAAAGACACATTCTAATGGACTGGGAGTAATTTCCACCAGAATACGGCATAGATTTATTGCTGGAAGATGGGTAATTCCGCCAAACATGACATGAGACATTTTACTTAGTTGTTCTTTAGCTGCTTCGTTTAGTAATTGATGGTTATAGCCGTGAATTGTGGCCCACCATGATGACATTCCATCGACAAGCTTTCTTCCATCGGCTAAAACAAGCTCTACACCACTTGCTGAAGTAACTGGATAACAAGTCAAAGGGCGACTCATTGATGTGTAGGGGTGCCATATATGGTTCTTATCGAATTCGATATCAGAAGCATTAATAGACATTTTACTTTGTTATTAGTTAGATTATAGGTCAGAGGTAGCGCACCAAGGGATTTACCGTTTATAAATAAAATAAAAAAGTGGAAAGGCGAAACCATATATACTCAGAAAACTGCCTCGAATTCTCTGTAAGTTGGCTTTTCACATACAACACATATGTATCGAGCTCTCAACAGTGTACCTGATGACATAACATAATATCGTGCAAGTAACCTGCATATCCCTCTGTTCATCCCATGTGTGAGTCATGACTCGCATTTGAGTCATCTTTGTTGAGTCGCATTTGTTGAGCTCCAAGATAGACTCAGAAAGCTATACGCACTAGAGTCGATTGAGTCTGTTTACTTCCTTTTATGCACTGCTTATCGGAACTAGCTTTAACTCTATAATTAACTAATATTCTTTCATCGCAATTAGGAGCAATACAGCGGGTTTTTTCTCATCAAAATACGATTATCAACGCATTCATCCATTGGTAATTTATTCGAAATAAATACTTATCGACATACTCTTCCATCCAGTCATACCAAAAAGGATTTTTAGCTTCCCTATTTATTAACTTATTTAGTAATCATATACAGTTTCGTAAAAATAATGATGAGACCTCCTAACTGTTGCTTTTTACATAGACGTTAATTTTTGAGGAAAAAAAATAAGGTATTCTCAAGAGAAGTTTTCAACTAAAAAAGAATTATTCCTGAAATACTATGTCTTTTGAAACAGAGTACCCGAGGTAAAAAAGAAACGTCACAGACAGGATTCGAACCTGCGAAGGTAAAACCCATTGCCTAAGCTGCTTCAACGACGAAGTCAATAGCAGGGCAACGCCTTAACCACTCGGCCACAGTGACTGTTCTTGTATTTTGAGGTTATTTAGAATTTAAATATTTTTTTTAACATCTTCGTTGAAGTGAAAGAAAACATGATGTGTGTAACATTTCATATTTATCATAATATAGTTTATACTTTAACTGTAAAATTTTCTTCTATTCAAAGCCTTCGACTCTTCGACTTTTCCAAAGAAATTGTTGAATACTCGCCCAGAGAAGGTTTTACTTTTTTCGAAAGATGTAATATATCTTTTTGCAACGATTTTTGTAAGAATACTAGCCTTCTACATTTTTCTGAATAAATCTTAAAAAACCGGAACATGGGTCTAATTTTAAAATTATTTATAAAAGCATACTTTTTGGATATTCCCGAAAGATCAAAAATAATAGAGATGCAAAATTGATTCGACCCAGGATCGAACTGGGGACGTTCTGCGTGTTAAGCAGATGCCATGACCAACTAGACCATCGAACCAGGAAATGGCGACACCAGCAGGACTCGAACCTGCGCGGGCAGAGCCCAAAAGATTTCTAATCTTTCGCCTTAACCACTCGGCCATAGTGCCTAATTCTTATTACAAAGGTTCACGTGTAACATCATATCAGTTTAAAAGGAATTTATCATATTTTACTGTACTTTTTTATTATATGAATGGGAGAGTTATATTTAAATTAAATTTTCTTAAACCTATAATTTTTTCTATAATTCAATCAAAAATGCTCGTATATTGACCAGTTATTATAATAAAAAGTATATCTATAATGTTAATTTAGCATTTTTTGAATGATTTTTGCTTCGATTCCGTCGGGATTTGCTCTTCTTTACTCCCTCATTTTCAGTTTCATTTTCAGTTTCATTTTCACGTAGCTCTTCGATTTTTACATTAACAGGATTTCCAGATTTCTTTTCTAGGTCATCATTAGCCTTTAGTTTGTTTCTCTGAATAGCCATTTTTCTTTCTGCAATCTCAATATATTTATCAGAGACTTCAACCAACTTCGTTCGCATACCTTCATCACTGATCTCACTTCTAGGACTTTTCTTACTTTTGATTTTACATTCAGCTAAAAATACAGCCTCCCCAGTTCTATCCTGTATTACCTCAGCTGAATAGACGGCAAATAAGATGGTTTGAGCGCCTTGGATACTAGTTTTGAAAAACAGCCACCAAATAGGCCACAATAATAAGTAAAGAAGTAAGCCCCAGACGGAGCCTAAGGAAAAAAAACGTTTAAAAGATGGAGATCTCATCATACCGGGATCAGCTACTACTACTTTAACATTGTTTTCTGAACCATCTGGTCGTGTATATTCCACAAGCTGCCTTTGTAGCTGTTCAGCATACATGGATAAGCACAGCTTAGCAGCGCCTAGTGATTTCCATGGTTTATAAACAGGATATCCCCGCTTTGAAAATTCTAAATCGGTAAGATCCAAATCCGCCAGCACATGCGAAAGGCAGCCTGTAAGAATAATTCTCACATCGCGGTCAGGAGGCTGAACTCTTAACGCAGGCGAAAGCAAGTTGAGCAAGTGATAATGGCCCAAATAATTGATCAGAAATTGTTGTTCAATATCAGATTTAGTCGCTAATCGGAGCGTCCCAGGAGGAGGGGCAGTGCCAGCGCAGCAAATAACAGTATCTAGCCGCCTAGGAGGCGAATTATCTAACCATTTGGTGGCAAATTTTCGAATCGAATGCAAATCACTCAGATCGGCTTCTTCGGCATACAACAAATGATTATTAGATCGGTATCTCAAGTCATTAATGAAGTCAATTAGCCATCCATCATTTACATTTCGCACTAAAAATATGATCTGCGCCCCCCGGCGGGCCATATCTTCAGCTACGGCAGCCCCGACACCAGAAGTACCCCCTGTAAGAATAACTACTCTACCGTGCATATCGCGTTCCCAACTATTGGAAGCTCCTCCAAAATAGCTCTTGATAGCTATAAGACCGGCGATATAAGGTCCATATTGTCGAATTTGGCTATAGTAGGGGATTGCGGAGGTTCCCCCTTTAGCAACTGAATTGATAAATTCAAAAGGCATTATAAATTATGATTGATTTATAGCACCTTGATTACCGGCCAGGTTAAGAATATACAAAAAATTTAAATAATTCAGGGTTTTTCAGAAATATATTACGATTTCGGAATGTGCCAATTCAGGCTCTTATAGCATAGAAAAGTATACTGTCCCACACTGGATCAAGCTAGCGGCTGTGTCAGCATCAAGCGCACAGAGAACTCCCAAGTCGTTTTTTCTTTTTTATTTTTTTTTTGTTTCTTTTCGGGCATCTATTATAATTTGATCTTCAAAAAGAAGAATATAACTATATACTAAACATTATGGAAGAACTCGTGTTATATTCTTCACTAACAGCCGCCGAAGGAGTTAACGCTTCTGCCACTGCCGTGAGCGGCGTTATTTCGGCTATTCAGCTTCACACAGGTACACATATCTCTTCATTCAAACAAAATACCTCCCCAGCCAATGCTACGGTATTCACGCCTAACCATATCATTTCAGTTCAAGAAGGTAAAGCTCTGCTGAACGTTTACACTTGGACAAAGGAAGCTGTTGATCAAAAAATTGTTTTACCTGAAAGATTATCGTGTATTGCTATTTCGCCATGTAACAACTGGTTAGTTGGTGGCGGCTTGGAATCTGGTAGATTATTTGTATGGGAGTTATCATCCGGTATTTTGTGGTTTGCTAGAGAAGCTCATTATCAAGCGGTAACCCATTTGAAATTCTCAGCTGATTCTTCTTTGGTAATCTCCGCTTCTAAGGATAGTCGTATCTTAGCTTGGAGACTAGGTGATTTAGTTTCTGGTAATCAAGATGAAGTTACTCCTGCCTGGTCAGCTTCAGAACATACACTTGCTGTCACTGGCTTGGAAATTGGCTATGGTGGTACATCAGGTGGTGATGCTAGAGTTTACTCGTGTTCTTTGGATCAAACTGTTAGGGTCTGGGATGCTGCTGTGGGTACTCTGTTGAGTACATTTATTTTATCGGACAAACCTAGCGCCTTATCTGTTGACCCAGCCGAAAGAATGATCTACGTTGGACAGCTCCTTGGTGGTGTAAGAATTATTCCCCTTTATGAAACAAATAAGTTTAGTGGTTCCCTCGAAGCTGTAGGTGGTGCCCGCCGTATTATCACTCTTGATGCCGATCACAATAACGCTTGGACTTTGATTACATCAGCCCCCACTGCCATTACCGCTTTAGCCTTATCTTTTAATGGTCTTAACATTATTACTGGGTCTCAAAGCGGTGATGTTATCGTCTGGGATTTAACATCGCGTCAAATAATCCGTACCTTGAAGTCACATCGTGGTGCCATTGGCAGCATTCAATGCTTCTGGAAGCCTTTTGAGAATCTTACATCTAAATCTAAAAGTAAAGAAAGAAAGGGTGGCGCATTTGGTACTCTTAATGCTGTTTCTCGTGATAGTTTGAAAATCCCTGTTTTTAAGCGTATTGTTGAAGTTAAGGATCAAAACGATCATGACGTTTGGTGTCAAGTTGGCAATGGTATCGAAGGCTGTGACGATAATAGTGAGGATGAAAATGATTGGATGAATGGTAGTAACGACTCGGAACGTGCCAAGAGTCAAGCATTGTCCTTTTTTAGTGATGGAGGTGAAAACTCTCTGAGAGCCAAGGTTCAATCACTTGAAAATGACCTTTCCAAGTTATATGGCTGTTACGGTGAGCTTCAAAACGTCCATGAGCAATTATGGACTGCATACTCAGAAAACAAATGAAGAAATTTTGCAGGAGGAAAATGAAGTTATTAATTAGAAAACACTCCACCCATTTGTATTTATAAAATTTTTAATATACATGTATAATAGTTTGCTTCTGGTCGTTTCTTTGGTACATCAACGCCACCCTTTATTAAAAATTATGTTCAAGCATAGCTATCACCAACTACAGGTATCGGAGCACTGACTTTACCATGAATAAGCTCCTTGTAAGCGGTTTTAATTTGATACTTCCAATGTTCTAAAAAGTCGGAATTAGACATCAAGAAAAGCTGCTCTAGAACCTGTTGTCTTAAATTAAAAGATTGAGGTTCTGTAATATCGTCCCATTCAATAATACGGGACATCACTCTAGGCCAGTGACTAGCTAATTGCTGCGTCGACCATTCAAAACGAGTTATTTGGACCAATAATGCGAAAAGATCGGTATAGCTAAGGTCCAAGAGCGATGTAGATGTCAGCTGGGTCATAAATTCAAACGACTGTTGAGTTTGTACTAAATTCATAAACACACCGATGTTCGATGCTTTTACAGTGATCTTACTCAAATGGCCACTAGGTCCAAGTTGCTCAGCCAAATATATTGGTTCTATATGGCTAAGGATAAGTACTCGGACTTCTGCGGGGGTTTTGATATCTACCAGGCATTCTGGAATATTGAACTGAATTGCAAGGGAATCTTTCCATACCTCTGGCAATCGATGGGATAATATGGAAATAAATTCTACCACTTCAGCTTTGAAAAGATCCGTTAAGGGCTGAAAACGTACAATATCAGACCAAAGTTTTGCCATCGGCACTATCTGAGCTTGCAAGTGATCAATCATGGCCTTTGGTTGTTTCGTATGAACCAGTAGGCGGTTATAATGTTGAACAAGAACCACTGTATGCAAAATATCATCATTGTCCGATAAAGCCATAGGGCTATAGTTAAAGAGGTCTACCACCTTGGATGAAATAGGCTCATTTATATATATGATTATTTTTTCGATTATAGCCATAAGACGAGATTGGAGTATGGCCGATCCATTATGAAGTTGACCCAATATGGTCAAAATTGAATCATCTGATAAAAATGCCCTCAAAACACCAGGCTTATTAGCAAGGTGGCAAGTGAGTGAATCTGTTATTGCAGAAACCACAATGATTTCATAATCTAGTTCAAGTAACTGTTTAACCAACAACTTGATAAGTCCATTCTGACCTTTGAGGACATTGGCTTCGGAGGCTAGACCAATTGCCCTTGCAGCGGATGCTTGTAATTTTGGTATACCACATGTCAGTGCAGCCTCAAAGTCGGCTAGGTTGACGGTATCTTGTAAATAGTACCATTTTGAGTTATCTAGTAAAACGGAGAGAAGTTCAGAGATACAGTATAATACAGTGGGTGGATTGTTACCATTTTTCAAAGCAGGAACAACCAGGGGCAAAAGATCTTGGGGTAATGAAGGGTGGGGCTGTGAAATGGCCAACTGATCAGCTAGTAAAGAAATTGGCGTAGGATCAATTGGTACTGAAGTTGTCAACAATGATATCACTTGTTGAACCAAGGCGTCACTGATATCCATGGCGGGTTTCAATGCGGAGGATACGTTCGCCTTCTGCTGCTTGGATATCTTGCGTGTGAAGAATGGGAGGTCAGTCTTCACAGTAATAACGCTTCTGTGGGCAGAAAATACTATAGTACAGAGGGGAGGTGTTGAATGGAATCAGTAATATCACTTCAACTTTAAATTACATTTTTTATTGTCAAACAATATAATCTATCTACAAAATATGAGGTGTCTGATAAAAATAAAAACAGCTCACAAAGTATATACAAACGGGATTTTTGAAGAACAAAATCTAAATAAAGGTAGAGAATAGACAATAAGGTAAAAACAAGAGGGGAAGGGAAGGGAGGGAAAAGAATAAAAATAAATGGTTAGACGACCCAAAATCATAACAAACGTACTTTAGAGCAACGAAATAAGGAGGAGAAAACAAGTAAAAGGTAAAAACGAAAACAATTCATAAATGAGATCATATGTACTTTAAACTGTCTACTCAAGAGAGACCTTGGCACCGAGGGCTTCAAGGGTTTCCTTGATCTTGGCAGCATCATCCTTGGTGACACCTTCCTTAAGAACCTTGGGGGCAGCCTCAACGAACTTCTTAGATTCAACTAAACTTAAACCTAAAAGACCCTTGACTTCCTTAATGATTTTGGGCTTAGACTTGGCATCAAAACTTTCGAGCTTGATAGAGAAAATAGTCTTTTCTTCGACAGGTTCAGCTTCAACAGCAGGGGCAGCTTCGACAGCGGCAGCAGGGGCAGCACCGGCAGCGGGGAAAGCAATATCGGAGATGTTGAGACGAGTTTTCAACTCGGAAACGAGTGATGCGGTTTCGAGAAGAGTGAGGGTAGAGATTTGATCAACAATGGCAGAAATCTTGGGGTCAACGACAGCAGCGGCTTCAGTAGAGTTGAAACGTCTGAAAGAGGTTTGACCGAGGCCAATGGTACGTCTGAAATATATCAAAATAAAGTCAAAATAAATTGACGGGTAGTTTGTTAGCATATTTGAAATATAGTTTATAAATTTGTCAAGCATGATGGAAAAATCAAAGATAGGTCATTCGCGATCCGCTTAGCTATCCATAATTCGCATCGGAATTGTCGACCAGCTGACACCTATGTTTAGTAAATATATAAATATAAACCATGTCAGGTTGGCACAATTAGTTCTAAAACCCCAGCTGGAGTCTATAGATTATTTTATACCCCAGGAAAAAAGTCTTTAAATAGCCAGCTGAAGGCACGAACGGGTATCGCAAAGACACTCACCAGAGTGTCAGTCCAGAAAAATAACACACCCCCTTAGGGGAGTGGAAGAAAAATAACACTTACCTAGAAATCAAAGTTCTGGAGGCACGGGCAGAAACACGAAGAAGAGACATGATGCAAGATTAGGGTGATGTGATATGATGTGAAAAAAATACCAAATAGGCAAATGTCAAGTTCTAAAATATGAAATGTGAATACGGAAATCCTGCCTCAGCGCCAAAACCAATTGAAATTCTATCGAAAATCAAATCGACATTTTTTCTCCCCCGGCGATTCCAACGGCATTAGTCAAATATGTGCGGTGTGTTTCTTGCGGCACAATTGTCACAACGTGAATTACCTTGATTTATGGCATAACTCTCTCAAATACCTGGCAGACGCCAGATTCAAAATCACTAGAACGGAACCGGACAAACCACCACATGGACAAGGTAGTAGGTAATACGCTTCAATCTTTACGACCACCCTACTTTTCGTCACCATGGCCTCGTTCAGATTTTGTTTGGAATGGTATGTATAAATTAAAAGTTTCCTTCTGCTTTTTTATATTTGTTTGGGACAGGCAGATGTGTAAAGGGGCAACGCCCGCTGGGCTTTACAGACCCAAAATCCCCAACGGTAGCCGTAACTAACCAGAATACCAACCCTTGAGGGGATTTTATTTGAATTTATTAGCAATAATATGCTCTATCCCAAGGAGGATAAAATCAACCAGCGATTGCTTTTCTCATGTCGAAATTGTCCATATACTGAAATTGCTGAAACGCCTAGGGTGTTCCGAAACGAATTAATCTCCAATATTGGGTACGTATTTCAAGTTATGATAGAAAATAGACTGCATCTATTGGAAATAATGTAATTGTTTTGGTTTCTGATTTGTAATGCTAATTAGAAGACTTGAATAGTGAAACGGCTGGTGTTACACAAGATATTGCCACTGATCCTACCTTGGTATGTATTTGTTTGAAGCCTTTTGGGTTAACTCAACCGTGATGGTTATTGATTGACTTAATCTTCATAAGTACCTTCATGAAAAACAATAGCTAACTTTATTCTTGTTATAGCCTCGATCCAACAAGGAATGCCCGAAATGCCATGAAAAGGAGTGTGTGTTCTTCCAATCGCAACAAAGACGTGCTGAAACCACTATGGTAAGTTACCTTGTGCTGTTGTTTTACTTATTATTATCTATATCTGCCCTGCGAACGAGGTAAGCCTTTTTTTCGTCACTTACTAACCATGTGGTATATAGGTTTTATTCTATGTTTGTACCTCATGTAACCATATTTTCAGATCACAGTAGTTGGTTATATTCTGCCAACAAAATTTTGGTTTTTAAGTTTACCAACCTTTGTATATTAGATTGTTATCCTGTATTTTGTTAGATTTTTCACCCTTCTTATTTATTCTTTTCTTTATTTTATTTCTTTGCAAGATACTTTTTTAGCATGTCTCGTGCTTTATCTATTCTCCCTTTTTCCAAACTTACTTTTATTTCAAAAACGATTTTGCATGTTTCTTTTGGTAATAACTGTTTATTGAATAAATGAAAAATATATATATACAAAAGAAAACATAGAAATGTGCATGTGCCTGAAGACCGTGAGAGGAAAAGAATGTGAAATAGAACTATGTTTCATAAATCTGGCCGAGCTGCCAGACAAAATCCCAAAATACCGGCAGACTGGTAATTTATACAACGGTGCGGTTCAAAAATTAATGTGGCTTTACCTTTTCTCTTTTTCGAGTCTTTTGGTTGGTTCTTTAAACCATTTTAGGAGCAAGAGAGGCAACCTTGTTGAACCCTTTTTCCTTCAGTTCCTTGGCAATAACGCCAGAGATTCTACTTCCCACGGGTTCCTGATTGGCATTGATTAAAACACAAGCATTATCATCAAATGCAACAAAAGAACCATCATTTCTGGTAATTCTGCCCTTTGTCCTTACAATGACGGCATGACGAACATCGCCACGACGAACCTTCTGTGTGTTATTAGTGGCATTCAATGGAATAGGCTTGGCTTTTTGAACAACGCAAACAATACGATCACCTATAAATAAACTTTCAGTTAGTATCATTATCTTTAAACAACAAAAGTTCCTTTGGGACAGAGTTCATATCACCATAATATACTAGTCAGATACTACATACCAACCGAAGCATGCGATTTATTACCCTTCTTCAACACATTGACACATTCCACTAATAAAGCGCCCTAGATTTTAATTTAAAAACCTTAGTTAGAAACTGATGTTTTAGCATGATAGGGTAGTAGAGAAAGAAAGGCTGGACATAAGACAGCTAGCCCAAGACACTCAAGCCAAAAACAATTTGGGGGACTCCACAGAAAATAATCAGAGTTTCAGTTACTAGTCACATAGGCTTCACATACCGAGTTATCAATAACATTAATCATAGACTTGAGAAGTAACATGGTGATTTTTGAATATAAATATAGTTTTATTGGTTTTCTTAGTCTCCACTCTATTAGATTTCTGCGAGTTCAGATGAAATTTCAAATGGGATATCCAGAGATCAGATTGTTTACCCTGTCGTTTATATTCACAATCTAAAACAACACAAATAGCATATAGTGTTTATACATAACACACATTTTTTATTTTTGGTTTTAAAATTGTATGTATTCTTACTTGTGCGTGTGAGTCTACATCTTTAAATATTTTCTACCTAAAGCGTTTCTCCAAGAGCTTATCAATACCTACTTCCTCATACTCCTTCTTAGACACCCATAGTTGATGAAAAGTACCCAAGCTTGCCAAGATACTACCACCAATCCAGGCGCTATGCTTACGTTCGATGGTATTTCCTGGCGCATATATTCTAACCTTTAATCCTGCTAAGGCAGCTTGGACATCATTGTTAACACGATCTGCCAGCCCAGGTATTAGTGTGGTGCCGCCGGTTAAAACAATATTATTGGCCAAATGAGATCTCACATCAACATCACAAGAGTTGATAGTGTCAATGATGAGGGATGAAAGACCCAGATTGTGGGGTCTTCTTCCGGGAGCACTAAACTCGTTATTTATCGCTCCTTCGATAGATGGTTGCGCTGTGGCCGCTTCGGTCGCCGTAATGGATGGTATAACATTAGCGTCTGTACTGGTTTTCGCTATTGTATTATCAGGTAATGGTTTATCAGCGGTAGTTTCCCGTTCAGTGTCACTTTTGACTTCATCATCCTCCATGGTAATTTCTCGTTTTTCATTGGTTCGTATAAAGTCTGTTGTAGATGATGCTGGTCGAAAATCAGTAGCTTCTTCTATGATTTCGGGGTCAAAAAGAAATTCAGTTGTCTTGAATCTCACCTCAGACATAACGGACGCATATCCGTCCGGAAATTCAAATAAACGGTCTTCGTATACAGGCTCCTCTTGCTCCGCACCAGTATAAGCAAATGGTAAGGCTTGACTCATTGTTTCTTTCCATTCCTCAAGAACCAGCTTCGACTGGAACTTATGATAACTTTCAGTTATTTTCATGCTCTCAAGAACAGATTTTCTTTTAAAGATTGAAGGTTGACCGGGTTCAACTTGTGTTTTAGATTGAATCAGGTATCGAGGATTAATTGATACATTCTGTTCTACCAGCATGTCAAAAATTTTCCCATTCAGATAATCACCAGCATATTTAGTGTGACAAGCAGCTATTTAAATCATCATTTGAATTTAGTTAGCATAGTTCAATATTTTTTGTGGAATGGTGCTTTAAAAACAAGTAATTAGATAATCCTGGCAATACTTACGTTTGTTGAGCACAAGACCATCAATAACTGGCGTAACTGAAGCAACAGCAGAGCCGACATCAACTATTAGCGAATTAGCCTTACCACTAGCAAACGAAGAGCAAACAGCACTTTTAGCTAAGTAAAATGCTGGTACATTAATTTCTTCAAAAACAATTTCCATGGCTCGCTTTCTATTTTCTTGGCTATTCCATACTTGTTCAGTTAATAATAATGGGTGTTCAGTTGGGTCAACACGAAGCTGGTGGGTCAAAGCATAGTCCCATATTTCAGTAATAGCATCCCAATCAGAAACTAATATTTAAGTTAGCCGAAGGGTTAGTATATGACTCGTTCCAATAACATTTCTCAATTGATACCGATAAAACTTACCACAACCATCTTCCATTGGGCTAATAATTTCACAATCTGATCTGGGAAGATGTAAGCTTTCATCACCAATGAAACGCGATTTTTTTGTGTTTTTTTGTTCTAAGCTATTCTCCGGTGATGCATCTTTCATTTCTAAATCACCATCTTTATCTTTGTCTTCGATCTTATCTTCGGTCGTACTTTCATTTCTAACATCAGTTGTACGCATTCCGTAGTATGTAGGAATAACAGCCTTGGGCGCATCTTCCCCAGCAAAGCCTACTCTAGTCCAAGATGAACCAGTATCAATTACAAGAGCGGATACTTCATCTGCTTGTATTGAATTTAAAAACAAGTTATCGCAAGTCAGTATTAAGAATACCCAAAAAATGATAATTAATAATTAACAATTAACATACCTCCACCATATATAGCAGGTGCAGATGTCGAGGCCATTATATATTATACCTATAAAATGAACAACTTTAGGCCTACTTCTTAAATGATCTCTCTTAAGAATCGTGATGAATAGCTTTCGCTCAGCTGCAATAATCTGCACCAAATACTGGATTGATGATTGAGCTGCGTATCTAGTTACCCGGTAGTCTATCTGAGTCGGATCGGGATTTAACTTCAGACCCCTAGCTTATGATGTTATAGTCGGAAACGGACCAGAATATAAACGGTGTTATTAAAATTTTAGACCTAAATAGACTTTCATGATCATGTTGAGAGCTGCTCCTGTTTTTCGTGCTACTCAACCTGCTCGGTTAGCTGCTTCTGGGCGTGTTGCATTTCATAGTTCGGTAAGTTGTTTATTTGGGGTATAATCACCGATATATTGACTATAATTTTTCTGCACTGTTCTCCGACAGCGTTAAGTTAATGTTGATTCCTTGCTAACAGTAAATATAGCGTACCTACTTGAATGAAAAAGTTGCTGCTCAGAGCGCAAGGGTTTTAGAAAACTCATCTCCTGTAAAAAGTTCAAACAAGTTCAAACGACTTCTTGTCTCCTCGTTACTTTTCTCCACCATTGCATACGGTGCAGGAATCTTTTATTCCATAAAAAACGATAGTTTTTATGAAGTTTTTGTTGAATACATTCCATTTGCCGAAAGAATTATTCATTTCATTGAAGATCAACGTTTCAAGGGTAAATTTTCTAACTGGGAAAGTGCCAGAAATGCTATCACTAGTTCGCATGTCATTCCGGATAAATTAGACGGAACCATTCAAGTACCCAGGGCCGGTGTTGACTCTAAAGCTATCGATCCCAGTAAAATTTCCGTAAAAAAGTCTGTTGCTCCTACCCCTGTTGTTCCTAAAGAACCCGAAGTCACTCCTGCTCCTGCCCCAATTGAGATGGCCATCAATTTACCCATCGTTCATCTTCCCCTTGGAGCCGATCCTGAAGTTTTGAAGTATGCTGAGTCATTAAATCTCTTGATTCAATCTATCAATAATCATAAATCTAGTGCCGAAGCTGTTGAAAGAGTTTCTGCTTCTATCCTAAATTTGATGTCTACTGCTACCACTTCGCAAGAGAAACTGAAGGAAAAATTAGAAGCTGAGTTCAAGAAAAAATTAGAAGCTGTCAAATCCAGACATGAACGCGAAATACAGTCTCAAAAAGACAATTATGAATTTGAATTACAACGTGAACAACGGGCCCTCATTGAAAACTATAATAAAAGACTTGCTGTTGAACTGGAATTAACAAAGAATACTACCGCCGCTTATGTGGAAAACCAAATCAGAGCTATCATCTCTGAATCTCAACGCCAATTTGCTGGTGTCGTTACTGAAAAAGTTCAAGACCAGCGTAATGCCAGATTAGCTATGATCAAGAAATTTTCTGAAACTGTCAAAGAACTTGAGCAGCTTACCATTCAATCCAACGAAATCATTGCTCAAGCCCAGAAGACTGCCAAACTTTATTTAGCTCTAAACGGACTCTTTAATGCTTTAAAGTCCCCTGAACCTGTTGCTCTTGAATCATACATTACTGCTATTAGCGAGTCTGCAGGTGAAGATACTTTATTAAAAGTCACCCTTGCTGCTATTCCAGAATCCGTTAAGAAGCAAGGTGTTATTTCTCCCGCTCAACTGGCTGACAGATTCAAGGTTCTTGAACAAGAAATTCGTAAGGCTTCTTTAGTCCCTCCCAATGCTGGTGTCGCTGGTCATCTCGGTTCTGTCATTTTCTCCAAGCTCTTATGGAAGAAGTCCGGTGCCCCTGTTGGTAATGATATTGAATCAATTATTGCTCGTACCGAAACTGCTCTTGAGCAAGGTAATGTTCATGAAGCTGTGGCTGAAATCAATGCTCTCAATGGTTGGCCTAAGGTATTAGCAGCTGATTGGCTCGCTGAAGGTAGACAACGTACTGAGTTAGAGTTCTTAGTTTCCTTATTATCTGATGAAGCTAAACTCTGGGGTATCAAGCTCTAGTTTCTGTTTTCTTAGTTGGTAAATTTTTAGTTCTTGGTGCTTCCTTTTAAGTTCCCAAATTTGTTTTTTGTTGTTTTTTGTGATTTGTTTTTGCCATTTGTTTTTCCAAGTTTTAGATGTAAATAAAAACTCTCAGGGAAGTTTTTTCACATTTCATATTACATATACAGAGAAGAAGAGGGAATTCACCCCCAAGCAAAAGAAAAAAAATGACATATCTAATATACAAACATCATTAACTCAAATTTAAAATAAAAATACTTTTAAATACCCATACCGGCCTTTTTAAGCCAAAATTCTCGAACTTCTTGCATGTTGACGGCTGATGACTTCCTGGAACTGGAAGTTAACGTAGTTCTGCTATCATCTGATATAGGATCAAGTTCCTTCCTAGACTTTGCATTTTTTTTGAAAGATAGTGATGTTCTATTGTCATGTGTGTTATGATCTTTGTCTTCAGAATCTGAAGAATCAACATTGAAAAATTCTACTTCACCAATTGTATCGTTTTTATCATCTTCAGAATCATTTAATAGAATAACACCACGATTTTTTTCTTTTTCAGCATTAATTATGTCTGACTGATTCTCGGGGGTTTGGCTAGCTGAGTAGCCTTTAATTTCCATGTAAGATCCATCAGAATCTTGGGCAGGACTATCAAAACGCGACTTGGCTAAGTTGGCAATTTCACCTGTAGAATCAATAAAATCACGAACGGGGCCCTTTAATTTGACAATGGCACCTAAAATACTCTGACCAATACGCTCCTTATAAGTCATATCCTCTAAATCATAACAACGTTGCGTCAGCAGACCATAAGCACCAGCAAAGGCCTTCTTCAGAAAACGAATGTTGTAAGTACCACGGGAAATATTATTAGAAGAGTCGTTAGGATCTTCAATAGCCAATATAAAACTGTTTTTACCTTGCATTTCTGGGTTAGTTCGTTTGGAAAAATACCCACAGCCCTCCTTCATTCTCAGGGCCACCATATCATAATTGAAATGTTTACCGTAAAGCTCAAAGAATTCAATAAGAAGTACACCCAAATTCTCGCTGGGGTCAATATACCCCGATGCTACCTTAGGGTGCAATTTTAAGAATGAATAAACTATACAAATAACGGAAAACCCTCCCATACCACCATTGTGCACATTATTCATCTTACGAGCTGATAAAAACTGTTTGATGACCATAACCAAATATCTTAACGATGGGATATCTTCAATCCAAGAATTAATTAATTCCGCTGCTTGAACACCACCTTCCTTTTCGAAAGAAATGTCAATGTGAATATTGGTTTCAGTGTCTACCATTTTAATAATAGGCACTCGTGCTTTGGCAATTACCTCTATACTTTTGCATACCTTCAACGCTTTAAACTTATTAGCCAATTGGAATAAAAATACTTTATTCGAGTATTTTCCACTAGGAGAAAGCACCACCATATCAATATCGGACCCAGGTAGATACAGATCAGTAGCAAAGGAACCAAAAACACTTAACTCGGCATCAGGCCATAAATCGTGAACGATTTTCCTTAGCCGTTTAACAGCAGCATTACGGGCGACAATCTCAGCACGTGAAGGAGATAAATAATCACAAAAGTCTTTAATTTCTAAGTTTAGCCAATCTGATACTTCTTTCTGGTCTGAATGATCGTGATTTCTGATCCAGGGGAATTCAGATGTAGCATCTTGTCTCTTTCTAGTAATCTCATCATCAGATTCTAAATCGCTACCCGCCAAAGAACGAGAACGTTTATGACCTTTATTAATAGCACTCTCAGAAAAGAAAACATCATCGTTTTTACCGCCCGGTAAGACAGATTGATCGTCAGATGTGTAGCCCTTCTTAGTCTCTGCTGTAGGTTCTTCATCTTCTTCCGAAGAAAAATCGAAAGCAACGAAATCAACATTATTTGACATACTGTCATTCTTAGTGCCCTTTTTATTAGACTCGTCATTGTTTCCATCATCAGATTGGGGTAAAGAGTCGTAACGCCCCTCAGCTAATTCTGAGCCGGAATTATGTTGATCCTTACCTTTGGATTTGCGTTTCTTGCCTTTAGAATTTTTATTGCTTCCATTACTAGAAACTTTTTCCTTTTCTTTTAAGAAAGGCTTTGTAGTCTTTTTAAGGTCTCTCAACTTGCGCTCAGATCCGCCCCGATTACCAGCCTTAATCCTATTACTAGTACCAGATGGCCCAGTCGGCACTAATTTAGGGCGATCTGAAGCTGAAGAGGGTGCCAACGAAGGAGAATTTCTCTTTTTGGTGGTATTCGATTTAATCTTTTTACTCATTTTGCAACCAATTTGGGATTTCGACGCAACACAAATATTCTTTTCTTTAATATTGAACTAGATCTTTATGGTCGTTCTATTAGCTAAGAAATCGAAAAAAATATTGAATCATTTGATCAACGCGGCGATTATGTCATCATCACATCAACGTAATTAAATTCCGGGTAACTCATCTATTTTCATCAGAGTATGAATCAGTCTTCAAATACAAATTATAAATGTATTATGTTCAAGTGTCTTTTTTGGGTAGTTATTTTGAGACTAATTCAGTCTATTGTAATCCAGAATACCATTGGTCTCGGCTTTAAATTTTTTTTCGTTCTATTTTTACAGGTTTAAATAGAATGGTTACAGTTTAGATAATTTGTAAAACTAGTAAAAATAGAAGACAAATATAGCACCTGTATTTTGACTTTGATTAGAAAAGAAATCACTTTTTTTCTTTTTTTTCACCATAGAAAAATTAGTTCAAAAGAAACCGGCCGAAAAAGTTAGCTTTAAAGAAACTAATTAATAGCTATTTGTTTTATTTTATTAAATCTAATCGAGTGATAAAAGAAGTCAGTTGATATTTGATAGAAACAGCCGGGTAACACCGCCATCACTCAATGCCTCTATCATGATAACACTATACGGACGACTCAGATGTAGCTGCAATATAAAGACGCAATCTATTGTTATCAAGCTGCTTAACTGCAAATCATCTTTGTTTGTTTTATATTTATATCTTTATTCTTTCTTTAGATGTCGTTAATACACTATAGGCCCAATTCCGAATGGAGTGTGGTACTGTGAGTAAAAGATGTTAAGATTTTGTCGAATAACTAGCCCCATAATATTCCCCGGAGAAGGCTACTAACTATTCTTAAAATTTGACTGTTAAAAAAGGCACAACGAACCTAGACGAGCGCTAGTTTTATATAACCGCCACACAGGCGAGACTACCTTAGTTGATGATTACTTGGTAAATCCCAGTATTGACCTAAGTACAAATCAATTACAGTATTTATCGAATATGAAGGAGAATTCTAAGGATTTGGTAATACAAGACAATCATATCTTTCAAGATAATAACAGTAGCCAGCATTCTATCGAAACTATACCATATTGCCAGTATTGTGGGCAGTTTATAAGTAGTAATCGACACAGTAACTCCATAGGCGGGTCTGAATTACCTGAAGTTAGCCCTCCTAGACGTTATTCTGAGACCTACGAAAGCGGAGATGATTTGAGTCAATCAAATTACTATGAGTTCAACCCAACTAATGCTCCTATGGTGACATTACCCATGCCTAGCTCTTTTGTCTCGAGTGATTACTTTCTATTATTGGATAGTAATGAACGTAATGATCCCGCCGCTGCGGATGACAAAAGTGACACCAATGACTTTGAAGGGATGGATCAGCAGCAACAACACAAAGAACCAATCTACGCTAGTATTTCGGAATCAGCATTTAGCCAGGGTTACTTCAACAAGTTCTTTAAAAGTATAAAGATTTTGGGTAGAGGGGCTCGAGGTTCGGTATATCTAGTTGAGCATGTTTTAGACGGAGTTTCATTAGGCTTATTTGCGTGTAAGAAGGTTTCTATTGGCGATGACCACCAGTGGTTGGAAAAAGTATTACATGAAGTGAATATGCTAAGAGTTATATCTCATTCTAATTTGGTTAAATATAACCATGTATGGCTTGAAAACTCGTCAACAACTGCGTTTGGCCCTGCAGTACCTTGTGCCTACATTTTGCAGGAATATTGCGCGGGTGGAACGCTGGAAGATTATGTAAAAAAGAGAACCCAAGCTGTGGGATCAGGTCAGATAGATATTGATAGGGTCAGGCAACAAAGACGTCGTCGTCGTAGATCTATGGCCGAAGGGAGGTCTGGTATTGATCTCGAGAGGGATGAAGGTGATCTGCCTAAACAACTATTATTAGAGGAAATTTATTCGATAATGAAGGATATAACCTTAGGAGTATTACAACTGCACAAATCCCATATCATTCACCGAGATTTGAAACCATCTAATTGTCTATTATCACAGGAAATTTCCGAAGAAGACGATGCGCGGTCCTGCTTGGTGTTAGTGAGTGATTTTGGTGAAGGTCAAGTTGAAGGTAAACCTAGATCTGCAACTGGGGTAACGGGTACACTGGAATATTGTGCACCTGAATTATTACAGGTGGTTAGTGGTGAATTTGGTCAGTTTTCAACCAAATCTGATATTTTTTCGCTGGGTATGATTTTACATTTCCTTCTGTTTTCGCGTTTACCGTATAACCATGATCCGGCTCTTCAAATTTCAGAGTCACCAGTTTCTGGTTCATTACGATCTGAAAAAATGTCGGATTTTGATGGTTTGAGAAATGAGGTAGCTAATTTCGGTGGATTTGATATTCATAACTTACCTACTCGAGTTGATGTACCCGGTGGCTTATACCAGCTACTCGCTAGAATGGTATCAACAAACCCACAAGAACGACCAACTGCCGGTGAGATATTAAAATGTCTAGATACCTTGAGTGATGTGCCTCTTTCATCACAGCACAAGCGAGACCCCAATTTGGACACCTGTCTTAAAACCAGTAATACCACACATAGAACAACAGAGATAGGGAGTTCGCTGATAAAAGGTACTTCTATATCCTCAAGGGCTTTATCTTCGACTAGGCAGCGGGTAACTATCCTGAGTAACACCATGTCAGAGGCAGTCACCGAATTGTCCAAGGACACTCCTCTGTCAATTATTGATATGCCACCTCAGGCAACCAGCTGGAAATTACAAGATGTAATGTTTTCATTACCATCAAAAGTATCTACAGAATTAACCTGGAACTTGGCTAACCGGACCAACATGACTGACTGGCTACTAAAGGGCTTGCTGATTCTTGTGAAGTTATACAGTATCTATGGGATGTATACCAGTGATTACCATAAGGCGAATAATCGCTATATTCCGCTAGCTGAGGGGATTTTATTGGTTTCCATGGGTATGGAAATACAAACACGATCAAGGCAATCAAGTATCTATTACTTTGTGTTTCACTTTGTTGTTGTTTATTTGTGTAACTGGTATCGTCTATAGTAATTAGCAAAACGTCATACTACACGCCTCATTAGAACGCCACACAATATGTGGCTTATCATCTATAGAGTAGTTGCTAACACTTAGGGCTTCCTACTCCCAAGTTACCCTCCATCTAAACCCTCACTAACAAATTCTTTCCGTTTAAACCAAGTTATGAGAGAAGAGTATAAATATCTTTGGTTTTTCTCCCCTCCTTGTTCTATATTTTCCTCGGTAAGGACATTAACTTAAATAACAACACAGCATACATCACTCTCACCGATAGTAGTTACTTTCTTGTTTGTGACGTATATTATGTTTGTTATTTCTGTTGAGTGATTACTTAACAGTACACAAATTTAAATGATGATATATAAGTTTGCATAGTTCATCTTAGAGTACTAGCTCGCTGAAGAATTACTTAGCACATGTCTTTCGCTCCTATCTGATTATATTTGTTGTCGTTAAGCTTTCCTTTTGGGATACCCAGAAACATAAACGGCTGTTAAAAGACAGCCAGATCTTGGCTCAATGCCTAAATATAGCTTTATAGTACCTTCAAACAATAAATAAAACAATTTTACTTACTTAGACTTGAAAATAAAGTTTTCAATACGAATAACCTAATCGTTTTTACTGGAATGAAGTTTTTAACACTAATATATCTATTAATTACAGTAATACTCTAATCAGCAAACCCGAGGGGTATTATCCGTGTAAAGGCCAATAGACCAGCCTGTCAAATCTGTTTTTTGTAATAGGGGGAAATGCAGTACAGAAAAAGGCGTCTTTGATTCTACCTCTTTTCCTACCCGTGTCCCGCGTCCTTCCTTTTTCATAACTTGACTCAACCCCCCGCACTACCAAACCCACACATCACACTAATGAGTGGAAGTAAGTGCCATGAAACTGATTCAATTATCCTCAAGATGTTTTATTTATTATGTGATCATGTGAAATATTTATTTCCAATTGAGATAGTTTGGCTTAAGATAATTCTCCCTCGTATGTCGCATGTACTGGCGATCTGTTCTGATCTGTCCTTGAAAAGCAAGTGAGAAAGAGTTAGAAGATCACATAGATATAAAACATTAGCGGAAAATAACCAAAAAATGAAAGAAGACCACGGACCGTCTACCAATATAAAAATAACGAGTCTTGATATCTGATTTGATTAGTTCTAGAGATGCTAACCTACCCTTTTGTCTTACATAGTCAGATTTTTAGATTTAGTCAAGCCTTTTGCTGCCATTCTTCCCGAGGTCGAAGTACCTTTGAGAAAGGTAAGTTTAGTTCTAAAATTTGATTCCGAATGTCTTTTTCCTCTTGAGAAATTTAGAGATCAGGGAGTGAATTTCCGGTGAATTTGACCGGATATTCTGAGCCAAGTTGCACGTTTGCCGAAATAGGGGGCCGCGAATCCTCTCCTCCCTTGGAAAACGAAGACCAGTGGTTTGCTATTCATGTTTTATACAATATCTAACCAAAGGCTTTTGATTGCTGTGTTATTTTTATCTAGGTCAGCCAAGATGAAAGAGTTCTTTATACAGTCAGCGCTGTCTTTTTATACTTCATTATGACCGAATTGCCAGTTTATGGCGCTACCGTTTCACAGCTGGATACCTTTAGCTATCTTAGACCTTTAATTGCTAGCCGGAAAGGTTCTTTGCTCGAATTAGGTACCGTTCCTTTACTCAGTTCTGGTTTCGTTTTTCAGATCTTGGGTGGTTTACAGATTATTGATGTTAATTTTGACTTGAAGTCTGAACGTCAACTTTTCCAATCCGCTCAAAAGTTTGTTGCTATTTTAATTACTCTTTTCCATGCCATTCTTCTTGTTCTCGTTGGCGCTTACGGCCCTGTTGCTGAGTTATCAAGTTGGACCTTTATGCTCATTGTCGCTCAACTCTTTGGTGCTGGGTTTGTCTTTATTATTCTTGATGAACTTATTCAAAAGGGTTACGGCTACGGTACCGGTATTGCTATGTTCACTGCCTTCAACATTGCCCAATCTTTTGTTTGGAACGCTTTCGCTTTATCTATTGTTGTTTTTGAAAACGGTCAAAAAGAAACCTTTGGTGCTTTCCCCGCTTTATTCAAGGGCGTCTGGGCAAGATCCGATAGATTTGCTGCTCTTGGTGAAGCTTTCTACCGTACTAATTTACCTAACATTACCCAAACTATTTTAGCCGTTTTGATCTTTGGTATTGTGGTTTACGTTTTAAACTTCCGTGTTAACGTTCCTATCAAGTCAATTCGTGTCCGTGCTCTTGCTACCTCTTACCCTATTAGACTTTTCTACACTGGAAACCTTCCTCTTTTAGTTATTGGTGCACTCTGCGCTAATGTTTTCTTATTCTCCTTAGCTCTTTACACTTATTTCCCTGAAAATTTATTGGTTCGTTTAATCGGTACCTGGAGTATTATCAACAGTACTACTAACCAGCAATTAGTTGCCACTTCTGGTATTGCTTATTACATTCAACCTCCTTTCAGCTTGGCTGAAGCTGNACTTAGTCCCATCAAAACCGTTATTTACACTGTCTTTGTTGTTGGTACTTGTGCCATTTTCGCTAACACTTGGGTTGAAGTTTCTGGTTCATCTCCTCGTGATGTTGCCAAGACTCTCAAGGATCAAGGTGTTACTATCCTCGGCCACCGTGATGTTACCGGTATTAAAGAACTTAAGCGTATTATTCCCACTGCTGCTACTGCTGGTGGTGCTGTTCTTGGCCTGATCAGTGTTATTTCTGATATTGTTGGCTGTGGCGGTGCTGGTACCGCTATCTTAGTCGGATCCATCACTGTCTTAAGTTACTTTGAAATCTTGGGAAGTGAAGGCTTTGCCCCCGCTGGTATGGCTTCCTTTGGTAACACTGCTTAGACCTATATATGTTAGGTGGTGATTACGATTATTCCGGGTAATAATCTCACGCTTTAGGTATCGTCAAACATACTATAAACACTTCAAAAAAACAAAATCACACAAAACTAAAATGAAAAAAAAGAGAAAGAATAAAAAGAACAAGATAACAATTAAAAGAGGATTTTGTATTCTTGTTTTTTCTTTTTTATTTTTCAATGCCAAACGTTTTCCTCTACCGCTCTTCCAATGTTATTATTATATGTTACCATCGTTTCCCAGAGTGGCACCCGCTTTCTATTCTTCATTCTCTACTCTAATTTTCTGTCCTATGTATATTCGCCAGTATTCTCAAAATTTTGTATAGTAATATATGTATTTATATCAGTCATTCGTGTATTTAATTTGTTGCTTGTTCCATTATAAATTGTTTAAGCTGACGACGCTATAGAAATACATAGCATATATGTACAGCGTGCAAAGAGTACGCCCCACGAGGCTCTTTGACAATTGAGGCGCTACATTTACTATAGTATATCTCAAAAATAACAGTCACAACCTATAAATAATAGTCTTTGACGCCGCACAACATCATTCTAAGCGCCGCACATAGTGAGTAGGGTACTATTAAGCCCATGCATTGGATAGGCTGAGGCTCATTACCGCCTCTTTAGATCCAGAAATCGTTAATACGGGGTCCTATTGCCATGACAACCAAGAGCTGGTCAATTAGCTTCAGAATCAGGCATCATGACAGGATCCAATGACATAAACAATGACAAATCTACCAAAGAGCCAATTGTTCGATTTATGGTGATTTTTTCAGGCAGGTGAAAAAAAAAACGGCCAGCACCTTCTAGTTTTTTTCGCGAGATATCGTTTACCTGCTTTTTTCGACTACCGGTTTGATTTGCAAAGTTTAACTATCAAAATGGCCACCGAATTATCCGTCCAATCTGAACGTGCTTTCCAAAAGGTTAGTATTATTATATCCATCAGTATAGGGCTCTTTAGAACCTTGTAAAATATTAGCTCTACTTGTGAAGATATGAAGTTTATTGATCAATACAGGGCGGAGACCTCCAACATCTCCAGCCTCCACTTCTTTTACGAACCGACATATTAAGGAAAGGAACGAAAAAAAAGCTGTATCACCAAAGACAATGTAAAGATACATACTCTTCGAAACCGCTGTTGAACATTTAACAGGATATATTACAGAATGAAATATCCTTCAACGTTTGAGAGATAAAAGTTTTCAACATTGTGTACATTTGCAACAGCTAAGATTTTAGCGATTTCTCTGGTTTATTTGCCAGAAACAAGCCGGATATTGACTTCAGCTTTTTGATAAAAGATCTTTAAACGGTACTTCGGTTTTCGATTGTTTCAATAATTTTCATATACAGATCGTTACCCCAATAATACTTTCAATTCAGTCCGCGTTGTATATTCAAATCAATTACTTTCTACTCTTTCCAAGCCGAATTTTTTTTTAATTCTCTCATTTTTTTATACTAACTATTTGTTTTTTATGCATAGCAACCTCACATTTTCCAAAACGCCAAGTCTAAGGTCAACAGAAAGACCAAGAGATGGTATAAGGATGTCGGTCTTGGCTTCAAGACCCCCAAGGAAGCCATTGAAGGTCACTACATTGATAAGAAGTGCCCCTTCACCGGTCTTGTCTCTATCAGAGGTCGTATTTTAACCGGTACTGTTGTCTCCACTAAGATGCACCGTACCATTGTTATTAGACGTGAATACCTTCATTACGTCCCCAAGTACAACCGTTACGAAAAGAGACATAAGAACCTCTCTGCTCATCTTTCCCCTGCCTTCCGTGTTGAAGAAGGTGACACCGTCACTGTTGGCCAATGCAGACCCGTTTCTAAGACCGTTAGATTCAATGTTCTTAGAGTTGTCACTTCTGCTTCCGCTAACAAGAAGGTCTTTGCTAAGTTCTAAATGTAGTTTTATTTAGGTTTAGCAATAAAAATCAAAAATAATAATATTTAATCATTCAGATGCTTCATACCATAATTACATTTAAATAATTAAACACGTGTTAATGACTTACCATATATTTTTGCAATTGAAAATTCTCATTCTGAAGTACCATTTTTAAAAAATCATTGATTTATTATTTGAAAATCTATTATACACATATATATTTACATTTTCTAAGAAAGATATCTTTCCAAGGGTTCACCAAGAACTTCTTCAATAACGGGAACAAGTTCTCTTCTGACTTCCATTTCAACCTTTTCATCCTCATCTTCTAATAATTCAGCAATAACAGGGACTAATTGGGGTAACATAGTTAGCCATTCTTCCCCTAGTTTCAAATAGATACCCTTGAGAGTTCTAATAGCCCACAACTTTTGGTTGGAACTACAAGAATCCTTCATATGCGACAAGACTAGTTCATTAATAGTCTTGTGATTATCTTCAGAAGCACAGGTTTCGGACATGGCAACAATGGTCTTAACCAAGTTTTTGCCTAAACTAGCTTCAACTGTAGGCATTTGAGCCAAAAGTGAAGCAGAAATCTTTTCGAAACGTTGTCTAGATTGCCAGAATTCGTCATGATCGAATTGGAATGAAGTGTATAAAGAATTTAAAATGACACGACGGAGAGGTTCGTTATCCTTAATCCCCCCCTGAGAATATTGATCTAACAGATTAGAAACAGGGTCAATCAAGTAGCCATAGTAGTTAGTGACAATACTCCTCAAGCCATCTAATAACTTACCGAAAAACTTGAAGAAAACTAACAAACGGTCAGACTTTTCAATCGAAGCATCACAACCGGCACCATCAATGGCCCATCTGACCATAGAAACAAATAAGGGGCGGAATGTCTTATCATTGAGCTTAAGAATTATTTGAATACCAACCTTAATACACCTGGTTTCAATACGATTAATACTATTATTATCATACTTATCGTCAACACGACCACGGACTTCAAATGATTCAAGTAAAAACTTGACCAAATTAGCGGATTGAGATGAGACAACCTTTCTTTCGGAAAGTTCGATAGCGGCATCAAGAGCGTCCAAATGTAAGAAAATGGCATCTAATGATTGATTAACAGCGTTACTCCAAGTAGTGGTAAGGGCACTGAGAACAATCTTAAGATCAATATTGGTAATAATCAAATTAAGTAATTGTTTACGAGGTGCTTCCATAACAGTGGACTTGAGCACTAAATTGATGATTTTAACGATGGAAGAGTTCATAAAAGCAGGAATACGTTTGATGAGACCAGCGATAAGAGAAATAACGGCGAGTTGTACTAAGTCAGCACCGGGGGTTTCTGGGTTACATACGGCATCTTCAAACCGAGCAAATGCAACAGGCACAATTTTGGCAAAGTGCCCAATACTTCTAGCACCCAAAATAGCACATAGTGAGTTGATACAAGACACCGCAGGAACAAACACTTCGTAAGCGCCATTGCCAAGACCACATTCGGCAACAGTAAGATCAAGCAAGGCCTTAAGATCCTTGGGATCGAAGCTGGAACCAAACTTAGCGACTATAATGTCTAAGCCATCCAACGCCAATTGACTTAGTGAAGCATCATCATTAGCCTTAATAACAGCAGAGAGGATCTCAGTAGAGAGCTTGGCGGCTTCTTGAGATTTTTCGTCACTGGACAGTTCCAACTCAAACTTAGAACGAAGAAGAGAAAGAACACGACGTTTAATAACAACATCTTGAGGGGTGTTTAAAATCTCCTTCAAGACATCAATAAAGTCACTGATGGGGAGAAGATCAAGGATATTATCCAGGGTAGCAAAAACCTGGGAAGTAATACGCTGTTGTTCGTTGGTACCAACAACGTCAATAATACCAAGAAGGAGTAAAATCGACTTGGAGGTTTGCTCCCTGATGGCAGAAATTTCGTCTTGTTCACCCTTCTTAATCGAAGAGATGATTCTAATCCTGAGCGATTGAATACCAGAGATCACATCTTCACCACCAATAATGGAGGAGATGAATTCAAGTAAATCAGCCTTCAGTTGAACTAATTCCTCGGATGACATGTTGGTAACAGCAGAACCAAAGATTTGACCGCGGGTAAATTCGGATTCAGTATCCTTGGCAATAGCTTCAAAAGGAATAGCGTTAAATAATGTCAGATACTTTTGAATGGCAGCAGTTTGATCAATGACAGAAAAGCCACGCATAAAAGTATCGGAAAATTGTTGTAACGTTCTACTTTCAACAGACTTCTTTTTACTCTTGGCTTCAGAATACTTTTGGCCCAACATATTAAGCAAGATATGTAAGCTGTATTCGGCACCTAAAGTCTTGGCTAAAGTAGTAAATAACTTAACACGACGATGGCGGGGAATATGAGAGAAAGCAGTAACGAAACTTAACAACAAAAATTCAATTTCTTCACTATTGCGGCCATTTTGGTTATCCACCAAAAGAGCTGGGATAACACGAGAAATTGTTTGTTGAATAACGTGAGATGAAAATTCATCATCTTGTCTAATGGTGTTAGCACCCATAAAAGTAAAGATAGGCATAACACTATGAAGTACGATTTCAGGGGCAAGCTCTGCCAAGGAAGCAACCAATAGCAGGAACCTGTTTTGAACTTGGGGGCTGGAGGAAGCACGAATACAACTAACAATGATATCCACCCTGATGGCGTTGGAATCAAGCTTAACATCCTTTTGCTTTTTGAGTTCAGCAACGACGGCAAGCATACAGTTGGCAAGAACTTGTTCGGTATACAAAACAGGAAGATTGGATTCGGTACCAAGAGAAAGAATTTCGCCGAGAATAGTGAAAAGCTGGGGTAAAAGGTCGGATCTGGGTTCAGGTTTACTCCTTTCAAGTAGTTCTAAGACTGTGGTAACTTTACGAATATGACGTTCAGCAATATCAGCAATAGCGTTATCACGCTTGAAAGCTTGGCGGGACGAGGCACTACTTCTACGGCGTCTCTTAGCGATAGCAGAAGGGTTAGGAGAAGAGGTATCATCTGTACCTTCAAGTTTAGAATCCTTGAGAAGAGTAACAAAGATATCACTAGAAATGCTAACTGAGTTCAAAACATCCAAAACATCATAATCATTCTTATCATCAACGGAAAGATCAACCAAAAACCTAACTAAACCAAGTTGCACATCAGCCTTTAATGTTTCCCAAATGGCAATAATACGGTTACATACAAGGCGACTAAGGTAGAGGTTGTTGAGCTTTAAGCATTCTTCAAAGAATCTGATACCTTGACTCTTTTCACCGAAAGAGACAATATCAACAACTTCAGTTTCCAATACGGATAAGTCAAACTTGAATTCTTCACAAGTAGCTTCCCACTTGGAGCGGGCTTCGACCCAAGATTCCAAAATGTAAGATAACAGCTTAGATCTGGCGACGGTAGTCTTGGAAGCAGAGTTAACAAACCTCAAGAAAATAGCCTTGGGTTGAGGAATTTGAACACTGAGAGCATGGCTAGTGAAGAAAGATAACAAAGAAACGCAAAAAGAAGACTTAACTTCTTTTTTAGAAGCATCTAAAACGTTACCAATGATCTGGTAAATGAAGGTATTATCCAAAACACATTCTTCAATACGAGGAGTAATAATATTATTTAGTAATTCTCTAACTTCATCGGAAGAAATCCAAGTAACATCACTACTGGCGTTCTCGGGACCATAAAGGATATTGACACCCCAAGACTTGGCCTTCTTGATGGGATAGCGTTGAGCCAGAGTAGCAACAGATTTACCGGCGAGTCTTCTAACTTTTTCAGATGAATCGGTAAGACCAATTAAAATATAGGGTATGAAGGCTTGTAAATCGATGGTATCATCAGTGATATCAGCAAGAATTTGGTCAAATTGCTGTAAAGCAGCAATCCTAGCCAAAACAGCATAAGAGCCTGACCAAATACGAGCTAAAAAGGAAATATAAGCATCCTTAACAAAGGCAGTGGATTGAGAAAACTTTGTAAGGTCAAGTCTGAAAGAAACAGCACGAGTATATAAATCAGCTAACTTGAAGAATTCGACATCCGATTCCCTAGATAAGTAAGAGACAGCAGAGAGGCCATCGAGGGCAGCGTCAACTTCAGCTTTAACTGAGTCACGGGTTTGACCATTTTCTTCATTAAGGATATTGAATTTATCGAGAGCAGCAGCTTCATCAAAATTTTCAGTATATTGATTAGCAGAAGCGGCGGAGCGGTTAAAAGAAGATAATAAGGCAAGCTCTAAAATTTCAACGTTCATATCAAGTTCTTTAAGAGCTTCAATAACAATAAGCTCACTGGCGGATTCGCCAAACCAAAATTCAAATAAATTAGAGATCTTAGACTTTAAATCGGCGGATGTAGAAGGTTGAGTAGCTAAACGGATAGTAGAGATTATGATTTCCTTGGTTTCGGAATCGGTAAGAGGAACCGAAGAAATAACCTTTTGAATGGTACTGAAGCGCTCAGGTGCGTAAGTTTGGAGAGAAATAATCCACGAGACAACAAACTTATCAATACGGAATTTTTCGGACATGGTAACCAGATCTTGATCGATGGTCTTGATTTTATCAATAGCATCCCAAGTATCTTTGGGTAATACTTGAGCAGGGCCTTCTTGGCCTTGTACAAGCTGTGTAATACAGGATAAACCACTCTTTGATGAAGCCTTAGACCAGTTGTAAACAATACTTTGAATAGCAGATACGAAGACATTCTGAGAAATTCTAGTCTGCGAACCCAATACGGCTAAAATCATATAAGCAGCAACTTGAGCATCATTGTTTTTCTTGAGAGCAATAATTGAAGAAAGTGAAGGTAAGAATTTACCGATGATGTCTTCATCAGTAACGTTGCTTTCCTTCATGAATGCTAAACACCAAATACTAATGGATGACCAGAAAGCAAGTAAGGTGTTGTAGTCACGACCATTAGTAATCTGTTTAACAATATGGGTCGAAACTAGTTCGTAAAGTTGAGCATCAGAAGAAAGAGCTCTAATAATAAGATTTCTGGAAGGGCTTTCAGCAGTCTTCTTTGAGTTGGTCAGGAAAGAGAAAATGGGGGGAAGAGGGAGAGGCAACACATCAAGAACGCGAAGAAAAATAGCACTAGAATAGTAAGGAAGCACTGTCAAAAGAAAAGAGTCGGCATTGTGAATATGAATTTGGAATCTTCTTACCAACCATTCAAGTGTCTTAACGGCAGGTTGCAGATTAATTCTAGGCGCAATCAAGGATAAGAACGCGTCCACAGCTCTATCCAAAGCTTGATTTTGTTCTGCAGTTTGAACCAAACGGTCGACTTCAATCGATGTATCTGAGAACAAAGAATTTTCAAACGCTTCAAAGCGAGGGTCGAGTAATTCTAATTCACGAAGGGCGTCAAGTGCCATATAAAAGATACCATTGTAATCTTGGGTGGCAGCGACCTTGGCATCGTAGATCAACGAAACCGAATGGATCTTCTTACGCTTCTTACGGTCTAATACCGAAGCATTATTAGATGCCTTAATACCAGCGAGTTGGGAAGCCAAAGAAGACATTTTCAATGACAGAACTTGGTATATATGGTGTGGTTTAACTTGGGAAAGGATAAAAGGTATCGAAAAAGAAAAAAAGAAAAAAAAGTTTTCGATTAAGATGTTTGAAACTCCCAAAGAGAAGATTCGGTTTGGGAAAAATAAGTCCGAACTAAGAGTCGAACGCAAGAGCACCCTAGAATTCAATGTACATTGATGGGTGGGTGCTCAGATTAGTCGTCGATCAAACTATCAACTATCAAGCACATGAATCATACCAACCATTATTACCGCACAACTTGAGGGATATTAGCATTTAATCTCATCTGACCCTTAGATCTAAACTTCGGAGTGAGGATTTGGACTTTTTAGAATATCTAGGTATTAACAATATGTCACCTACCGTCCAGCATGTTACGTTGACTAATCGGCGTTCCACCTCGGCGAGGAGTATGGGCATTAACAGTTCCAACAATAACGCGATGACCAGTGTTGGTACTGATAAGGAGGTAACTGGTAACGGTAACAATGCCACGACTAACCCAAATCATAACAACACCTTGACTACGAATAGAAAACATAAGCCAGCAGTTACCCATATTAAATACCGCCGTAATGGTTCTTTGGGGCGTGGCCTCAATAAGTTAGGCTTCACCATGACCAATAGCTCATCATCGGGGCACAATAGTGATCACAATTTAAACCCAGATGAATTGAAGCGATGTAAAAGTAGTGATGCTATTTTACTAAGAAACACTGCCTTGAGAAGATCCAAGAGTTATATAAAAAATGGTGGTAGCTCAGAGTTCTCAATTGCTAACAAACGTCGTCCTGTGGCCGCGAAGAAAATCCTTCAGCTTCATGCTTCAGATGACGATAATGATGATGAATATGAAGATCTAGAAAATGATGACAATACTGGATTGAACGAGATTTCCAAAGATAACTTCCAAGAAGACTCGGAAGTCAATAGTCCAGTAATGGATGCAGATACCTCCTCAAACATAAGCAAAAGAGAGCCCATAAATTCAACTGACAACAGCCATGTGATGCAGCACACAAATCAAAATGATAAAGATAGAGATAGTAAAGTTTTAACCAACCAAGTTAACCTACCAACGATCGACCAGGTTCAAGCAGTGAATAATAACGTAACTGGCCGGGATACGCAGCTGACTTCACAGAAACCCGTAACCACCCTTCATCAACAATCTACACCAATGACTACAGCACTCCGTAATAAAATGGCAACTAATCTCTCTCAACAGCATAATCCGGTTTCTTCCATATCACCACTTCGGTCTTTCGAGTCCCCCTCTTCCTCGTCATCATCGCAGTCCTCGATAAGCCCTCACCAAGCAAAGCATACGAACAATAATACAAATGTTCGCCATAGTAATTCAACAGCCCAGATTCATCGACCTACCAAATCAACTGTACCAGCTACGCGAACCCAGCAAAAGTTATGGCTACAACGGGAAAGCATAGTAATAGACCACCCTAGCAATAATTATACCACTACTCCAACCGACGGCAGTACACCCCCTTTTGCCGCAAACAATGGCTCGACTAATTTTCATACGTCATATTCACAAGTTTCATTATGCAATCCTGAACACAAGCGTGAATTTGAGCGGATTAACCGCGAATTTATAGGCTTAAGGGCTATTTCGAACCCAATACTCGAAACTGTGGAACGCTACGCAAAGTTAAACAAATCAATCAGAAACCCGAAGCGAGACTCTATTAATGGTCTTCAGGGGGACTTCTCGCGGTCAACTCGGTCTGGTAATCAAGGACTTACGATTAATACAGACCACGATGGCTATGACCAACGGCATGGGTTAAGTCAAAGTGTGCCTCGTCACGCTTTTGAAAGCGATGCTTCTCTTAATAATACCTCCAACCGTACCCGTAATGAAAAACCCGTTATTAATTCCAACACTGCAATCAACGGTTACAACGCTGCGGCTGTGGACCGGGGTTTCCAGAACTTCATACGAAATAAAGTAATATCCGATACTGTTGACGTCAACGAAGTACTACTGAGGTTATGGAACTCTGGATGGAAAACCGCTCAACGTGAGCTATTGAAAGAACCATTAGCCAACAATAATGGAAACAGCGCTACCGCTAACGGTACTGGGAATAATGGCAACAGTACCACAGCCAATGGGGGTACGGCCAACGATTCGGGGTCGAATAATGAAGTCCCTGCTTTAAGATTACGGGCCCAGCAAATTCAACGACAAATGGCTATAGCGGCACAACACCAAGAAAACCAACAGCTCCAACAACAGAGACAGCCTAAAGAGAATGGGAGTGGTAACGAAAGTGTGAAGCCTTCAGGCTGAGCTTGGTTTTCAATGTTAGAAGAGTAAAAGCTTTTTAAAATAGCCTATCTGTTTTATTTAATCAAATTATTTTATTGTTTACAAGACTTTTTCTTTACTGGCTATATATACGTTTTGGTTCATTTCTCCTTGTATATAGTGTATTCATTGATATATGACAGCATGAAGGTCCCAACAACCGCATTGTCTAGTGGAACTGGAAGGCTGCCAGCGCACAATACTTAAGCGCTAACCTATACACACGAAATTAATTCAGCCGAAGATCAATAAATCAAGATCAATAATTAACTACAATGGACGCTATTAAAGATATTGTTGAAGCAACAATTGTAAGTATTTGATGTTTGTTCTATGTTTGACTTAACAATGATTCGAGTCTTCCCTGATTTTTGGCTTGCTTGGTTTTAAAATCTTAAATTCGATGACGATATACCCTGGACTTGCCATATGTTTATAGTGATTATTGACAAAGATTTTTTATCATGTACCATAGGACTACGAAGGTCAAAAGAAGGCCTATAAATACCAAAACCTGATTATCAAATGGGGTGCAGTAAGTTTTTTTTGTTTATAATTAGTTATCGCATGATATATACATTGCTGTCTTCAACATCTAACATATAAGATACAGATTCTAAGTTTATTTTTTGGCTTCAGTTTTCAGAATATTGCAGTGACAGTATACGGCTTTCTTGTGACAGGTATTTTGACAGCTGTAGTGGTTGTTTATCCCTGGAATTATTACCGTAAGAATCCTATCAATTGGCAAGTGCCAGGATTACAGGCGGAGGAATAAAGAAGAGAGAATGGTAGAAGGTAACAGATTGAGCTTATAACGCTAGATATTTATTCTTACTATGTGGTAGGCTGTAATGTATTATAATAAAAATTTAAAAAAGTACAGAAGCAGAAAACAAACAACCTGAAGAAAGAAAGAATAGTATTGTTTATTTAACACATAACCAGAAAAGCCTAACTCATCATCTTATTTAAAATAAGCGTAAATCGTGACACACGGTGACCTAGCTGTGTATGATATTGATAGGTCCCTTGTGATAATACATCGAGGTTTAGTGAGCAGGACTAACCAAGTAGCAATCTCGAGCGCTCACACCAAGCAGCTAAAAAGCAACCCCAGGAAATGATTGCACCGGTAGTGAAGAAAAGAATTGATATCACTGACCAGGAACAATTTATTTTATTCTCACAAGTCTCGGTGAACGAACTTAGAGAATGTAGGACAACGCCAGACATCAATAAGGCCAGTGCCAAATAAGCAATCAGTTTAACTTTCACAGCTTGTTCCTGTTGTTCTTCGGTAAGATCCGGATCTTGTCCTATTTTGATGTACTTAAAATAAGTTTTATATTGCCTGAGATAATCCATTTATTATTATTATTATATGTCTCTTGTTTTGCAATGGTCAATGCGGATCTTATCGGTAAAATCTCCCTCGACGCCTTCAAGGCACATCCCACCAGCATTCATTATTTGACAGGAGTGTACTCTCATGTTACATATAATTGAATAGGTAGGTTCATCTAGTTTACCGATCAAGCAAACTTCTTAGCAATTATAAATTTGATATGATGAGAAACAAGAAGATTAAATTTACTACCAGAATTTCATTGTACACTAACTAATCTTCTAAATTAAGAATACAAAAAAATGATAATTTATGATCAAAACATTAAACAAAAAACCCAAATAATTTTGAAATATAGAATACGACGACAGATTTTTGAAAGCCGAGTAATCTATTTAAGCTTCTTCTTGGGTCTAAGTTGGTTGGTGTGACCACACTTCTTCTTTCTACAGTTGGTAGCACGAGGAGGAAGACGGGCGTAACACTTTCTGCAGATAGACTTTTCACAGTTGTACTTGGAAGCAAGGGCCTTAAGGGAGGGTTCAATAATACCACCACGGAGACGGAGGACAAGGTGAAGAGTGGATTCCTTTTGAATATTGTAATCAGAGAGGGTTCTGCCATCTTCTAATTGCTTACCGGCAAAGATAAGTCTTTGTTGGTCCGGGGGAATACCTTCCTTGTCTTGAATCTTAGACTTGACATTGTCAATGGTGTCAGAAGATTCAACTTCAAGAGTAATGGTCTTACCAGTCAAAGTCTTAACGAAGATTTGCATTTTGACTAAATATATTTTCACAGGTTAGTTTCAATTTCAATAATTAACATAAAAAATCAAGGTACCGTCAATAATGAGTGTGAAGAATGTTTTTCGGCAGAATGAGCTTATAATGTTTTTTAGTCGCTCTTTCTAAGTTAATTGGAGATATTTTCTATTTTTGACCCAAGTCATAGTGGTGTTGTAGTAGAGAACCACCATGATAAAAACTAATAACCCAAAAATGCAGCTGAAAATAATCAACTACCTTGTCGCGCACCAAAGCAAGAGTATTGCTAAAGAAAATATCTTTAAAACCATTCAGACCATAGCCAAGAATACTTGATATATTAGAGGCCAGGCAGCGAATAAAACCCCTCAAACTAATTTAAATCGAACCGAAAGAAACTAAAATAACTAGTATTATAACCTTATCTCCGAAACAACATCCTTCTCATTACATGTCATCAACGAACAATGGTACCACATATATAATACCTACCTTTTGCTATGTCGAGTAGTGTACGGTGTGAAAAAGACAGGTTAGCCTTTGACTAAAAAAATGTCATTGTACCCACCCGGAAGTGAGGCAAAACACCAAACTCCGAGTTACAGTTGGGAACTTCCACTTTAGGAAATAACAGTCACAAGTAGTCTTCCAAACATGATTTGTCAACAAACACAAGAAATTACTAATCAAACTCACTGGAACCATTTAAGACTGTCGCCCTGACAACCGTTCTGATTGATAAAACTCTTAACCAAAACAGAAATGGTTTAAGACCACCGTTGCATAGATCTAGGGTGTATTATAGTATTTTCAGCTAATGAATGTGATAATTATTGACATTTAGAGTAATGTTGCCCAACTGATTTGATTCTATACTCTATTCTCTAATCGACCATTTTCTTCTTCTTCTCCATGGCTCTAGGATCCGCTCGAACAAGATATTCTGCCGTGGTTATTTATTTGATTGCCATTCTAATTTGTCTTTTCAGGACTTGCATGTAGATGTATTTGTATATTATGCAGCTTCGGCAATCTTGAATACCATGCGGCTGAAGATTAGCAGCTTCAATTTGGTTACTCCAGCTGTTATCAGGACCAGACAGTAGGACAAGATTGCCGTTATTATTCACTTCAATCCATCAAAGCCACAATGCGTATTAGAAAAAGTAACCCAGTAAACTCTAAAGGGGAGTTTGAACTACCTGGTTTGCGTTTGTCGTTGACTTTAGGTTCAAATTTACCGCAGGCTCTGTGCCCAATACTTGACGCCAGACAAGAGCGTAACAGATTACCAGACAGCCAACAGGCTATATACGGACCTTATAGATCTTATCAATTAGATTTAGATCCGTCTACGCAGTCCAACTACCGTGAAATTAGCATCAAATATACTTCAATTAAACTAACTATCGATTGGAATACCCAATTGTTGGAGGGGACAGTCACTTTTCGCTTAAGGCCTAAAAACTCCTCTACTCGCAAAATTGTTTTGGATTCATCGTATTTAAACATTCGCTGGGTTGAATTCAATGGTAAAAACATCAAGAATTTTTCTGTTTTAGATCGAGTAAATGTTTTGGGCTCCGCAATTGAAATTCCCATTGGCGATTCTCTGTTATCAAACCCGGGCTTGGACTCTGTTCTTACGCTGGCTTTTTCAACTACCTCAGATTGCACTGGCTTACAATGGCTTAACCCTGAACAAACTGCGGGTAAAAAATTCCCGTTTATGTTTTCTCAATGTGAAGCTATCCATGCTCGTTCAATTTTCCCGTGCTTTGATACCCCGTCTATCAAAACACCGTTTGAATTTCTAGTCACGAGTCAATACCCTGTAGTTGCTTCAGGTCTGTGTTGCGATGAGTCTGAATTAGACCAATTATCTTATAATAGCCCAAAGAAATACAGATTCGTTCAAGAAGTTCCTATACCTAGTTATCTTTTCAGTATTGCCTCGGGTGACATTAAGTCGGCGACTATCGGCCCACGTTCAAAAGTGTTCTCAGAGCCAGCGTCGCTTAAAGCTTGCCAGTACGAATTTGAACAAGATACCGAGAATTTTATCAAAGCCGCTGAAAATATCGTATTTGAGTATGACTGGCAAACTTACAATGTTTTAGTGCTTCCACCTTCGTTCCCCTACGGAGGTATGGAGAACCCCAATATGACCTTTGCCACACCAACATTGATCTCAGGTGACCGACAAAATGTTAGCGTGATTGCACACGAACTAGCCCATTCCTGGGCTGGTAATTTAGTCACAAATGCTTCTTGGGAACACTTTTGGCTTAATGAGGGCTGGACAGTGTATATTGAACGACGTATTTTGGGCCAGGTTTATTCGGAACAACATCGCCATTTGTCGGCAATTGTCGGCTGGAAGGAGTTACGAGAAGACATGGCAGGAATGAGTAGAGAGGAATTTAAAAAGTACTCTCCGCTAGTTGTGGATCTATCCAACGCCGGAAATCCTGATGATTCATTTACCAAAGTACCTTATGAAAAGGGGTTTAATTTTTTGTTTTATTTGGAACGAATCCTTGGCGGTACGTCAGTATTTGATCCCTTTATTCCTTTCTATTTTAACGAATTCAGACATCAGTCACTCGATTCTCACAGATTTAAAGCCTGCCTATATCATTTTTTCAGTGCCCAAAGTACCCAGTTAACATCAATTCTTGATTCCGTAGATTGGGATGCCTGGTTTTTCGCGCCTGGGTTACCGCCCCAGCTACCGTGCTTTGACACTACCTTAGCTGATCAATGTTACGATCTAGCTATACGATGGGGCAGAGTAGCTAGAGAGAATTCACGAAACTCTCAATTTGATTACCGTACATGTTTCCATAGTGGGGATATTAAGAACTGGACATCCATACAAATTAGCGTCTTTCTTGATGAGGTGGAGATCGGAAATTGTCCCGCGGCTCTGATAGCATTGGATAAGATATATGGGATTACCACCACCCGTGCACAAAATGCGGAGGTTATCTCACGGTGGTATCGCGTGGCTATTAAGGGCAATGTCCGAAGAGAAATTGAACCTCTGGCTCACTTTTTGGCGTCGACTGGTCGTATGAAGTTTGTTAGACCGGGGTATAAATTACTAAGAAGCGTTGATCCTCAGTTGGCGTTATCTACGTTCAAAGCCAATGAGACGTTTTACCATCCGATCTGTCGCGCACTGGTGAGAAGAGATTTTGGATTAAGTGAATGAGTATTTAGTTTTTTTATTATTGTTTTCAGGTTGTTTTAAATGATTATATAAACAAAATATAAACGTTTGGATTAATTAAGCCTTGACGTTCTTTTTAATGTTAAAACTACCTCCAACAGGAACATTAGCCTTCTTAGCGCTATTAGGTAAGTTGACATTAATATTAGGGTTGTTGCTATTACCCATATTAGGACCATTATTATATCTGTTTTGGACCGGACGCTTAGTTCTCTTTCTTTCCTCGATGAGTACAACATGGCCATTGATAGTCAGAGTCTTAGCGGCCAAAGCAGCATCACGGGATGGCGTATCATAAAAGTCAATAAAGCCACATTTTTTTTCACGATTGATATCGCAGTGAGTGACTTGACCAAATTTGGACAAGGCGGATTGCAATTTCTTAACCTCAATAGATTCGTGGACATCCTTGATATAGACGTTATTGAAATCCTGACCAGACTTTTTGGGCTGGTGTTGGTGCTGTGGTTGCTGGGGTTGCTGAGACTGTTGGTGTTGCTTCACTGAGGGTGTGATCGTACTGAAAGAAGCATCAGTAGAGGCGTCGGACACAGAAGGGGTGGCTGAAACAGCAGATGCTTTTTGTTGCTTAACAGGAGCACCAGAAGCAGGTGCCTTACTTTCTGACACAATAGAAGCCCAGGACGTAGGGACAGCGGGAGTGACAGGAATAGGCTTTTCATCGAGGGACTTCTTATCAGTGGAGGGCTTCTTATCAGCAGTGAATTTTTTATCAACAGCAGGCTTCTTTTCATCCTGAAAAATACCAGTGACAGCGGGTTCTGATTTGACCTTTGGGGTAGCAACCATGGGTGTTGCAGGAATAACGGGAGTGGAGTCAATAACATTTTCAACTGGAGTAGTTGAAGCAGGGGCAGAGACAGAGGTAGGAATAGCAGCAACTGATTTCTTGACTTCAACCACCTTTTCCTTAGTTTCTTCCTTGGGTTCGTCTCGTTGTTGCTGTTCGGGTTCATCCTTAACGGGTTCCGAAACTTGCGATACAGGTTTGACACCTTCTTCCTGTTGTCGGTCTTGTTCTTCTTCCAAATCGTCTTCCTTTAAATACCTAAAAATGTCATTTAAAACAAAAAACGCATTGTTATTTCTAGCCAGAAAAAAAGTTTGAGTGAACTTCTTACTAGGCTCACCGTTGTTGGACATTTCGCCTAGAAGTTGAATCAAAATACCGCCATCACGGCTGCCCTGCGCATCGACATTAGATATCATAACCTTACAGTCCTTGAATTCATGCTGCATCAAACGATCATTGATATCCTTCTGACCAGACTGAGTTTCAGCAAATTCACCTTCCAGGCCGTGACAAATAGTAGAAGTCTTGAGATAAAAGCAATGAAGTTTCTCGGGCGACTTATGAAGGGTGTTGTAGTACTGTTCAACGAATAACCAAGCAATTTCAAGGGGACTATGAGTAGAAGCCGGTTGAGTTTCTTGCTGATTAGTAGTAGTGGTGGTAGATGAAGGCATTTTATTTTTATGTTTTCAAGAAGTTGAAGTGAGGTAAATAAATTAACAATAGTTTTGGAAACTAGAGAAGGCAATCAATAGGAAAAATAGTTTTTTAACAGTTTCGAAATGAGTAGCGAATCAATAATTCCTGTACAATAAATAATTAAACAAGTGAAAAGAAGCTAGAAGTTAAGTACGCTGAAAAACACAAGTGTCAACGTTCAATATGAATTTCGAGCGGTATTCAAAAGTAGAGACCAGATAGCTATGATTATTATAAAACTGGTAGACCAAAAGAGCCGGATTGGGGAAATTAAAAATCAGTTCAGATAGAAGACTTAACAAAAATGAGACTGAATGATTTAAATATGCAAAACAACTTTTAAATTGAGTGTGTTACTCGATGAGCGGTTGATTTGTTTATAACCTGGAGTGATCCTTTATCGTGCGTTGCGTTGGGGTTTTGGGGAGGGGCAAAGTACTAAAAACCTCCCAAGGGTTTATCCCAGGCCTGGAGATTGTGGAAGTATCTCGAACACCATCAGGCTGGACTTTACATTTTGTATCTGTACAGCCTCTATATACATCCCAGATGACGTTCAATATAATAAATAATTGACCCCATACGATTGGATATACAACCAAATATAAGGGTATAACATTGATAGAGAGTTGGATTAAATAAATAATTCCCAGGAGTAAATGGCGCCTAGACGCGCGGTAAACGCTTAAAACAGTCGTCCCTATCTGAACCAGCTTATAGAAGAGACAGAAAATGGTGAATTCTTTGAGAGGTCAACCCATGTAATACCTCCCTGATGGTTTATCACAATTCTCATTGAAAACAGAGTATCATGATAAAATGGCAGCATGGCCTAATTTTTAAAATCTCTAACTCTCCACCCGAGTATTTGATCAAGCGGATGTTGGCGAGTCAAAGTCAGTTTTTGTGCGCCAAGTGGCCATCAACGCTAAGGCCTCGGTGTATTTTAAATTCGCTTGCTGTCGGAATACCTTTGTCATATATTTAAACGCAAAAAAAGCTATTGGAGAGAGCACAATATATATTATTATTATTGCTGTTTGCTCTTGTTCCAATTTGTATCTAAACTCTATCTTTAATCACAGAACCATAGAACCAGTCAAGACATGAACTGAGAACCGGAAAAAAAAAGCCTAGGATACTACATACTATCAACTAGATTCTGATATTATGGAATTCAACCATCGCTTTTGTATAGCCGACCCCCGATCGCCATATCGGGGAATGCGGGAGACTTGGCCAAACCACATCTCTTAAAGCTTATTGTATAGGCCAACCCCATATCCCTCTTTCAACTCCGCTAACCTACTTATTTCAATACTCCTGATAATAAAATGACATTTATAATCTTCTATAATAGGAGAGAAAATAATCAGACGCATAGCCTGTTTTTCCTAGCTATTGGGGTTTATTAGGAAGTCTTATTTTCAGTGACATAAACTATTTATCCCTGTGGACTATATATTATATAATCATATTGAAAATGATAGACAACATCACAGCTGTGGCTGCAGTAGATATACCATATTCTAAAGTGGCAGGATCTGGGGTTATAGCTTTCGACTATTTTTTCATTTTTTTTCTTCATATTTTATTTCAGCTTCCTGTGTGCTCGACATCCAACGAGCCGTGAGGACCCTTTGGTAAGATCCTATTTTTTGACTGTGTTTGCAAAATGCGAATCATCCGAATTAGTATCCGTACCCAGCTCATCTGTCTGGTGAGCTTTGTGACGGTATTATCATTGCTAGTTCTGGCCATAACCACTGTAAGTACGGACAACCTTTTTTAAAAAGCCTATACTACATGTTTGACACATTTATATCGGTAGTAGTATGTCCCGCCAGCAAGCGGTGACTATACACCGTTAATTATTTCAATTTTGAGGCACATTGCTAACCAAGTATACTTTTCTTCCACTTTTTTGGTTTTTTTGGGATCCGTTTTTTCTGTTCTTTTCTCTCTCTCATTTACAGGGCTTGAAAAACACACGATATATCTTATCTATTCAGGGTGAACAGCTCCAGATAGTGTCCATGCTCAAAGCAGCTCAACTGGCTCAGGCCATTCAACTTATATATTATCAGGTCCACTGGGTATCGCAGCATGAAAGCATTCGAGAATCCTTAAACCGATATAAGTCTGGAAAATACTCGACAAGCAACTGGGATGATGCTATCTCAAACATTCAAAACGTTCTAGATTCGACGGGTGTCTTGCTCGGTGCTCAAATGTATGACGCTGATTTCGAGTCGATATGCAACGTGACGAAAAACAGTAGTATTTCGATTTCCCAGGGGTTTTGGACCGATAATTCCTTCCTTTATCCTTTATCACCTCAACTCAAAAATGATAGTGTGGTCTTGGCGAAGTTAAATAGCAGACAGGGCTATGTGGCCGGTCCAGTTCGTAATCAAACCGTAGACAGTGACATCGATGACTACCTCATGTCCTTCACCATCCCGGTATTCGCTGGTGTTTCAATTATGAGCCAAACTCCTATCGGTTTCTTGACTGTGGCCGCAAAAGCGACTTCACTATATAGTGTTATGAACAATGAATTGGATGAAAACCATTTTATGCTTCTAGCTAATATTCAGGACTACAAACTAGTGGGATCCAAAAAATGGGCATCCCCCTATGAACTTCTGGACAATGTGTCAAAATCACCTACGAATATTACTTATTACAATTCTTATAGCGAAATGCTGAGGTCCCAACCTGACCGGAAACAGTCGGTAATAAGTGATAATTTAACCGATACCAAAGCAGATTTTGTCTTTCTATTCCCTGATCACAACACAAATTTGGATACTTCGGCTCAAGTTATTTATCCGCTTGAATCATTTCCGACTTACCATCGAGCCATCAAGACTTTAAACAGTTCGAATAGCGGCTATATGCTAAAAACACATACACCTTTTAATAGGCCGGTTTCCACTGCATTTACTACGGTAAACTTAAACTACGTCAATTGGGTGGTAATAGTCGAGGAAAAACATAGTGAGACTTTTACTCCTATTGACCATTTGACCCAGATCCACGTTGCCACGATTTTACCATTGGCAGCTTTCATAATAACAGCTACCTATTTCCTGGGTCATTTTATCGTAAGGCCCATTAATAGATTAGTAAATGCTGCAGCCCAGACCAAATTATATGGTAAAAATTACAAGTACTTGCCTCCTAAACCAAAGCACCTATTTCCTTTTTTAAAGGATATTTCTAAAGTTTTATGGGCCTGGAAACGATCACCTACCGACAATGAATACTTAAACGACTCTAATCACTTGAGCAGTAGTATTAACCAAAGTAGTCGCAACAACGTCAGATTGGAAAGTGAAAACGATATTAAAAATAGCATCAGCAATATTGGTATATCTGATGAAGCTGATGGGGATAGTGATTACATTGGCTATTTCCATATCCCTAGCCACATTGAACGGCCTCACACTCTTATTACTGATGAACTTACTACATTGACTGATACTTTTAATTTGATGACAAATGAATTACAAAAACAGTATAGCCACTTGGAAGAATGTGTTAGGGATCGAACACGGGACCTAGAATTGGCCAAAACTGCAGCTGATAATGCCAATGAAGCCAAAACTTTATTTATTGCCAATATTACACATGAGCTTCGAACGCCACTTAACGGTATCCTGGGAATGACTGCAGTTTCTATGAATGAGGATAACCCAAATAAATTAAGACGCAGTCTTAAAGTTATTTTTAAATCAGGAGAATTACTCTTGCATCTTCTTACAGATTTATTAACATTTTCCAAGAACCAGGTTGGCCGTATGACTCTTGACGAAAAGGAATTTACTATGCCAATCATTTACTCACAACTACGAGCCATTTTTTCCAAACAAGCTCGCGATAAAAATGTTGATTTTACGTTGTCAGTACAACCTTATCAAAAGATTGTTAATATGGTCCTATTCGGAGATTCAAATCGAATCTTACAAATTATAATTAATATGACCAGTAATGCACTGAAATTTACCCCTGTGGGTGGGAAAGTGGATATTGGCATCAAATTACGTGGTGAATTTGATCCCATTGCCACTGCTGGCAACGGTAATGAAAAACTATGTGTCAAACGACGTCGTAAAAAGCGTTGTAGTAGTCGGAACAGTAATTCCTTATCTGTTGCAGATACGCGCTCTACTGGATTTCGCACAAAGTCCAGTAGCTTTAGTAGCAATGCTGCTAATAGTACAATGGACAGTAATAGTGCCAGCATAATCGCTAATACAAACAGTGGTGGAGGAGATTCAAAACCCGAATTACCGGCTACAACTCGTGCAAATATAAATTCATCATCTTCGACTGGATATCCACCGAGCGTAGAAAGCTCCAGTACTCATTCCTATAGTTACGCTTACAACATAAGTCAATCTATTGGAGATATAGATGAAGATGGCTCATTATCATACGATTGCGATGATAATAATAGTTTTGGATGTTTTAGTGATTTTGACTACCCGGATGATGACTATGAAGCTCTTAATGCCACCACTTATGAAGATAACGAAACAATACTCAGTGCTGAGCAAAATAATTTAATTTATACTAATAGAGATCCGCACACGGGTATTGTTGAATCCCATTACAGTGGCCGCAACACCCGAAATACTAAAATGGTCTTGCATCTAGGACGTGATGTGACTAGCGATGATTTGTTGGATAATGAGCATATGCCACCTTCTCAACAGTCCAAAGAAGAAAATGACGGTGGGGAACTCCAAGGGTCTGAATCAATGGGTGCAAATTCCCCAACCAGTTCGCCTTCTGCGGTTAAAAAATATAATCAGAGATCTAGCATCTTGATACCACCACCATTAACCCCTTTACTTACGCGAGGTCAGATTCCAATACAACCTTCAGTAACATCGTCCTCCGCGGGAACTAAAGAAGCTACTTCGGGGTCTGGTTTAGGATCATCTTCAGGATTTATGAAACCGCGCACGATGGTTTTTGAGATTACTGTCACCGATGATGGGCCTGGAATTGCGCCTCACTTACACGAGCGAGTTTTTGAGCCCTTCGTTCAGGGCGAGCAAGCTCTATCGCGAAAACATGGTGGTACGGGCTTAGGGCTTAGTATTTGTAGGCAGCTAGCCACCATGATGGGGGGTTTTATGGATCTGGAAAGTGAAGTAGGCGAGGGTAGTGTTTTTACTTTACAGATACCGTTGAAATGGTCTGGCGTTATGCCTTTGCAGGATGATTTGGCTACTTTGACCGATAACCAAAAAACACTAGTCCCAACTAACTCAAGCTCACTATCGATGGCAAACTGCTTTAATAACAACAACATTTGGCCCAAAATCCACCCGGATATTAGTGATAGCTTAACAGCAAATAACGAAAATTCTTTTCAGATAACAAGGCCTCAATTTAGTGATGATGACGACGAGGAGGACGAAGGTGATATTGCGCTTCCCACTAAAGATGGCTTTAATTCTCACTTCAGGCCAATTGGAGATACTTTGACAGATGAGAAAAACAACAATAGCGCCTTAACTAATGAGAAGATAGACCATTCTCAGAATGAATCTCTCACGCAACCAGCTGATACTAAATTAATTTCTCTACTTCAAAAGCCCAATATTTTAGTAGCGGAAGATAACAGTATAAATCAATTGGTTATCAAGCGTATGCTTCACCTTGAGGGGATAACTAACGTTAAATTTGTCGAAAACGGTGAAATGGCTCTTCAACAAATTAAGACCGTTATGAACATGGCTAAGGAGTCCTCAAATCTGAATTCAGCCCAGGATCCAGTTTACGACCTGGTGTTTATGGACATGCAAATGCCCGTTATGGGAGGTATTAAGGCCACTCAGCTGATAAGAAATAAGTTAGGGTATAAGCGGCCCATCATTTCCCTGACAGCGTTTGGCCAGGATGAGAATTATATTGAGCGGTGCATGAACGCTGGTATGAACGATTACTTGACCAAACCTATTAAACGAGAAGCTTTGGGTGCGCTATTAGCTAAGTGGCTGAATCAAAGCCCAGGCTAAATTAGCTTTTTTGTATCGCATGTAAATAGTTTTCCGTTTATATCTTAATAGCTTTGAGAGGGCGTTTCTTTGAGAAATCTGGTCACTAATTTCTCTTTAAAAAAGCAAATAGATCAATTATCAAATAACATAATTTAATAGAAATTTATAATTGTATATTATTATATTTAATCGCTGGAAAAGAGACGCAAAATGGACCACTCCTTCCAGGTACAATGTCTCATGGATATTATGCCTGTGATTCTTTATACTAAATACATTTAATTGTTGTTATCATCACCATTAATGTTATCTTTCTTATCACTGTTGTTATTAGTATTATTGATAATGTGAGAGTTATTCTTATGATAGTGTTGATTGTTATGGGAAATATTTTGATCATACCGCACCGTCAATACGCGACCACGCCAAGTCATCTTATTAAACATTGTAATAGCTCTAGCAGCTGCATCATCATTCATAAATGTAGCAATTGCAAAGCCAATTGGTTGATTGCTATCGTTATGTGTAGGAATATCAACACGGTATATATTGCCTGCTGTTCGTAAAAGGTCTTTTAAATCTTGCCATTGAACATCATAGGGTACATTGTTGATAAATAACCGTCTGTAATCAATCATTAAGGGCTGTTGGGGGATTTTCTGTAGATGAGGACGAAAATTTATATTTTTATTGTTGTTTTTGTGATTTTCGGTGTTATCATGATCTTTACAGAGCAGCCTCATATTAGTAAAGTATGTGTCACTGTATGAATAACTTCCTATTCTTAGGCCTGGTACTGGAAGCGTCATTGGTACATTCATAGGTATATTCATAGTCGTTGGAATATGTACTGAAGAATGCATATCCATTGGCATATTCAGTGGTGAGCTTATATTCGAATTATAATTCATAGGCATGTTAAGCGGTATATTCACCGGCATATTCAAAGACATATTGGTAAGCATATTCATGGGCATGTTCATATTCATGGGCATGTTCATATTCGTGTTCATATTTATAGCCATGGCTGAACCGGGCCCTATATGGTTGTGAGTTGGGGACATATTAATAGGGATGGTTAGAGGTGTGGGTAAAGGGATCAATCCCCCATTAGATTGTTGGTACGAGTTTGATCTGATATTATCTGCGGGTGATGGTGGATTATTTTCTTTCGCTAGATTAGCATTGAAAGAGCTAGATAATGGCGTATAATTGTTTACGGGATTGTTAATTGCCGATGAAGACGTCGGCGTTGGTACTAACGTTGATATAGATGTTAATGGGGAGGTCCGCGTCGGTGATATGGAATTAGAGCTCGGCTCCCTAGTTTCATCATCGAGAAACTTTGTTGCTTTATACTTTGTCAGTTCGGATGTCTCTAGAATATAGTCACTCCAATTCAACCCATTGAGCCATTGCGTGCAACTCAGTATTAAGTTTTGGGGCCCCTTGATACGAACAAAAGCCGTTGTGAATGAGCTCATACTAACATGAAGCAAGACGGAGGGAATGGTAGCATTTATGAGGTTTTTTATGGAATGCCAATGTGTATTTGGGGGCAGCTTCAGAATACCTATGGTTAGTAATTCTCTCAAAAAAACAATAAAAAGCAATAAAAAACAAACGAACTAAGCCCTATTATTTAACTTTCAAACTCACATTAGATAAGGTGAAGGTATATTCCTCCAAGGGCTGAGAAGAGACAGCATCCGGCCCTACGCGACAAGTATCAAAAGCGCTGTGAAAATTATAAGAATTACTATGATTAAAAGGCATCTGCAGCGAAGAGGACGGAGGATATGGCATCCTCATGAGGATGGGTGCCGATGATATGGATGATGTTGAATAGACCGGGGTATCATGGCCAGCTGGCTGCGATAGCCTGTAACCCCCTGAGACGAACTGATTGGGTAAGGGGGGATTATAATTCTCTGAAGATGTCATAAAACTCAATTGATTTGCACCTTCTGGAAGAATAACCCCAGTCATGTAGTTCGCATGATCTTGTATACTTTCTTCAGCCGTTGAACTGGCTATATATTTTTGTGGCGAAATTCCTCTAGTCCCGGAGTTATTAATCTCTCCAGCCGTCGAACCTCCGAGTGCCAGATAGCCATTATTATTCACTAAAACCTCATAGTCGTTATGAGATTCGAAATTCATCGAGTCTTCTGGTAAGATTGGCCATTCCTGGTTTATATTAGTCCGTCTATTTAATTTTGAATTTTCAGGGGCCCTTGTGATATTCAGGTCTTCAACTGGCGGAGTATACGCGGCTCGTACAATAGTACCGTACTGCGATAACAGAGAGGAAACGGACGAAGAAGAATTCGAACGTGAACGCTCGACAGAACGGGGGCTCGAGAGGGTGTCCTGGGCCATTATATTTTTTTTACAAAAATAGTTCCTCTCTGTGAGCGATAGAACCTTTCCAACGAATGGGTTGAGTCTGGGTAATATAAAAAAAAAGGAAAGATAGCCCAAAGTCCCGTGGTTCAGCGCTGTCTAGATAAGACCAATTGTGAAGAGGCGGTATACCGGAAAATGCATTTGGCTGCCGCTGATTATGCAAAGAACCACTCTTCATACACAATTAAAATATGTTAAAGGTTATATTTTTGAAAATTTTCAATATTTTAATTGAATTAAGCCACCCTCCGATTGGTAAATTTATAAAAGTAGTAATTAACTATCGGTGTGGGCCATGGAATTCGGCTCTTTAATAAGCTAATTATGAATATATAATACACACTGTTACTCTCTAGTGAACAGAGTCCAGAAAACCATATGGTTACTTCTGGCCTTGACCTATTGTATTTAGTCTTTGATCTTTTGTATTCTTTGGAAATATATACTTGTCTTTTTAGCTAGCATTTCAAGCTTTACCGCCAAATCTTTCGAGTCGCTTCTTGAGCTTTTCAGATTCTTCAGGGGTTAATGGCTTAGAATTGGCATTTCTCACGGGGCCAATAGAAGTAGAAGTTCTTCTCGGTTTGCTTCGCTTGTTGGAGTTATCAACTCGGTTAGTGTAATTAGTTTTCTCGCTATTAGTGGTAGAAGCTGGCCAAGAACTAGCCTTGGTAGTGGATTTATTAATACCCAAAACAGAGTCCATACGGTTTAGGCCTAATCTATTAGTAGACACGCCAAACTTTCGAATTCGAGCCACCTCCTGTTCTTGTTCAGTAGAGTCGAGTCCAAACTTTTTAGCGCGTGCGATCCGCTTTTCCAATTCTTTGATAACGTCTTCATTGGTGATAGGGGTTCCAACGGCCTCAGATGCAGCGGTTATCTGAGGAGCATCGGTTGACGTGTTAGATAGGGCTTGTCCGTCGGTTACAGTAGCACCCTTTCCCTCAGGAATCGAAGTTTGGGGATACACGGCAGCTGTGATGGTCTGACTATCAATCGCAACAGTTGGTTCAGTTGTCAAAGAAGACACAATGGGTTCGGGTGGTGGGTTTAATACCTCGGGCTCTAAAGGTTGACTTATGACAGTAGTTTCGTCGTTGGTAGGCAAGGTAGTAGTATCATCGTTCTTGGTAACAGACGCGTCTGCTTTCACTGAGCTGGCGTTTTGTGCGTTGCGCTGCAAGCGTTCGATCAGCTCAGCTTTGGTACCGGATAGAGGTAAGTTTACTTCCTTTAGCAGCTTTTTCAAATCTGTGACTTTTAACGAAGTGTAGTCCATAATAAATACCTATGTATTGGATCAAAGTTGTTCAATATTTTCTTGGCGTTTTCTTCTTCAAACTCAATTGCGTCAGTAGGATCCTATTACGTTGATATTTCCACCCTGAGTGAGCGAGGTACACTCTTCGTCTCTTTTAGACAGCTCCTCAAACGTGTCATTACCCGGCCGTTGATCCTCTGATTCCAGTCATTCTTCAAATGTGGATCGATTTGAAAAACGCGACTATATATATAAACTGGGGCAAATAGGGATGTTAGACCATGTATATTCAGTTATTTAACACAGTAGCTTTATCTTGAGTAATATAGTGAAGGACGATGATCTTGCTCTGGCCTGTTCCATGTGGCTTTTACAATAGTTTTAATGGCTGATCGGCATCCGTGAACTACTCTGAAGACTGAAACTACTGATTGTCTGTATACATGTATTATATTATATTGAACCCCCCCCCCCCCCCCCCCCCCCCCCAAAAAAAAAAAAAATCAGCCTATCGTGTGGTCAGTCTAGTAAATCACGAGTCAAAGTTATTAATATCTTTTAGCATCGTGCAAACCAGCAAGGCTGGCGGGAAAGTTCTAGCTTACAGCTAGCTTATGCATAAACGTCACGATGCTGAGAGTTCCTTCCGGTTGGCTTGTTTTTGGCTAATATCAAATTGTGGGATAACGTTATAAAATTAACCAATTCACGACTGATTAGATTGATTTGCGTCTTATATAATTATAGGTTGTATATTTATCTTTTTATTATTGCCTTTCTATGTCTAAAATCTCACAGCGCTCGGTCACTCTGCTGCGTAAGTCACCAATAAGTCCTTATATTATATCAATTCATATATTTATTGCCTGTCCTGATCTCTAACACACATATCAACCCCTGGGGGGAATCCTCTCATTGCTTACTTTTTATTATTCATATATAGAGCGAGTCGACACTGCTACAGGCAATTTATTGACTAAATATAGTGAACTTATCGATTTAGCCTCTACATCTGGTGGTAAGGATCAAGGAACTGTTGCCAGTGAAACCCTCCAGATTGAGACCAATGCCACCACTATCGTAAGATCTATTGAAGATTTACTCTTTGTCACCCGGAGTCTGAAAGAAGCTTGGATTTTAGGTCGTGTTCGTCCAGCCCCTGCCATAGGTGCCGCCTTTGATGAGCTGGATGATGTTATCGAATGTGAGGAGACAAAGGACCTTGAGCCAATGCTAGACCAGGAAGATAACCTGACTGACTCCTTAAAACCCGTTTCCCTATCCAAGAGAGAAAAGGCTGATCTTCTTCTGGATGAAATATTGAGTGGTAGTTGATAACAGTTTTAATTCAGAGTTAATCATTGTATCATAGTAAGTCATATAAGTTTTTAAATGTGCCAAAATAAAGTAGAAACACGAAAAAATTAAAAATTAATTAAAAAAAGCTTCAAACTCCATTAAAACCTATAGTTCGTATTGGGGTGGAGGTATCCACGATTCTGGACTGAGGAATGATATCGATTCAGCAGTACCATTCTCGATATTGTAGTCAATACTATCTTCATACAACACATGGAACGTATCATCATTACTCCTCGTTTTCAAAGGGCTGCTGTTTTTGTGTACTGTTGATTTTTGTCGACAGAACTTATGAGAAGATAGTGATGGTCGTGTCTGGCTATTTCTTCCGTTAGCGTTATTGATTATTCGTGGTGGTGTGACTGGAGTTTCAGCTGGCTTTAATATTGGTGTTTTGACCGGGCGCGATTTCATAGGAGGGAAATTGGGCTCTGAGTCGATAAGTTTATTTATGTCAGACAGTTTAATCTTTCTTCGTCTGAGTTTTTCCCTTCGATGGCTCTGACTAGACTCTCCCTCAGCTTTACAAGCCTCAAAGTTACTACGATGAACCGTATCAGTTATAATAGGAGTTTCTAGTGATAATGTACGCTGTTCCTCATATAATTGGTTCAAAGAGTTCTGTATATGGTCTAGAAACGAGGATGAAGACATAACCCCTGCTAAATCCTCATCATCTTCTATGTCCCCTACAGATGGTGATCGAGAGGAGATTGAAGATGAAGATGAAGATTCCAATTTTGTTTTTGAACTAATACTTGAGCTCTTTATATTAGATGTAAACGGTTTTTTGGTTTCAACCTTGAGTGCGTCCCACGATACGTTAGCGTTCAAGCTGGCTTCGTGAACTAATTCTGGAATTTCATTTCTGAACAGATCAAGCATAGTACTTTCTACTCGCAGTCTTAGCCGATTAATTATTTTATTAAAGATCGGTCTACTCCGCATAGTTGGATCGGCATATCCATCTAATGTTGATTCGATATCCATGGTTATAGAAGGGTCATGACGAAACACTAATGTCACGCCACGACCAGGACTAAACACAAACATCACTAAAGATGATATTTTTATGTTTTTCACTCGAAACATAATTGGCACTACCAAAGATGAGCATGTTTCGGTAAGAAACTGAGGAGTACAAAAGCTTGAATAAGGGCAACCTTGAGCTTGTGCTGACATCTGCATGGATGCCAATGGGTTAGCCTCTACTTTAGTTTGAAATTCCATTGCTGCATCTCCTTCATATTCCAACCGAAGTACACCACGAAAACGGCCATTTCCTAAATCGTCTATTTCTAATATACCAAGATCGGGCGGTCTGGTGCCTAGAGTTAACTGGGTGATTTCAACAAAATCCAGGCTCCCATCCCCTAGCTCGCCACTGCTGTTACTATTAGAATAGAGGCTTCTTGAATTTTGCCAAGAGCTTGATAAGGAATTACGACCTCGTCTAATATCGCTTGTTTCTTTGGATTTGTTATTGTAGTTATTTGTGTGGTTGTTGTAACCTTTATTGCCATGACTGCTGCCGTTGCTATAGCCATTACCATTGCTACGTCTGCGGTTGAACGCATCACTAATCACCGTTTTTAGGCGATTAAATATTAGATAGTTATCTTGATCGGCGAATGCGCTCCAGTCAAAATTAAAAGACATTTTGCTTTAATGAGCTTCTTCTATATCTTAACCGAAGGTAATCCATTTGGAAACTGTATACCCAAGTTCAGCTTACATCGATAAGAGGCCAGGGTGTAACCCCAGCCCTGATCTAGAGGTACAGTTATGTACTCGGTTTAATTTCCTGTATGATAACGCACGTACTCATAATAGGGTTGAAATGATGAGCCAAAACAAGCTATTTAATAATATTTACAATATGCAACTATTCTGTGCTAAGTTATTGTTCTATTAATTTACCTGTGTGGAATCTGGGGTATTATAGATTTTCAAGAATAATTCAAAATTCAATCAAACTCAGGTTTTTCATCTAGCATACCCTTGGATCGTCCAGAATCATCTTGAAGGTATTTCTTACCCAAAAACCGTCCAACCATGGTTTCTAAACCACGGAAAGCCCATCCTGAACATGTAATAACGCCACCTAGAATACTAGCCATTCGAATTAACCACTGGGCGAATGCCATTCGCTTATGGTGAATATCAAGTTCTATAGCTCCAATATCGTACTGTAAGAAAATACCTGGTATTTCCCGGCTGGGTCCCCCAAAAACTCGTTTCTGAGTTTTGTAAGAGTACTGCTGGGTTTGAATATTTTTTGATCCTGATCTATAGATGGTGGGAATTAATGACAAAAGGTAGTGATATTTGGTCATGGATTCACCCTCACTAGCTAACTGAGTGGTACCGTCTAGTGGATTTACCAATTTGGGGTAATACTCACCAAATGAGAATTCATCAATGATATGAGTAAAGTTTAGCTCATTCGGTCTTAAACCGCGACGATCATGGTATCCATACCCTTTGGCCGTGATGTGAAAATCCCCTTGTACGGCATTCACCGGGATAGATCCATATATACGGCAGGCCCCCGTATCGGTCTTTACAAGATTATTTTCAAGACTTCTACCTCGTTTTTTGGCCTTTTTAGCATCTGATAGGCCAAACAACCAACTATTGCGCTTTGAGCGCAACTTGGCGGGCTTTGATGAATGGTGCATAACATCATCTAGACTAGAATCGGAGTGAATGAAATGGCGGTTCGCGTACCTTGAAAAATCAATATCCCCCGCTTCAAACTCTAACAGTTCACTAGCTTTTAAAGTATCTCCCGAAACATCATGCACATTTGCTGTCACATGCTGGCAATCCATAGCTACAGTGATGTCTACATTGATCTGCATGTCTCGATCAACCGTTTTATTCACACGAAATTGGTGTATTTCCTGCCCACCAATATAAAAGCCCAACTCTCCATAGATCAAATACATTAATATTACCACCAATATCACCGTTGTATACTTTCCTCGTCGCGTTGACTGTGTATATGTGGATTGAACCTTAGCTGAAGATATGAAATTAAGACAATATTGGAAGTGACAAAGTTAGTACTAGTAGACAGCAAGAACGATATATCCTAGGTATATGAATATACTCACGAAACGCATCAAAAGTTTTGAGCCTACTGGGTATTACTTCATCCATGATGATCTAGCTAAACTTTGACCTTAATCGCTAAATTTTTAGCTTTAGGTCATGGATTCACGTTTTAAAGTTCTTTCGTGTTGTGCTGGGAGTTGAGGTGGCAGCAAAAGCTGAAAAGCCCTTGTTCGAGGAATGATATGTCCCATTCTCTTTGATAACAATCGACAAAATATATCTAAAAAACATGAAACTATCACATAATAAAATAATAATAAAAAAACTATAGTCGTAATTTCGTAATATTCATAGTTGAGTTTGATTACACTGCTCAGGTCAAGACATCAAATTTATTTACGAAAAACTTGATTCCACTAATTACTTCATCACGGCATAATTTACCATTTAACTCGGCCAACTCTAGCTCTTCTTTAGCCACGCCCACACTCCATCCGAATTGTTCACCAACATCTAAAATGCTCACCCCATGCTGGGATAGGGGATCAATATGGTTTACCCACTCAGTTATACGGCGAATAATAACTTCATCTGTACGGTAGGCTTCCTTTATGACAATAACCCCTGATTTGAACGTCTTTAACCTCACTGGTAATTTCAGCGGCTCAAACTTTTCACAAGCTCGGTAAAGATCATGTGGCGATACTAGAGAAATTCCGCGAGCCCGATTATATATCACAAATAAATCAATCAAGGTTATGATTCCACCAGATTTAGCTAATAAACTCCGGCCATTTTTGTCTTCTTCAGCCAGAAACTCGGCAATTTGTCGTGCAATTTCGGAATAAAATGCATCATCACTAGCGGCCATGTCTTTAGTCACAGCAAGCCCCGAGATACTTAGGGCCTGCGTAGAATTCTGTAGAGTTGAGAAATAACTATCACTCTTAGTAGATGATGCACTATTCTCTCCATCAACATTAACATTAGTGCCCTGAGCAGCTTTCTGCTGGCGTTCTATATGTTTAGAAAAGTTATCAGCAAGCGCAATAACTTCCTTTGCACGTGTCATTAGCGTTTGAAGATCTTGTAGAGCGCCCCCTAATACGGCAGAATTATTATCCAGTTTCTGTAAATTTTGTTGCTGTAAACCATGAATACCTATAATTCGGGCTGGTTTATTCAGTGTGTTAGATGTTACATTTGTTGTTTTGTTGGAATAAAGGCCACCCTGATCAATATTCTTATTTCCATTCTTAGTAGCTCCGTTTTTCACACTGGTAAGCCATGATTTTTGCTTCAGCACTTTTTTTAGTTTCTCATAACATGCCCTCTCACCACCGCCACGGAAACTTAACTTAATGTAAGATACTATAACTTGGCGCTCATTTTTCTCATTGGCCGTTTTCGCCTTGAATTCATTTTCATCAGCCAAATGTAAATTTCGATTTAGGTTAGTCAGGGTTGCTTGATCTACCTCATTCTGAACTTTTAACGTCGCCGGTAATCGGTTTGATACTAATCTTGCACCACATATTTCACAAGAGTGAAGAGAGGGATGATTCATAAAAGTACATCTTGGGCAAGGAAACCCCGATACTTTTTTCTTTTGCTTATTAGCAGTTGCTGTGACCGAGGGGGGTAAGGAGACTGCCTCTGACATGACCTCAATGCTTGGCGATAACGGCGATCTTTTAATCTCAGACTGTTGCTGGCTAATAGGTTCAGGTATTAATGTAGGAAATTGAATTATTGGAGCTTCTGTTTCGTTTACGGGTGGCACTGGTTGAGCATGACTAGTATTATAAGCATGATTATTGTTTTTAATTGCAAATAAGATTGAATCCTCTATCACTGAAGCATCAGGTTCAACCCCACATGTTTGACAACGTGGGGTCGGACTCTCATGAAGTTTAAACTTGGGGGGTAACAAATTAGAAAAAAAACAAATTGGACAAATCCAGGTTGTTTCCAAAATTTCTGGCGCATTATGCTCGGAAACTTTATTTTTCGTGATATCTAAGACCTTTGAACTCGTATTAATACCCAAAGTGTTGCTACTTTCGAACTCTGGACCATCACGCCCAGCCTCTTGATCTTGATTCCATTCAAGGAGTGATTTAAGTACTAATGTAACCTTTGGACTACTTCTTAAAAAGCCAGATTGAAATTCTACATATTTAATCTTTCTTAGATCAATAGCCACATTATTTTTTTGGGGATTTTCATCATCGACAAAGCATACACGGTGCGTGGTTAGATATACTCGTCCATTCTGATAGCCTTTCACCTTGTACTTGCCTTCATAAAGACCTACATTATTTAGAATCAATATTTCGTTTTCATTTTGATCTCGGTCAAGAACAGGCCTGAATCCGTTCGTTAATTCAACAGGATCCCAAATTTTCATTAAAATCAAATAATTAAAAATACTTCGGGCAATTGTAATTGATGTCTAAAGAAAGCTCCGTTATCAGTGGGCATGATCTAACCTTGACAATTCATACCACGTGATCAAATATCATATTTCTATATACTACAGATACTAAGAATTTATTTTACATGTGATACTATGTAAACAGAATTACTTCTTATACATAATTATAAATTTAGAATCATTTGTATGATTACACATTTACAGAACTATACGTCAAAAAATAGGAATAGGTAGAACAAATTTTTCATAATCCATCCCACATCTGGTAGACCTTTTCTGACAGCAGCTTCGTGATCTTTTTTATAGTTATGTCAGTACCTAGTTGATTAAACAGCAATGATTTTTTAGCATTTACATCCGGAAGCTCATTATAGGCATCTATCAAATGTCGTGGTGTTGGATAAAGTTTTTGGATTTTTGCTGCTTTCTCGAAAGTCACGCCCTTAACGCACATCAGCATCTTAATATAGACATCGCGGATAGTTTTCAAACCACCCTTACTTAATATCGCTGAAAAAGTCTCGTAATTAATTGAGATATCCGAAGTTAGATCTGCTTCCCTCAAATTGGAAATTAGTTTCATGTAATCCGATGCCTCACTGATTATTCTGGCTGGAATGATTTTCAAACTTTTATATTTATACTGCGACTCCAATTGTTGCGTGATTTTAGTAAGATATTTAATAGAGTCATCAAGGCTGACTGTTCGAATTAGAAAGAAATCATGAACCATAACTGTTTCTGAAAGTGCGGTCTGAATTGCCTGCTCCATCCCTTCAATTCTAATTCCGGGTGGTTCTTCGACTAAATAGACCACATTAGGCACTGTCGATCGTTTTAGTCGGAACTTTTGTTCACGAAATCTTCCATCAAGAATACTACTTTTTAAATCATCAATCCGTTTTCTTTCCACGATAAAATTGAGGATAGCCTCCTCCCCTGTTACCTTATGGGTGGCGATCCATACAAAATCACCGACAGCTAAAGCCCGTGTACTATTGTTAACACCATTCTGTTGTAAACGTTCAGAAAAAAAGTCAGATTGTTCCCGACTCTTAATCTCACGGTTATCAAGAATCATAGATATTTCAAATGAGCCAGGAGACCATATGATCAGATTACTAGCGATTTCTTCAACGCCTTGTAGTGAAATTGGTACAGTTGGCGATCGAAGACTCTCATCATTGACCAGTTCAAAAGCTTCCTGTGTCCTAAATACATTGGTTTGTTGATTTAAAAATTCTGAACCCATAGGATTAGACAACAGTTGTGTACCGTTATTGGGTACTGCTACCGTGGAAGCGCTGATTTGTCTTGTCCTTCGCGGTAATATTGACTCACTAGGCCAGTTAATTGAAGTTTTTGCACTACTGCTGGCTGTATTTATAGAGGTTGCTGAAGAAAATGACGAACCATTACTATTACCAGATAGGTTCGAATCTTCTTCATTTATACTATTGGATGAGTTTTCCACTTGTATTATCTTTGCTGCCACGTCCTTACCTTCTTGGGTAATATAATACAATGCAGGTCGGCCCCTCTCGTAAACCAAGTCATTACTAACTAGCGTTTTCATTGAACCCCATGCTGAATAGAAGTTACCAGCATTAACGTTTGATTCGAACGGCTTGTCACACAAAGGCTCAGCGTGTTTAATAATTTCATTTTTAGTGAAAGGTTCTTCAAAACAATTGTTTTTATACAACGCAATAAGAATCGCGTAAGCTCCACTTCGATATCTTGGTACATACTTTCGTTTTTTTTTGACAATTGGAGGTAACAAATCATCTGGGGATATAGCTGCTTTACGCTTGCTCGCTACTACCAGATTTTCTGGTATAGATATAGAATTAGATTTAGCTTTTGTAGCGGGAGTATAATCGGTTTCAACAGTAATATGCGATACCAAGGATGGGGCGCCACTCTTCTTTGCCTTTGCCTTTGGTTTCTTATTTGTTGTGAGCGGAGATTTCCTCGCTGTAGATTCGTTAACTGACTCTGTTCCAAGAGCTCTAGAAGTTTCCAGAGAGCCCATAACTATATCTTCCACTGTACCGGATATTGGCATGGCTAACCCATTAGCAACACAGTGCTCTTTTAGTCGCTTTTCCAGCTGTCGACATATCTTCTCACCGAAAAACTTTAACTGTATCAGTTCAGAGGGGTGCCTAAACGGCCGGGGGGTGGTTGTTAAAGATTCATGTGCCTTTTTATATGTTTTAGCTGATTTAGCTCCAAGCTTTGTAAAATTATCTGACCATTCCTTGAGCCATTGGATAAACAGATGATTATTAGGTTGAGAACTCATCGACAGTACGAATGATCCGAGTCGATGTACCGTAACATTAACAAATAAATATATTTCAAAATCAAGCCTGGATAGTGTTTTATAGCCAGTCCGATATAGTATAAAATATCAGCTTATTACGAATCAAAGTCAAATAAAATACTAAGCTAAGATTTGCTACTCCTGCCTTTTTGTTGATTCTCTGTCGATTCAAATTCAGGTTGGAACCATAACATAGGATTAAGTGATCCCAACTGCAGGCCCCGACTGATCATAATTTCTCCAGGTATACAGAGCCCGTTACCAAGTTGCACCTCATCTTAATCTGTACCTACACTAGCCTAGCATGCCTCAGATCTTTTTGGTTGTTCGGGTTATTTTATTTTATTTTATTTTATTTAAAGCAGCGCTCATGTTTATGTACTTTTAAAGTTGATGTATCTTTTTGTACAACACGTTGATATTCAAATTATTAAATAATAAATCCATTTTGCTATTGAAAAAAATATAAAGAAAACTTAAACACAACAAAAGATATGACGGATCATATTTTTGTTTTATATAGCCACACTGATACATCAAGTATAGTACATAGTCCAAGCAAAAAGCTTTCTCCACTCTTCATCATCCAACTTAGGGTCGTTGATGACAGTGCTTTCTTTTAACTTATTGAAGATTAATTTGAACCCACGCACAAATGCAGAGCGTTCAGGCCCATCAGGTGTCGCAGGTACCATTGGCATCGTTGATCTTGAAGATGGGCCACTCAAGCCAAATAGCGACGGTGAATTCCAATAAGCAATGATCAGGCCCAAAACTCCCGCGATGCTAATGGTACCTAGGGCGTATTTGGCTACCTTAAGTAAGATTTCATTAAGCGATAGTGGATCTACATTCACCATGCATTTTGAAACCAGAACTTTGTCGTGATTAGAATTGCGAAAAAACACTTCGCCGTGATTAGGATTGGTTTTGGGACCTGAATACTTATGAGATGTACTTAAGCGACTATTGATATTGTCGTTTAATCGTTGGTTTGAACTACGGTGATAGTTTGGCCCGATCATTATTCCGGGTAATGGACTATCTAATTGATCATTGACATTCCTCGCTGGCGTATATCTTTCTGGTGCATAGTAAAGATGATTATTACCTTTAGTTACATTACCTCCCGCGTTACACTGATAAAACATATCGCAGTTATGATGATTACAAGAAAGTAAACTATTGTTATTAGTCCTTGTTGACGATTTGGTTTGAAGATCAAAAATCCATTGTGCAGTTTGTTCAAAAGCATGTGCGGAGCACATGGTTAGATCTAGATCTTCGGGTAAATGCACATAGTATCCGGGCTCAGGGCTTTTGTTATTCAAGTCCTGATATAGGGCGTTATTGATACAATTATTTTGGTTTCCTGTAGAACAGTTATAATCATGAGCTCGTATACTACTACTCTGGCCAATATCTTGAAAATTGATAGTTTGTTGTACTTGTAAACTTTGGTCCACCTGTCGCTTAAGCGTCCAATCAATAAACTTTTTAGCACTAGCATATCGCAACCATGAGGCTCCTTCTTCTGAAAATATCTTTGTACAAAGAACTGCTAAATCAGACTCATATAATGGAGGCTCGTAACTAGGGTCCATAAGGATAGAGGCCACCATTTCTACATCATCAGAAACCTTGCAAGATATAGCAGGCGGATAAGTTAATAAAGATTGTGATGAATTAATAAACGAAGCTGTTCTTTTCCGTTTAAATTGACCACGAGTCTCTTCTTTCGAGTCTATAAATTCGTCTGATCTCCCCCCTTTTTCGTCGTCATGCATTACTATGTCTGTTTCTTCGTCGCCCGAGTCCTCAGAAGACGATAAAATGTCTGACTTATTTGGATGTTTGTGTCTCTTTGCTGATAGCCACTGGTTATTGGTTCTTTCAGAATCGGGAATTATGGTCGCAATACTATTCCTTTCATTCTCGAATACAAAAGGAGTTATATTCTCCTTGTTTAACGCTTGCAAGATTTCATGTCTTAAGTTTTTTATCTGTTTTTCTTTCATGGTGTCTGACTTGGAAACCATAGGAATTATGGGGCAAAATTGATCAATTTGCTTCATATATTCAATATCAATAGCTGTGAGTTGGTCAGATATTAAGTAAAAACAGACATCTGCATGGTTGAAGGAGTTGAAAGACGATGAAGATAAAATAAATGAAATAGCTTTGGGATTAGAGAAGTTCAATAAAGAGTAGGTTTGCTTGAACTGAGATTCCAAATAGGATGACGTGCATGAAATACAGTTTTGAGGATCTTTAAAAGAACCGTAGCCTGCCGTATCGACAAAGCAAACATTACGTTCGAATGATTGCTCAGTTCGAATTGGAGAGCCTTCATAGTCTTCTGTGCTTTCTTGAGAATTCGAATCGGCATGAGAATTCGAAGGTTTACCATAATTGATATCAGAGTATAGGCTATTAGTGCTACTACTATTGGTGCTATTATTATTACTCCCACTGCTATTATTGGCAGTGGCAATTATATTTGGTTGCACAAGAAAGCTAGGTAGAGGCTTGGTTGAAGCCCATTGCTCATAGATGGCCAAATTTTCAGGCTCGATATAAGGCTCTTTAAAATATGGCTGGGGTGTATTAGCTTTTTTGGAGTCTAGCGAAGTCTCGGTTGATTTTCCAATAAAATCCCATGAGCTATGCAGTGATTCATCGGTGACTTCTGTTCCAGCCTCATTGTGAATATTGAGCTGGCTTTGGGATGTGGAGACTTGAACTGTATCCCTTCTCATCACATTGGCTCTTTTGGATTTTGAATCAAAGTCATTTTCTGCATTTAGATCATGCTTGCGACTGGCGAAATCTTTGGGAGGTGACCACTCTTGAGGACAATCAACATGTACTATTTCCTTACATGTTTTAATTACCGCATCAATCAGTGACGATTTCCCAAGTCCCGTATCACCCGCGATAAGAATCTTTAACTCCCCTAATTTAAGCCCTGTGGCTGTGAAAGGTCGTTTATAAGGCAGTGAAATACGAGGCATTATTAAACGCGAATTAAATGAGGGTGCTCCTGCAGATACAAGTCCAATGCGAGTATTCTCAATAACAGACAGGGGTGAAATAGGTCGAGACCGAGGTGGCGAGTTGATGTAATGAAGTGGTGACACTAATACTGAGGGCTGTTGGGTATTAGTAGAGCGTGTGCTGCTATTATTTGCGGTTAATATACTTAAAGGCGAAGTGCTGAGAGACATGGGGGGTCGCTGATCAAGGTCATTCAGAATAGGGTAGCTTGTTAACTCGTTGGTGGGGAAGCAATCTGTTACATGAACCAAAGGAGGGGAGTCCATTAAATAGGGTGATGAGGATGTGGCAAAAGTAGTGGTGGTGCTCGTGGTAGATGATGATTTGCGGCCAGCCATAGATTTAACGGGGTGCGGTTGTTGATGCCGATAAGCCAAACTCTGATCCCGGCTATCAATAAGATGAAAGTCTTTACTGTTCATTGTTTATCAAAGACTAATGCAGTGGCGTTAGTTTCATATATTTCTCAAGAGATCCTATATATTATATAGAATAAAATCCAGAAATTTTCGATGATTTAAAGCCTGCTGAAGTAAAGAGCGTTAAAAAGTATCTGTGAAAGAAATCCTGGGTGGCGATAAAGCACCTCCACAGGGGAATTGGACGTTGAGTCCTTATCGTGCTACACAGTGCGGCTGATGCTTGCTTGACACACGATGTTTAAGAATCTCAACAATTTAATATTCTCAGTGCGTTGTTTAACATAATTAAAAAAGCTTTTCAGGTCAGGAAAATCTCAAAATGTGCTATATAATTTCAATTATTCAGTAGGTTTTTAAAATTCCGCTGAAAGTGACCAAGAAAATTTAGCTCAAAATATAGACAATCATATTGGCTCCACAATATTTTGTGATATTTAAATTGTAATTATATTTCAAAAACCAAACCCACCTGTGTAGCTCAGTTGGTAGAGCGTTCGACTTTTATGACGTTTCCTTCATACGAGGTTATCGAAATGTCCAGGGTTCGAGCCCCTGCATGGGTGTAATTATTTTTTCGGCAGGTTCTTTTTTTGGCAATTATAGATAGGATATCAAAGGCGTTTTACGTGCCAAAAACTTTTATTTTCATTATTTATATATATTTAAAAATTATTTGTCACCTTATTTGAAAGGTTTCTAAACCCCACCTCTACCATTTCATTCTAATTTTTTATAAATGCATTATCGTATATATATGGGCAAGTATAAAGCTATTAAAAATTCCCAAAAGGCGATTATTTTTATTTAATATTTTATTATATGGGATTTGGGCGCATAAATATTTGCTATCACAAAGTTGTGTTTCTCTTGGGGCTAGCTTCTGGCGTTACCAAATAATCAGCTTATTCTTTTTCTACGATGCCTTTCAATGGTATCATGAATGTGTTTGCGGTTTCCCGTTAAAAGTCTGTTTGTTATATTCGGTCAGAAAGACGTTTATTCAATCCACATGAAATTAGATAAAAGACACCAAAAATAATGTGCCCGGTATTGGTTAACCCAAAATTAGCTGTTTAAACATATTCAATCTATATTCCGCCTTTCAAAAAAATCGTTAAATACCAGATTAATTAACAAAACTGTGTTTGTAATGATATTATATATATCCAATAATTATATCATATCCTTGGTCACTTTTTCCAGCCTTCCAACCAGTTGTGGGATGCGGCCTTCGCTATCCGCTCCGTCCCTCAAGGCTGACTCAATACCCGACATAATTGAAATGCGCTAGTGGATTACTTTACATTATCAGAGACTAAACCATAATTTTGCTATAAAAAAACAAAATGTCAAAAAGCTCTATCGCCTTCTTGGGGCCATTCGGTACATATTCCCATGAGGTAAGTTTTTTGCTAGTTATTTCAATTGTTTACACTTAAACATGGTTTGGGTGTAAAATTTGTTGTGATGAATTGTTGGGTTCCGTTTCATCGAAGTTCTCTATAAAGTTTAGTGCTACCTTTATGTTATTTAAGCTAACCTCCTATTAACAAACATAGGCTGCTGTTAGATTTAGTAAAACGCTAAATGATAATACTGAAAAGGTTTTTATCCCTATATCGAGTATTGCCGGTAGGTTTTCTAGATTCGATCGCTCCATTTTTATTTTTCTTAGACATAGCTATGAATCAGCTCAAATACTAACAAGCCCGTTTTTACTCTGTTAAGATTGCATCGGAACATTAGACGAGGACAAGGTACAATATGCCGTTGTTCCTTTAGAAAATTCTACTAACGGCAGTGTAATTTTCACGTTAGATATCATTCGTGAAAGATACCATTCTAGGCCCTCCAGCACTGGCAGTGATTCTGTCTCATCACTTTCTTCGGAATCAGAACATGAAGATATTATTCCGTCGTATTCAGCGGTTGCTGAAGTGTATGTTCCTATCCACCATTGTTTGATGACCACCGGTCCCAGTGATCTCTCGCAGGTCAAGCGGGTGTATTCTCATCCTCAAGTTTGGGGCCAGTGTGACATCTGGTTCAATAAACATATGAAGGGTGTTGAAAAGATCGATACTGCATCAACTTCACAAGCCGCCGAATTTGCTGCTAAGGACCCTTCATCAGCTGCTATTGCCAGTTTAAGTGCTTCAGATGTTCATTCAGTGCCCATTGTTCAGGCTAATATTGAAAACATAACAGATAACACTACCCGCTTCCTGGTCTTTGCCAAAGATGAATATTACAGGACCCAACCTACTGGCAATGATTTAACTTTGCTGTCTTTTACTATCAAGAACTCAGTCTCAGGTTCGCTATGCGAGGCTTTGGAAGCCTTTAAACAACAGAATTTGAATTTATGCGCAATCTCTTCGCGGCCCTCTTTAATTCAACCCTGGAATTATCTATTTTATGTAGAATTTGGTGGTCATCGTGATCAAGAAAATGTTGTGAAGGTGGTTAAATCTCTCACCGAAACGTGTTTGGTTGTCAGAGTTATTGGTAGTTTTCCGCGCGCATTGCCTGTAAATAGTAACTACAACTAATGCGGGGTAATTACAATGTACATAGGTTAATCCGAAACTACTAAAAAATAGAACAATATAAATAACTTCAATTTGATTGATCGTACATAAATGGCCCCATGCGAAACTAGATAAAACTAGGTAAAACTGGAAAATATGTATTCCAGTTGAATATGAATAAAAATGATGTAATACTAATAAAAGAATCAGCGAAATGAATAGATTTTTTAATTTAAAAATAAATCTAGTGACCGTACTTTTGGTATTCCCTGTTTATAGTAAAAAGAAGAGAAATTTGGTTAGTACATTCTATTTGTAAATGTAATGACGATTGTTTCTCGCTGCTAAAAAAACAAAAAAAACAAAAAAAACATACCATGGACGGTTATCTAAGGGACACACAGGTCTTGATTTCAGCCATCTTGAGATACAATGAAAATGGAACGCATGCTATTATACGGGTTAGTATTAGAAAAGAAAAAAGATCTCTAAATATTGGACCAAGCTGTCGCGCGTGGTTAAAGAAATACTTACGTTGCATTGGCCCCATGCAATTGTGCATTCACCATTAGTAGCGCCACCTTGGTTAGCTTGACAGTCAATACCTAAAAATTTATGAATATTTGAGTTAATAATGCGGTTCTGTGTAATTTAGGTTAAGCGATACGGATCAAACTGTACCTCACTTACATTGGTCCATAATATGATTACGGCAAATAGCACATGTGTCCACGACAATATCTAGAATAAAAAGAGCATCGAAAGTTAGTATGATCACCACATACGAATTAACACAAGATCGTTGTTTTTTTTATCTATTCCGTAAAATAGGTTATCCTTGAAGCAATCTAACTTACCCCATGACCAGAAGGCGACTGCACTCCACTAGGTTGAATCGAAAGCTGGTTAGTTATTTGTTTTTGTTATTTATTTAACAAAACGAATTTTCTTCATATATATGCTTACTTTCTTGACTTCGAAATGCTTCTTGCAGGGCTTTTTTTCTATTTGTTCGTCCGTGAATGATTTAGATTAGTTCTTTAGTTCGTAACCAGGTAATCAAATGATAAAACAAAAAACTTACCTTCTTCCGTTTGCTCAACTCCAGAAAGTTGTTGTTCTAGCTGGGGGGTGTCAATATCCATATTTTCTTCTGACATTTTATTTGTTTATAATTATTAATTCTTAAGTCAAAATTCCGTCGACTGTATTTTAGGCGTAATTGTTAAATGCAACCAAAAAGGTGATGATATAGAATTGAGGTTGTCTCTCCCAATGTGAGAACATCCAAACTTGTCATGTAACATGGTGATTTGCTTTAACTGAAGGGTTATATGTTTATAGTAATTGCGAATGAATGGATCTACCGAGCCTTGTTTACAAAGAAAATGAGAAAGAATGGCTCGTGAATTTAATAGCCATGATTCGCTATGAACTGTTAGAAGATACCAGTAGTATATTGTTTGGTTTAGAAAGTGAAGTTAAGATCTTATTTAGTGCTATCCTTTTACAGCCCTACGTTTTTACCTCAAGACCAAAAGTAGAGTTACTTTACAATAGAGCTCACGAGAAGATATATTCATATCCCTTTAAATTAGTTCCAAGGGAATGGATAGGTTTATTTGCTGATTTGTCCTTATTGTTAGCTTGGTATGATTACAGTGCGAGCTCCTTTGATGCGGCAATTGCCTGCTTAGATCGAGCCTTGATTATTTGTGGTGCTGTAAATTGCCGAATTGATTCTTATGCTAGAATAATTCAGGCAAGCCATTCGGAAATTAAAAATCTGAAATTTGTGCAAAGTTTAACCAGAGGAAAAACTTTGCCAACCTCCATGACACTCTTACCAGCTTGGTTTGTTGATCAGGAAAGTAGTTTTAATTATACTGCATCTACTTTCCCTAAAATTATATATCCAGTTGGCAGTCTATGTGAAACCGAAGACGCTGATTCGATTGATCATCTTTGCCTATTTCAAATGTATCTTGACCGATTCCGTATGTCTCATAGGGGTCCAGCGCCTTTAGTGTGGAAGAAATTTGCTTCCTCATGGCCTGCCATCAAATTATGGAATGATCCTTTATACTTATTGAATCAGTCTCAGGATGGTACACGGTTGGTACCAGTTGAAATTGGGTCTTCTTATGTATCAAAAGACTGGACGCAACAACTAATGACTTTCAAGAGTTTTTTAGTTGATTATATCATCACACAAAGTCACGCTCCACAAGAACAAGATCAGCCGCTTAGCACAGGATATTTGGCGGAGTTTAATTTATTCGTTATTATGCCATATCTGCGACGAGATATAACGGTGCCGGACTTAGTTTACGCTAATATTATGCCGGCAGATTTAGATTATAATTATCGGCATGTTTCAGAAGAAATAATGCCAATAATAAACACGTGGTTTGGACCTAAGGGTACCATTTCACCCTTGCACACTGATCCATATCATAACATATTCACTCAGGTTGTTGGATACAAATATGTGCGTCTTTACCCACCCCAGCCGGCGCTAGCGGGACAATCCATGTACGCGCGATCAGCATGTGAAGACTCGATTGATAGGAGCAATACTAGTAAGGTTAGTTTGGAGAATATAGATAATAAGGAAGTTCGGGCTGAATTTCCTGATTTTCCGTGGGATAAAGGATTTGTAGAAACCTTGTTAGGACCAGGAGATGTTTTATATATACCTGCTGGATGGTGGCATTTTGTGCAGAGTCAAACAATATCTTTCAGCGTGAGTTTTTGGTTTTAGTGGTATATGAATTTATATTTATATAGATATTGGTAAGTATATAGGCATTAAAAATTTATACATGAATCATTAAAGAGGGAAAATAACTACTTTACCATCAACACCACTGGTGGAAACTGAAGTTACTTTGTCACCAGAATGAGTGAAAGCCCGAATCGTATTGATAGTATTTTGGTGGATAGTTTTCAGAATGTAATCAGTGCTAAGGCCTTGATCTGAACCTTTTAAATCCATTTGCTTGAATAAAGCCAAGGCAGAGTTTTCATGCGACTGTTCTTTAGTGTTATCAGCAGGGTCATCAATGGAAGCAGTGTATTCCCATCCGTTTTCATTACCAGAAAAGATGTAAGGGTGACAGTCATGACCAGCAGTAATAATTTCGTTATTACTGAGCCAAACCAAACTCTTAAAGGGAAGGAATGAAGTATTTACTGAGTAAATGGCTTGAGGAGGCCGGTCAGCACCACCAGGGTAGACTACGGTAATACTGGAGTCATGGGCACAGTAAGCAATACTGTCACCGGAAGGAGAGAAAGCAACATCGTGAATCCAGGCACCTGTGTGGTTGACAAAATCACCACAAAGTGTTTGGAAAGGTAACCTCTCACCCCAGATAGTAGGTTGAGGCTTTTGGTCAACGCCCTTGATGTAACCAGAGAACACTCTAGCATGGCCATCAGTTGAACCAGCGGCAATCAAGACTGAGTTAGGATGCCAAGTTACTGATAAAATAGTAGATCTGATGGGCTTCTTGATATGCTTGGAGACCCACCAATCATTTTCTTCTTCAAAGTAGCACACAGCAATAGCCCTAGCGCCGGAACCAACAGCAAATTTGGTCTCGTCGGGAGACCAACGGACAAAAGTTGCAGCACGGTTGATACGTAAAAGAACCAAGGTAGGTTTGTAAGAGCTGTCGGCTTGAGGTTCCCAGACAAGTGCATTTCGATCTTGAGAACAAGTCACGATACGGCCACTAGGCGAAATATCGATGGAGGTAACGGACTTGTCATGATCGCCAAGCACTATTCCAGGGGTAAATGACTTACCATCATTATTATAAAGTTGTACATTATCCTCACAGGCCACAGCTAAAAGGGAATGGTCGGCACTAAATGAATGGTCAGCTATGGGCTGGTGTCCTAGGTTTAAGACGGTGGGTTGAGACATGAGGAGAGAAAGGGGTCAAAGGACGGAAAAGAGATGGAAATAATGACGGATGTTATAAGTTGAGTAGAATTACAATTGATGCTACAGGAGTCCACTCAACTGGTTGCAATGGGATTGGCTATAATTATCGATGTTGATATTGAAACAATCTTGAAAATGACACTGATACCAATCAATGAGCATAATGGCAATGGCAATGAGGCTGGGTTGGAACCTCTGCTAGTTGACTAATTATATGATTTGTCATCATTTGATATATATATTTGTTACAATAACAGGGTAACTTTTATCGATGGTTTCTGCAAACCATCAGTCATTTTTTTGTATCTATTTTCTGGTTTTTTTTGAAGCCTTCTCTCACGCAGATACATTACTGTTCCGACTTCAATCGCTAAACTCACGTCAATTATGTCTACTCACGACAAGTACCTCACTCCTCTCTCCTCTAGATATGCTTCCAAGGAAATGTCCGAGCTTTTCTCTACGAGAACTCGTTATTCTACCTGGAGAAAGCTTTGGTACAACCTCGCTATCGCCGAAAAGGAACTTGGTATTAAAGCTATCACTGATGAAGCTTTGGAGCAGCTTAAAGCTAACATGATTGTTACCGATCAAGAAATTGAAGATGCCACTAAGCAAGAAGCCATTGTTCGTCACGATGTTATGTCCCACGTCCACGTTTATGGTATTACCGCTCCCGCCGCTGCTGGTATTATTCATTTAGGTGCTACCTCCTGTTTTGTTACCGATAATGCTGATTTGATCTTCCTTAGAGATGGTATTGACATTCTTATTCCTAAGCTTGTTAATGTCATCAACCGTTTGTCTGATTTCGCTCTTAAGCACAAGGATCTTCCCGTTCTTGGCTGGACTCATTTCCAACCCGCCCAACTCACCACTGTTGGTAAGAGAGCCACTCTCTGGATTCAGGAACTTCTCTGGGATTTAAGAAACTTAAGAAGAGCTCGTGCTGATATTGGTCTTCGTGGTGTTAAGGGTACTACTGGTACTCAAGCTTCTTTCTTGACCCTTTTCAACGGTGATCATGATAAGGTTGAACAGCTTGATGAAAGAGTTGTTGAGCTTTTAGGATTCGATTACGCTTACCCCTGTACTGGTCAAACTTACTCCCGTAAGATCGATGTTGATGTTCTTGCTCCTTTAGCCTCTCTTGGTTGTACCGCTCATAAGTTTGCCACTGATATCAGACTTCTTGCTAACTTGAAGGAAATTGAGGAGCCCTTTGAGTCCACCCAAATTGGTTCCTCCGCCATGGCTTACAAGAGAAACCCCATGAGATCCGAACGTGTATGTTCTCTTTCCCGTCACCTTCAATCTCTTTTCCAAGATGCCGCCTCCACTGCTTCTGTTCAGTGGTTTGAACGTACTTTAGATGACTCTGCTATCAGAAGAGTTTCTATTCCTTCTGCTTTCTTGACTGCCGACATTGTTCTTTCTACCATGCTTAACATTGTTTCTGGTCTTGTTGTCTACCCTAAGGTTATTGAAAGACGTATCAACTCCGAACTTCCCTTCATGGCTACCGAAAACTTTATCATGGCTATGGTCCAAAAGGGTGGTGACAGACAGGAATGTCACGAAAAGGTCCGTGTTCTTTCTCACCAAGCTGCCAAGGTTGTTAAGGAAGAAGGTGGTGATAATGATCTTATCGAGAGAGTCAAGAATGACCCCTACTTTGCTCCTATTCACGCTGAACTTGCCACCCTTCTTGATCCCTCTACTTTCGTCGGACGTGCTCCTGAACAAACTGAAAAGTTCGTAAAGAAGACCGTCGCTGAAGCTCTTAAGGGTCTTGAACAACACATTAGTTCTCAAGAAGCACAACTGTCCGTTTAAACGAACTCACGTATAAACGTGATTTTAAACCAATGGTTTGCGTACAAAAACAAATAATTAAATAATCAAATAACTAAGTCAAAAGTATTTTTGTGACAATTTGTTTCTTATCTAGTTATTTTATTTTTGTTTGGTTTTTATTTTTATCTTTTCGTGTTTATTTTTTTCTGTCCACACGTTATTGTCCTTTTATGCACTTGATAGTGGTACATTTTGGTTAAACGGTATTTAGTGGTTACTTTATATTAAGTATGTATATTTTTCTATACATTATTAACATTTTATATTTCTTGGGTTTGGTAAAGGACTTTTCTTTTGTTTTATGTTTTAAATAAAAATATCATGTATTCAAAAAAAATTGAGAGTTTCCAGTATATATATATTTATTTTTTTTAATTATCATGACCTTGGTTATTTTGTGTTCTTGTTAGCTCGTCACGTCAATATGATATTTAAATAATTAAAAATACAATGGCAATCGGAAACTCTAAATATTTGAAAACTTTAAGATAAAAAAACTAATATCATGGTTCTAATAATATCTATTACTTATAACTTTTGGACTTGAAAGTTTGATTAATAAATAATAATAAAATGATTATTACCCGGTATTTCCTATCAATTAAAGTATATAGCATTGAAAAAACTCAAAACTTCTCAACAAATATAAGAAAAAGGCACTATGGCCGAGTGGTTAAGGCGAAAGATTAGAAATCTTTTGGGCTCTGCCCGCGCAGGTTCGAGTCCTGCTGGTGTCGCCATTNNNTGGTTCGATGGTCTAGTTGGTCATGGCATCTGCTTAACACGCAGAACGTCCCCAGTTCGATCCTGGGTCGAATCATTTTTGCATTTTTTGTTAGGTTACGTGAATGAGCGAAAAGTGTGTTCTCACTTTGTCTATTAGTTACTTGAAAATATGGACAGAATTAAATTAATTTTTAAAGTTTTTATTATTATGATTCTAAAAAAATTTAAGAATGGTCAAAGGATATTTAAGACCTAGTGAAAGTAGTGGATGCAGTATTTCTGCTTTTTTCAAAGGGAGGTTGTGAAAAGTTTTTGTCTTTAGTCAAGGTCAAGAACTTTCTATTAAATGACAAGAATGAGGACCTCAGAATAAGCAGTGGAGAAAACCTATTAAAGATAATTGAAAAGTTCAACTTGGTTATACCTTTTCGTTATGTGACACATGAGAAGAAATACGTGCTAAATGAGTCGATTCTTCAGGTGAGTAAGCATACTTAGATTTCAATCTAATATCGGCACCATACTTCATAAATAGGAATGGAATTGCACAGCATGCCAAAGATATAAAAGCCAACAGTGAACCAGCCCATTGTAGACCCAAACGGTGGAACATTTGAATTACGAATAACGGGCAAGCAGCACCCCAGATCGAACGAACACAAGTCTTGGAGGCTAATGCTGAAGCAGCGTAATGCTGATATGAATCTACTAAATAGTTATTGGCCGAGTTGTAAAGAATAACGAAGCCAAAACCACAAGGAAGACCAGCCAAGGTAGGACCGACCCAACTGATTGTTGGATAAGAAGACCAGGCAAAAATAAACAATCCCATAGGAATAGTCCAACAACCAAAAAGCATTGGAATTAAACGTAATTCAGCGGGGGGTAATTCACCCTTTTCGAAATAGGGAGCAGCACGGCGATTGTAATCCTTATTGATAAAGGGGGCAAAAAATGTGGCCAACAGAACACCCACAGCAATAGGGATAAACGTCAGCCCAGCCATATGACTAGCCCAACCTTTACCTTCTTCAAAGACGAGTGGGTACGCAAAGAAGAACATATAGAGAAGGCCGTAAATTACTGACATATATACAGTAATTAGAAAAACAATAAGCTCTGTAATAAGAATGACAGGCCTATATAGTGTATCTTTGATTGTTTGTGAAAGAGTACGCGGAATCAGTTCATCTAGTGTTTTGTAGGATTCATCACCGGTAATTTTTCTCAGTTTTTTGGCGCGGCGCTTTAACAAAGTTCGATGATGAGTTTCAGGAAGGAAAATAACCACAAGAATGTAAACAGCAAAAGAGAAAAAAATCAAGACACGATAGTTCCATCTCCAGCCGATAAAATCACCGATAAAGCCACCTACCAAAGGGCCAATAATGGGGCCCAAGAAGGGCGCGGCTGAGAACAAAGCCATGGCAACACCACGCTCTTCGTTAACCCACATATCGGCCAACGAGCCCCCAACCAAAGTCATAGGCGCGGAGAAGGCAATACCATCAATCAGTCGAAAAACTAATAGGGTACCAATATTGGGGGCTTCACTACAGGGAATGATGAAAATGATGGCGACAAGCAAAGTAGAGTTATATACTATTTGACGTCCATATTCTTCAGATGCTGGAGCAAACACTAACGGCCCAATACCAAAACCAATGACGAACAATGAGATAGTCAGAATTACGACTTCCATCGAAACGTGGAACTCTTCCATAGGGCCCTTCATAGCACCAGTCGGCAAGGCCGAACCTAGAGCCACAGTAAAACAGACCAGAGCCAATAAAACAGTGGAAAACCATTTACGGCCTTTTGACCAATTAATGGGGTTGACTATATCGTTTTCGACGAACCGGACAATACGAAACCCAGTTTCGGCATCGACATGGTATTTCCATTCATCAGCTTCATTGACAGAAGTATTATTAGGATCGTTGATTGTAACAACTTCTAATCCTTCTAAATCCAGATGTTCTTCTAGAGGCCCGTGCACTACTAGACCGGTATCAATATTGGATTTAATGCGTTCAATACCGGCATTGTTTATTGTGGACAAACCGCCGGTACTGTGTTTATCGACATCCTCCATGGACGACAAATCGACAGACATTATTTATAAATAATTTTAATGCAGATACAGAAAAGGTTTCAAAAAAAAGGGAATTGGCGAATTTTTTATAGAAAACAAGAAGAAAATGGGGGGCTCAACAAGGCGGTATTTGTTGTATAGGGTTTGCGTTTCAAATTTCTGATATTTGCACTAGTGGGGCACAATGATTTGAAGTTATACAATTCTGGATTTGGAGGGGGGGGGCTGATGGGCATTTTTATAAACAAATAAGAAGAGCTGTAGAAGTAATGAAGGGTCGGAGTTTAATAAGTCTGAGGTAATTAAAGGTATGTGGAAAGAATACATCCGCCAACTCCAACCACCGATCTTTGACTCCGTCCACCGACGTTATGCTTAAAGATATGCAATATAGAACGCCTCATAAATTAGCACTGGGCTTATGCAGGGGGCTTCTTTATTATATTTGTGTTTTTCGAAATAATGTCAGGTGATTAAGCCATTTACTATGTCAAAAACAATTATTGCGGCTCACACGCGTTTTTTTTCTTTTTTTTTCTTCTTTTTTTTTCTTTTTTTGCTGGTGCTTTTTACAAGAGGTCCGTTAATTGATATTTTCTAGTGATGAATATACTATTTTGATTTGACAAATAGGTTCAAAAGTTGGTCTAGAATTGAACTTGTTTTAAGAGTTCTTTTAGTGCTTTTTGATGTTTAAAATCCGGCTTTTTTCAACCAATTCTACAAAGAACTAAATTAAACACGTTTCATTTTTTTTATTTTTTATTCTACCAATAAACGACGGTGTCGGTTATATAGAGACCAAAAACAGATAACTGGGCACTCTAGTGGCTGAAAATACTATAAATAGCTATTTCCCAGAGATAGCTAGCCATGAACAATGTCTGTGATTTGGGTCTGAGCTCAAAGGGTGTGGGATAATGGAGAGCCGTCGCATTGTGCTTGTAGCCGCCGTGTTCCCCCAATATAAATGTGCCAGCGCGGGAAAATCCATTCTCAAAAGTCAATTTAGCTAAGACTTGCGAGAAGCAGCCATATGCAAGATTTAACACCGACATGCATATTTAACGCCGACATACATGAACCGAAAGGCATCCTCGGCGTTACTCGATCCCATTTTCTCGAACAATACCCAAAACAGCCGTGCAAAGCATTAAAGATCGCACGGCGCTTGCGGTGGCCGGCGCTTATTCACCCCGCTCGTAAGACGTGATTTGCATATTTTATAGCCTATACTATAGCCTATATTTTAATTAACATTCGCTGGCTCCTGGTTGGGTTAGGCCTGAAATTAGACGAAGCTGGTAAGGTTGCGGGAATTATGATGCTCTAATGTCATATGCTCTATATTTGGGGTTGTAGGATGCTCCATCCTTTTCTTTTTTCTTTCACTTTTTACGAGAGAGGAGGAAAAAAAGAGTAATGGTCAGCGGGATAATTGACCGACCGGGGGTTGTCAACGACCTACTCATAGTTGATTTGGGGTATTTCAATTCCAGAACTGTGGTAGTAAACTACCGCTTAGCGACTTTCGGTACTCCCATTGCTAACCCATGATGCACTTAGCAGTAGTTGAGGCCTTGTGTTTTTAATATTTACTCTTTTATGCTTTACTAGTTTTATTTTCTCACCACAATTGCGGAAAAGTACGCACCCGGTAATTGTGACCCTACTCATGTGCCATGTTTCGGGTATTACAGTACCTAAGGTCAATCTAAGCGAAGGATAAAGAACCAAATCGAAAGGGCAAGATAACCTTAGCATAAAGAAATATACGAAGAGAAGGCATTTAAACGGCTTTGCTGCATATATCGGTATTTTATACGACCGAAAACTAGATAACGTAAACGCAGGACTCCTGGCCAGTCGCCTATATACGAGTGGAAGGGTGGATTGGAATAGTTATTTTTTTAATTATATCCCACTATGTCTTTTTAAAATAGATTTAGGTTGGTACAAGATAGTAATGGTCTTGTAAAGCGGGTATTATATCTTTTTTGGGGTTTTTTGGACCAATTACTACGGCAGACGGTGTCGAGTAAAAGAATTGTATTTATTTAGATAACCTTTGTGTTTACTCATAAAACACTTCAAAATAGTCTCTCCACTAAGTCCAAATCCAACTGGGATTTATCCTTGAATATGCTTTAGTTTTTTTACTTTTAATTCAACCTCAAAACTTGAACATTTTTCATCGAATTTTTATTTCTATCTTTTTTTATTATTTAATTTTATAGACATTTTGCATAACGAAAAACTTTTAAACTACTTAAATAGTCTTGATTCGACTCTAATTTAGTGGTTTTTACAAACTCCATTTTAGTTGAAGGGTTCAGAAAGTTCTACTATGTGAAGTCTTTATAGACTCCAGCGACCACAGTAAGCTACTGTTACTTTTTATGGAACAGACATATCGCCGACTATTTCGGGGCACTATATTAGTTGTAATTAGGACAAACAAGATGGAAATATAGGTAATCTACATTGCTGTACTTCCCTAAACACAGCCCTACCGTCACTACTACAAACATTACAGCTATCAACCACATTGTGGAAAAAGTAAGTTAAAGGGCACATCTAGTGCAGAAGTTTTCATATTTTGAATAACATGGAAGATAGCGGGCACTATGGATTTTGCCGATAGGAAGGAAGTGAGATAAGTATGCGTGTTTCAAGAGAATGAAAGCCATTTTGATTCCCGTCAGTCGGGATAAAAACTTTGAAATCGCTTTAGGTATAGATAGCAGATAAAAAGATTTTTTTTATTGAGTAGGTTGTTTAAAACATAAGACAGATATTAGGAAAAATAAAATGATAATAATGTAGATAAAAAGGATATATAAAATATATAATTAATAATTAATTATTTTAATTTTGGTAATTGATCTGTTTAAGCCTTAAGAGAGGAAGCTCTTCTCTTCTTGATTTCAGCCTTTTCAGCCTTCTTTTCAGAGACACGTTGAGCTAAAAGAGCAGCGTATTCGGCAGCAGCATCCTTTTGAGCTTGAGCGTTCTTAGCCTTGAGAGCCTTAAGACGTCTCTTGTGTTGGAGTCTTTGGGGAGTAACAAGTCTTTGGATCTTAGGAGCCTTGGTGTAGGTCTTATCACCCTTGGTGACTTCACGACGGATAACGAAATCTCTGACATCATCTTCCTTGGTAAGACCGAAGAACTTTCTGATGTGGTTAGCTCTCTTAGGACCAAGTCTCTTGGGGACAGAGGCGTTGGTAAGACCTTCAATTTCGGCATCACCTTGCTTGACTACGGTAAGAGCAATGACAGCAATGTCAGCGGCAACAATACAACCACGGACAGACTTTCTCTTACGTTCACCGACACGACGGGGACGGTAACAGGAGTGACCCTTGGCGAGAAGGAGTCTGACACGAGTGGGGTGCATGACACCTTGCTTCATGGGGAAACCTTGCTTGTCATTACCACCAGTGATCTTGAAAACGTAACCCTTGAATTCTTCACCGAGAGAGTCACCTTCGACTTCTTGGCCCATACGCTTTTCGTAGAAACAACGAACACGGTGTTCGTCATCAATTTCAATACACTTTTGAGTGCCGTTGGCGGGGTAAGCAATGTTAAGCTAAAATAAAATCTGTTAATATATTAATTCTTATACTCTTTTGAAAGAGGGAAGCTATTTCACATCGAGATTATTATTCTGAGACCAATACGTTAGAAAATGCGAAAACAGCCATAGTCGTTGGTTTTTAGCTTGGAGGAGATTAAGTATTTTCATTATTTTTAGGTCTAATTCTTTACGGCCACGAATTTGACCTTTGGTCAATATGAAACCGAATTTATGGAGCAGAGTCCAGGCCGAAAAGCTCCGGAGAATGCATTCTTTTGACTATCGAAATTACTAGAACTGAACCAATTACAGATCCCCGAAAAAACCGCTGCTGAAGGAAGAAAAAAAGCAGACAGGAACAGAGTGAAATCTGTCTTTTTTTAAAAAAAGATTTATCTATGTCGATTCGTTATAATAGACCTCACAAAATAATCTTCGATAATGACTAGGCCGAACCCTTTTCAAGCCCATGCCTTGATTAAATATATACAATAACTCACCTTCATGTTGTATAACCTCTATGTCGAAAAAGTGCAAACAGTACTAACGCAGGAAACAGGAAAGGGTAGATGAAAAAACTCACCGTAGTTTTTTTTTTCTCGCTCAGTTCCCACTGGGCTCCCATGCCAGATTTCGCTTACGCTAGCAGGTCCTTCTATACACTATCATTAGGTAAACCATTACATCATCCCCATAATGTAACAATCTTACCCGGCCTAAAGACTGGAATTTATTACTGTAGGCGGAGATTGGGTGTTTGTCGCCCTCCAAATAGGTTTTCCCAATTGGGAAGAGTCATTCTGAATAATACGCCTAAGAAAGGACAGAAATATACTACAATTATCCCACGACACTCACTTGAGGGTAACTACAGTCACGACTAGTCGACTTGTATAATATAACCCTAATAAAATAGATATCCAGATTTGATTAGGGTTGTGAACCGTATCAGAACTAATATTAGGGGTTTGATGTGGTACTTTACCATAATTACACTGTTAATACTGTTTTTTTCCCACTATTCAATAGGAAATGTTTGTTTAATTTTCAAACCTAAAACAGATTTTAGAAAATTGCCCGTTTCCTTTGTAGGAGTGTTGGACTAGCTACAATTGTTGGTGTTCTCATCCTTGTACAGGCGTTAGCTCTTTGGACAATTGTAAAGTAATATCCAAACAATATATATATATAACAATTATACAGCCTTGTCTTGCAAGCCTCAAATTTTAAATGCCCAATATATTGCAGTGGAATCAGGCTTTTGTTTTTAAAAAAATGTCTGGGTACTCGCTCTGAATTTTCTTCTCATAGAGATGAGATTTATATCATCATGGTCTAAACCTAGTCTAAAAGGCGCCATAAAACAGAATCTGACTCATTCAAAGCACTAAGTTTGGTTTTCTTTTTTGGAAGAGCTAATTTATTGACAATTTCATTCTCGGACTGAATACCGCTTTATAAAGTTATAGTTTGGCTGTCCTTTGAGGTACCCTCCCTATTTGTACCAAGATCTATATATAGATCTATGCTCAGGTTTCATACTAGCGTCGCCGACTGTTAAGCCAAAGAGGGTCAAATGGAAACACACACGGTTTTCTCCATACTTGACTAATGAAGAAAAACATCAGTAGCCGGTACCAAACTACAAGTTCCATCACCAAATAAACAAATCTCAATTAATCAAAATACCAAAAGTCACTACTCAAGATTCAATAAATGCCATACTCGCAGCATGAAAAGCTTTAAAAAGAAAAATGTGATACAATCTCATTAGTTTGATACACCTGAACCCACTGCTATGCACCTAGCAGAACTGTAATCCAAAATGCTCAGCCAAAGCCGAAATCAGCAATAGGCTACCTTAATGTATAATTTTTTGGATTGAGTCAAGTTGAGTTTAGCTCTTTAAGAAATCACCATCCTCGAGAGATCGCTAGGCCCTTAAAAAGAAACAATTTGCTCCAATGGGTATCCTATACGGTCTCAGTTTATTTTCGCCTGGTAAACAAAAAGAACATAGCGATCCGTATAGATGGGGTAATAAGGCGGATATCTGAAGAGTAAACCAGTCAAACTAAAGATTTCGATGGGGGTTATAACCAAGAACCAACAGAATCAAGTAATAGCAGGACAGGAAGAACCGAAATTCGCAAACCCGTTTGATTAGTTGTCTAAAAGATGGTTGCAATTCAAAACAGTAGTAAAAGTAGCCTGTCAATTGATTGTTTATAGTCTGTCCAGCCAGTTCATTGGCATGTGCAAGCTGCCGATCTATGCGCGTAATTAGGCTTTAACGAGATCTCGATTATACTCGGGTCAATTGAGTTTTGATCGTAGATTGCAGGCCTGTGACCGAGAAAACAAGCTATAGAACCCCATTTTCTATTCGGATATGACTGCGGACGAGAATAAGATCATCTTTTTCATGACCTTATTTGGGGGCGGGGCTGGGCCAAGAGGTTAGTGGCCCAAAAGGCTGATGGCACGGCCCCACGAAACAGTTGTCATTGCCTCAACGTACGGCCGTAAAATGGGTCATAATGTAACTTAAAGTAAAGAGCTAGTGTATAATACACAGATAAATTTCGGTTAAAGTTGCTTTCAAGGAGCCTGAGGATAGTCTTTACCTTTGGCGAGTTGGGTCTGGTCTGCCCTACGATACTGCAAGAGTCCATTAACTCAAACCATTGACTAATTCGTATGTGTTTAATGCAATCCTCAGTCATTTTCAAGCATATTTTAGGCGCGCTTCCAATACCTTTTTAAGCAAGATCGACTTTTTTTTTCCATAGTTGCCTAATACATTCCAGCTACAGAACTTGAAAAGAAAAATGCAAAGATAAGGTAAAAGGCGTCGATCGTTAATGAAGCATGGGGCAGAACCTGTTGTAGCAGCATTAGTAAAGCACAGCATTAGTAAGAAGCATATAATGACGTATGTCGCAGACGACTGCAAAAGGGACGGCATTAAAATGCCGTCCCTTTTCTCCTAAAATATACGACAGGCTCTGATCAACTTAATTTTGGGTGTCTTCGAAGCCTAAGCTAGAATAAGCCAAAGAAACTAACAAGTAAGTAATTAGTTGCATACACCATATACCTTACCCTCACCCGAACGATCTGACTTCGCCAGCATCACTAATGCTGCACTATTGGGCTTAATTGTTATTCTTCTATCGATAATATATACTCGCCGTTATCACTCCAACATCCCTTACGCGATTTACAGATTACCTCCATTTTTCTCGCTGACTTTGGCATATTGACTTTAATCACACATACGCACACACACGTATATATATATATATATATATATATATTCTGGGTATATATTATATGCGTACTCAGTGTCACCTGCTACTCCACGGTCTCTCTTAACCCCCGGATCATCTCTTAGTTTTTAACAACCAGCCCACCAGCTTACTTTTTGGGCCTTTATTTGAGCTCGACCTTACCAGCAGCTAATATCGTCGCGTGACAGCTTATACCAAGACCTTCCGACTGTCGAGAACGACCGGCCAACTTTGTATTCAAGCCAACCCGTATCTGGAGCCTCGCTAGAAACCCTTTTGGCACCAAACAACTGTACCCTACACCCGACTAAGCAGTCAAAGATAGCCCTCAACTGGCATCAACAGTAACAATTAACCAGAAAACCTATTATAATCTACTATGGGCCGACGAAAAATCGCCATCAAGCCCTTACAGGACGACCGAAACCGATCTGTGTAAGTATTCTTCTTTGAGTGATGCCACTAGAAACAGACGTTCCTTTGTCTCCTTGGACGGGGAAAATCTTCAAAAGACTGAGCGTGACTCTATTGTGTTATTATTGTTTTTTTATTATTATTTATCATACGCCGTTTACCTAACTAACTGTTATTAAAACCGGATTCCTGGGCTTGCCCATCCTTTTGTTTAATCATTTACCGGTTTTGCTTTTTATTCAATTCACAGTACCTTTTTAAAACGAAAAGCCGGCCTGTTCAAAAAGGCCCACGAGTTAGCCGTACTTTGCCAGGTTGATATTGCCGTGATCATCCTCAGCCCTGACCAAAGAAAGCTATACCAATTCACTTCATGCGATAGAAACGACTTGATGGAAAAATGTGACAAGGTAAGTGAAATACCGTTTGAATTAAATCTGAGATAAAACCCTCACGAAACAATGTCTTTTTTTATGGCTCATGCTTGAGCTCAGCCTGGCTTACTAGAAATATACAATGGGGCTTTACTACAAGGCTTACAAGATGTGTAGGGCTTACGAGTCTTCCACGTCCTCCACGTCTTGGCTGTGAGGTTGGGCGAATGGCGGCGGGTGCTTATTTGTCCGGTAGGGGCGAACTTAGGGCATTAGAATGGTCTAAAAATATCTAGCGACGAAAAAAAAAAAGGGTCGGAATGGCCGGCGGTACTTCAATCCGATGACTGCGGGTATATTAAAGGCGCCACGCCAGGCTAAAAATAGCCACTGCTGCGGATAACATTTAAAAATTTTCGCCCTTACCCTTATTGTATGGGTTTTTCGATGGGTAGATCGCTGCATGAGACACCTGCCGTTTTCTTAACGGTCGGTGGAAGAACTTCGACGTCTTTAATGCTGGATTGTTCTTTCGTTACGATTATTCCGGCAGTGCGGCTCACTTTTTATACGTTCTATGCTCGCGCTCACACCTAGATTGATCTAGACCATGCCATATTTTCTTGACATTGGTGAATTGGAAATTTACTTTGGCGTTTATTTTGACTATTTTATTAACTATTTGATTAACTCTTTGATTACCGTATTGTTTCTAGTTGGATATCCAGGAGCACAAAACCCCGTATGATTTCGATAAATCGTTGCCGCGCATCTTAGTGCACGATAATACCCTCAAGGGCTCCTCCAAAGTCGCTGCTCCGAAAGCCTCGACCGCCCATGCAACTAAAGACACAGTAACGATGGCGGCCGGCTTTAGTGACGATGAGCTAGACGATGACGATGACGTCGAAGATTTCGATGAAGAAGACACCGATGCCGAAAGCGTATACTCGAAAAAGGCTGATATGTATTCCCCCGCTGGATCATACGCACCATCACCCGAAGTCAAGCGATCCAGCAGGTCCAGCGCTGGCTCAATTGTGTTGTCAAAGTCTTCTTCAATCAATAATACAAGCTCGCCAGATAATAAGGTACCAAAGCGTGTATCATCAAAACGATTGTCATCCGCTAGTGGCAGTAGTATAAAGTCCCACTCCTCCACTGCGCCGCCAAGAAAATCGCGCAACTCACGATCCGCAGAATATTCCGTTAGTTCGGTAAACGATTGCAATAACAACACAAATGAAGCCGGAGAAGAAAAGGATAGAAGAAAGAATAGGAAGAATAGTAGGGTGGACGATGATGAGAATGAGAATGAGAATGATGACGATAATAAGCAGAAGAATAATAATAATAATAATAGCAAGAATAGTACTGAAGTCAGCGATGGCCAACTGGATCAAAGTGGATCTTACTTTTCTAACGTTCCAATGGTCAAATCCGACCATCAAATTCAACCTCAACAACCCCATAGTATCCCGCTTCATTCTGCACACACGAACCAGAATTCACAAAACCTAGTACATCAACAGACTGCATATGCGCATATGACTCCACTTAACATGTATATGCCTGAACAACGAAATCCTGGTGCCTTTATCGGCAACTCGGAATACATTAATAATGTTTACCATAACCAGCGTCACAAATTGCAATACTCTCCGGCAGGACATGACATGTCACATATTGGTGGCAACGTGATACCTCGATCACTACCAGCTTTAGTCAATAATGGAGGTGATAACAATAATACCTCTGGCAGCAGCTCATCCCAATCAGGTAATACAAGTTCACCACGGCCTCAACCCGTGGTTTTTGGTGGTTTTTCAAATTCATTTGGCAATAATGCGTCAAGTGGTGTCTACGGTAATGGAAGTGACTCGTCACTAACCAAAAATCTGACAACATCATCAGCTTCTGTATCCACAACATTAGGAACAGCAGCCGGACGCTCAGAAATTAAGCTACCTCCAATGCCGACCCAAACCTCAACTCCGTCGGCCAGTTTAATGCGACCTAAATTGAAGGTTCAAATTCCTATCGACAAAGTCGCACAGAGTGAACGGAATCGAAGTACTCCTAATCAATCGGCGCCCACATCTGCTGGTGAGGGTAATGGTAGTGGTAGCAGCGCCGGCGATGTTAGTGTAAATGGTGGCTTAGATAACGATGACATCACAATGGGTCCCGGCTCCAATCCCGGTAGTAATACTGTTTTGTTATTGCCCCCGCCTTCCCCTTTATCAATGCTAAATGGAGGATCCAATGGCGGCCCACATAGTGCTGGTGGAGGTCCTGGTAACCCGTTCGCTAGACCTAATACGGCTAATATGTCGAATGGAAATTTTAATGAATCAACACCGTTTAGTCCTGCCGTCCCAAGTAGGTATGTGCATGATCTTCTACCATCGCCATCATCTAATTTTTACGGAACAGACTTATTTTCTTTTGTGCCAGGATCAGCAGGCGGTATGGGTGGTACAACGAACACCAACATGGCCAACATGTCGCTAGCCAATCCCGCAGTTTCTGCCAATTCTACCACGGGCGTGGGTGCCAGTACGATATCACCATCAGCACATATGAGAGCTAATCATGGTCCTATGAGTGGAAACACCCAATTTTCAACTTATGGACTGCCTAATCAGTCGCTCCATAATGGTAGTCTCAATTCTGCTACCTTCAACGGACAATACTCGGCTGGCCCTATAAGTGCCATGGGTATGTTTGGAATGGGATATCTGGGTAATGGTGGCATGGGCGCTGGTGGTGTAAGTGGTTCAACTGGGAGAGGCCATTTGGCCGTCGATATGTTACCTAGCCCGTTACAGTTTAATACGCCAGTAGTTGCGTCGTCCTATCTACCCTTTACTGATCCTAAGGCTTCACCATCTTCAGTCCCGCTATCTAAACGTAACCATAATGACGATATTAATGACTCTGCTGATATTAAGCGCATCAAAAGTAAAAAGTAAACCTTTCTTTTTGAATTTTCATTTTATATATGGTAGTTCAAGACTTGTCTGTATAATATATTTGATTTAGCCCTTTAAAGCTGTATATATATCCTGCATTTTATGTAAACTAGTATAATTATGTAAACTAGTATATTTATGTAAATTTGTATAACTATGTAAATTCGTGTATATCAATATTACGCGTATAATAACCACAACTATCTACTCGTAGATTGAATCCATCCCTTCTCAATTAGTAACTATATGGATAAGATAAGCGTATTTCCCCAGTGGATATAAGCGTAAGCAAGTTATTTATGTCCGGTTGTGACTGCTTTCTTCAAATTTTAAAATCACGTTGTCACGGAAACCAAACAAATATGAGGCTCAATTATCTACTAAATGCTGGGAGGAACAGGTTACTTTATAAATAAATGCCACCGAAAAACTAAGGAAAGGCGGGTAACTGGTAGAATAGAGGACAGCCCGTTGTGGTTGTTGGGGCAACTAGTTTACTGAAATTGGGTGGGATTTTTTTCACCCCCTTGCCTGGGCTTGGTTGATGTAGGTAATTTTTTGACTTCGTAATCTCTCCTTTTGACTTTTTTTCGGCACGTTTCGCATAACATATATCAGTTAAAATGTTAATTCCCAAGGAAGATAGAAAGAAGATCCACGTCTACCTTTTCAAGGAAGGTGTTGTTGTCGCCAAGAAGGATTTCGACCAACCCAAGCACGAAGAAATTGACACCAGAAACCTTTACGTCATTAAGGCTCTTCAATCTCTTACCTCCAAGGGTTTCGTCAAGACCAGATTCTCATGGAACTACTACTACTACACCCTTACTGATGAAGGTGTTGAATACCTCCGTGAATGGTTACACCTTCCCCAAGAAATCGTCCCTGCTACTCACATTAAGGAAACCCGCCCCCAAACTCAATCCCGTGGTCCCCGTGATGGTGCCAGAGGCCCCAGACGTGAAGGTGGTGAAGGTTCTTACAGAAGAAGATTCGAAAACAAGGAAGGTGCTGCCCCCGGTGGCTACAAGCCCTCCTTCAAGTCTCAATAAATTAATCCAAACTAAATTAATTGATGGTTTGAAAAATAGACTGGGGGTTCTCATATAAATTTGATTTCTTTTTACTCTATTTAAATCGGCCTTTCTTATTTTGTAATTTATTCCTTGAAAATAAAAATTATTATAATTTTACTCTAAAACTATTTTGCTGTCTGACCATTACTGTCGCCTCATATTTGTACATTCTTTTAGACTAGTTTGCGAGGCAGATAATCAAGTCGGAATATGTTTTACATTGATCTATTTCAGTTGTAATAGCCCCCAATCATATTCTAAAAAAAGTTTACCGCTTAACCATGGAGAGCGATCTGAGATAATAGGCATTTTTAAGCTTTGAAAAGAAAAAAAAAAACTTAGAGAAAGCTTTTTTCAGAAATAATTTAGACAAACAAGAATAGCTAGATGATATGAAATTAGGCAAGAAAAAGAAAAAAAAAGCATATGTTTGGTGAGCGATAAATTTAGTTGGTCGCTAGCCCTTTAATTTCGGTATTCTACATCACTGTTTCGATCACTAGTTAAACAGCTTCTGAAATTTGGCAATCAAGTGCATCTCCCAAAGTAAGATAAAAAAAGGTTTCTCCTGGGGGCGAGTCGAACGCCCGATCTCAGGATATATGTAACTATTACAGTCCCGCGCCTTAGCCAGCTTGGCCACCAGGAGAAATGGAGCTTCCTTGCCAGGGGTCGAACCTGGAATCTTTCGGTAGTGACTAATTACACACGCTGAACGTACGCTTCTGAGACAGAAATCGTAGCCGAACGCCTTGCCATTGGGCCACAAGGAACAAGCTCGAATGTGTAGATTAGTTTGTCTTTAACAATACCTTATTTTGAAGAATATGTCAAACTTGGATTTTATAAATTTTATAGGAGATCTGCCCGTTTAATAATATGTGAAATGAGGTGAAAACGTCTATTTCTAAAGCGTTTCCACCTCCACTTCTAAATGATGTAGAGAAACTTCTTTTTTCATATCTTGTAATATTATTAATTTTTTTTTTTTTTCCATAACTGCATTGAGATTTAAAAAGTTGTTTACTTTCTGGTTTTTGTTTTCTTTGTAGAAAGCTTGTATTGGTTAAATATTTCTTTTTTTAAAATATCGAAAGACATTAAATGACAAAAATAAAACTCAAAGAATTGAAAGCATTTTTTTTAGGTAAAAAGAAGGAAAGAAACAATTTCTTCACTATCTTCATTAGTTCCTAAATACGAGAGTTGAAATTATCTCAAAAAACACAATGATTTGAATTTTAGTTCTGTGGTTGTGATTGTATTAGCGGCGGAATGGGGCTGTATCTGATTCTTAAGGTTAGGGTTTAAACTGACGCACACAAGATGGCAGATCTAAAGCCCTGGGATACCAATTTACCATATTCAACATGACTTGCAAGATTAAATTGCTTATTTGACCTTGAACTATATACTCATACCATTTTTTTTCAAGCAAGAGGACATGTCTTACAATTACCAAGGGAATGGTGTCTATAATAATTTTCAAAATCAATATAGTGGTTACGGTAACTACGATGCCCCTCCACCACCTATGATGAATAATTATAACTCACCAAATCAATTACAAGGGCCACCTAATGGATACTATTCTACACCAGTAGGATTCGGTAATAACAATCCTCAATTATATCTTCCTCCTTGTCCTCCTTCCAATTTTTATAGCGATACTTATAAAGGTTATAATAATGCTGACAGAAATTATAACTACCAACAAAGGAACGGGATGAGGGACAATATGAACTCGTTTGGAAATACGCAGGGAAGAAGAAAAGCCTTATTGATTGGAATAAATTATACCGGATCGGCTAATGCTCTAAGGGGGTGTATTAATGACGTCCAAAACATTTCGAATTTTTTGAAACAGTGTTATGGTTATAGTCCGGACGACATGGTAATTTTAACTGACGACCAAGCAAACCCACGCTCCCAGCCGACAAAAGCTAATATCCTTAGTGCTATGCAGTGGTTAGTGGCAAACGCCAGACCTAATGATTCCTTATTTTTTCATTTCTCCGGCCATGGCGGACAGACAAAAGATTATGATGGAGATGAAGATGACGGTTATGATGAAACGATTTACCCAGTTGATTTTAGGACTGCGGGACAGATTGTAGATGACCAAATGCATGATATAATGGTCAGAAGCCTTCCGCCGGGATGCCGATTAACTGCACTTTTTGATAGTTGCCATAGCGGAACTGTACTCGATTTGCAATTTGCTTATTCTACTAAGGGCGTTTTGAAAGAAAATAGTAAGTTAAAAGGCACTGGTATGGGTCTCATGTCTGCTGTTTCCTCTTATAGCAGTGGTGATATAGGAGGCGTCTTATCTAGTCTAACGGGTGTAGTAAAGCAAACCGTAGGTCCAGGTGGTGGTGTACGACAATCAAAGGTTTCAACGAGTGACGTTATTAGTATTTCGGGCTGCAAAGATTCACAAACTTCAGCCGATGCTTATGAAGCGGGTACGGCTACCGGGGCAATGTCTTACGCTTTCATCAGTGTTCTTAGTAACCAACGAGAACAATCATATTTAAGTCTACTTCAGAACATGAGGAACGCCCTTTACGGCAAGTATTCACAGAAACCCCAACTAAGCGCCTCACACCCCATTGATGTAAATTCTAGATTTATTATGTAAAGATAAATCGAGATCTGTAATATATTAGAAGAATTGATAAAAGATAAAAAACTAATGGATTGAAGAAAGAAATGATATATATATATATATATATATATAATGTCATATAATGTAAGTATAGGTGGAAATAAGAAGAGCCAAAACTTCTCAAGAAGCAGATGATAGCATAGTGCTCACATAATACTACACTTCTCGCCAGTAGGTTCGGCCTTTGGGTTATCTGTCTTCTCGATTTCATTGATTAGCAATTCAAAAGCCTTGGCAACATTATCATTGTGTCTGGCAGAGGCTTCAACGAAAGCACACCCAAACTCCTTAGCAACCTCTTGGCCCTCTTCAACTTCAACTTGTCTTTGCATATGCAAATCAGATTTATTACCGACCAATACGGCAGGAAACTTTTCGGTACCGGTTTGATTTAAAATTTTCTCACGAATGATTTTTAACATTTCTAATGAACTTCTAGAAGTAACGGAATAGACTAAAACGTAACCATGAACACCGATTAAATGCTTTTCATTCATGATGCTGAACTCATCCTGTCCAGCAGTATCAAGAATTTCAATATCATATTCATGACCTCTGTACTTGACTACCTTTGAGAATTGGTTTTCGATAGTAGGATAATATGATTCAACAAAATGGTCTTCAACATATTGAACAGTCATCGACGACTTACCTGAAATCACAACAACAAAAAACCCATAGGGGAGATAAAAAATAGTTAGAAAATAAAGGAGTCATATTGCCAAACTCTGTTGACAATAAATTGAATAAGCTTTGAGGTCTTGAGAAAAGTCATTGTAAAACATCTGAACACGTCGGTTAATGCCATGCCCCAATAACTCAGCCAGTGTACATACCAACAGCACGAGTACCAACGACGGCAATCTTTCGGGTAATAGGGATAGGCATATTTATTTAAATATGTTTTCTAGACTATAGTTAAAAATCACTGAAAATAGTTCTTATGAAACTAAGCTAGATGTTTGCCTGACGAAAAGCGTTACAATATTTGATGTAAAGATAGGTGGATAAGATTTGAGAGCGCTTGCTGGCCGAGCTGGGAGATGGTTGAGCGAGAACCGATAAGCTGATAAGGCTAAAAACAAATTAAAATGAAAGACAGAAAGGATCATACACATGAATTAGATGATATACAAGTACACATTTATATTGTTTTAAATAGAAAATTGGGCCATCATATTAAATAATTAAGAAACCAAAAAAAGATGGCAATTTTAGAGGAGAAATAGAAAAAAGAGGAGAAATAGGGGTGTCGAAGAAAATCGAAATTAAAAACAAAACGGACTACTTAATCATTTAAGCATCAGTTGATTCTTCAGCGTCAGCAGTTGATTCTTCAGCGGCAGGGACTTCGGATTCCTTAGCCTCCTCAGCTTCATACTTGGCAAGTTCGGCCTTGGCCTTTTCAATGTTTTCTTGAGTGACTCTGGCTTGATTGTCCTTAAAGTAAGCAACCTTGGCTCTCAAATCTTCAATAGTCTTGGAAACTTCTTCCTTAGACATGGGAACACCAATGTTTAAGTTAGAGAGACCCTCAAGAATAGAGACATCAAGGGAGAACTTTTCCTTGCCAGAAGTAGGCTTGGGGGCTCTCTTTTTATTCTTCTTACCACCATTACCAGAAAAGAAATCACCGAGGTCCTTCTTAATGACCTGAACATTTTCGGGTAATTGTTCGACTTGACGGGTAGCTTCAGCAGCAAAAGCAGAAGGCTTAATGGGAGAAGCAACCGAAGTGGGCTTGTAGGTAGGGTCAAAATGAGCCAAGAGAGTTTCGGCACTGGCAAGTTCGGAACCGAAGGCAGGAGCAGAGGCAATTTCGAGCTTTTCAGCGGCAGCGGCTCTTTTCTTTTCGGCTTCGTAAGCTTCTCTTTCGGCCTTTTCACGTTCAGCACGAGCAGCACGTTCCTCCTTGACGGATTCTCTCCAAGCAGTAAGTCCCTTGTAAAAAGTGTCTTGACGTTCCTTGAGAGCAGCGAAAGCAGCTTCTCTTTCGTTTTGAAGCTTGTTACGTTGGTCGAAAAGAGAGTTTCTGTTACTGTAAAGCTTTTGAGATTCTTCTCTCATGCTATCAAGATTGGCAGTGATTTCATTGTAACGATCACTAAGAGTGTTAGATTCGGTGTTATTAACAGTCTTCTTGAGATCAGCAACTTGAGCCTTTTCAGCATCAATTTCAGCCTGGAGGCTATCAAAGGTAGCAAAGCTCTTCTTGGCTCTCTTCAAAGCTTGAACATCTGCAAGAACCTTCTTTTCTTCGACAAGTCTAAGGCTTCCAGATTCAACCTGTTGTTCATATCTAGCAATTTGCTTTTCAATATCTTCAACAGACTTGAAAGGAACCTTGGCCTTTTGAGTGTTGATCTCCTTAACCTTTCTCTTGATAGATTCATCAATCGATTTAATGGTATCGAAAACCTTACCATTAGTGGCCTTGATAGCTTGCTGCTTCTTCTTGATTTCCGATAATTCGTTTCTTAAAGCCTTTTGTTCTTCAGTGCTGGAAGAGTTACTTGAGAAAGATTTGATCTTATTACGGATAGCTTCAAGAGCAGCTTCCTTGACCTTCAATTCAGCTCTAAGCTTTTCGACGTCAGCCTCAAATTCGGCCTTGTTAGGTTGTTGAACACGGGCCATTTTATCTATGTGTATGTTTATGTGGGGGTGAGGGAAGTTGATGTCTATGATCTAAATCAAAAAAACAAAACAAAGGGGAAATTGTTAGCCAATTTCTTCTAATGATGAGTCAAACTTATCATTCAGGCAAAAATAAAGGAAAAGCCAAGGCAGAATAATGAATTTAAAACTGTCATTCTTGAATTATTACTCCGTTAGGCTCAGAAATTTCATACATTCCGAGTCATTTTGTTGAATTAAATCTTTAAACACCAGAAATAGTCAAAGTTGGCCCAAAAAATTCAAATCAAAACGACGGAACACACTTCAAGTTTTTCAATCTTAATGTTCATTTTCCAGTATTGTATCTAATATTGCCATTGAACATACCTTAAATCTTATCCAATATCAGATCAAAACTTGTTGAATTCTGGGTATGAATTTGGCGATCTCAAAAGGCCACCGAGGGCCAGACCCAGGTATACTGCGATTCAGTAATTAGAAGCATGGGACAAACCGTCGCCAACAGCTGAATGTCCTGGTTAATACGAGCATGAAATTATTATATATGTTTTACATTAAAAATACTTCGTACGTTCCAACTATATTAAAACATTATTGCCAAGAATGAGCTCCACTTCGACCATTACTTATTCTGATATTATCCAACAGGTCACCGAGGATAATGTCGTCGAACGTTTCCCTGAAGTTGTAACTTTAGCTCATGATTCAGCTCCTACTTCCGCGTCGTCTGCCTCCGAGGATAAGGACTTGTTCCGTGGCCATGATGAAGAACAAATTAAACTTATGGACGAAATGTGTATTGTTCTTGACTGGAATGATAAGCCTATCGGCGGTGCTAGTAAAAAGGCTTGTCATCTTATGACCAATATTGACCAAGGCTTGCTTCACCGTGCTTTCAGTGTTTTTTTGTTTAACGACGAAGGTAAGCTTTTACTTCAACAACGTGCCGAGGAAAAGATCACTTTTGCCAACCAATGGACTAATACTTGTTGTTCTCATCCTTTAGCCATTCCTACTGAACTCGGCCATGATCTGGAATCCTCAATTGTTGGTGCTAAGAGAGCGGCTCGTAGAAAGCTTGATCAGGAATTAGGCATTAAGCCTGAATATGTTCCTATCGAAGATTTCAAGTATTTAACTAGAATTCACTATGCTTCGCCTAGCAATGGACCTTGGGGTGAACACGAAATTGATTACATTCTTATTATTAAGGCCAACCCCGTAATTGTCCCAAACTATAACGAAGTCAAAGATATCAAGTACGTCAATGCTGATGAACTTAAGGCTATGTTCAAGAATCCTGAACTTTCTTTTACCCCTTGGTTCAAGTTGATTTGTGAAACTTATCTTTTCAAGTGGTGGGATAACCTATCCAACCTTGATTCCTTTGTTGAAGAGGATATCACTCGCATGTTGCAATAAATTATTTGCTTTTAATCCCTTCAACAAGACATGCTAATGTGTTTAGTTCTCCAAATGATTTCCCTGTCTATATTTCTCACAATCCGTGCCGTTACCCCCTAGAGATAGTCTAGGTTGGCGGTATCATCTACATTATCTACCATGACTGTTATGGGCTTCATACATGGACAATTCTTTAATAATGTGCGTTGCCAAATCTACCTAATTTGAGCCAAACATCCTTTTTTAACTTATTTAAACTATTTAACATATATATATATACGATTATATTCGTACATATAGGCCAATCAAACTAATTAAATATATCACTCGAAAAAACTCAATTAACAAAACAAAAAAAGGAAATAGACACACATTTCTGAAATTAGTATCGGTCTTTTAGGCTTTCATTTTAGGCTTTCATTTCGTTAAGAGGCGGCCCAGTCGTTTTTTTAATCTGGCAAGAAGTCATCTCAACTCCCAAGTAGGAAGCCACCCTTCATCGCGCAATTCTCGTTAATCAGGCCTCATTGGAATATATCCCGCTCGCTGGATAGAAAATGATTTACATTCAATTTATGAAAAATATCAACAATGGATTCTGACCCCACACTAGAGAGATCACAAATTCTAGAGGTAAATACTGAAGCTCTTTGGTCATGGATTACTAAGAACCGAGTAGCATCAGCTACCGAGAATAAAGGTGTGCCGAGCTCCAATAAAGATCAACAGGGGCTGACTCCCAAAAACATAGAGCACAAGCAAACATCTGATAGCAAAACCTTCAGCGATGACGATTCAAGACTAATACACACCTACCAAACATATTTTAATGAGGTATCATTATCCGATACGACAGCACAGGCAGGCCTTCAGGATGACCCAGTAATAAGCCCAATCCATATTACTCTTGTGGAAAGAACACTAGATCTGGAATTATTGATGCCATACAACGCCATTGGCACAAGAAATGTGAACCCACAAAACAGAACAGAAGAACTCATCTCGCGTGATTCGGTGACTAAAGAACTGTCATCAAGTACAGTCTTTCTTAATGCTAGTGATGAAACCGGCCCATCCATAATCGATGTTTTGCTAAAGCCAATTAACAAAAAAGCACCAGTAAAAAAAAAAAGAAGACTTGGCATGAAAAAATTCACAAAGCACGACCAACAAGATGCTAATAACTTTCTTTTCAGTTTTCAGCTTCCCAATTTCAAACTCGTTCTTGATGAATTAAGCCACTTATACAAACTTTTAAAAGTACGATCATATCGAGATGTTCTCACAATCCTCAAACCCTGTTTAAGTTTTAAGTTTAAGGAATCAACTTCAAACGGTGATTTATTTTCAGGTATAATATCTTACTCTGTCAAAATAAACAACACCGCACACCCACCGCATTATAACATAACGAGCTCGATTCCTTTCCGGGAATTTATAATGTATGTATTTTCTTTGCCAGATGAACAAGTCCTAGAGATTACACCACAATACTTTTACCGTACAATATCAAAATCATCTGGTCTCGATCCAAACGTAGTGGCACAGCCCAAAGGTCTTGTGCCTCGTTTATTTCCATATCAAAAAGAATCTTTAAGATGGTGCTTAAATAGAGAAGGGAAAGATTTTGATAAAAAAGGAGATTTGATCGATATCACTCAAGAAATTAAAAATTCGAAACAGGTATCTGAACCACCTTGCGGATGGCGAAAGCTTGAAAATTTTAGTACAAAGAATCACTATTGGGTAAATAAATATACAGGGTGTGTATGCGACGATCGAACCCTAGCTACGTCCTTGAAAGAAACTTCAAATGCGCCTATTGGTGGATTAGGTCTCTTAGCCGAAGAAATGGGACTAGGAAAAACTGTCGAAGCAATTGCCTTAATACTACTCAATAAGCGCGATAGCAAAGAAATAGGGGAACAGGTTTATGATTTTTATTCTGGACGTATGGTAACCAAATGCCATGGTACCCTAGTTATTACACCGTCTAGTATCTGCCAACAATGGCTCAAGGAATTACAAAAACACGCACCTGACTTATCAGTCTTTTTTTACCAGGGTCGAAAGGCATCGTCTATTACTGCTGAACAGTTGATGCAGTTTGATATTGTAGTTACCACATATCCTGTAATTTCTAGTGAGTTTCACTTTGCGCACTACCGACCAGATGATGAAAAAGAGATAAGACGACGAGAAAGAACTCATATATCAGGTTTTGAAGGAAATAACACACCACGAGAGGATCTGAGATCGCCACTTATTCAACTTCAGTTTTGGCGTGTTTTACTTGATGAAGTTCAAATGGTTACCAATAGTGTAACTAGAGCTGCCAAGGTAGCTAGGATGGTACCTCGGGTTCATGCTTGGGGGGTTTCTGGAACACCAGTCAAACGAGATATGTCAGATTTACTAGGGATCATGATTTTCTTGCGGTATGAGCCATTTTCATCTTCTACAGGGTCGTGGGACTCTTTATTAAGATCACCGGAAGATTTTGATGATTTGTTTTCACGTATGACTATTCGCCACACCAAACAGATGGTCGAACACAATATATATATCCCTCCTCAACAGCGTATATTATTATCAATCCCTTTTACTGAAATTGAAGAGGATAATTACCGAAACCTGTTTAATACGTTTCTGCGCCAATGTGGATTCGATGAAGATGGCCGTTTTGTTGATAGACCGGACATAATACCGAGTCAGGAAACAATCGAAGCTGGCATCCTTCAGGAAATGAGTTCATGGTTAACCCGACTGCGCCAAACTTGTGGTCATGCCCGTATCGGCTCAGGGAATCAAAGGGCCTTGGGCGGAGGTGTATTAAAAACTGTCAATCAAGTATTAGATGGTATGTACGCTCAAGCTGTCAAGAATCTATATCAGGATAAACGAACGGTGTGCGTATCTAAGATTGATAGAGGTAGATTGTATGAAACTGTGAAAGATCCAACAGCAGCGTTGGAAGCATGGAATGATGCTATGAAAGAGGTGAAAAATTGCTTGAATGAAATCAAGGCCATTGTAGCTAAGCACGAAGATCTGGAAATATCCCGTAAAAAGATAAAATTATCAGTTAGCCCTTCGCTTGGCGAGACGAAAGAGGAAGCTGAGAATATTGCCGAAGACGATAACGATGAAATGCCTGATGATGATATTGATAATAATTTTGAATCAGAAGAAACCATCAAAGATTACAGATCTCGAATGCGTGGGTTTTTAGAATTATTACATCGTTGTTACTTTTTTATTGCCAGCGCTCATTACCAGCTAGGCACGAAGATTACCGAAAATGAATCTAATAATATTGAGCCAGCCCTTACTAATACCAAAGGATTTATTTCTGGTAATAACAATAATCTAGAACAATTGAAAAGAGAAGCCAACGTATCAGATAAAAGTAGTGGAATAACACAATTTACTGAAATTAACAATCACAAGCTCAAGGAAGAAGAATACTACAAGTTGGCTGAAATGCAGCGTCGAGATATTTTGAGTGAGCCCATCGCCAAGGTTGATAAACTTACTAAAGGCTTGAAAACAAAATCTGATCATAAAGCATTTATTTCGATAGAAAACGCGCTGATTCACCCAGACAAATTTCAAGGTGGAATAGAATCGAAGTACTTTGTGGATAAATTAATCAACCTAGGCGAAGCTCTCAACAGTCAAGGTTGCGTAATTGAAGAGTGGCGAGATAGTATAGTAAATTTTTTATCTAACAGTTTAATTGAAGAGCACAAAGAAACTCCGGATGGGGAGGAATATGGTGAATCACTTAGTGCACAAGAGAACGCCGATGCTTATATCGAGGTCTTAGGTTTGGTTTTGGCGGACAGAAGTGAAGCAATACTAGGTACCTCTGCGCCGAATATAAATAAAAATCCTTTCCGAAAAGAGACAGACAGATCTGATAATGAGCATGGTGGCCTACAAGAAAAACTAATGGTAATACGAAATGAAATCAGACCACTTATAGCTAGTTCAACTAGTCAACCTTGGAAGCTTATCATATCAAATATGCGGTCTTTTTGTACTGGATCATCATACGGAAGGCTAGTCATGGAAACCGAACTAGTAAAAAATATATGCAATATAGCGCAAAAAATGTTTGAGACCCAAAGAGAACAGTTGACTTTACTTCAGAAAGAGCTTGCGTATTTGGGAAATTTGTTTAACGTCCGAGTTGAATATTACAGGCAACTACAGACCTTATCAGATAATGTTATTTCGTATGAGGTTCCAAAAGAACATCTAAAGAACCAGGAAGCATACATTATCAAACAAATTGGAATTCAGCACAAAATTGAGTTTGACTTAGGCCCTAGAATCAATCGACAACATGGTAGACTGAGGTATCTTGACAGTTTGAAGAAGTCGGCTTTAACTACAAATGAAGACAGTCCAGATGATGAAAGATTATGTGTCATTTGTCAGGGCGGTTTCTATATTGGAGCGCTAACTGTATGCGGGCATCAGTTTTGCCGTGAATGCTTCAATGAATGGTGGAAAGCGCATGCAACTTGCCCTTTATGTAAGAAAAGACTGGTTACGGATGAAGTTTACGGTTTTACTTACAGAGCCAAGGACCTTGAGATTCATTCATCTGAAGACATAGATTCCAATCACCATGATGGCCAGACATCGAAGTCAATATACAATAAGCCTGATAGCCGTATATATGACCAACTTAAACGAATCACCTTGAATCGCTGGTACGGGTCAAAAATAGATATGATCGTTAAACATACTATTGCATTAAAACAGAAAGATCCAACCACACAAATAGTTATTTTCTCACAATGGTCCGAAATGCTTGATCTATTAGCGATAGCGTTCAAGTGGAACGGTGTCAAGTATATTGATCAACCAAGTCAAGCTGAAACATTCAAAGAAGATTCAAGTATAACTTGTTTCATTTTACATGCAAAATCTCAATCAGCGGGACTGACACTAGTCAACGCCTCTCATGTTTACCTTTGTGAACCATTGGTAAATACAGCTTTAGAGTTACAAGCTATATCTCGAATTCATCGCATTGGCCAAATAAGAACTACAACGGTATGGATGTTTACTATGGCAAATACTGTTGAAGAAAGTGTTTTGAAATTAACCACAAAACGGCGCCTAAACATATTACAGGAGACGAGCTCAAAGGATATAAATGAACTAGAAATAACCGATGAAACGTTAGATGTGTCAAACTCTAACGATTTAAATCAATCATTGGGGCAAATGGTTGATAACAATAAGAATAACGGAGAAATTGTCGCAGCTAGTGATTTATGGGCTGCTTTCTTCTCCAGCAAGCCAGCATATGATGAAAAATATAATTGCTTTAAATCTTAGTGACAGCTGAAGATGATTTTAAAACATATGTATATTAAATTTATTGATGGATATTATTATTTTTGTTACCTTAATGAAATAACTGCTTTTACAATCCATAAAATATTAACTTACCGTCAGTAGAGCCATTTACCATTTGCTGGGAGCCTGGATGAACTACTACAGTTGATAGCATTTTGGAGCCCCAATCTCGAAGGCTATCACCACGAATTAAGGGCAGAGTAGAAATCCTGTTGAGTAATTCACCATTTAAAACATTCCACACATATATGAATCCATCCTCGCTCCCACTAACTATTTTCGTATTGTTTTGAGCAAATGATGAAAATATTCTATAGTTAGCATTACGATGACCCCGAAATGCCTGCCGCAAAGAACCAGTTTCAACATCAATTAGCCTTATAATACTATCGTGACTAGATGAAAGAAAGCAACCTGCCCTCTTTGGCTCATTCATATAAGATACCGATGTTACAGCATGTCCAATATAGTTTGTAATAACCTGTCCATTTCTAATGTCATAGATTCGGACATTACCATCCACTGAACCCACCAATACCGAGGAACCTTTAAATTCAACCTGAGAAACACTATCCTTAGAATCAGTAATTGTTTGAATACACCTATTAGAGGATGATCGGCAATCCCAAAATTTTACCGTGGTATCATAACTGCCCGAAACTAAAAGATTTCCCGCAATATCTTCAGGTTCGTCATTAAAAGATATCGAACTAACGGAACTACTATGACCACCCGAAGAGTTGCCAAATTTGGAAATTACCTTACCGGTTGATACATCCCAATATAAGATAGTACGGTCGCCACCACACGAAGCAAATTTTGAATTGTCAGCGATTATCGCTAAATCTAGAATTTCATATGCATGCTTAAGAAAAAAAATCATACCTTGTCAGTCAAGACTCAGGCAAATATATTTACAAATAAGTAGCAATAAATAAACTTACGAATTTATAGCACATAATATTCGTTTGCGTCGACGAATTCCATAGTTTGACGATTCTGTCGTTTCCGCCCGTCAGCAAATATTGACCTGTGGAATTATACCTTAAAGCATTAATGGGACCTTCATGAGCCTGATAAAAGTATATAAGGGTCAAAAATTAAACAACATAAAAACGAATAAAAATACAACTGAATGCTTACTTTAAAGTCAGAAATTCTTTTCGAAGGCCATTCAGTATAATCAAACATATCATCATCTACACGTCTAGACTCTTGTCTTGACTAGCCAAACTTGATAACCCAAATGTTGACCCAACATTCTGGTCCCTGCAGTTATGAAGTCATGTGACATATACGATGATTCAACTAATCTAAGTGATGGTACGAAAAGACAACGAAAACTTTTTATAATAAGTAAATAAATAGCTCCATTATCGCTATAAAATTAAATATAAATATGAGAAGTAATACTATTCTAATATCAGAGGACACTGTTATATGATAACTTCATGACAGTTAAACTCTTTAGACTAAAGGTGGGTTGAGTAACCTATTATGGATCAATGATCATGACTACATCAACTATGCTACCAACAGTCGATCAAGATTCTGAATTAGGACTAGTATTTAATAAAGGTTTAACACCAGATATTTCGGTTTCACTGATATTATCCTGAGCAGCGTTCATGCCCAACGACTTGGTCTGAATCGTCTCTGCTAGTACTCCAGAAGCAGGCACAGTAACTCCAGAAATACCACTATTCACAGTAGACAGAGGAGAGACAGGAGCTTCAACACTAGTGACTTTTTCAGCCGAAAGCTTTGGTTCGGGTGTCGATCCATTCTGGGGAAGCTGAGAAGTCAAGGAAACACTTTTACCAATAGGTTCAGGATCCTTTGATTCAGTGATACTTTTTTCATTAACCTTTGTCTCCGAATTTAGCAGAGAATTTCTTTCATTAACCAAATCAGAGGCCTGTGATACAGAAGCTTCTACAGGAACGGGCTCGCTAATTTTTTTACCATTGGTGAGTTCAAGCGTTGAAATAGTATTTTCTTCTTTTGAATTCGCACTTTCTCTCTTTCCCCCCTTATCTTTCGGCATGCCAGCTGGTTCTAATTCAACCTTGATATGCTGCAAATTTTTGTTTTCGATATTTTTGTTTTCGATATTTTTGTTTTCGATATTTTTGTTTTCTAAGTTTTCGGATTCATGTTCATGTTCAAGTTCATGTTCATTTTCATTTTCATTCTCCTCCTCACGTTCATGTTCGTGATCATCTTCATGCTCATTTTCTTCGATATCAGTATTAATAGCAGTAAGCTCATCCCTCTTGTCCTCTAATTCTTTTAAGGCCTTTTCGGCTCTTGCACGTTCTTTCTTCTCACTGGTTGTAAGATTTGGAGAAGAATAAGCAGCCATTTGTTTAAAATACCTCAATTTATCTTCCTCGTACAGCTTTTGGTATAATTTTTTGTCATTATCATTCATCTCTCTCCAAGTCTCAGCCATAGCTTTAGTTAAATCGAAGGATTCGCCAGGCTGTTGCTTCTCCATTTCCGCTCGAACACGATCTCGCTCTAGGTCACAAAAAATAATGTAGGCATTCTGGGGTCGCTTGGGCATATTAGGATCTCGTGGGGGTATATTTCGTTTTCCTCGGGCAGTAGCAGTAGCGACCGGTTGCTGACTTGTAGCAATACCAAGCTCTTCAGTATCTCTCTTTCCACCCTTTCTTTCCTTGATGTTGGAAAGGAGACCTGTTGTCGAAGAGGCATCCGCACTTGTAGAACCAGGAAGAGTATCAGGAATGGATAGGTCACCATTACAAAACTTTAGTAAACTATGCTGGATCGGCGAGCCAGGCGGAGATGGGGTACCATCCGAATCATCGACCTTTAAGAATGTACGTTCTTCCAATTTCTCCAGAATAAAAGCTCGCTCTAGTCGCAGTCGTTTTATGGCGCGCTTAGTACGCGAGATGTTTATAGCAGCTGATTCATTAGTATCTTCAATTTCTCTGATTCTTCGCTTGAGTTCCTTACACTTTTGTTTGTACTTCATCTCTGCACAACCGAAATCATTGTTAGTGAGAATCAGAACCAAAGTCAAACCAAACAACACAACATACCTTCGGTCTCAAGTACCGCCGGAACAACTTGAGCCTTTGATGCAGATGATGCAGGAGTCTTCATACTATGTTAATTGTTATCTAATCGGTATTTAATCCTCCTATAGAACTTTAACCGTCCTTATCTATCTTTTCCTACCAAACTCCAAAAACCTTGGAAGCACATCCAATGGCCCATTTCCATCACCCCCTCGCAGAAGGCCGGTTCCGGGTAACACCTAACCCTCGATGGCTCTTACTGTAGTGAAAAAAAAATTTAATTCCCTATACTAAAACCCGAGACAAAATAAATAGCTGGCCTTTCGCTGTCCAAGACATCTTTTTAATATTCTTTTTTTTCTCGGAGTACTGGTTGATTATTATCCACTCATACCTTACTTTCCCACAAAACATTTAAAATGGCCGCTCAACTTTTAGATTTCACCAACGCTGAACAATACTTGAACGAGTACAAAGAACTCGATGGTATTGATATCAAGACCCTCATGGACTCCAAGACCAGAGGTGGTATGACTTATAATGATTTCTTGATGCTTCCCGGTAAGATTGGTAAGTAAAGATAGATATTTAGCGATCAAATTAAATTTACAAGCTCTGGATATATTTGTCAACGTTGTTCGATATTTGCTTTTGTGGTCTGGAAACAGATTATGCCAGCAGAGCCAGACAAGCAAATTGAATATGATTAGCTTTTAGCTTTATTTTGATTGATCAATATCTAACCATTAATATCTCCTAATTACTCAGATTTCCCTGCCAGTCTTGTTTCCCTCGAAACTAAGCTTACCAAGAGAATCACCTTGAAGACCCCTCTTGTTTCTTCTCCTATGGACACTGTTACTGAAGCTGATATGGCTATTCACATGGCTCTTCTTGGTGGTATTGGTATCATTCACCACAACTGTTCCGCTGAAGAACAAGCTGCTATGGTCAGAAAGGTCAAGAAGTATGAAAATGGTTTCATTTCTGACCCTGTTGTTATCAAGCCCACCGTCACTGTCGGTGAAGTTAAGGCTCTTAAGCAACAACTTGGTTTCTCTGGTTTCCCCGTTACTGGTAAGTTTTTCCCCTTACACCACTAATTTTTCTTCTAGTATTTTTTTTTACTTTTCTTGATTGAATCAGCCCACCTAAGCTTCAAAATTCTTGTTTCGTTCTCTAAATGATGATTTTGTTTTATATAACTTTCGTTCTTCCGTATCGACTAACCGTCTTGTGGAGATTTTTTTTAACTGATAATATTTTACAAATAAGAAATTTGGTTTGGTTGGGTTTGACCTTTAAGATCTGGAAATGAATTAGATGGTAAAAGTTTTTTTAAACATTAATACTAACAATTCATATATAGAAAACGGTAAAGTTCCTGCTAAGCTCCTTGGTATCATTACTTCCCGTGATATTCAATTCCACGATGATGACTCCACTCCTGTCTCTGAAGTTATGACCACCAATCTTGTTACCGCCCCCGAAAACATCGAACTTGTTTCTGCTAATGAGGTTCTTAGATCTTCTAAGAAGGGTAAGCTTCCCATTGTCAATAAGGAAGGTGATCTTGTTGCTTTGTTATCTAGAACTGATTTACAAAAGAATCATAACTACCCCAACGCTTCCAAGTCCTTCGACTCCAAGCAACTTCTTTGTGGTGCTGCTGTTGGTACTCGCCCCGATGACAGAGAACGTCTTACCAAGCTTGTTGCTGCCGGTCTTGATGTTGTTATCCTTGACTCTTCCCAAGGTAATTCTGTTTTCCAAATTGAAATGATTCAATGGATCAAGGCTACCTTCCCTGACCTTGATGTTATCGGTGGTAACGTTGTTACTCGTGAACAAGCCGCTTCTCTTATTGCTGCTGGTGCCGATGGTCTTCGTATTGGTATGGGTTCTGGTTCCATCTGTATTACCCAAGAAGTTATGGCTGTTGGCCGTCCCCAAGGTACCGCTGTCTACAACGTTTGTCAGTTTGCCAACCGTTTCGGTGTTCCCTGTATGGCTGATGGTGGTATTCAAAACATTGGTCACATTACCAAGGCTCTTGCTATTGGTGCTTCCGTTGTCATGATGGGTGGCCTTCTTGCTGGTACTACCGAATCTCCTGGTCAATACTTCTACCGTGATGGCCAACGCCTCAAGGCTTACCGTGGTATGGGCTCTATTGAAGCCATGGAAAAGACTGGTAAGGAAGAAAACGCTGCTACTTCTCGTTATTTCTCTGAAGGTGACTCTGTTTTGGTTGCTCAAGGTGTCAGTGGTTCTGTTCAAGATCGTGGTTCTATCTGTAAGTTTATCCCTTACTTAACTTCTGGTCTTCAACATGGTCTTCAAGATATTGGTTCTAAATCTTTGAAGGATCTCAGACAACAAGTTGATGATGGTAAGATCAGATTTGAATTCCGTTCCGCTTCTGCCCAACTTGAAGGTGGTGTTCACTCCCTTCACTCTTACGAAAAGAGACTTCACAACTAGTGTTATTAATGTATGTTAGTTTTGTTTCCTTTGTTAACCTTTTCGTGTGTTGATTTTTTCATTTCGAGCTTCCACATTGTGTATAGCATCTGAATTGTATATTATTAGTTTAATTATTTTTTTTATTTATTTTTTGTTGGTTTCGGTATTTTATTTTATATATATTGGCTCAGGATTTTTGACCCTCGATGAGCTTATTCGTTGTTGAATATATTAATTTTTTATACATCACACCTCTGGGAAACCTACGGAGCGTTCAAATTACCATTCAAATTAACGATTAACAATATGCTGAAAGATCTGAAGTTATCGTTTAGTAAGCACTTTTTACTAAAAATCAAGCATTAGTTAAAAATGATGCATAATTAAACGAACGACAATGCTTCCTAGAAGACACAAATGGGAGGCAGATGAATATAGAAAAGAGTACAGATGAAGAAAAAAAAAGTGAGAGGGACTCCCTAGATTTGAATGCAAAGAAAATAATATTTCATATATATTGTACAGGTAAAGAAATTAAATAAAAAAAATTAATATGCGGAGTGTTTCGTCCATAAGTAATAAAACGAAAAATTTATAGGATTGAATTGATAAAAGGAAAAGATTAACAAAAAACAAAATCTTTAAAGTAGGTCAAGAATTAGTAAACAAACAGTAGTGACGGAAAAGGCGAAGATACGGTGACGTTGATTAATCTATGATAAATTGGTATGTCTTTGTCGTAAACCGTCGAAGGTGAGTATAATGGCGAGAAGTATGAATAATGTGAGCGGGGTTGTTAAAGCATTTAAAAGTCACCAACGGCAACCTTGTTGCCTTTATTGTTATTGGCCTTCACATCAGCAATAACTTGGTCAAGAATGCCAGCAGAGGCAGCAACCAAACCCAAGAAAGGCTTGGAAGGATCCAAGACACGGGATAAGTATTCAGGGTGGTATTGAGCGCCAACCATGTAAGGGTGATCATTAGATTCAAGAATTTCCATTCTTTCACCCTTATCATCCTTACCAATGAAATTGAGACCAGCTTTCTCAAGAAGGTCAATCATCTGGGGATTAACTTCATATCTGTGTCTGTGACGTTCGTTAACACTATCACCGCCTCCGTAAAGGGCGCGAATCTTACTATTTTCAGAACCAGGTTGGAAAATGGAAGGACGAATACCAAGTCTCATAGTACCACCAAGGTGAGTCTTTGAAATTTCAGGCATGTAAACAATAACGGGGTTTTTGGTAGTTTCATCTAATTCGATAGAGTGAGCATCGGCAATACCACAAACGTTACGGGCAAATTCGATGACGGCAATTTGGAAACCAAGACAGATACCAAGGTAAGGAATCTTGTTTTCTCTAGCGTACTTGCAGGCCGCAATCATACCTTCAGTACCGCGGGTACCGAATCCACCAGGGACAAGGATACCATCGGAGCTAGTCAACTTAGCCCAAGCTTCGGTGTACTTAACGTTATTGGAAGCTTCGGTTTCCTTATCTAAATCGGAGGCTTCAATCCACTTGATGTCCAAAATTCTTTGACATCTTAAGGAAGAGTGCTCTAAAGCCTTAATAACAGAGAGGTAAGAATCCTTCAAGTTGGTATACTTACCAACAAGAGCAATGGAGACAGTTTCGGAGACCTTTTCGTTAGCAGAGGTAAGAGCCTTCCAGTTAGTGAAAAGAACTTCACCCTTCTGCTGTCTAGCGGGAGCAACTTCAATATCAGTAAGATGAAGGCGCTTAGTCAAGTAGCCAAGGAAGTTCTGTTCGGCAATGAGAAGGGGAACATGATAGGTAGAAGGAACATCATGAACAGCAATAACTTGTTGAGGGCCAACATGACAGAACATAGCAATCTTTTCAATAGCAGCAGGATCGAGTTCTTCGAAACATCTACAGGCAATAACATCAGGGGTCAGTCCTAATGATCTTAAGTCCTTGATAGCAGCTTGGGTAGGCTTAGTCTTTTGTTCACCATGGATTACGGGGACAAGTGACACATGGATAAGGGCAAAGTTTTCTACACCAACTCTGAATTGGAATTGACGTAAAGCCTCAACAAAAGGAGCAGATTCAATATCACCAACGGTACCACCTAATTCAATAATACACACGTCGGGTTTCTCATTGGTATCGTCAACAGGGATGACGGCGACACGCTCAATCCAATCTTGGATAGCATTGGTCAAATGAGGAACGACTTGGACGGTTTTGCCAAGATAATCACCCTTTCTTTCCCTTTCAATGACATGTTGGTACATCTTACCAGTTGTAATATTATGATCTCTGGTTAAAGTGATGTTGAGGTAGCGTTCGTAGTTACCCAAATCCAAATCGACTTCGCCACCATCATCAAGGGTGAAGACTTCACCATGTTCGAGAGGACTCATAGTACCAGCATCAATATTCATGTAAGGATCAATTTTGATGGAAGTGACCTTCAAGCCAAGAGTTTTGAGGAGCAAACCAGTGGAGGAAGCAAGCACACCCTTACCAATACCACTGATAACACCACCAGATACGACAACGTACTTCATTTTTGAAATAGTCTTGTTGATTAAATTGAAAATGGAGACAAGAAAAAAAAAATGCAAAAGCCCGGAAAATCTAACTAACCACTATAACAGAAACTAAGTTAACTGGAAGGTAATGTCAAATCAAACAAGTTTTGATGGTTTGATAAAAACGGCGATTGGGGGGGGAATGAAAAGAAGAAAAAAATTGAAAAAAAAATGAGGTTCGATATATCTAGATCGAGCCCCGAAAAAAAATTCGGAAAATCTCCCAAAAAACGGTTTCCAAAAAGCAACGAGAGAAGGAGCCTTGACATGCTGATATAATATATGACCAAGTTTTTTACCCGGCCTGGTATATACCGTTAAGCACGGTGTCTATTAGTGTAGATAAGGGCCCGCGGGAATCATTTGTTATCGCGGAGGATCGATTAAAGATTATGGAAACAAGGTCATCACGAATAAAAGGGAAGAGCCCTGTTGATACACAACAGGCTTGCGTGATTGGTAATTGTTGTTTTAAGAAATACTCAAAGATATATCACTGGATATACTTACATGTCCGAAAGTAGCCCGTTATTAGTTTCAAAGGGGTCATCGTCATCGGTATCACCTTTGTCCCCGTTATCATCACCTTCATCATCAAGGCCAACGACTAGCAAGGCCAATGATCCTGATACCCCCCATGCTCATTTGTCATTTGTAAATAAGGGGAATTTAGGGCGCAAGTCTATTGGTACGGAGAATATCAAATCGATGACTAGCCGGGGAGGTGCTGCTAATGAAGATGCTAGTAGGGCGGGAAGTAATACTACAAGTCGACCAGGAAGCAGTTCTGTAAGTAGTCACAGTATTCGATTGACGCCGTCACAGAGCAATCCACCCGTAATAAGTCACAGATTAGGCCCTCAGCGAACGTCGCGGACGACTCAGAAACTAAAACTACTGCCTGATGAGCCCAATTTGGACGAAACTCATTCCATTGATGAGGCCGCTGACCGTGGCGTCTACTCTCAAGTGACGCGGATCAAAGACGCGTCAGCTCGTAAGGATGCTGAGCGATTGGGTAAGGCACACCGTAGTGTGCTACCTCGAGTCACAGCCTACTGTACAGCCAGTAATTATCGAATGAAAGATATGACCAAATATTTGAAATCGCGTAAACATCGACAAGCTAATCCAAAACTATTTGATGAGTGCCTCTATACACCTTATAGTTATAGTCAGGGCTCTGAACATGACCGCCGATCGAATACGGTGTCTGGAGATTTTTTGATCAGGCTGGATGATGAAGGTGGGGATATTCATGTTAATCCTGTGGGCCGTAGTGATATTTTTGTTTTCGATTATGGCGTAGTAGTCATGTGGGGATTTCGTGAAGATGAAGAACGCCGTTTTTTAAAGGAACTAGAGCGTTTTGAAGTAGAGAAATTGGCCGATGAAGATACGCAGATTGAAGAATTCAATTACTACGTTACCAAGAGTTATCAACCCCGAATTTATAATGATTTTATCACTCTGAGAGATAACTCCAATTACATGATTAAACTTTCTATTTCGCACGCTCTCGCGCAATCTGTCAAAATCTCCTTGTTTGAGGAGCTGGTCGACAATACCATTGAAGATACACAGGACTTTCCGGAAGAAATTGCACTCACCGGTAAGATCAACATGAATCGGAAAGATATCATGAAGAGTATTGGTGAGCTATTTATTCTCAGGATCAATATTAACCTACATGGGTCTGTTCTGGATAGCCCCGAATTAATGTGGGCTGAGCCCCATTTGGAACCCATTTACCAAGCGGCCCGAGGCTACTTGGAGATTAATCAACGAGCTTCACTGCTGAATCAACGGTTGGAGGTTATTAATGATCTATTACAGATGCTAAAGGAACAGCTCAGCCATAGTCATGAGGAAATTTTGGAGTGGACCGTTATTATCTTAATTGCGATTGAAATTCTGATTGCGGTTATTAACGTATTTGTGGATCTCTACGCAGAGTCAAAATAGAAAGAAGTGAATAAAAATATATTTCGATGTATATAAAAACACATATCAGCATATATTTGTTTTCTTATAATATGCCTATATAAAAGAGCCACTTTGAAATTCCCTTGCCCGAGGGTTTAGACAACCAAAAAATTCTATAACACCTATTAAAAAAAGCCAGTGCGGCACAAGTGATATAAAGCGAAAAAAGAAAACAAAAGGAAAAGACAAAACAGACCGAACAACGGTTAGGAACGTGTCAAGTGGCCAACATATTCATGGCTCACTAAGACTTGGCGTTCCTTGACCATAGAGGTCAGTTTAATAAGCCAAGACCATGCGAAGTTGTCCGTTTTGCATGACTTATTCAAACCACAGATAGCGTTATTGATGGTCTTCAACTCTTGGGAATCGGACAAGATATGGTTGGGGTCATGATGGGCTAATAATAGGATATTTTCTTCCTTAGCAAAGGAAATCAAACTAGGAGGCAAAACACAGCAATCAATAGCATTGACATGATTTATAATAGGCTTGATAATTTCATGATCAGCTTGGTTGATCATAGTGATTAAGCTAGTTAGATGGCGGGTATTTAACTCGGCAATACCAAAGTTGGCGCAGAGGTTAAGCTTTCGACTGTAAGAGGTGAATTGTTGCCAAATTTCAAAAACGCGAGCGGGTGAAATATGGCACTGAGCTTCATCATCGTCAGCGTCTTCGTCATCATCTGAAAACTCCAGGCCCTGGATGGATAAACTCAGGACTTCAATGAGGGGGCCAGGTTTGACGTTGGGTGTGGCTACCACCTTAAAGATGGAGGTATGGACCTGGTCCAAGATGGCCTTTATAGAATCACCGGTAACATCAGCGGGAACAAATAGTTTACCTCTGACCTCTGTGTCTTCGTCCAAGGAACAGTGGCTCTGGTCATTGAAAATTGTCAAATCGGGCTGGCTCGCAAGGTCAATACAGCCATGAAGTTTAGTGTACGCCTGAACGGCATTCACTAGTGAGTCGGCAATGGAGATGGTAGGCTTGAGAAAGTTGTGCAAGATGTTACCCGAAAAAATAGTAATGGAAGGAGTAGAAGTTGACATAATGAATAAATAAGGAGAGTTGGTGAGTGAATAATTGAGGCAAAATTCACAGTAAGCGTGTATAAGAGAAGCGGGAAAGGACTATCCTGATGAAGAATGCATATCTGTTTCCAAACCGCACCGTTGGGACTACCAAGACCTCCACATTTTCTAATCTCATGTGTCTTCATCGTTGTGAAGTGTCTAAATTGGTCCGTATTTTTTCTTTCTTGTAATCAACTCTTTTTCAATTTTTTTATTCTCGTTTGGAATAGATTAAAAACACATATTTGTTCCTTTTATATTAGTATTTGTTTATTTGTTTAGAGTATCCGTCAATGAGTGCCTCTTTTGCCTCTCCTCACCCGCGCTCGCTAACTACAAGGCCAGCGCCGTTGCTCCAAATGAACAACTCTGATAGTCTTATCGGAACAGCTCTTGGTCCTCCGCAGCCGTTTAGCCGATCTCATCTACTACAACAGCGTCACACCCTAGATTCTTTACATCAGCGGCCCCTGCGGGCAGCTTTGTCCAATCGAGCACTGGGCAATACGACCACTTCCGACGATTTTGTAGGTCCGTCTCCTCCTACGCCAGCGCCGTCACCTATTCCTCATTTATTCCATACTGAAGGCCGTAGTTACCCAAATGAAGATAATCATCGGGTAGGGGGCGTTGTTAACGCTTCGTCGCCAGGTCTGACGTCGTTTGGGTCGTTCCGGTTTGCGACAACGCCAGGGGCTTCCCCGACAGCTCGTGGTGCTGCGAACCTTGGCGAAATTAACAATGTTCAAAATAATGAAAACTATCAAGAGGGCCATACTGGATTTGTAGTGATACCGTCTAGTAGTGATGATGATGTCGGCACTAATACAGGCGCTTCTGTCAAGGCCCTTGCCCCCTATTCTCCCGATGCGGACAATTTCTCTCGGTCATTCGGCAGTGGACTTGAACTTTTTGATTCGATCAAATTTCAAGTGCTTAATCTCAGTGATCAGGAGCGCCGGATATTTTTAAACCAGTTGATCAATGTATTACCCCATCAGAATCTCTCTTTTCTGCAAGAAAGTATTAGTCCCTTGCTCAAACGAGACCCCTTTCAGGTCCTGCCACATGAACTCTCTCTACGCATTTTATCTTATATTGATGATCCATGTACTCTAGGGAAGTCATCCCAGGTATCACGGCTCTGGCACTTGATCCTCAATGATGATCAGACCTGGAAAATTCTATGTGAGCGTCATCACTACCGTCGGTTGTCGGCCGCGCAACGCATCACCACGAACCAATCCACTCGGCTACAATCCATTGTCAATCGGGTGGGGCTTATGGGCGGCAAGTCTGATCGAGGGGGTAACCTATCCGGTGTTGGAGTCAATACCGGAGGTACTAACAGTAGTATTGTGGGGCTAAACCATAATGCTAATCTTATGGAATCTATATACGATTCTTCAGCTACGCGACGCCTCATGCCCACATCTTACAAGACGCATTTTAAATATCAGTATTTAGTGGACACTGCCTGGGCCTCAGGGGGTCGGTTAGCGGCTCGACATGTCACAGCGGATCAGGGCGTGGTTACCTCTATGCAACTGTGCGGACGGTATATTGTTGTTGCGTTGGATAATAGCCGGATATATGTGTTTGCTGAGGACGGACGATTGATTCACACGTTGTTTGGTCATGTGATGGGGGTCTGGGCTATCACAGTACACGGCGATACTTTGGTCAGTGGTGGATGTGATCGTGATGTGAGAGTATGGGATCTGAAGTCGGGCAATTGTTTGCAGATTTTAAGGGGCCATGCGTCGACAGTCAGATGTTTGGTGATGGCGGATGCCCGCACGGCAATTTCAGGATCGCGCGACAATACTCTGCGGGTGTGGGATATAGAACGTGGTCAGTGTCTAAGGGTTTTAGAGGGCCACCAGTCGAGTGTGCGCTGTTTGGAGGTTGTTGGGGATATTTGCGTTTCGGGCAGTTATGATTACACGGCTATTGTGTGGCGGGTATCGGATGGTGCGCGACTACATACGTTGGTAGGCCACTTTTCTCAGATCTATTCGCTGGCGTTTGACGGTAAACGTATAGCTACGGGTTCTTTAGACACTTCTGTGCGTATTTGGGATGTTAACACGGGTGTATGTCTTTCAGTGTTACAGGGGCACACGTCCTTGGTGGGTCAATTACAGATGAAGGATAACATTATTGTCAGTGGTGGCTCCGATGGGGCTATTCGTGTGTGGGATCTTAACAAGCTAGCGTGTGTCCATCGGCTGGCGGCGCATGACAATAGTGTAAACACGTTACAGTTTGACAATGATCGAATTGTATCGGGTGGCTCTGATGGGCGGGTGCGCGTGTGGGATATGCACACTGGGCACCATATCCGTGACTTGAGCACGCCCTTTGATTCTGTGTGGCGTGTAGCTTTTACGGAGGAGAAGGTTGTCATTCTGGCCAGTCGGCGGAACCGAATTCATATTGAACTGATTTCGTTCAGTCCGCCGTCCGATATGGCGCTGGACGGCGATGACGATGGCGGACTGCACGATTTTTGGCGCAAAGCATCGCGCAGTCGTCAGGGTAGCTCTCGGCAGTCTCGTTTGGCGTCTGAACCAGCTTCGGGGGCGTTTGCCAGGCTGGCGTCTGTGCCGGCTGCCAGTAATGGGCTGGGCCGGTTTGGAGACGGTACGTCTAGTGGGACGTCTGGGCTGGGTGCGGACACTGAGATGATGGATGCTGATTCAGAAATGTACCGGTCATCGGCGGGGGGTGGGAATGGGCGCCATGAGGAGGTGGTTGACCCATTGGAGATGCCACGGGGGGCTGAAGGGTCTAGGGACAATTCTGAGGATTTTGAGATGTTATAATAGTTTACATAGAGTGAGACAGAGCTAGACACAGATAGAGCACTGCATGTATTTATGATTTTAATTACTTTTGGTTATTTGCGAATTACGTTCTATAAACGACAGGCTGTTATAGATATACTATAAGCGGCAAACTGTTTATGATTACACTGATTACACTGATTACACTGATTACACTGATACACTGGACCCCCGAGGGTTTACATTATAGACGAGCGAACGAGGCTTAGTTCACTGGGACTCTGACCAAGTCGTGACCATTATCCCTGGCGCCAGATGGAGGTTGCTGGAGTCCGGGGAAAGCCGTTTGCTTGGTAAAAGGCGGGTTGACCGTTGGGGTGTGCCGGCGGTCAGGAAAGGAAGCCGTCAAAGTTCCGTATTTTCGGGGTTCATTTGGCGGGGTAGCTGATCTTACGGCGTGCGGCGGTGGAAACCGACCTTCTGAGATGGCCGTTGAGGTAGGGCTGGAGTCTAAGCCATACCTTGGACGGACGCATTGTTGGGTCGAAGCAGGGCGAGAGTATATATTGGCCCACCTCCACCTTGGTAAAGTTTAGAATCTTGAGACGATAATGACCATGTGGTTTTTTGCTTGCTTGCTGTCCTTTCTGTGCACTTTTGCCAGTCTCTTTGCTAGTCACTCTTTGCCAGTCACTCTTTGCCTCCTGTCAGCTCTCAACCCCACCACCGCTGTTTATCAATATATTCCAGACACGCCTATATCTGTCCTACAGCACTCTCGGCTGCCGACCGTCCCATGCCCCCAAACCAGAAACTAGGGTCCTGAAAAGTAAACAGCAGCCGGGGTGCGTCTTCACGTGGGGGGACTGGCGGCCAAGACCGTCCTCATGCCTCTTACGTCAGAGGTCGTACCGGACCGAGGCGGGGGAGACGAGCCAAATGCCGAATTACGCAAATCTGTTTTTGTTTTTTTCTTCTTTATTTTTTTGCTTTTTCTTTTTCTTTTCCTTTTCCTTTTCCGTTTCGGTCACTTGCCGTGTCTTGTTTTGCGGAGATGTTGTGGCCTGTCTCAGATTCTGTAGCAAGGCTATTATTGCCCTGCATGCGTGCATTGATTTAGGTTCCCCTACACACCGCATCTTGGTGGGGGAATGGGCTGTTGTGTCGGCACGGAGATTAATGGTCTGGGGTTTATAAACAACCCTTTACCGGTTGTTTTTTTTTTTTTGTTTTAAATTGAAAATTCGAAATTTTGGATGCCCGGTTATACCCCAATACTTGTATAGCTTTGTATATAATTTCCTACTGTACCAGAGAGATTTAGCTTTCAATTTTCTCGTTTTCTTCTCATCTCCTCCCCCATAATAATGCCCCCATCTTTACCACAGTCCCATAGACCACCCCACATCCCCTGCGCCGAAACCCCTGCCATGCCCGACTACAACACCGTCCTCTCCGAACTCAACCTGGCAGTCGACCTCCTGCTCCAAACCAACTCGCGCCCCAAGCCCAACCCCGCCTATCGCCCGCCAAATAAACCGTCCTACCATGCCCCGCTCGAGTCGCTCGAGTCGCCCGACTTGCATTTCTACAACACCCACCCGGCAGCCCCAACCAGCGCCCAATCGGGCTTTGTTCCTGCCCTACAGGCCCCCCCTTTCTCTATACCCCAGCCCGTCGAATCGCCTCGGAAACTCTACTCGGCCCATTCGGCCAAATCCGCGACAGACCGCACCCCCGCCCTGGCCACACCCAGCCTCAAGGACGGGCGCAAACGACGAACCAGTCGGGCCTGCGATAGATGCAACAAACTCAGAACCAAGTGCGACGGCAAAAAACCCTGCCAGCATTGTGTTGGCCTTAACCTGGTCTGCGAGTATCTGAGAACCCCGCTGCCCCGTGGCAAGGCTTCACTGAAATACCTCAAAGGAATGAAAAACACTAATGCCAAAACCGCAAATAGCTTAGAAAAGTCCAAAGTGGATCAGAGCAAACCAACCAAAAACAAAATCGCCAAATATCACAGCTCATCTATTCCCTCATCTCGCAATTGTTGGCCGCCCAAAACCTTTTCAACCAACCTTAGCTCGTCGTGGGCCTCATCAAAGGAACGGACCCAATTCGAACTAAATCAAAAACAAGTCGCATCAATTAAAAAAAATGAACCACATCATGCTTCAACAAAAACGTTACTACAAACCCCAGTCGACTTGTCCTTCACCAACAAGGACTCTACTCTATCTGCACTATCTCCGTCTCCAGTGTCGTTTCACTCACCCTGCTCATCCAATTTCAACTGCCAAATCGAATCTTCACCCGATGTTATTTTCGCCGATGATAGTTTCGATTCCCCTCCTCATCATAACATCGCCCCGTTTACCTCATCCTCCTCTTTACCACACACTACAAAACCCCATGTCACCAATAATACCCAGCATAATGGCATGGTATCAGACAACAGTTATCATGTCGGCCCTGATGCTAAGGGTTGCAGCATAGCTAATACAAGTAGCCCCGCTAATAATGAACTATCGCTCTCGTTACAGCTAGGCTGGCCCAAAAAGATGCCTTACAGCCAGCCTAGTAAGTCTGATGCATTGCCTGTAAAACTGGCACCCACTGATAATCTATACAGTATGACGGGTAACGAAAACCTCTTTGGAAATTTTCCCCCTTCTCCGCCCTCGGGGCCCGATCATGATTTTCAACTGGGCGAAGTTTTTAACAATAACAAACACTTCAATCTGACATCTGACGGAAATTATCTTCAATCGTTCGATAGTGATTGGTACACGTGGACAGCCTCGAACGAAGACCTAGATCTTTCGAGATCTAACTTACTACTAAACTTTCCATATAGGTAATCTCTTAGTCTATTGTATATTTTGAAAATATAATTTAGATATCTATCAGCTAAATTATCATTAAACTTTACGAAAAAGTGTATTTTTAGTTATAAATAAATTTTATGAAAAAAGTATTGTTTAGGTATAAATAAATTTTATTAAAGCCACAGAACTGGATTTTTTTTAAATAAATAGAGTTAACTATAGGGCAGTATAGTCAAATTTAAGATTGACCTAAGCCATAACCAATCTGCGGTAACCACCGTTGATTCTACAGTTTTCTTGGTGCTTGGCCATGGCTCTTTGGATTTCAAGAGGGTCTTGGTTGTCTTCGGGTTCTTCCCAACCGAGGTACTTGTTGGTGTAGTTGGCAACAAAGTCAGGGTCAAGAACTTCAATTCTCTTACCGTAGGCAGTAACCTTCTTCCAGTCACGGTGGACATTGTGAAGGGTGGCAGAGAAGTAAGCGAAAGATCTTTCAAAGATACGTTGGTTCAAGTCAGTTCCCATTTCAGTCTTGAATCTGCAGTAGTCACTGAAAGCCTCATTGGGGTCATTGATAACGTAGTCAGTGGCACGCTTAATAGCACGCATGAAAGCTTCAGTTTCCTTGGGGTGGGCAGCGAGCCAGTCATCGTTACCAATGTACAAAATAGTACAGAAACAACAACAACCCAAACAAGCTAACTCGTCGATTCTCATCATCTTGGCGCCACGGGGGTCCTTACCTTGAGACTTTAAGTGTTCTTCAAGCATAACTTGTTGGACGTTTTCAATACCAATACCGGCGTGGATGCTGCCGTCAATAATGTCACGGGCAACGTTCATACCACAACGAACGGCAGTGTAGTCATCAGGGGTCATACCGTAGTGCTTGGTCAATTCATCTAATTGAATCTTACCGAATTCACCAACGTAACCGATACGCTTACCCTTGAGGGATTGGAAGTCGGTAATACCAGACTCTTCAAGGTAAAGAATACCAGTGAAGGGTTCATCTAAGAGGGAACCAATTGAGGTGACAGGGTAGTTTCTGGCCTTGGCCTTTAAAAAATAAGAAAATGACAAAGTTAGTAAACACTTTACTCTAAATACAAATATTTAATGTTTAAAAAACTTACAGCTAAGGTGTGAATCATAGCCTTGAGACCAAGATCGGCCTTACCAGTACCAATGAGTTCGGTGACATCACTGGGGTTGGAGGGTTCAAGAATGGCAACATCAATACCTTCTTCCTTAAAGTAGCCCTTGGATTGAGCTAAGTAAATAGGGGCGTGGTAAGGGGTGGCTTGCCAGTTGAGTAAAAAGGTAATCTTGTTGGAGGACACTGTATAATGAAGAGCATATGGGTTAGTATTATTTCGCAGAGAATAGCAAACTTTGGCAGACACATACTTGTTGTTTATTGAGTGGTTGCTTTTGTTGTAAGAAACTATAGGGAAAAGGTAAATGAAGTAAGTTAGCGAAATTCACCGCCTTTTTATATCTTTTTTCTTTCCGCTAAATTATCCGATAAATCAAAAGTTTGATTGAAACAACGTGCATGCACAACCCCGAATGACGTGTAGTTTAGGAGTCCGATATCTGTTCATACAATCAGCCAGCCAGAAGCATTAAAGTCGTACCACAACTACAGCGCTCATTCTATACATTTCCGGCAAAAGAACAAAAAATTGCTCAATTGGGCATTGAGCTGGTATTACTGGTATATCTCGTCGATCGTTCAATGATAAGTGTCCTGCTCACAACTTTGATATTGGAAACCTGCATGAATATGTTTCAAAATAGCGGTATATAGGCCGCCATATGGAGTCATGATGTGACTATGCACGAGTTTTGGAGTCGTTGGAGTCACGTTCGGAGTCCGTTTATGTGTGTGTGGTTGGAGTCATTGGAGTCTCTGCAGACCAACACCTGCAGTTGAATCAGGATTAATACGCCAGTTCTTAATTCTTGACGTCTGTTTATTCGTCAATTAAAATAAAAGGTACAAATAAAATTCATTAAAGCTTTTTTTCAAGTCTTTTCCATTTCTTCTAATCGAAACACGCTTCTTTTTTTTTTGTTGTAAAAAGAAATGGCAAGATCATCTGATATTGGGGGAGTAATACGACTCAACACTCTTGACTCACGTCTTTTCAAAACTAGTGACTGGGTTGATTGGGTTAGAGGGATATCTAGCCACATGCAACTGAACCAACTGATTGCTTCAGTAAAATGAGGCCATAACCACGGGGCATAGTCTACCTGGCCTACGAATTAGAGACATTGCCCAGTACCTCCCGCCCCAGCCCCAAGAGTATTCTCTGTTTTCTCTGAACTGGTGTAATCTACAAGGTTCCTAATTCTTCTTGACGAGCGTAGCTTTCAAAAAAAATAACTAACATTGGCGCCAGCCATGATTTTTGAAGCCCTTTTAGTTTCTATCAATGGGTATTCAAAACACTTTTTTTGTGTAAATATATATATATACAATTCTCGTTATATAATACAACCTTGAGTCGAAAGCGAAGCTTATTACTGGTTCGCTTCCTTAGCCGTAGTTAACATGAATATGGTACTCTAGTCAATCAGTATTTAGAACAGGGTAATCCATTACTTTATACCGTATATGTTTTGTATAAGCCAAGTATCAAGTGGCAATAGTCATACACTACTGATTCTTTACAAAACAATCTACGGTTTTTGATTGTTGCAAGAAGAGCCAGCCTGCTTTACGCCTCGTTTTCACCCATTTCATTTCAAAGCTAAGTTTGGTCCTATCATGTGGAATCTATTCGGCATAGCTATCTTTTGTTTCCTTTACGTTTAGAATCGTGAAAATTCTTTTAGTTATGATGTTCTCTTTTTCAATTATTACCATCTAGATATTGTGAAGCCTTTTCTCTCTAATCCTGATTTAATTTACCCGGATTAATTTACTTCATGATTATCATTTTTAAAACTTAAAGGGGAGTAAATTATTTAATTTAGTTTACTTTTTCAGTATAGTTGAAGCAAAAGTGTAACTTTCTCGATTTTTGGTGATGCATTTAATTTTGTTCTTTCAATTTTGAAACTGATATGTTTGAAAATATTGATAAATATTGATATTTTTCCCATTTAAGTGCCTGATTTTATGAAGTGTTTACTTGATAAATTTTGGTCAGTTATGTAATTCTTATTATGGTTATTGTACCATAAAATTACATTTATATTTCTGAAAACTGGGGGATTACAAGGAGATTTATCGAATCAGTTTGAGATACAACTAACAGATTTTGGGCTCATCCCTCTAAAGTAGGTAACGATTGGAATTAAATAGAAAATGTAATAGCCTAAATCAACAATCCTTCAAAATCCAAAGCCTGCTTATCTATTCAGAAAAACGATAACCTTACATGTAACACGAAAAAATCAATAGAACTGGAAGCTTACGGCGGCAATAGCGAGACTATAGTACAGTTTCAATTGGCTATTTATATATCTTTTAGGATAGACTCTAAAAATGCTCATGAGATAACATATTTGTGATATCATTTCTGAAAATTAGTGGTTTTCTTCCCGAATCATACATAGTTTAAATTTACTTAAATTTGTTCGGTTACAACAAAGGTTGTTTGGCCGAGTGGTCTAAGGCGCCCGACTCAAGAGACGTTCTCTTCGCTACACAGTAAGTGCATTCGGGTCTCGCAAGAGGCGAGGGTTCGAATCCCTCAGCAATCATTTTTTTCTCACTCTAATAAGAAACTCTTGTAGATTCTAGAGTGAATGAAATGTTTTGTTTCACATATTTACTAAAATCAACACAAATTAAGTTCTTTTCAAGGTTATTATCCGACAGTATATCCTATAGTTCCCGAAGTTCAAAAACTGAATAAAAAAACATATTAGTCAGCATACTAAGATATATTTGGCACCTAGGAATGACACAAAAGAACAAAATAAGAATACGCCCAATTCTTTAATTAACTTGACCTAAACTTATCAAGTATTTATTCTTTGGCGCATTTCTGCTGCCGTTGTTTTTTCTCTTTATGTGGTTCGGGTTAGAAAAGAAAAAAAGTCTGTCTCTGGACTTTTTTCATCAACTCCTTTTGTACGAAAAGGCATTAGGTATTTGTGTTTATAATAATGCCTCATCATCTGTGACCGTTAACATGTTCTTTTTTGCTTGAACCTTGATTACACCGAAGAAAGTTGTTTCCTTGGATTATTCTAGAGTTCTTCAGTACGGAGATTTATTTTCTAAATTTCCTAATGAATCTCGATTGCTCGCCGTCTGCACGAATACTCTTGTAAAGTCATCAGCCGATCAACTCTCGCTTTTCATACTTCGACTTTTACCCTTCTATCTCATCAAAGGGATATTTATCCAGCCGTAGCTTTCAATTAAATCTGATCTGAATAGTATTTAGAAGTTAAAAAAATATTCACAAAAAAAACATATATTCCACTATAACTTGTAAATGTACTCCGCTTTTATAATAAAAAATTGAACCTGGTAATATAAGCTTCGCGAAATATTTGTAAAAGGTCGGTGTATAAAATGTGGTGCACAAGACATATCGAGCACAGGGCATAGCGGGCAACTTTTCATTGCTACATATTGTTATAAGGTTTTGGTATTATATATATATATCAGTTTATAGTTTATTGTTTATTAGTTTTAAAAGCGGAGGTAGTGCGCTGGAACACGTAATTATGGTTTGCCCAATAATTCGCGCTATATATTTAGAATTGAAATCTGTGATAAACGCGACTTTACTGACGCGACCTTTTTGGGATTAACCGCGCGACTTTCAACCTACAATTACTTTAACCTTGAATATTAGTCTTTCAACGTTTATTACTCTTGAACTAAATAAATTGATTTAAACTTGAGCTTGAAAACTTACGTCTTTTTATTTTGGGATTTTTTTTTCAGTTTTACACTATATCGCTCTTCTTTTCCTGTTCACCGCTCAACTCTGCCACAATTTACGCGACGTGTGCTATATCTTTTCGAGACTCGACCTCTTTCGAATATATTTCCAGCAACGCTAAGTTAACAAAACATATTCACTAAAAATGCTTTACTCGGATCAACTTTTACAAAATAAAGGGCCTTTAGCTCGTGTTTGGCTGGCTTCTAATTTGGAAAGAAAGCTTTCCAAAAATGAATTTCTACGTACAAATATCGTCAGTTCCGTGGATGCGATTGTTCATAATGAAGCTGGCCCTTTGGCTTTAAGAGTCTCAGGTCAGCTTTTACTTGGTGTAGTCAAAATTTATGGCAAGAAAACTAAATATTTGTTAGACGATTGTAATGAAGCAGTTTTGAAACTCAGAATGACATTTAGGCCTGGAATGGTCGATTTACCTAGTGGTACAACAGTTGCTTCTTCCTCAGCTCTTACTTTACAAAATGCTATCACTGACTTGGATCTTGCTGCTTTACCTGAACCTGTACTAGATTTAGATTTTGGTAATCTCAGAGATTTTGATTTAAACCTTGGTCAATTTGATTTAACCGGATTACCATCGGGATTAAATGCTGACATTAATTTAACCACTTTTGATGCTTCTGTTGAAATGGGGCGTGGTATAACTCACGAAGAGGATTATGAATTAGCTAGAATGGGTGATCATGATGATTTCAACTTAGGCTTAGGCTTTGAAGGTGATGTGACCAGAGCAGAAAATTTGTCTTCCCCCATTAATATGGAACGTCATATTGCCGGCATGTCACCGTTACCCGAGTTAGATATAAACATGGATATGGATATGGATATGGGTTTACATGAAGGCGAAATATCAATTGAAATGGGCCGTGAGGCACCTCCTGGTCGTACCTTAGCCGATGAATTTGGTGGTAATGGAGCGCTTCAACTTCCTGGAGCTGCCATGCTTGAAAAGGTAAGTCCTGAAGGTGAAGAAGAAAGATTACCTGGACTTATTCCTTCCGATGAGGAAATTCCCGAAACTCCTGGTGCTATTGATTTACATGACGTTAGTTTGCACGAAGGTATCGCTGGACTATATGGTGAAGATATGGAGGAAGGCCCTACCGCACGAACTACACGTCACCTAATAAAGCGTGCTAGGTATGATGCTACTACAGAGCTTCGTAGTTCTGCTGTTATGGCAATGCAGAGAGATCGTAGTTCTATACTTAAGCAACATGCTCAGTTGCCATATGATCCGTTCGTTAAAAATTATCTTGAATTCAGCGCAACTCCTGCCAAATTTTTAACTTCTGTAGTTTTCAATGAAAATAAACTGAATCCTATGTTAGCAAGCGCGCTAAATCCTGGACGGGTTTTGGAGGCACTCAAAAGAAAACGAGAACTTTTAAAAGAAACCGAAATACCCGAAGTTGAACCTATTAGTGCACAAGCTATCGAAGGCCGTTTAGGTATAGTCGAGGCGCTTAGTCCTGAGATATCTACTGAAAATTTGGAGGGTGCTCTTTCGTCAGCCCGTGCTATAGTTGAAGAAACTCACCTAGAAGAGCACATTTTACATGAAATGCCTTCATTTGATGAAGAAAACATTATCCTTGAAAGTGACACAGAGTTACAAGCAATTGAAGCTAGACCCATTACCCCAGTTGGTATTGGCTTCGCTAATGTTGATCTGGATGTATCTCAAGAATCAGTTGTTGGATCAACGCAGGAGTCTGAAGCCGAAGAAAGTGAACAAATTGTCTCAGAAGAAGAACCTTCCTTTCCGAAGAGAAATATTAATGATGTATCGAAATCAACTATCGAAACAGTTCAATTTCTTAGAACTAAATTTGATTCTTTGGGGGTTAATAAAGAAAACATTGGCGCTGTGTCCGTAGTTTTGGACACTGTCATTAAAGAACGATCTAATACTAGTGCCGGCAATAGAAAGGTTGCCGTTAGAACCTTCTTTGAGATGCTAATTTTGGCAACAAAGGACTCTATTAGTTTGAGCCAGGAAGAGACTTTCGGCGAAATTCACGTTAGCGGAAAAAACGGCTTGTACTCTGATACGTGGGACACTGTTAACGCTTTATAGTTCTATTTGACAATTTATACTTTCTCTTTACACTCTATACTTGACATTTTTTGTGCTCTATGTTTTTATGCCTTTTTATTTGTATTACTATCCTATCATTATTCAATTTCATTATGTTATTACCATTGAACCTTTCAATTAGCTACCAAAAATGTTCGCTTGAATTTTTAATATAGGCTAAATATACACCCCAAAACTTCAAATAGAGGCTAGTTGGTTGGAAAGTGATATCCATTCATTACCTGAAGTTTCTATGATACTCTCTTTTATATCGAACACAGTTACCACACCATCTATTCCGCCAACGGCTATCTTTTTACCATCACTATGTGACCAGTCTAATCTATTTAACGGCCTTTGTAATACTTCACCTTCGAAACTGGTGCTCTTTTTTTTTTTGTTATCATTAAATGGCTTTACCCTAATTATTGGAGCCTCAATATCCTTATTCAAGTCCCATATCTCTAAGTGGCCTGACTCATCCACACAACCAAATATAGCGGGATTCGTTGGATGCCATTTAGCTTCGTATACGATATTTTCATGTGAAATATCCAAAATGGGCGTTATTTTACTCTCATCAAGGTGAGTTAGAGATGTTCTGGGTAATATCGATGGCTGGCCATCAATATTTAATGCATGAGTTGTAGTACCTGATAACTTCCACAGTTTAATCGTCCAATCTAATGATGTGGATAAAAATAAATTGCCAAAGTCAATTGGCCCTTTATTCGAGTGAAGGTCCATAGATGTTACCGGTGCATCATGACCCTGATAGCAAATTTTCGGATCAATTCCAGATCTTGTATTAGCCCGGTCGTATCTGTTACAATGATAAATAGTACCTTCTTCGGTTCCAATTAAAAAATAGGAGGTGTCCATATGTGGTAATATTAGCGAGGTTGGTGCTACATCATCGTTTCGAAACTTGGATAATGAGGGTGGAACTGAAAGACTTAGTCGTTCCTGTGGCTTTGCCAAAATATCAGCCGCCCATATACAAGCTGTACCATCGGTGGACGCTGAAACAATTGAAGGAGCATGCTGGGTTCCTTGCATTTCTAAAGCATAGATTGGATATGTATGCGAAATACCAGTCAACAGCGATTTGAGTACAGGGTGAGCCATTGGCGTCTTGTCACGCATGTCCCACGTAACAATTTGACCATTATAACAAGATCCAAAAACTAAATGAGGATGAAACGACGAAAAAGATGCACAAAGAACTGATGATTGTGACTGAAATACGTACTCAGGCCGGCTTGGCAAGTGTGTATTCCATACGATGACCAACCCCTTAAGGGAAGAGGATTGTCGATTGGATGCAGGAGTCAACGATGCCGGCGTAGAAGATGGTGATGTATAAGATACTGCTAAAAGTTCCGGAAACTTAGTTGACCAATTTAGTGATGTGATAGCCCGACCCTTCGAAAACTCCGAAGAGTAAAATGTTTGACTCTGATTGACTCCGGTATCTGAAGCTTCTAATCCCGATACAGACGAAGTTGAACCATAATCCACTAAAATATCATAATCCTCTGCTAAGGCTCTCTCTACAACAGTTAACGATTTTGTAAGAAACTGCTCTAAGCTTGGGTTTAGAGACAATTTTTCCAATGCTCTTAGGTCAAGTGGTAAGTTTTCATTGGCCGTTACTTTCTTCTCTACCACTGACTTAGCTCTCATGACCTCGTATTTTTCTTCGAGCTCTTTGGTAACCTCGAGCCTAATTTTCTCCCGTAATTTGGCTTCATTTATTTTCTTTGTTTCACTTTCATAACCATTATCATCATCATTTTGGAACCATGATTGAGTAGTTTGAACCTCTTTACTATAAGTGATTATCTCTTTTACTGGTATTTTTAACTCGGGTGATGTGTAGCTTTCGTGTTGAACTGGTATGTCCGCATCTAATCCAGATGGTTGTGTAGTTGTGATAGTATCATACAAGCTGTGAGAAGTCTCGTTGCCATGGTCATTGACCGTGATACCTCGCGATTCATTCAAAAGTGTATCACTTCTAGACGCTTCAGGCCTTGATAGCCCTCTTGACGGACTCTTGATATCGGAGTCAATAGTAGAAGATGAGCGAGGGCCAGATATGCTATTCAGTAATTCATCAATCTCACGATCTTTATCAGATCTCAAGCTACGTACCTGTAGAAAGAAAGAACTGCTAGTTAGTTTTTTTAATAAGATTCCAATATTAATTGTAAAAATGTATACATACTTTTGGTATATTATCTGGCTCGACTGAAGAGACAGAAGACGGCTGTGCCTTCTCCGCACGAGCTCGTTTCATTTCAGCAATTTTGGCCCTCTTAGCTGCAATTAAGTCTGACCTGCTAATGCTATTTTCACTCATTTTCAATTATTTTACAAACACAAATGAGTGTAATGTTTATCCAAACCTTCAATTCAAAGTTGCGGTTACTTATATATTCAGATATACTTTCAAGAAGCACATCATCTTTACCTAGGAGTTGGGATTGTTTACTTTCTTTATCACCCATTTGGGACATTTGGTTCCACTTATTCTGACATCCAGCATCAAATTTATTATTAGAAGTCATTAATTTACTAGATCTAGATATCAACTTGATCCTAAAAAAATAAGGATTTTTGGTTTATTAAATAATTTGATACTACCATAATGGCATCTTATAGGGATGACGAGGATCTGGAAGATGATACTACGCAGGATGATCAAATGCAGGATGACATTGACAACATTATTGAGGAGCTCCGGGAAGATCTGGAGGAATTCGATGACGCCAATAACGACTCAGATGCTGATGAATGGAAGATCCCAGAAAGCTCACAAAATGATGTTGATGAGTTGCTAAAATACTGGGTTTCAGAAAGAGCAGCTCCAGAGATTCTTGAATTTCAAAAAAGTTTACTGGATCGAATCATGTTCAGAGTACGACGACAGATTGAATTTATTGAAATGAACTCTATGGATTTACAACCAGAAAAAGATATCAAGTTTAAGTTGTTAATTGTTGAGTCGGAGTTAGAAAGAATAAAATTTGTGGTTAGAAACTATCTGAGAACACGGCTATCAAAGATTGATAAATATACTCTCTACATTAAGTCAAATGAAAGGCTGATACAGAGGCTCTCAAGAGAAGAAATAGAATATATGAACGATCACTATGATCTACTTCATACTCTTTATAAAGATCAATTTTTATCGGCTTTACCGCAGTCGCTACAAAAAATTGATGACACGTCCGGTGGTGTTTCAATGATTGAAGAGCCTAATATGGATGCGCCCGTGTTCATCCGAGTAAACAAAACCGTCGAGTTTCCTATAAAAATTGATGATGATGAAGTGGATTTAATAAGAGATAATATTTATGTTTTAAGATACAGTAAAATTAGAAGATTAATGGATGATAATAGTGTGGTATTGATATAAGCGGGAAAGAAAATATTAGATTAGGTTAGAATGGTATTCAGGTGAGATTTTCCTTATCTCATTCATGTACTATTAAATGGTTAACTTATTTTCAATATATAATTATTAGTAGACTTTTACTTTGGGTGTCAAAGGTTGGCATTTCATCTTCAAGACTATCTGAGGACAAGCTAGTCAATAGATTGGTCCATTTGGGAGAGTACATGTATCCACCCTAGTTACGTTATATTCATGCTAAAAATCAAAAAAAAACTATTTGTACACATAAATTTCGTTTTTATTATGACTTCTCGTAAACTTACCGATGATTCTGGTGTTTCGGGCTCTTTTCATTCTGAAGTCTATACGATAAAGCGTCAAAAAATAGATGTGAGCGATTCGACGGCTATCTCACTACCCAGTGATTTTTTTGATGAGAAAGCAGCTCATAATTATGAAGCTAACCATGCTAAAAAAGCAAGTACAGATGGTAAGAGAGAACTCAATGATGGTATTGAAGATGAGTTAACTCAGTTTGAGCGTGAAATACAAGAAACCTCTGTGTTCCATGATGATAATAGTATATCCCTACCTAAGGCCGGCATTTCAGCGTCAGTGGAGCCTGTTGTTTTTCAAAGTCAAGATAAGGGCGATGTACAGACAGACAGTAGTGGTGTTAAACAGGATGAAACTCTTAAGTCGGAAGAAGAAAATCAAGATTTTCAAGATACTATTCTTGATCAAATCGAAGAGCAAAATGAATTTTATTTAAAAGTGGACCAGCTTAAGCGGTTAAGACAGGCCAAATTGATGAGCGTCAAAGGGAATAATCTATTAAAAACCGAAAATATTACTGATAATCGTCTTAATTTAAATAACAATTTAAATGAAAGCGTATCTACGGATTACGGTGGAAATTCGGACTCAGATTCGGATTCAGGGTCTAATTCTAACGGAGAGGATTTATGGAGGAGTCGCGGTATTTAAATCCTTCACAATCCAAAGTAGCACCTTTTATATATAACTCTGCTTTAATATTTGAAAAGAAATCTATAAGTTTTTGGAGAGGATGCAAAATATGCCAGAAAACTCTGTAGTTGGTAATTGTTAAAACAGCACTTGAATACCAATATCGGAATAGTAGAGAAGAAGAGGGGAGAGTTAGTGTCATGTACAAAATAAAAACAGTAAAGACGCAAGTACTATTTTAACTCATATCTAACATATAGCTCATCAATGAAATGTACATGCTTTATACCAGGATCTCTAGCTTCTTTGAAATTCGCAACTGCTTCTTTCACACTAAATCCAAATTTCTCAATCATGTTGCAGCATAAAAAGAAACCAGTACGGTTAAATCCATAGTGGCAATGAACAACTATTATGGAATCCTCTATCCCTTCACTCGACCTTCGGGCAGATATTTCTTCAGTCAACTTAATGAATTCATCAACCTCCTCGACTGTAGGGGGTAATTTTGATACAGTAGGAAATTTATGATATTTGACTCGAGTGAAGGTTGAAGGGTCGTAAGGCGGTCTTTCACGTGAAATGTCAATTATATCTAAAATATCGGGATATTCTTGCTCCAGTTTAATGGGATTATGAATTTCGTCATCCTGTCTCAAAGTCTTCATAGCCCGAAATCTAGTTCCTTTAATAATTGGGCTAACATTTTGTATTGCCCTCCATTTTCCTTCATTTTTCAAACTCCACTTATCATCACGGGCAGCCAAATAGGCTAGCTGCCACCCAAGGCTTAGTTTGATATCCACTTGCTTTGTAATAAAATCACCTATAAGCCCACATAAAATTTCAGGACGCTCAATCATTACTGCATGGCCACAATGACGGATAGTGGCGGGTTTGATATCAGAAGATCTGGGCCTCAGCCATGAATGTAAAATCTGGCCATATTTAGCAGGTATGACTGAATCATTTTCAGCAACAATAATAAACACAGGACACTCAATCTTTTTCCATTCTTGCTCATTTACAGGTGTGAGAGAGTATATGCAGTTCAAAACTGTTAATGTATTGGCTTGCAAGTTCCATCGTAACTGTCTCCGACGAATTTTGTCTGAGGCAGAACTATCAACTTGTCGAGATACTGAATGTGAATTTAGTCCACCTAGGCGATCTAAAACCCGGAAAGCGTCGAACACTATTGTTGGCGTGTATCCAGCCATAGCTTGAGATTTCCGTGCTTTTTCTGATAGCTCAACTAGTGGACTAATTGTAATTAAACCAACACATCTGATACCCAAACGAATAGCTAACTTTGCTGCTAGAACAGTACCGTATGAATGGCCTATTAAAACTACTTCTCGTGATTCCTCAGTATTAGCATTTAGTACAGTCTCTAACGTGTCAACCAAACGGTCAGTTGTATAAGATTTCCAGTCACGGCCGTGATCACTTTGGCCATGGCCTGGTAGGTCTAGAGACAATACTTCAGCAAAATGAGAAAAAAACTCAATAAGATGTTCAAATTGATTGAGCTGGCCCCCTAATCCATGTACAAGCATTATTAGGGGCAATGATGGCAACTTGTGGCCTTTATAATGTTTTAAAGATAAGGTTCTAAGATTCAACTTTTCATCCGGCTGTGAATTCCCCAACAAACCGCCAAGGGGTTTGATTAATTTAGAAAATGACGAAATTCTATTATTGCTTGTGCTTGAGTCTAAGGGAGACGGTGGTAGTAAGGGGGATGAGGCCGAATCTGAAGATGGGGCTGGAGTATGGAAGGAGCTTGAGCGCGAATCTGTTGAGCCAGAAGTTTGGAGATTAGAAGGCCTTATGGTATACTCTTTTATAGTAGCATGTTTCCGGATAAGCGGTGAATCGCCAGTTACTTTTAAAAGTTCTGATTCCAATTCCGAATAGGAGTACATGTGTTTCAAAAACTCCATCATTTCGTATCAGATAATAACTGGATTATGGAAGCAAACGATCCAAAAAAAGCAAGTGCTCTAATACTGATAATGGCACGTGTAACTTAGACCAAGTTAATATATATATATATATATATATATGTTGTTTGGCTGTATTATAAATCGAAAGATAATCAATACCAAAAATGTACTGCAAGGAATGTACAGCTCCAATCGATCTAGAGCTAAGTAAAGCACTTCCCAAATCTATCTTAAGCCACCTTATTACCCTAACCTTACGTTATCGCCATGTCCTTGCCGCTTCGTCATCTCAGAAGCTGTCAAAATTATACATTTGTGGGTTCAGGTCCAGGTAATTGAATAGAAATAGAAGTAATGAAAAACATTCATTACTTGAATAAATACGCTATATTTTAAAAGAGAAAAGTAACCTACACATGAACCACTATTTTTTTTTTTTTTTTCTTTTAACTCAATTAAACAAGTGAATAAGCTTAACGTAGACCAAACGCTATAACAAATTTGTAACTTTGTTTAACATGAAAATAGGAACATAAACAGTTTCGATTGATTTTTCTCTGAAAGAGAGTTTGAACAAAAAAAAACATAGAACATAGAAAAGGTGAATACACTCCCTTTACAATAAGAGATGGTTCATCTCTAAAAACATAATCAAGCCATAAAAAACAAAAATTGATTCCTAAACGAAAAGACAGCAGGGTAATATGTCTTAAGCAGAGGAGCAAAAAGAAAGCCCAACGGGGGGGTCGAACCCCCAACCTTGTGATGACTTTAATTCTTTCTGAAAAGACTTTAAGAGTCACACGCTCTACCGATTGAGCTAGCTAGGCCTAATATGATCTCTAGCGGAGTCGAACCGCTGATCCTTGCGTTATTAGCACAATGCCTTAACCAACTGGGCCAAGAGATCTGTGATTATTAGACGTATAATTTTAATTATTAAGATGTTTCAAAACAAGATAAGTACAAAGTGACTAAAAGAGTAATTTTATGCACTAAAAAAACAAGTAAACACCATATATTTTTCTGATTGGTATTCTTTGGATTTGACTGAAAAGTTCTCATTTTAAACATTTGTGGTTCTGATGGACGAAATAAGAAATAGCGATTGACTGTGTGTGAGATAAAGAAGATTTCAATTGAAGTATACACACCAATGATAATGTAATCACATCCTTTTTCAATATTAATTAAATTAAAAGAAAAATTTCCAGTGTAAACCTAAGTATAATGGTCGTATTTAATAGTAGGGATTTTTTTCTAGAATATAATCTAAAACACCAGGTAACATATACTTTTCGAGAGACTGTCTATCAGCATCGCCTTGTTTCAGCAGATCACGCGCAACCGTTGACGAAATTCCCAGTGTTGACACTGGTGGCTCGATCAAATGTATTTTCGAAGCCCACCAGGGTGACACACCTTTCGCAGAGCCATTTCGAATATTCTCCAGATAATTCAATTGAGAGGATACAGTATTGTAGACTTCATTATCAGCATGTCTGATTAAGCATACCATACTAGTGGTTTCGAAGAAGGGGTCCAAGATTTGGGCCATAGGTTCAGGAAGATAATACTTGGCCATCAAAAGTCTCTCCAAAGTGTCAAAGCCCAGGGGAAAAATCACATTTTGAATATGGGGAAAGTTATTTTTAAAGGAAATCCGTTTATCTATGAATTTAGCATGTTTGATCAGCCCAACGTAAACATTACGGGTTGACAGATGTTGCTGGTGATATAACGCCATGGCATGCATCATCATCAACCTGTCAGGCAGCAGAGCAGGCTTGGTAGAATCCTTATCTACATTTTGAACCGAGAGTAGCAGGATTAGACCAGTATCTTTCTGGGCACTCGATTTTTTTTGGGTTAGAATATCGACGCCCAGATTGGCAAGGTAAGAGTGTGCGGTGTTAGGGGGATTATAGCTTGAATCGAACACACATAGCTGAGACAATTGATCAAATGAAACCGATTCTGTGCACTGATAGAGTACCCTTAGATCACAATCTTGATCAGCTACAAATTGGTCTAATTTTTTACTATAATTTTCTCGTAATTGATCCATAATAATCGTATATTCTTGCCAATAAGCCGTGGAAGACACTTTCTACAAGCCATTCTGGTGCATAATCCTCCTGTACACTATGACCAGATAGTTACCCATTTAGGCAGTGGGTGGGAGTCAACCAAGTCACGTGAATCTCTTGTCAATTTCGAGGTTTTCTGTTTTTTTTCTTTTTTTTCTTTTTTTCTTTTTTTTTTTCTTTTCAATTTTCAAAAGAGAAAAAAGAAGCCACAAATTCATACAAATTGTCTTTTTTTCCATCATTGTTTCTCTGGTTGGAGTAGTAGATTTTTGTATGTAAATATTATTAATATATCATTTCAGTATCATACATATCTTTAACTACCCGTATTTCATCCCGCCTCTATCTTTATTATTTATTATCAGATATATCCGGTTCGTTGATCTTGTCTGCGTTACATCCAGTTGATTGCATTTGCCTATCATTGTCCTATTTGTGTTGAAAAGCGTTTACTTTTTTTTGTTTTCCGATTATTTTTTTTTCAAGGTGCGTCGCCCTCAAATACCCTATCGCGACTTTTCTTCCATCTCAAACTCATTTTCTACCGCCTATTCTTTGTGATTGCTAGAAACAATATTGTGGCCCTGTTTTTATTCCATTATATTAGTTTCTCCATTGCTCCGAATTTTTTGTCCTGGTTTTGGTTCTGTTTAAATCAAAATGGCCGCCATTTCCGTCCTGGGAAACAAACATCCCATGTTGCAACAAGTGCAGCAAAGCCCTTTGAATTTTGTTGCTGCTAAATACCCTGAAGCTGTTTCAATTAAGCCCAGTACTTATATAGTTATCAAGCCCAATACAGTCACAGGAAGCTCCCATAGTCAATCTTCGAATGACGGTAATACCGACAATCAAGCCCTTGAAACCAAATACTTTGGGTTCAATGAGTCTGAGAATGACAGAGGCTCTCGTGATAACAGTCGCATATACAAAAGTTGGAGAGAATTGAAAAAGAGTCCCTTGGGCCTGGACAATAGTGGTGTTACTTGCTACATGAATGCTGCTATCCAAGCATTCATGCACATTCCTGCCATGGCCCACTATTTGAAAGATGTTCACAATGGCAAATACAAAGATATTATTTCGCCTAATAGTGTTACAGCTGAAATCGCCAATCTATACTCCAAATTATTTGATGGCTACAAAAAGAAGAAATCAATTTTCCCCACTAAAATCATCAAGCGATTAGATGACATCAACTGTATGATGAGTGAATGGCAACAAGAAGATTCCCACGAATACTTTATGAGCTTAATGGGGAGATTGCAAGAGGACAGTATTCCCAAGGGGGCTAAGATGAACTCTTCAATTCTATACGATATTTTCAGTGGAAAAATCAATCAAAAAGTTACATGCAAGAGTTGTAACCATGTGTCTACCACCATTCAAGAATTCTCCGATTTATCAGTTTCTTTGAAAGAAAGTAAAAAAGAAAAGTCATCAGAGGATTCTACTATATTCACATTAAAAGATTCTATCAAGGATTTCTTCTCTCCAGAATTAATCAAGGTCGACTCAAAAACAAAAGCGGGATACAATTGTGAAAAGTGTAAAAAGACGTCAAATGCCGTTAAAATTAGCACAATTGATGATGCCCCTGAATATTTAACCATTCATTTAAAGCGGTTCAAGTTCCAAGGTTCAAAGTCACATAAGATTAAGGAGCCTATTAGTTATCCCATGGATCTTGATATTTCTAAGTTTTCTTCCTCTGGCAAGGACCCCATTAAATACCGGTTAATTGGTGTTATTATCCATGCCGGTAGAACTGTGTCAAGTGGCCATTACATTGCTATTTGTCAACAACCTAACGGGACCTGGGCCGAATATGATGATGATTTCGTTCGTAAAATTTCTGAAAAGTCCGTATTGAAGGAAGAGTCAGCTTACATGCTCATTTACTCGCGCCTTAAGGTCAAGTCCCAGGTCAAAGCTACCAAGAAGGAGAACCCTACTGTTGCACCCAAATATCCTGGTTATAAGCCTATGAACACACTCAATCCGGCCAAAAAGCGCTCTATTGATGGGGAAATCGATAAGATCTTTTCGGGTCCCTCTAAGAAGAAGAAGAAGCGGAAAACTTATTCTTTGAAGCTTTAATTCTCATAGATCCTTTGCGAATCTAAACTTTCTTTTGAATCAAGCTTCCCAGCCTTAGGTTTGAATTCTTATCTATTTCTAATCTCTTTTGCATTGGAAGTGTCGAACGCTCCCTCTCTTTTTTCCCTTTCTCTTTTCCTCTACCCATGTGTCTTGAATTTTCATGTTCTATTCCTTGCTAGTTCATGTGTATGGGCTTTGATTTGCATTTTGTTAAATTCTGGTTTTTCGATTCTATTTTGTATTGCTGTATTTTGTTTTTACGTTTTTATGAATATATTCATACCCGCGTTCCTATTATCACTATTATTAGATTTGCATATTGCCCATGGAAAGCTAATAAGTATTTTTTTTCAAACTAACCACAAAGTTCAGTATACTCTATTGGTTATGTTTACGAGTGCCTACAGAATGGAAAGTTAAATTCATGGGGTTTCTCTTGAACATGTAATCGCGAGTTGGGTAGTTTGAATTGCCTGCATGATTTTTTTTCACGATCTTAACTGTCATAATCTTACATAGACCAACTTAAAAGCTTCTTATAACGTTTATTCGTCCAGGCTTATTTATTGGGTTTTTCAAAGAAAAATAAAGTATATCATATAGGAAGCTAGTATCGAAAAATATGTCTACGCCTACCCCCTCTGAAAAAGGTCCCACTGCTGTTCCGCCGGCTTCCACAACATCTGCTACCCCCGTATCTGCTAAGACCGCCACCCCTGAAGTCAAGCCCAAACCAAAGGGTTACACAAATCCCGCCTTTCAAGCAATGGGAATCCCTAGACTTCGTATTCCTAGTCGTAACTGGTGTATTTTTTGGGGCGTTATAGGTACAGTCAGTGGCTTGATAATTTACGATAGAAGAGAGCGTAAGGTCAGAAAACAGTTTTGGAAGGACCAGGTTAAGTATCTGTATGATTTACCATTAGATGTCAACAAATCTACTAGAAAGGTTACTGTTTTTGTTACTCCTCCTCCCGGTGATTATCTTGATCATTCGATGGAACATTTCCAAAATTATGTTAAGCCATACTTGACTGCTAGTGCCACCGATTTTGAACTTGTTACCGAAGCTAGACAAGGTGAAATCAGATATAGAGTCGCCGAAGCCCTCCGTAATAAGCGTAGAGAATTATTGGGTTTAGCAATTGTTACACCCGTTTATGACTCGGACAAGTCGAAGGCCGAATTAGAAAAGGATGAATTAGAACAAAAAATTGCCAAAAAGATTATTAGAGACGAAACTGGTGGTGTTATTTGTATTGGTAGAGGTGCGTATAAAGAATATATGAATGGTTTGCATGAGGGTTTGCTAGGTCCTCTTGAAGATCCCAATGCTGCTGCCCCTCCTACTCCAGTTACTGAAACTCTTGTTGAAAAATCTGCTGTTACTCCTACTAGTGACAAAGAAAATACCAAGCAAGCGGCCGAGATTATTCCAGTTGAAACCGTTCAATCTGTAGTTAAGGCCACTGAAACTTCTACTTCCTCTGCCTCAGCTGAAACTGACTTTGAAGAGTTCCCCGATCGGGATGAAGATTTAAAGGACGTTCTTGGTCAACTTCCTACCCCCGAAGAACAGGCTAAAATTGACAAGGCTATTGCTGATGAATCAAGAATCAGCCCCAGTCAAGGTGAGTCTGAAGCTGATAAAAAGAAAAAGAAATGGGTTATTCCCAAACCCTATATTACAGCTGATAAATACCATGAAGCTTCATTACCGGCTGAATTTGAAGGTAGTGATGCTGAAACTCTAAAAAAGGTATTCGGCATTACTCCTATTGCTGTCATTCCTCATCGTCATATTTTAGGTTTCCTTAATACCCCTATTAGAACTGTTCGATTTTTTACTCGTAGAAATCTTGCTGAAGACTTAGGTGAAATGTCTGCTAATGTTGTTTTAAATAATACTAGACCTTTTGATCTTGAAAAGGATACCGCTTTAGGCTTGGATGAAGAACTTCATGATTGGCCCAAGAAGTGGAAGGCTACTGGCGCCGAAAAGCAATCAGAATGGATGAGGGAGTTCCTTGTTGATCCTAAGATTGCCTCTAAGTTATCAGTTTATCAAGCGGGTTTCCTAAACGCCAGTGCGAAGACCACTAAAAATGAAAAGATTGTTGAGATTACTGATAAGAATTAAACCGAATAAACAAACCGTTTTTTGATTTTTGCGAAAGTTTTTACTGGGTCAAAGTTAACTCACCAAGCCAATTATATTACTTTCACTTATTTTGGTTAATCTTTCCTAGCTAATTTGCTTCTTTTCTTTTTTGGAAAATAACTTCATGCATGTATCTATTTTAACTTGAAGTTAGTGCTTCTCTGTCTGCATTCAGTTTTTGTTCTTGTATATATTAATCACGATAATAAAATTTTCATTTCGTATTTAATACTATGCGGGTATGTGTGTTTTAAAACGGCTCCTTTAGTTACAAGGTAAATTACTTTTGAAAAAGGTTAAGATAAACCACTTGGGAAACAGGTATAACTAAGTTTCAATATTGTAAATTGCAAAAATAAACAATATAAACCAAATTGGCAGATTTGATAACAATACCGCCTTGATGGCCAAGTTGGTAAGGCGTAGCACTAGTAATGCTAAGATCGTCGGTTCGACTCCGGCTTGAGGCAGTATATTTTTGCTCTTCCTAGAAACTTTATCATCAAATACATATATATGAATATACTCTGATTACCGAACGTGTCCATTCTTCCGAAACGATATAGTTAGTATAGTGCCTGTACTATCGTGTACTCTACATTTTTCTTAAAAAGGGTGATACCTATAAAGGCTGTCAATGAATAAACCCCAAGCAGCAACATTAAGCATGTGAATTTATCTAGGCATGTCACTCTCCTACGAGGCTTGTGTTTTTCTACCCCTTGTCAATTGTTTTTTGGATTTCCTTGCTTGCCAAAAGGGTTTGTGTGATCGCAGGTTTTTATGGCATATCCTGATATTATCGAATAGACAGAAAGAATAATATTATACAAACAATAATATAGCCCATTGAAAATCTTGTTATTAGGTTCTTGCTTAAAAATGTAGAAAACTCAAAACTTCCAAGTTTGTACTATGTATGCTAACAGCTATATAATTGGCTCGTGCCAATTAAGGCAAATAAGTACAAGAAAAAAAAAACTTTAAGCATGTTTAAAAAGTAGAATTGAAGAGAGTATGAGCATAAATAATAAACAATGAAAGAAAAAATATATTATAATTAGAAGATAAACTGAATGGCATCGCTTCCACCATTTTCATTATTAGGAACCAGAAAAGCATAGAAACAAAGAAAATAAAAAGACCCAATTTATAACATGGTTACCAGAAAAACCAACCAGAGAAGCGCAAAGATATGAATTAATAAAAATATCGAACGGTATTCTATAAAATACGAAGCGAGACGAACAGGAAAATAAATAAAAAAATCTTGAAAAGATTTGTAAAAAATTTTGATATGAAGATTGAAGGAAGAAAAGAGCAGTATCTCAAACCACAAAAAAGTATATGTGAACTGTAAATTAATACATCTTCAGTTCGTTATTGTGATAACGCGAGTAATTACCCTTAAGTTTTTAATTAAATCCTTTAGTGGACGCCGGGAACGGGGAATGTAGAAGCCCAAGCGGTGACTTCTTCCTTTAAAGCAGCGAGATCGGCTCTACCTTCAGCTCTGGGTCTGAAATCAGCCAACTTGGTCTTGACGCCTTCGGCAATAGCCTCCTTCTTGATAGCAAGGGCGATGTCAACAGCCTTGACAATGTAATCAGCTACCTTGACGAAATCTTCAGAAGTAAAACCTCTGGTAGTCATAGCGGGGGTACCAACACGAAGGCCACCAGGGACAAGAGCGGACTTATCGCCAGGAACGGTGTTCTTGTTAGCGGCAATGTTAATTAATTCAAGAATGGTTTCAACACGAGCACCATCGATACCCTTGGGCTTAAGGTCAACAAGAATTAAATGGGTATCAGTACCATCAGAAACTAACTTGAAACCACGGGATTCAAGGGCATCAGCGAAAGCACTTGCGTTATCAACAACCGATTGCTGGTAAACCTTGAACTCTTGAGTCTTAGCTTGACCAAGAGCAACGGCAAGAGCAGTGATGGTGTGATTGTGGGGACCACCTTGATGACCGGGGAAGACGGCGAAGTTAATCTTTTGTTCCAGGTCGTACATGGTTTTGTTACCCTTCTTGTCGGTAGATCTGAGACCCTTCTTGAAGAAGATCATGGCACCACGGGGACCACGAAGAGACTTGTGGGTAGTGGTGGTGACAATATCAGCATAGGGGAAGGGCGAGGCAGTAACACCGGCGGCAACAAGACCGGAAATGTGAGCCATATCGGCCAAGAGGTAAGCACCAACAGAGTCAGCGATTTCTCTGAATCTGGCATAGTCAATGACACGGGAATAAGCAGAGGCACCGGCAACAATGACCTTAGGACGGAATAACTTGGCATTGGCGGCTAAGGTATCGTAATCGATTAAACCGGTAGATTCGTCAAGACGGTAAGGCATGGTTTGGAAATACTTGGAGATAGAAGAGATCTTCTTGGTAGGGGTTTGGTAACCGTGAGACAAGTGACCACCATGGGGTAAATCAAGACCCATGATTCTGTCGCCAACTTCGAGAATGGACGAGTAGGCGTAAAGGTTAGCGGGGGCACCGGACAATGATTGCACATTGACACCCCATTGTTCAGGTGAAAGACTAAAGGCTTCAAGGGCTCTCTTTTGACAGAGAGATTCAGCTTGGTCAATGAACTGATTACCACCGTAGTAACGAGCGCCGGGGTAACCTTCGGAGTATTTGTTTTGCATTTCCGAACCAAGACAGTCCATGACAGCTTGAGAAGTAAAGTTTTCAGAGGGAATAAGGGTAATAGATTCCTTTTGACGAGATCTTTCACGGGAAACAATATCAAAAATTTCCTTATCGGCATCTTGGATACGGGAGCTGACAAGGTTTTTGGCCTCGGCAGAGAGAGCGTACTGCCTTGTCAAGGCAGACGATCTGAGTTGAGCGAATCGGACGGTGGGTCGGGCTAATCTAGCAAAAGACATTATGCGTGGAATTTATATAAATATCTGGGTGTGAGTGAGGTTAATTAATAAACGAACGTACAGATATAACTGAGTATATATATATGTGTAATTTAAAAACTAGAGGATAATAGAGAAGAAAGAACAACAAAAACGGAAGCAGAAAAAAAAATCAGCTGGCGATTCAAAAGTATTTATATATGCTGTGTACAGTTAATGTGAGTCAGTTATGTCCAGTGCCTGGGTCATAAAATCCCCCTAAGGTGAAATTTTGAGCATGTAAAAGCAGTCAAAGAACACCAAGAGAAAGGAGCTTAACTTAGTTTTAGTTCCAGAGTTGGTGATATGGGTTTGGTGGTCTAGATTTGGTCCTGGATTTCTAACGAAGTCAATTTGGACTATTTGTAAATACCAGCTAGTCCTAAGAGTTCTTGTGTCTGTAGTTGGGCTTTGATTTATCGTGGGGAGCCCCGATGCTGCAAAATTTCACTGAGTCAAAAATTTTCACTGAGTAACTCGCCCAAACAGTGCCAATTTGACTCAGTGAAATGTCACGACAATGAACTAAAACTTACTCAGTGGAATTAGGTAATCATCCACCAGCGATTCAGCACCGGCCTTCCATTCGCTTACGTCAGATAATATCTCACTGACTAAGCAGAAAAACCTATTACATAACCTCTCCCAACGATGACCTAAGCGATGACCTAAGCGATGACAAAACCTCACCGAGAGAGTTTTAACAATTTGGTATATCTCGTTGGGAAGTGAGCCGACTGGACACCTCAAAGGTCGATATTCGTTTTCTTTTTTTGACTGGCTTTCGCTTCATTTTTAAACCCATTTTGTAACAGTACCTAGCTCTGCCTAAGCACCTCAACCCACTTTTTCTGTCGTGGTATTGTTTATTATTATCGTCTGAATCGTCATAATGTCAGGAAAGAACGTCCTCATCAAGCTTATCGTTGGCGCTGGCCAAGCTGCTCCTTCCCCTCCCGTAGGCCCTGCTTTGGGTTCCAAGGGTGTCAAAGCCATTGACTTTTGTAAAGAATTCAACGCTCGTACCGCCAACTTGAACCCTGGTACCCCTATTCCCTGCTTGGTTACTGTAAAGCCCGACAGAACCTTTTCTTTTGAAACCAAAAGCCCCTCTACCGCTTGGATGCTGTTCAAGGCCGCTGGCATTGACAAAGGCGCCGATAAAGCCGGCAAGGAAGTTGTGAGTGAATTGAGTTTAAAGCATATCTACGAAATTGCCAAAATTAAAAAGACTGATACCAAGCATGCCAACCTGGATATGGTTGCTATTGTCAAGTCTGTCATTTCCTCTGCCAAATCATGTGGTATTAATGTTGTCCCTTGAATGATATGATTGGACTTCTCTACTATTCTCTCCATTTTCGTCTCTAGGGAGCCATTATTTGATTCAGTTGCGTATCTTGATATCTATCAAGGGCTATAACACCTTTTCTTTCCATTTCATTTTATTCCTTATTTGACCATATCTATTTTCGTTTTTGAAACAACTTTATCAGCTCCTTCTTTTCTGCATGTATTATTATTATTTTTGTTTTTCTTTCTATGCCATATTCTTTACCTTCTCTTTTTTTTTCGCTCTGGCAGTATTTTTTCTTTTGATTGTACATAGTAAATTAGAATATACCAGACCATCAAAGCTATTGTCAATATCACTTACGGGGAGTACTCTAATAGAGTAAGGTCCTCTGATTGCTCTGGAATCGTATTGACATAAACATTACCTAGAGTGAATGATCAAATCAATACACAAGACATAAATAAATAAATTCCAAAGTAAAACTGTTCAAGTAATATACAAAATTCTATAGAAATACAGGGTACCCATCCGATAAACCTAAAAAAACTTTATCCTGCTTTCCTTTTTCTTTTTCTTTTCCAACCCCGCAATATGGGCCTCGTCAGCATTAACTGAAGTATGACTATGGCCAGCGGCACGTTTGACCTGTCCATTTTCAATGCTACAGAACTCTACCGATTCAAACCAAGGGTCGTGAAAGCACTCAAAAATATCCATCCGGCGAACAGGATCCAACAGCAGCATCGATCGCATCAGCGGACGAACTTCTTCTGGTAGGTTACAGAATAGTTTTTCAGGACCAGGCGTTCTGGATTTCTTCTCTGTGGTGGCCGAAGCATTCGCCTGATCCAAAAGCTGCTCAGGGCGTGTATCTGAAAACAATTGGAAAGAATGATCATTCGGACGAGGCGATTTCCATGGAAACTTTTTCATAAACATACAACAAAAAATTATGGCCATAGACCAAACATCAGTAGCACGGGGATCATATCTCAGATTATGAACGACCTCAGGAGCCAAATAAGGATCCGATCCAACCACTCCTTGGGCCTCATGAATAATTTCAGATTCGGGATACTTGAACACTGATACAGAGCCAAAATCAACAATTTTTACAATTCCGGCCGCTGTAACGCAACAATTATCCAACTTTAAATCACGGTGAGCAATTCCCAGGTCATGCATATATCGGATACCAGACATAATTTGCTTAAAATCACAATAAATCTCATCTTGAGACATCTTACCACTCATGACAATAGCAAACAAATCATAATCACAATATTCCATAATCTGATAAATCTTTTCCTTCTCATAAACGATATCTATTGTTTCCACAATATTGGGGTGCTTTAGCGTAAGCCCAATGCAGTATTCACCTGAAATCTTCTTCGAGTAGTCTTTGGCCGACTCATGAGCAAACCGCTGTCGGAATTCTTTTACGGCAAAAATTTGCTTATCTCTAGGTCGAGTGACTACTTTTACGTTACCACCCGCTCCCTCGCCAAGGGCTTTACCCAATTTACCGTATTCTTTGGCTAACGAACGTTTAGTTTCCTTGACAGAGATAGATCGGCTCAAAACACTAGTTCGAATATCAGGAGACGACGAAAATGCCGAACTATCGTTAATGTTCATATTGCTAACATTCACGTAAGAACTACTTTTAAAGCCACCATTTATGCCATTAGCTGCATCCGTATGAACTGAAATTTGCGAGCCGTTATTTCCCGAAGCTTGATATGATGATAGCATACTACCCGGGGTTGGTGTCGCATTATTGGAAGAAATCGGGCTTCCATTTTGTCTCCAAGGCTTTTGAAAAAACCGCTTTAAATCAGCAAACGAGCCACTGGATCCGGATTGAAACGAAGAGGAAACAGCGGGGCTGTGACTGAGACTACTGATTGAATCGCCACGATTACGGCCAACTCGTGAAAACATATTTAATGAACTAGGAGTTCGTGAGTAAGATGTCGAAGCGTTGGATATCACGCTTTTGGAAACAATAAATCTTCCTTCAATTTCATTAGGCGAAATAGCATAGCGACGGTTGTAATTAGCACCCGCGGAGCCAGAAGAGGAGGGCGGCGTGTCATTGGTAACTATATTATTATTGTTACTGTTTAACGATGATGAGATACTGGGACTGCTGAAGCGGTTATTAGATATGTTATTGGCCCCCGGTAATTGAGAAATTGGGTTGACGGCTGTAAAACTACTAGAGGGGATTTGATCGATATTCTCGAAAGGACGAGGCGTAGTCAAATGATCTGAATCATTCCAATTCCCAGAGGGTCGACCATTAGAACTCTTGGCTGAAAACTCAATAATTTCACCTTGATCAACGTCGCTACTGTCATTATCATCGTCACCGTCATGGGCATGGGTATGGTCGTCATCGAACGTGTCTCGAGTATAATAGTTATCGAGATAGCTCGGCTTTCTTACACTATACGAAGAGGCCGGGGGTTCAGGTTGGTACGAGGGGCCGGAGGAGGGCGGCGTTGATGATCTAAACGAGCTAGGCTATTCAATAAGAAAAACAAAAACACAAATTTAATGAGTATTAGTATATCAGTTTGAAAAACGGAATCAAGGCCCTTACCCAGCTTTACATATAATCCTCCATTATTTCATATCTGCCTAGGTCTAGATGGCCGTTACTCGATATTCTCAATTCCCACTCTTCCCGTCTTGACCTACTGGGCCAATTTAGCCTATATTGGTGATGACACCGCCGCCAGGAAGGGAGTGTACGGCCAATCACGCATGTCTGATAAGAGAACACCCAAGCAACCGTAGCATAGGGTAAAGTGGACCGCGAGTAAAAAGAAAACGGGCAAAACCACAAATCGCATGCCAAGTTACCATAAACTCAATATATAATAAACCAGGGATTCGGGTTTTAGGAAGCTAAGAATTGAAATCTGAGCTCATGGGGGGGTTTCTCAGGCCCAAGTTAAACAAAGAAAGTACGTACCAAGCCATCAGGGCGGTAGGCTACTGGTTCACCCGCGGCTCCCGCACCACTGATACCTGTGTGTTTGTTTAATAATTTACTTAGTGTCGAAGATGATGTCTTTTGCGGCGGGTCGATGGAAAACCTCTTATTAAAATAAGGTTCGGCCGGTGATGCCGAAGGCGAAGACGACAGAGGCATTAAAAAATGGTGGTTTTCTGAGATAGCTTAGACTCAATAGTGCTTTTGACTCAAGTCCCTCTGTTGGTTGAGCAGGAAAAAGGGGGAACCGAGGATTGAGACCGCCAGACTTGCCTGCCTGTCTATAGTCTTCAGCCTGGACGGCCGCCGATAGCGGCCATTGGCCGTCCCAGTCCCGGGATCCCGCGATCCACATATATATATATTCATATATAGTATTATGTAATGTAAAGACACTAGCGCCTGGGGTTTCCGCTATAACCCGTCGACCGGGCAACCAGTCACACCGCTTACATAACCTGTCATGTCCCGTTTGGTATGCAAATAAACAATGCATAGGGAGCAGATTCATCCAGTATTGAGATCTTTGGGTCTCGTGTTTAAAGACGACGCGACTATCAATAATCTTGGTTGCCAAACACATCAAAAAAGACAATTTTATTCGTCCCTTTTTTATTTTATTTTTAAATATACATTTCCGATAGCCTAAATTCTCTCTAATTTTCCTATAAAGTTAACTAGTGTGGTTCTGTACTATTCTAAAAGAATAATACCCGTGGATTGTGTATTGTATTGCCCCATAATACATATACCTGTGTGGTTCTCTGTGAATTTGACAGCTGTTGAGACAAAACATTTTGGATTTTTCTCTTAATCAATCCGTATATCATCGACTAGGAACAAACACATCCAATTACCCCGGCCCAAGCCGCTAGTATCCAGAGCCGTCTCTGCTTTCTTCTCTTTATTTTCTTTTTCTCGGTACCTGGCCCAGTGCAACCCTTGTCTGGCATATCCTGCCCCGCCCGTAAAGCCTTGAAACCAGCCCCAAAATCCGTCTTCTGCATCAATTGCTGCCATAATCACCGGTGGATCAGTTTATTACCCGATCATACCAGAGTTGCATACGCTGCTTGGGTTTTTTCAGCTACTGTCAGCTCAAGAGTGAACTAGAATAGAGAATAACGTATTGGGAAACGTCGCACTTATTATCACCAATCAGAATCAAATACCCTCCCATTATACCCCAACATGAATCAAATCTTACCGCTATCGATGAAGCTGTTGTTTCTAGCAATACCAGTGCTATCATCTATCATGTCTATCGTGTTGGCATCTAAACATTATTATTTACAACAGAGCCTTACTTTCCCCTACACAATAAGTATCGTCTTGGCTTTTTTTGAGTTGCAGTTTTCGGTTGCAGTTTTCGTCTCGGTTACTTTGTCAGAGTCGCGTTCTAGAAAATCAAAATTAGTAGGAAACACGTGCATAATTGTTGGATTTTTAGGACTACTGATATCGGGTGTCTGCTGGCTGGGCAATCTGATATCATTTAGCCGAGACATTGTTATCGGCAAAGAAAAGGAAACTCGTGCCTTGCAAATGGCAAAGCTAATCTTTTGGTCCCTCACTGCGGTCTCTTCTTCATCTTACATAACTGCTATATTCTCACAATCGGTCACGAGTAAAGCCGAGTTTGGCTTTAGTGGATTGTATCAGTTGCGTGATGGTATCAAGGGCCATAACCATGCGCCTTCCCAATTAACTGTGAACTTTCAAGATGATTTCCCAGGAGTACCAGTAACTGAACTTGAAGAGTTCCAAAACAAAATACCGTGTAATTATAATCAGAACGATAGCAGCAAATACTCACCCACCCTCTATAATGCACGTCTTTCTGCTAATACTCATCATGACGATTACCACACCATATCTGATACCCTAAATAACTACCAAGCGTCGCCTAGAAGAAAGACTAAGTTGAAGTCTAGCAATAGCTCATTTAGAAACAGCGTGGACACCATGAAGGTGGCATTGATTCCTGGAGGATCCCCTTCATCAGTGACAGCAAAAAGCAGGAAAATACACAATTTATCCATTGGCTCTTCAATTGATATGTGCAACCCCCCCGAATTGAAGCTATTTGACACCCATGAAACCCTGAGCCTCAATTGTAATATTAACGGCTTGGATATCGGTACATCTGAAATCTCACCGACTGGAACAATTGTAACTAACAACAGTCAAGGCTACGAAATTACCGATTATAAGCACCAAAGAAACCTCAAAAGAGACCAGTTAACTCATTCATTGCCATTTTCGGCCCACAGATTTCCTGAAAGCTCAGCAATCAACCATACTACTACCGCATGGTCTGTAATGAATGGCGTGCGCCCCAACAGAAAATCGTTTGGCTTATACGAAAGCGGCAAACGAGTTTTGTCTAACCACTTTTCTAACCCGTTTAAAAATACATACACCAATAACGGGGAAGAAAATAAACAACTTATGGTTGATTACATGCAACCTAATACTTTGAGAAGAGCAAGTGGTATTCTTGACTTGCATTATAACCACGATCGTAGAGAATCGTCCTACGGACAAAATATACTCTCGAAATTACCTCAATCTATTCTTCCTTCACAACTTCGTAACGATTCATTTTCTTCTACTAATACATCGCCTAAACGCGCCAAGTTTCAAAACCATTTTTCGAGAAAATCTCAAAATAGAACTTCGTCTTACTTTGATTCTTCAGATGATTTAATGGAAATCCCCGCCAATCCCAATTTGACTGACAATGGTCCAAGAAAAACAACCCAAACAACTAATCATCTTCATAATTTATTGAATCACCGTAAACATTTTATTAGTGATAATGATGATACTTTAAGAGAATTCAGTCTTAACCCTGGCACCCGGCCCTTAGATGCTGCTGACGCAAATATAGAGATCAAGAATAAGCGCCTAGAGGATAACGAGCTTAATAAATCTCGGCCGGAGCCTGTTTCAACTAATAACGATTTTGATGCTTGGGAAGTTAATAGTGTTGCCGCTCGTGAGCAGTTGCTCTGGTCCATGTCTAATTTGGATACCGCTTGCCTCACAACACCACAGCTTCGAAACGTTTCGGGATCCTCCGTTGACAGTGATGTAACCAATATTAGTAATTCGAATCCATTGGCAACTCCAGAAATGTTTTTGTCGCATGATCGAAAATCTTGGTGTAATCCTACTGTCGACACTACTAAGACAATACTTCCTATGAATGATTCCAACTTTTAAAACACCGCTCCTAATATTCTGCTTAAGATACATCAATCTCCAAGCTGACGTACAGGGCCATAATCATATAAATTACAACAAATTTTTCACCTCGGTATGGTAATTTTATTTGTATGAAATTGGAAATGAACATACTGGCTAAAGCTTATTTTCATTTATAGAATAACAATAAAAAATTAAGTAGATACAGAATCATAAATCTTTCCCTCAAAATAAATAGGCAGCTATAGCTAAACATAGAAAACATTTGAAATATTGTGTTTTTGTTCAGTTTTTTTGGGCGGGGTATAAAGACCTTTAGTAGGATATATCTTGATATACTTGTAAAGCTTCTACGAAACGTTGCACAGGCGATCAAGTCATAGGTAAGCCCAAAAACGAAGTATTAATGTAAACATTGAAGACAGAGTCAGTAAATTCTCGTTACGACAAAGAATGGCAATAGATCAGTATGGCCGTTTTTTGGTGTATTTTGATTGATCTTGGGGAAACGGTGACTCCACAACATTAATACTACTGATGATGTGCATTCTCTTGATTATTAAATTATAAAGGTTTTGAACTAAATTTCTCTGATAGTGTGATTGAAAACAAGAATCAAGAAATAAGAACTGGTCTTCGACTTCGCGCTTTATATGCTTTCGTTTACTTGCACTTTAGGTACCTACTACTTTTAACATGATTATAATTTACAGTTAATTCATTTAGGTCATAGCATTAGTTTGGAAGCAGTTATCCATGTTGAGAGTGGTGTATATTGTGTGGACTGCAAAGGGAAATCAAGGACGTAATTTGTGGCTTATAAGTTTCAGGGCAAAAAACCTCATTTTGATTTGAAACCGGACCCAATGCTCATTTACCAGATTGAAATATGAATTCAAGACATGCGAATAAAATGTATTATCTACAAATGAGGGGATTACTTGTTAAAAAACAAGAAAAAAAATGTCCAGATAAGTCTTTAAATAAAGTATGGCAAATGATGTATAGCAGAACAAAGAATGATCTCTAGAGACATTTTTCTTCAGTATCAGATGCCACAAAACGTATTTACTTAGCCATTCAAGATTGTCGCATAAAAACTATTTGACGATGAACGGCATAGCAGTAAATACTGTTCTATTTAATACGGGTCAGGAAAGGATTTTCATCAGTATCAAACAAAATAGGCTCCTATAATAGTATCGCGTTTTGTGAAAAACAAGTATCAAGAATATGCGTTTAAAAACTAAATGCAACTCTACGAAAATTAATCACCAAACAGATAGCCAGAGTCCACCTCTAGATACCAATATAAGAAAAAAAATTAATCTTCGCACACAGACACATCAGTTGATAACCGGAAGTATAGACCAACTAACTTAATAATGTGCGAGCATTGACCAAGGTCAATGACTTGATAAACTCATGAAAAGCAAATAAAACTAATGAAAAATATAATGCCGATAGTATAACTAAAAAGCTGAAGCAGGTGACTAAAGTAAAAACATATATTACTCTATTTACAATCACTAAACTGGTCGTAGCTATGCAATCGCACAATAGGCGTATTGACACTTTGAGATAAATATGAACAAAAAGAAAACCGATCTAATGATGAGAAAGATAGTGTCGGAACCGAGAAAATTTCTCCCAAATGAGAATAAGCTTGCCCACCAGTAAATCAGGGGCAATTACCAAAACAAATAATGCCGCACCAAAACAACTACCCTAACCTCCGAGAGATATTAATATTGACCAGTAAAAATACTAGGATTTCGGCAACAATTAGAAACTCTTAGATCCGATTATTTAATTAACACATCGGCCACAATTTTCAGAAAGATTTCCTCTCTCCCTTTTTCCTCTCTCTATTTACCTTATCTATCAAAATACATATTAAAAATGGGTTACACTGCTGGTACGTATTGAAAACACACAAACCCATATCAGTCTATAGACTGGGGATGAATGACTGGACTGTTTATTAACTTTTAATTTTGCTTAGGTTCCGCTAAGAAGGGTGCTACTCTCTTCAAGACTAGATGTCTTCAATGTCACACTACCGAAGAAGGTGGTCCTAACAAGGTTGGTCCCAATCTTCACGGTCTTTTCGGCCGTGTCTCCGGTACCTCCGCTGGCTTCTCTTTCTCCGATGCCAACAAAAAGAAGGCTGTTGTTTGGGATGAAGAAAGTCTTTACTCTTTCATCGAAAACCCCAAGAAGTACATTCCCGGTACCAAGATGGCTTTCGCTGGTTTAAAGAAGGAAAAGGACAGAAACGATCTTATCACTTTCCTCAAGGGCGCTACTGCTTAAATTTGGTCAAACTGATACTAAATCTAAATTTCCTATTATCTGTTTTATAAAATTTTTCCTTTTTCATAGCCTTTTAATTATCCATGATTGAAGGTTATAATGTAAATAGCTCCTTCAATTATGTTAAAATAATATCAAACCTTTATCTCTATTATACACCTTTTCATTTATATTCACTACATACAGTTCAAGGTATCACGCGCTTTTTCTCGATAATGGAATGGCGGGCCGGTATTTAGGTTTGCCGCTCTTGCGGAAAATTAAGGCCCGATATTGTTGCCGGAACTTAAAACGGAGCACGGCCGTAATTTTCCGAAAACATCAGTGAGACTCTAAGCGCAAACAACAGTTAACCATAGCCTTTTAACTACCAAAGCTGGCATCATCTATTATAATCCATTTCTATTTGAATTGTATTTGCTGATATTTGGTATAGTATGTCAAAATCAAATTCAGTCAGGTACACGTAGGCTATGCCAAAGAAAATGTTTCTTTTGACTAGAAAATATTGCTCAAATTATATGGCTCATAATCTGATATTAGAATTACAACCCATAACTATTCTCCATTAATAGACGAACTCTTCAACAAAATATCAGAAACCTAAGAATGAGCTGGCTTATAATTATTTCAACTCAATCCTTCAATGAATTCTCAATGAGAATAATGTTTGTGCGATTTAATCAGTGAATTAATGTTTGTTGCTTTTAGACTACAAGTAAATATTAACTATTTGTTTTTTTAATTGGGACTAAACCTTTTAAGCATTAGATTTAAGAACGCCGCGTTTGAGCCCCATGCTTGTCTCTTCCTTATCTCTTGAAGTGGTTCCCATCCTTGATAATTACACTTCGAACCAAGAGTAGATATTTAAAATATTCATAAATATTACATAGTAATATCTAAGAACCTAATTGTAAGATAAGTAGAGTTTACTTTCTCATTAGTAGTTTCAGCCGTATTTCGACCCTTAAAGCGTTTCAACAATTTTAGATCAATAGCTCCCTCACCCAGCGCCTATTTTGTAGCGCCAAGATAAGCGAGCTTAGACAATACTATAAAAAATGATACCTAAAAACCTTGATAACATACTTAATGAATCAGAAGGAAACTATCGCGATAGTTTTTCTAGCAATCACTTTCTTGGTGAGCTTGAAGCAATTACCCAAGCGAACCAAAATCTTGGCAAAAATAGAGTCCCTCGAACTAGTAAAAAGCGCCCTCTTTATCAAGATGAAAACAGTATGACCCAAGACAATCAAATCGTAGAACCGTTGCCAAGTTTAAGGTATGATTGTGGAGAAAGCTACCTTTTTCAAAACAGTATTAATTCCTCAAATTCTGGCTTCTTCGTTAGGCAAGATGGTAACTTTGGTTTCCAGCGCTTAGAAAAATTCACCTCAGCTTTAAATACCATCGATACCACACTTAGTACGACCAGTGTGTATAAACAATATAAGTCAATTCAAATACCAAACTACTTTGAAAACAGTTTACACAAGTTCGACGATTCATTTGAAGATTCCGAGTACTCATCACCGGAGCAAATAGAAAAAATGTCACTGATGGGATGTGATGTAACTCTACGTGAACCATTTTATGATAACATTAACTTCAGTCCCTTTAGTCCAACTAAAGCAAGTATTTTAAACAATAAGCTAGGATTTCAGCCCTTAAATATCTCCCCCGAAGAAATTTTATTACCCGCAACCATTCTGGGGAATAGTAAATATCCGGGTTTCGGTGAAATAGTTGAGCCTAGTTTGCCTAGTCTTCATAAACTTAAACCTCCCCAAGAAAACAGTCAACTACCATCTTTAGTAAATATCAGTAAAGAAAGCGACAAAGAAAAGCCTAAGGTAAATGATGAGTTTGTATCAAAAAGTGTAAAAATCAAGCGGGAAATTCCTGATACTGAATTTACAGAGGAATTGACATGTATCCCGTATGAATCCAAAGTGATGCCATCAGCATCTGCTTTCCTTAAAGACATTTTGGATCCACAAAGAGTGACTCCAAAAGCAGAAATTTATGAGAGTTGCACTGATCCAGTTCTGTTACTTATAGATGCTTTTCGGAATCAGCCAGAAATCAGCTCTTCCATGGTGTTACAAAATCCTAAAAAAGACAGTATTGAAAAAGCCATTATTGAAACACATGACAAAAAACGCCCTGGAAAATCAAAATGCCTTAATGGAAAAAAAAATTTGGCGATGAAGAGAAAAAATTGCCCAATGAGCTGTCAAGAAGCGGCCAAGACAAAGCTTACAGCATCAATAATAATCGAAGAAGCTTATAAAAACGCTTCTTGTGAACATGAAGGGTGTAGAATAAACCACAACGTTCGACAAGAAACACAATTCGCTACTATTTACGAAAAACTGCCTTCATTAAGGTTTGCTGAGAATCGTTTCAAGGCCCCAAATCCTAGCACATACAAAAAATGGGGTAAGCTGATAATCAACAAACTAATTAAAGGTATTTCACAAGACCAAACAACTGGCGAAATTATATTTAATGAGAATTTTAACAATGGCACTAATAACGATTCATCAGATTCCCCCATCACCTGCGACGATCTTTATAACCCGGTATTTAGACGGAAAGTTCTACGCAAGTACGCACTTCATCATAGTAACAGCACAATTAATGAGAAGCATCTAGATAAGATCAAAATATACCAATCCGAAAATGAGCTTTTCCACCTCTCATACGATGAGATTGTAGATATTATGCCGTCAGAAGCTATTATTAAAGGCCCTAAAGCCCGTGAAGATAGTGGTGCGTTTTTAGAACCTGAAGGCTATTGCGGTACTTGCAATGAGTTTTTCGAAATGCGAGATGGCGAGTATGCACTACACATGCGGTCCCGCCATGGACTTTGTCCTCCCACTAGAGGATCCTATTCTTTACCCCAGCATATTCGGGTCGTTAAAAATGTCAATAAAATTACTCACAGGTATAAAAGCTCGATACTGACCCGAACCCAGGGGTGGTGTGAGATTTGCCAGGATTGGCAGAACCTGGATCATCAAATCAGTAAACCTTGGGCATTATGGTGGGAACACCAAGAAGACCATAGAAAAATTAAGGGTTCTACAAAGAAGCCTAAAAATAAGTAAAAATGAGTAAAGTATGTAGATAAGGACCTTTAGAAGAACTAAGAATGTAAAACTCTAGCTATACGTATAAGTATGGCCTAGTTGGAAACAAGGATGAAGATATAACGATATATGAAAAGTAATGGATTTGTTTATTAAAAATTATGAATAAAAGATTATTAGAGAAGAGAATATCATTAAAACGCCTTAATTTAACTCAAGCAAAGGCGGCAAAACTCCATAGTTTTATGGTTAGTTGTCCCCCATAGCTTCATCAACTAAAGCGCGATACTTTTGTTGCGTGGAGGCCATATCCAAAAAGATTTTATATTTCGTATCGAGTAACTTGGTACTGACACCACATTGTTCAGGCTTAACCACAGCACCTTGACCACTCATTTGAGTCATGATCGACCACAGGCTTCGCTTATTTTGACTGGCAGCTTTAGCACCTAACATTGCCGTGCCTAGAACAACAGCGGCTTCGATGTATCGAGGCATAATGACTGGCATACCAGTACAATTAGCCATAATTTGGGTCAAAATTTTATTGCGGCATTGACCACCCGAAAGATATATTTGGTTGATTTTGTGGCCACTCTTATTCATAGTTTCGACAATATGGCGGGTCTGTTGACCAATGAATTCAACAGCGGCAAGGTATTCTATGGCGAGGGCATCAATACTGACATCCATATTCTTACCAATAACAGCACCCTTCATGCTGGGATCAGCAATGGGGGATCTGTTGCCATGAAAGTCACCGTAGAAAAATAGATGTTTCGCAAGATAGGTGACTGAGGGAGCGTTTCGTTCCTTCTTCAGCTCTAAAAGGCGGTTATTCAGGAACTCAAAGACCGAAATTTTCTGACTCGTGGAGTGAAGTAAAGCTTCAGCATACGCTGGGTGGTTGATAAGAACATAATGTAACAATTCACCGGTCGCAGATTGTCCACCTTCAGCCAACCAATAATCAGGGAAAATAACGTCACGGTAAGGGCCCCAGACACCCGGAACAAATACCGGCTCTTTAGACATGACTAGGTGACAAGTAGAGGTACCGGCAACGGCGGCTAGTCGGTTAGCAACTAGGTGCATATCGTCATCGGAGCTTGTGATTTTAGGTTGAGCAACTTCTTCATCACCGGATTTCGCGGCTACAGTACCAATCCAGCCAGAGTAAGCGTCGATTACACCGCTACCAACAAGAACACCTTCATGAAGGCCAAGCTCAGCGGCAGCTTTAGGAGTTAAGTTACCAACAGTTTCGCCGGCAAACGTATAGTGTCCGTTTTTTCCGTGCACACCACCCAGACGTCTGAAGTCGTCTTCAGTAAGATCTTCCAGGCCAATGGATGTTAAAAATTCCTTGTCCCAACCAGTGACTGAGCCGTCGACGCCTACAGGAACAAAACCCTGTTTGCAGACAGTAGAGCAGTATGAGCGGGATTCAAAGCCGGTGGCCTTGTGGGTCAAAAAGTCGGGCAAATCGTAAAATTTGCAGTTTTTGAAAACGGCAGAGTCCATGTTTTCCTTTAGCCATTTGACTTTGGGGATTTCCATTTCGATGGACATTTTACCACCAACGAATTTGAGTAGAGGATGGCCTGTGGCATTAATGGCATTAGTTTGATCTAGCGCACGGTGGTCCATCCAAAGAATGATGTTTTGGTCGTTTTCAGAAAAGTCAGGGCCAACGGCCACCGGACTATCATCTTGCTCATTGAGGGCCACTAATGAGCATGTAGCGTCAAAGGCCAGGCCCTTAATGGATGAGACATCCACGTTGGAGACGACAACGGCTTTTTTGGTACATGCACATATGGCATCCCAAATTTCGTTTGAGGATTGGTTAAAGTATTCTGACTTGGGTTCCCAACGGGTGATTTCGCGCGACTCTAAGGCAAGAATCTCACCGGCGTCGTTAATGACACAGGCACGGGCCGAACCGGTACCGACATCAATACCGAGATAGTGAGTAGAGGAAACTAAAGAGACCATTGGATATTTTGCACAATTGTATAAAAAGCGTGTGGTTTTGTATTAATATTTTTCTTCTTTTGTTTTTGATTTCAATGGGGGGGGGGGGGGGGTTGTTGCTAGACGCGCTCAGCAACGAGATTTTATTTATTATTGTAAATATGATAAATGTCAAGTTAAGGAAAAAACCGGAGATATTGAGCCAGATACCAGATATTTATATAATTTAAAGCTATAGAATACGGCGTAGACTTTCTCATGTTTTTTTTACATTTTTGCATTTTTGCATTTTTACATTTCTACATTTCTTGCGTGTGTAATGTAAAGCCTAGCAACGTATCTCCCCTCCAAGTTTCGAGGCAGACCCCTCTTAGAAGATAGCATTGAATACACCCTAGAAGGGTGGCCACTAAAGGTCCGAATCTTTTTTTTTTTTTTTGCTGGTAAGGGACGTCCATACAGGTTGGTTGCTGTATGGGGTAAAGTAACTTCACTCCCAACGTCAGTTTCTATCGAAGTATGTGGAACTCACCGGGCCAGCTCTACATGTGCCTACTGTGGCAGGTCTGCGGCGCAGAACGTGTGGTGAATTTTGCCGGTTTTAAATTACCGGTTAAGGATAACTAAGTGCCCCGCGGCTTAGTGGCTGGGTTGGGTCTCTCGTCTGTAGCCACGCCAAAATGCTAATTCTAGATAACCCACCAGTAAGTCCGTCTCGGGGTTTATATTGCATATAAAAAAAAGTGCAAAAAATAAAAACAAGAGCCATACGAAAAAAGTAGTAATACTGGACCCTGTACAAAAGCCCATTGGCGGACTTGTCTTTTACCATCTAGGTTAGTAGCCATTGTCGGGCTTTTATTGGCGTTTCTCTAGGGTTCGATGGGTGTTCCTGACAGCAACTGCAATTTGGCCTTCTCTGAATTAATGTACTATGCAAGAACCTCGATGATTATATGCACGGCGGCCTAGACTCTTTCGCCTGAATTTATCCGTAAATCTCCATCCAGAGACCGGTACAAACTGATAAGACAATATACAAAAGTTTCATGAAACTCCTTCGAGACTGTACAAGGTGCCTAAAACGTTGAAAGAAATAGGTAAAACCCAAGTCAATGGCCGTCTTACGCAACACCGTTTCAGGGATAAGCTCAATATATTCATCCATATAATTTATATAGTTATATAGGTTACCATTACTTTCTTGGCGGTGTCAAGCACTGATTTCTACTGAAAAAGGTAACTAAAAAACACTACAGTCAGTTCGAAATTTCAAGCCGATTCATCTCAATTGTTTTGGGAATCGTTGAGAATTCTCAAAATGTACAAAAACAAATTGATGATATCCAGGTAAAGAGTAATGGCACCAACAATCTCTTCGTCGGGATGCAGCTTTCGCATAACCATCTGAGTATCGGCCAAGATGTAAATGGAAAAAATGAGTGCGCCAATGCTACTGAAAACCAAATCCATCTTGTTACTAGGGGGGAAAAACATAAAAACGAATCCAACGGTAATAAGAATCCAAATCGAAATCCCAAGGTACCCGTATAAAGAAGTAAAGTCATACTTGGTTTGAAATGCAAAGGCAGTCAGACCAACAAAGATAATGGTGGTGATAAGCACAGCTTCCAAGACAATTTTAGTATCATACAATGACGAAACTACACCGATAGAGTAACTCTCAAACAGAGTAAATAAGCTGAGGAAGATTATGTTGGTGGGATATGACTTGGCCTTGAAGTAAGCGCCTAACACTAAAAAGATAGAGCCAAAAGTGGTCAAGTAGAAAAGCCAGATATTGTTCAACGCCCAGGCCTGTACACCCGCATGCTGATTGATAAAGACACCAGTCAATAGAGTAACCAACAATTGGACACTCAAAATGGTGTAAACTTTCCTGACAAACATCTGTCGGATACTTAAATCGCATGAAGCAACTGACGTAGAGTACTTGAAATCGTCAGGAATGTTGTCGCCACCAGTCCGAGTTGATGGCCCATCGCCAACAGGGCTCAACAAGGGCGAAGTAGATGCCTGGTTAGTTACTGGCGAGTATGAGGGTGGTCCGTTAGTATACTGGGTCGACATGGAGGATTACAATAAATAGAGTTAAAAAACTATATCAAAAATCAAAAACGTTGGTAAACGTTGATAAGGTAGAGAGCAAACCAGGTGGAAAGGCTTAGCTTATCCCACCAAATGTGCAAAATCTCGAGGCTGCAAACCCAACTTTGGGAGAAAAGTAACGCCACCCAGTTATGGGCGGCCTAGACATGGGAAGAGAACCAATTAGGCAAATATGTCTGATAATAGTTACAAGTATTCTTCTGTAGTTGTTTGGTTAATTAAATATTTGAACACCCTTAATACACACACATGTACATATTAATAGTTTTTCTAAAAAAGAGAGAAAAAGCAACATTTATGCCTTATTCAATTGTTCAAAAAGTTCACTTCTGGTGATCTTCTTATTCAGCTTGATAGCCGAGACTTTGTCATTTAAACTAATCCATTGAATAAATAAAGGCAATTTCTTGCATAGCATTTTCAAGCCATCAATAACTTCTTTTGAACTAAGCTTAATCCTCAGGCTACCAATAATCTTTTCAACAACAATTTTGGATGACATAGACACATAGGTATCACTAGGAGCACCGCTTACAATTCGTAACCCAACTAAAACATCCAGAATATTTCCCAATTTACTAGAAATGTACTTTTCATATTTTACCTCCTCACTATCTACCGAAGATAGTCTCTTGGCCAATTCTTTCGCTCGAATTCTCTCTAGTAAGCTTAAGGGATTCTTGGGGGGTTCAGTCACTTGCTTAACCTTTTTATTATCTCGTGATAGCGTTTTGGAGAGCTCTTTGCCTTTTCTTTTAACAGGTGGGTTCAAAAGGACATGGTATCCAACCGGACTATCAGAACTAACATCCTTAGATTTGGCAAAAATATCCAATAAAGGAAGATCGTCGACACTGGTACCGTTCTTGTTTATCCACTCATGTAGTCTTTGATCAAACTCTGCCTTACGTGATTGTGATTTACTAGCCAAAGATGAGGGGTTAACCATCTCTGGCGGACACGCTACAAAAAAACACTCATTGACTGAATTATCGGAGCGTGCGTCTTGAGCTAAAATTTCAATTCGCAGAGCTTCCGGCCAAATGGTGAGAATTTGTCTAAAATGCGTCAATGAAAAGGACCGTTTAGTATGCTCCTCTACACGCTTCTTCAGATCAGTAAATTTTATTAGAGAAGATGTTTTGGAAGAGGCTAAATGAAACACCAAGCATGAGTTTAATGCACTAAAAAATTGATATAGTAAAGCAAAACTCTCCGGTAAAGCCCCGTCATTATTGGCCTCGGGAATTCCACTGCTACCCACTTTATCCTGAGTGGAGCTGTTTTGGTTATCTGATAAGGAGTTGAAACTGTCTATACTCATTATTTTTGTGTGTAAAAAGAGTGAACTTTATATTCGCAGGGCATGGTTCTTTGTTTTACTCTCTAATTGCGCTGAAGGAATAGTTCAAGATATGCACTGATGATCGTTGTGATGAGATACGATTATATAATCATGATACACAACTGGAACGCAATGCCATTATCTTGAATTGTGTATTTTTATGTATTCGTAATCATTATAATAAATAAATCCTATAGTAAAAAACCATATGAGCCTGTACACTGCTTAAAAGTTCGAAACCAGACCCCAGGATGAAGAAGAGCCAACTATTTTGTGAAAATATCCACATGCGCTATATCTAAACATATCAGCCTCTGAAGAAACCAGATATTTATTCTCTAGCTTCGATTTCAATAAGATTTCGTTTGTCAGGAAAAACAGCCTGAACCTTTTTTAAATACTCGGGGTAATATTTGGCACTCACATCTTTGTGACTCTTCACACGGTTCCAGAAAGTATTTTCACCGATCTTTTCAAACATTTCAGGCCGGTAAGACTTTTCTAAACTCGACGCAGGGTCTAATCTTTGATTGATTAGTTCCCTTTTCAAAGCCAATATATCTTCAGGAATCTCAATAGCCTTGTATTGAGTATCCTGTGCAATACCTTGGAAAAAAGGAATAGAGTATCTGGAACCTGAACCTGGAACAGGAGCTAAGACTCTGTGAACGGTACTTTGACAGACGCCTCTAGTAACTGTCTCAAGAGCCTGGCCAACAGCTACAACCACAGTACCGGGAATGGGGAGAACATCAATCCATTCACCGCTATGGTTTTGAACTTGAAGACCAGGGTGAGATGTTGCTTGAAGTACATAAGAGGTAAAATCGGCGTCTTTGTGAGGACCAACACCTTGGTTTAATACCTCATCAACGGTGCTGATTGAGCTATCTTCATCAGATGTGAGAAGTTTATTTTTGAGACTAGCAACGATTTCTTTGTAATCATTACGAGTTTTTAGTTCGTCAAGATTGGGGTATCTAATCACTTTCATTTTATGTTGTTGATTCTTTTCATAAATGTTATCAAAAATGGTCTTATCTAAACCAATGGATTCAGCAATGAGCCCAACTAACTTTTGAGAAGTTTCACCCATAATCTTCATATAAAGCTCGTAAGCAGTTCTAAACCCAGGTAATAGTTCTTCTTTAGGCCATAAATTGGGGCCTATAAGACTTCTGTAAATGGGTTCATTGGGCCCACAAACAGGTAATTCAGTACCTAAATCGGTTTGCTCTCTCCAGTCAATATTGAAATTAGTGATTTCGTGGCCCAAATCAGTATATCCCAGGAAATGAGGTGAATTGATCATGCTAATACGTTTTTTTTCATCATCTGGCAAGGTAAAAAAATCCTTACCAAGCGTAATAACATCGCTTTCAAGTTCCGGAGATATACCATAGTTTTTTAAATAGAGAAAACCTACATCAAGTATAGCCGATCTTAAATCACAAAGGAATTGAGGTTTGGTTGTGGCATCATCAGCTAAGCTAAGGTCCATAATAGGGATGGCACCAAAAGAAGACATTTTGTCCTATGCTTGTATGTATGGGGGATATATTCACAGAGTTCAACCAAGATGGTTTTAAAGCTAGTCGAGGATTGAGTACATTCAAGCAATATTCAAAAAGATCAACGCCGAAATGCAAGGGTATATATAATAAAGTCGATACGTAGCTTTTTGAACATCCTTTACACCTATTAACGCCTAGGGATATGTGGAATTATTGGAAGCTCGTTACACATATATATGGATTGTGTTTTGTCACGTGATGTTGTGAAATATCCTGAACATCAGCTTCTCGGCATTTTAACTATTTTCAACCATTAAGATGCAAAAGTACAGAGAGACGGGTGTGAATATAAACAAATTGGCAAAAAAATAGTTATGTTCTGTATGGATGCTTATCTATTGGTGTGCGTGTGTTTACCTTACTTGTGGACCCAATTAACCTTTGGTCAATGTGAAATACACAGAAATGGTTCATGGTAAGCTGGCTGGATCTTTGAAAAAGACAGAATTTTTCAAACATATAAAGTTTTGAGCCTGATACTTGGGCTGTATATCACTGTTTTTGGTCCCAAAGATTGGCAAACACCTTTGGTATAGAATATATGGTTGAAGCATTGGTATTAGCGAGATAATCCCCAAGCGATTTGAAAGTCATAATTGGAAATCATGACTTGGGCGGAAACGGTGTTTTGGGTTTGATGCTATTTAAGTATATACAAATGATTTACCAATTGTGATTTTTGGAATAATTATCAAGCCTGCCAGCGGCTCTGTCTCTGGGCGATTTTATGATTAGTCCCTAACAATCCCTAGAAATCTGGCCGTTGTAAAAATATCTTCTCAAACGTCAATAATTTCTCTGATCTCTTTCAAATAAATGCTGCTAACCAAATTAAAAGTTGAGACAACCGTGTGGTTTACTTTTCCATTTATTTTCATTTCATTATTTTTTTACCTACTATCTCAAGTCAAACTATGCTCACTCAGGCACCGTCTCATCTCATCGAGATTACCAAGCTGGACGACGGCTGGCACCAATGGCCCTCATCGCATGTGCAGGTCTTTACATTGACAAGCCAAAGAGCCAAAATGGCACAAATACAGACACCAAAACCCTCCAAATCGTCCTATATATTGCTTGAAGACGAGTTGAAGACAAACCCCTGATTTACAAGAGCAAAATCCCAGGCGCCGAGTACAACATCCCCGTTGTAACATGATCCAGCGCTGGCCGGTTGGCTTCAAATGCCTGACAAGTTACATAACATGACATCCGTCGGCTATCTAGTATCAGGCCTCGGAATTCCCCAAAGCCGGTCAAACAAGGCTTTTAAGGTGCGATAAAAGGGTCCAAACAAGAGAATAATTCTATATTAAAAAATGGCATAAAAATCCAGCAACTAGATAATACAAAATCTCGTACCTTACTTTCGTGCAGTCGCAGACCGTTCACGAATTCTCATCTTCCTGGCCCTAACTTCTTTCTGGCTCTCCATTTCTGCTACGACCTGGGCTCACAAGGGGAGTATGATAAAATATACTTCGTCAGTACTCGGAATACGCAGCGGGTCTTATCTGGTGCCACGAACCCATCTGGCGTAAATTAAAGCCAATACGGGGTGGGTGCGCGCTGAAATGCGCGGCGTTAAGGCTTGTTTTCTCTTTGGGAAATACTGAGACATAATAATGTACCACCTATTAGCCAGCCCAGGACTCTTGATTAGAATAATGATGTCGGTTTATCAACGTCTGAACGGTTTTCAGTCCAGGTCTTGCACCTTGAACCAAAACTGAGACTGGTAACCGCCCTACGGTGATAAGCACTCGTCGTAGACATATAACCGGTGCTCTTATCCCGAGAAGAAAGCACCGCTATTAGAGGCATTGGCCACGGCTAAGTCCGGACCTCGAGCAGGAAAACCTATTCAAACCTCCAAAGGAAACCAAAAAAATAAGAAAGTAAAAACAGTCAAGCTATTTCGACAGGCATCTTGTAGCTAAAGTATCAATCTACTATGTATCTCAGCTCAATACTCGCTGAATAAGGCTCGATAGGAAATGGCAGCAAACACAAGCTTCCTGGAAGTAAAATAACTTCATATTATTCTCACCTTTCTAGGCTTGCATATACACGACCAATTTATTCTTATATTTATTATAGGATGCACGGTGTTGAAAGCGCTTGAACCAACGGAGGTTAGCTGGTGCCATATAAGTATTACTACCATTCCAGTGCTTTTTTTCCGAAACCCTTCATAGTTAGAATTTTCAGTAATTCCCAATTCTTTTGCTCCCTGTGCCCTTAGTGCCCGTTTTGTTCTTGTTTCCTATCCTGGTTAAAACCATCATCTTAATTTTTCTTTCGTCGTGCCTATAAAGTCGATTGATTTTCGTATCAAGGGAAAAAAAATATATTCGTGCAAAAAAAAAGAAACCAAAACAAAGATTAATCACCCACATAGGCCTATTCTTTTTTTTTTGGTCTAAAAAATCATCATATTTAATTCATATAAGTAGTAAATATAAGAAGTACATTCACCATGTCTGCGGAAAAATACGAAATCATTTCTTTTGATGAACCATTAGATATCTATAATAGATCTGAGGTGGCCATTGCGCCTACCACCAAACTTTTGTGTACAAAGTACATTTGGAGCAAGTTTGCGGAATTTGGGACTTTTCTCAACACTGAAATGAGAAGTATTGGTCGTGTCCCCGAAGAAGAACAGACCGATACTTCCCTGTGAAATGCTGCTTCAATGTGGTTTGCTGTTAATATGGTGGTGGTTAATTTTTCCCTAGGAACTCTGGGTATCTCTATTTGACTTGGTGTTTTGGGATTATGTTATTTGTATTGTCCTTTTCGGTTTTATAAGTGTCATTCCAGTGGCCTTTTACTCTTGTTTCGGCCCCGAATTTGGTCTAAGACAGGTGGCTCTGTCCCATTTTTGGTGGGGTTATCAGGGGGTCAGACTCTGTGCCCTACTTAATTGTATTGCTTGTGTTGGCTGGTCGGCTATTAACGCCATTGCCTCTGCTCAAATGCTATACACAGTCAACAATGGAGGTCTCCCTCCCTGGGGTGGTGTGATTGTTATCACCTTTGCCACTATTATCGTTTTTTTCTTTGGATACAGGTTCGTAAACTTGTATGAAAAGTGGCCTTGGATCCCCAATTTAGCCGTTTTCTTAGTTATTATTGACCGATTGGCCAAGTCCTTCTGGGAAAACATTAATTATAAAAACTGGTCCTGTTGAAGTAGGTAATTTTCTTTCCTTTGGTGGTGCCATTTTTGGCTTTGCTACCGGCTGATCATCATATGCCGCTGATTATACTATTTTTGGTATTGTTGTACCAAAATTTCTCCATGGTTTCGGCTAGTTTTGTGTGATTGTTCTTTCACTTTCCACTGTTGCAAACAATGTCCCTAATATGCACTCCATTGCCCTTTCTACTCAAACTGTCTGGAGTAAATTTAGATCTATCCCCCGTGTCGTGTAGACTGTTGTTGGTAACTGTATTTTCATTGCTATAGCTATTCGCGCTTATTACAAATTCGAGCAGTTCATGGATAACTTGATGAATTTGATTGGATACTGGTTAGCCATTTACCAAAGTATTTCTTTATCTGAGCATTCCATCTACAGAAAGGGTAAGCTTGAGAATTACGAGATCGAATCTTGGGAAGATCCTGATGTTTTACCCATATCTATTTCTGCATTGTTCGCTTTCGCTTGCAGTTGTGCCGGCGCTGCGGTGGGTATGTCTCAAGTTTGGTGGATCGGCCCTATCGCCAAAATGATCGATAATGGCGGTGATATCAGTTTCGAATTATGTTTCTGTTTTTCTGCTATCGGTTATAATTTACTTAGATTCTGGGAATTAAAGTATATTGGCCGTTGAGATATTACGAATTGAACGGACTTGAGCTGAAATTACTTTAGTGCCCTCATAAATTTTTAATACCCTGATTTTACAGTTCTTTTCATTCTTTTTATACTTTTCTTATTCTTTTAGACTATACTTTTTTATTTATGGTTTCCGTGTTTTACGGGTCTTTTGTATTTTAGCTTTTTTCATTTTTCTTTCTTTTAAAGCAAAGATTTTCAATCGAATTTTTTTATTTATTAGTGATTTATTATGAAGATAACGAAAGGATAAAGGTAAATATTATACAAGATGCAAGAGTCGTCAAAAGAGACTAATAAGCACAAAAAATCTATTTGATTTCATTTAAGCCTTGGTAAAAACCGTAGACATTGGTCCCTTGGATTCGCTTTCAGCCGAATCATCACCATTAGAACCAATGGATTCTTTGGTGGAGCTTACCGACCCTAATTGACTGACACTATACCCGTTAGCAGCCAAGTATTCACAGAAATCAACGTCTTCTTTATCAAGAGCATCTTGACCCAATGGAGGCAATAAGAAGAAGGCAACAAAAGCACTAAAAATACAAAGGGCACCAGCAACCCAGAATGGGGCTTGATTACCTTTGACAGTGTCTTCACCTCCCGCGTTCTTGATAATGATAGGGAAAATATAGGTACCAATAAAGGCACCAACTTTGGCAATAGCGGCCGCAAGACCGTAGAATTGACCTCTGACAGGAGTAGCAGATGATTTAGCAGCGAGTAAACCACTGTTATTACCAGGACCAAATTCACCAAAGGATAAGAAAATACCGTAAATTACGGTAAAAGCAGCAACATTCTTTTCAAGGGTACCGTAGAAACCAGCCATGAAGAAGCCCATGACTGATTGGCATAAGAGACCAACCACAAGAGTAGTTCTAGGTCCGAAATTATCAGAAGCAAAGGCGCCCAAAAATGAACCAGGAATATAGAAAAAATTCATTACCACGTTCCAACCGAAAGTTTTGTAAATATCATGGTCTGGGATAATACGATTTAAAATAGTTGAAGAGTAAATACCAAACGCATACACACTAAAATCATAAATAAACCAAATGGTAGAGACCACAGTCAAGCGCCACCAGTAATATTTGATAATAAGAGTATAGGGCACCTTGGCCTTTTTCATGTTGAGTTTTTCGAATTGTTCAGGTTCTTCAAACTTGAAACGAAGATAGAATAATGAAAGAGGTGGAATTGCACCAAGACCAATGGTCAATCTCCATACTGGGTTCAAGTTATCTTTACCAAAAATCCATAAGCATACAAGAGGAACAAAAGCACTAATAACAAAACCCCAATCGATCATGAAATTTGTGAAAAGGATAAAGTATCTATTACGAGAACCCTTGGTAATAATAGCAGAAGCTTCAGCACAAGCAACTGAACCAGCAGGATATTCACCACCAATCCCGATACCGATAAAGAATCGATAAACAGTTAAAGCGGCCAACATACCAGAAATGGACCCGCCAGCGCCCCATGCGCCTGAAGCCAGAATTGTAAACAAGACCAGGATCGACATGGAAATCAGCATACCAATTTTACGGGAGTGGTAATCAGCAACGTAGCCAAAGACTAACTGACCTAAGACTGTACCAGCGAAAGCAATAGAGGCGACGTTCGATTGAGCTGGGGAATTGGCGTACTCTTTAGGGTAAAGAATTTTGAGACAAGTACTGGCGGTACCGATAGAATTATTAACGTAACCATCGGAGAATAGACCGGCACCGGCAGCTACTACAGGCCAAAGCTTTTCGCCTCGGGTTTTTTGAGTCACATTGTAGTTTTCGTCTTGGTCTCTGGTCTGTGCATCTAAATCGCTTTCGTCGATTTCGTTTTTATGCTCCCATGGAAGATGCATTTCGTCTCGCACCATTTGTAGGTGTCTTTGAAATAGCCCCATGTTGAAGAAGTTTGTATTTTTTATGAGCTCGGAAAAATAATCTCGGATAAAGAAATAGACTCAAGAGAGAAGCTAAATATGATGGAGGGAAACAAGTCTCAAAGTTTCAATAGCGTGGCAGTTAAAAACGGGATTAGAGGTCTTTTAGAAAAGTAAGAAGATTCGTATCTAATAGGCGGCAAGCAGCATCCGTCTGGTATTTATAAATTTACATTTTATTTCTTTTGGAAAATCCTATGACGATCACTCGATAAGTGGGGGTTAACCATTAGTTACCTACAAGAATTTGGTGCCGCATCTCTCCGTGAACGGATCTAGCAAGATCCATGAAATAACATTTATTGGCTATTCGTATTTTTAAAAGAAAAGAGGCTTGTTTTCCGTAAGATCTGCATTAGCCCTGGCTTGAACCTTTAGTCATTCAAGATCTCAGCCGTTTAAACTGGAAAACCTCCGCAGGGACCACCATTTATTCACGTGCTAACTTCCACCACCGCCTAATTGGCTATTTGTTAGGAGAGTTAATAATCACGTGAAAGAATTGGACTTTGTGGAATACGCACCTTCCTAAGAACCTCATGAATGGTCAACATCTGGGCCTCTCACAACCCGGTATTCTCAAGGCAATTCGGTGATTCAGCCGCCCATTGGTGGCCGCTTATGGGCATCGTCGTTTACGAGGCTGAAAGCAATGATCGATCCTTGGTGCCGTAAAGAATGGTGAAAGTAAGCCTGAATTAACTATTCAGCGAGGCGCTTGTATGAACCGGCCAGCTGAAAACTGTGTACATTCAAAAAGACAATAGAGGCAAATGAAAATATACAAGAAACAACGCAGATCGCTCTTTTTTTTTCTTCTTTTTTGTTTTGTTCAAGGACAATGAATGCTAGCCCCATCCCGGCTACACTTGAATTGCGTCATTAAATTAATAGCTTGCACGGCTATTGTCTAATACGAGGATTTGAAACACTTTTATTGCTAAAGGTAGAGGGCGTTTACTTTTAACACTGTAAAATCGGGGATTCTCACTTTTAAGTTATTGTGTTTCGATAGTAAAAATCTAATATCTACACCGATTTAACGCTTTCTCTTTATTTTGCTTTCCCTCTAGTGTTGCATTTAGTTAAACAGGATATACAGAAAGCTGAGAAAAACATAATCCTTTGGAATTGACCAAGATTGCTGCTGTTTCGGGTTAATTACCAATATTGTAGGTTAATATAAGAGTATTGCAACACTATCTACAGCCTTCACAGGGCGGATAACAGCTATCACAAAAATATGTATTGTAGTAGTTACTTGCAATAATCCAACCAGTGGTTTAGAATCTATTTTTTTTTTTTTCAAAGAAATGAATTTAAATAGTTACGTCTTAGAAAGAAACAAAAAAAACCCCGAATTTATTGCTGGTTGTGATAACTTGAACTTTTGGGTCGGCCCTATTAGTCGCCCCTGTAAATTGGGAACTACTCTCCTTACAGGATTTTTAAAAAAAAAAATGAATGAGGCGAGATTCGAACTCGCGCATCCGAAGATACCAGGGGTTTTATCAATGCTTGCACATCGAATATTTGAATTTAGGTTGTGACCTAAACCTGGCGCCTTAAACCACTCGGCCACCCATCCATAAGCTATTATAAATTCCAATTAAAAGTGCTATATATAAACGGTTTTATAAAAGTTGGCCACACGTACTATCAGGCGTCTTTGAGCAGTTTTTTTGACAGATTTAAAGTACACGACTTTACTCTCAGGTCTTTTCCAATCAAAAACCTTACTGAATTCAGGTTTAGCCAGAAAAAATTATTACATACAATAAAATGGAATTTGAGCAGACGCCCATCTCCAAATGAACTATCGATTTTTACTATAGCAAATCGTTTCGTGCACAACTAGACCATTTTCACCCAAAAAGGAGAAAGTATCCCGCATCTGGATATTTTTCTTTATTATTTTTGAAATACCTCAAAAATTATGGATGATAGATTCTGTGGAATAGATAAAAATTATAGTGGCCAATGTATCTTTAGGGTGTTCTGATTTAGCCTCTTCGTTATTCAATGCCCTGCACTTGAATCCTTTATTGATTGCGTGTGCCATCGCCATCGAATAACTTTATATATAGAGAGCACTAGGATTTCTTGATTAAAATATAACTGAAAACTGAAGCCGTTATTCTACTTCTGATCCTAAATGGAATGTTTACATTTTGAAGCCAAATAAATAGTTATGAAAAAATGGAGCCATCAAAATTAGAATTCTTTTCACCTGGATTTGGGTTTTTTAAAAATTGGATATAAAAGAAACGTTTTCAAAAAGACTGCAGCACCTTATGTTCCCACGTGGTCTCCCACCGTAGTACTTATGAAGGCTCTCACTGGCTTAACTATGATTGATCGGACGGGAAATCGTGCTTTCCAGTGGATATGGCCGCAGACATTGTATGTGTTTTTTACACGTACACATTTTATTATTTCAATACTACTCAGAGAATACGTTGAATTTTATATATTAGGCATTCCTGATTTAGATATTTTATACTACTAGGAGATTTTGTTTCTTATTTCTTGATTTTATTCTGTTCTTATTAATTTCGGGGCTAGTGATGAAACAATTTCTTGCCCAGCCCAGTTATAGCCCCATGATGTGGTGAAGCACTATTATTGGCCCAAGCCATCCTCTACCCAACCAACTTCTCAATTGAACTGCGTAATCCACCTCTTGTATACACTACCATCTTATCCAGAAAGTAGGAAAATGAGCACTACTCTAAAAAAACGCTATCTAGGAGGATTAGAATTTTACTCGCAAGTTCGCAATCATCATGATCTTTATACCACGGTATTAGTTACTGCCACATTTAGCAAACCTTTAAACAAGGAAGGCTTGTATGCGGCTTTGGGCCAAGTTGTGGCTAAAGAGCCTTTTTTACGCGTCGATATAGACTATGATTCGGATGAAATACCTTATTTTCGGCCCTTGGCTAAGATTGACTTAGATCAGACAGTAGCTTTTGTGGATGATAGCATGTCGCGCAACCTATTAACCTCATTCCACTCTGAGAAGTTTGTTTATGCTAATGAGACTCCATTGTGGAAGATTGTTGTCATGGGACAAAAAGAGCTTGCCTTCATTTTTGATCATAGTTGCTTCGATGGCTCAAGCGGTGCTTTTATTTTACAGAAATTGACTACCGCGTTGAACCAGAATTCGCCTGCTCTTAATTGCAATGTGCTTACCCTGCCTGTTTTCGAGGTGAGTATCGAAGGTATGAAATCCATTATTCCACCTCCTTTAGAAGAACTTGCTCCCACAATTCCGTCAGTATGGCGGGCTTTGGGGATAGTTTCTGGTGAAATTTTTAATTTTATAAAGAAAGAGTTATTATCGTTCAGTGGCTATGGTCGTGATTACGTCTTCACTGGTGCGCCTGTACCCGGAGCTGTGCACACTAATGACGACTCAGTACCAGTAACATGCAAGTGGGTTGGCTCTTATGACTATCTGGACCTTAATGAGGAGGTCTCAAATAAGATGGTAACTCTTGCAAAAACTCGCGGGGTATCTGTAACAAGCTTACTTTATGTGATTCTGCTCAGCGCGCTTGACAACGAGATTCGTAAGCACTGCCCCGAGATAACTCTTAACCAGGAAGGCAGTAAAAAGGCGAAAATCATTGGACAATGCCCTATTAACGCTCGGCGCTACTTTAAAACAGAAACTATCAACACTAACGAGATTATAGGAAATTACGTAGGAAATGCCACATCAACGATGATGGTAGACCTTTCAGGGGTTGAGGCTGGTTCTGAGGCTTTCTGGGTCCATGCGTTAGATTTCCAGTCACAGCTTCGTTCACAGCTTACCATTCCTTTGAATTCGAATACAAAACCATCACCCCCGTCGGCTTTAGAAAGTATTGGTATGCTGTCTCTCATACCAAGTGTGACTTCCTATGTGCTATCTAGACTAGGTCAAGTGCGGGGAGATTCACTAGAAATTTCAAATTTGGGGGTTATAAGTAAACCAGAAACTAATGGCAGCGAATACTCAGTATCACGACTTAGAATTTCACAATCAACTGGGGCTATTGGCGCGCCCTATAAACTTACCTCAGTGACGAACGGAAAGGGGGGGGCCTTGTCATTAGTTCTATGCGTCTGTGAAGACAAAGACTCATTAGTTGTAGGAGAGCTGATAAACAAGATAGATCATATTATCCAACGTTTAATAGAAAAAGTATCGGTTATTACGTTGTGAATCATTAATTTAGGTGCTTATTTTATTAATAAATGCCAGATATCTCCTCTTACAAAAAATTGTCAATTAATGTGTCGTAGCTTGCGGCTATCTGCGAACTGTAAACTAGACTTCGGGATTTCCCCATATAGCCATAGTACTTGATTAAAAAACTTACACAAGGTTACATGAAAAAAAACAATAGTTAGTATTAAAACTTTTCAAAGGTTCATTTGAAAGAACCATTTTACCACGTGGCCCTCGAAACGGATATCATAAAACTATAGGCTGCTATGTATTTTTTTAGCTTCTAGAAAATGATTCACGCATTTTACTAATTTGGCTTACTGATAATACTGATAATACTAACTGATGTTTTAGAAATTATTCATAACTTCTATAGCATCAGTATCAACAGTTTTGATGTTTATTCTTGATTACTATGATAATAAGTTTTATATGGATTTGGCTTTTGTTTGTAGCTACAAAAAACCAAACCCATCCAATCAAAAATTTAATTCAGTCAGAGTACACCTAAAAAACAAAATGATCTAGACATATCTAGAAAGCAAAAGGGATTATTTCAAATCAAGAAAAATAATTCGCCTCTTTTTGTTGAAAAGATATTGAAGGCTTTTCCTTATTAACGACATTCTTGTAATGTAAAAACTCGGAAAAAAGAGACTGCAGCACCTTATGTTCCCACGTGGTCTCCCACCGTAGTACTTATGAAGGCTCTCACTGGCTTAACTATGATTGATCGGACGGGAAATCGTGCTTTCCAGTGGATATGGCCGCAGACATGAGTTATTGATGTTTTGTAATTATACAAACGAAAATCTGAGAATCTGATTAACATACCTTTTTTAAGGTTTTATAGTTGAGAGGGACACTACCAAAATCATCTCTGATTTTTATTAATATTTAAGAGGAAAAATCTACCATAAATAAATACCTCATGTTCATAGCTGCATTTCTAGAAAAGTTTAGAGGAGAAACTTAACAAATCGCATGAAAAATTTAGATCCCGAACCTCTGAATAGTTTTTGTATGAGGTTTAAATAAAATGTGTGGTGTTTCACTCTAATATAATAAACTGGAGGTGATTATATTTATTTAACCGCCTATATCTGACCTAAACAAAGGCGTTTTATATGTGTTTCATTCTTGATTGTTGATAAAACTGCTCCTTCATGTTTTTACAATATACGCTCTTGGCTTTACCAGCTAGCGGCGCGCCTATTTATTGCCTCTTTCATCTTTTTATATCGGGCCGCTTGCCATTCCTTCTTGCAAGAATGAGGGACATTATCCGAAGGAACGTTCCTCCACTCCGGTGAATAGGTAGAAGTTAATCCTTTTGAACATAAAAAGTCTGTTTTTTTCATAGCGGCTGAGTTATCCGTCACTTTTGGCATCATGTATTTCGTGATAAACGTAGCTTCGCTCAGGTTTTTAAAAAGGTAATATTGACTCCCAGGAGACGGGTCCGTTGAATTTACCCTATTATTTTCAGTCTTTTTTAATATTTCTAAAAGTTTATGCCTTTTAGATATAGATACTTGTCTTTTATGATCATTTTTGGTGGCCGAACACACTTGAGAAAGTGACTTATTTCCTACAAAAGAGACAGAAGAGGTAAGACCAATTGGAGATTCCAGGCTGGGCATGATTTTTTTTTTGTAATGATGTATAATGAGAATGAATAACAGAAAGAAAACTTCATTCGTCTCTGTTGTTTTTAACCCATATGTCTATCACAGAAGAAAAGAAAAACCGATATTTTGTATATGGGAGAATAGTCCGAGTCGCACAAAAAAACACCCTTGATATATCTTCGAAAAAGGATTCTAGTACAGACTTAAAAAAACTACCAGTTTTGTTTAATCTTACCCAATAACACCATTAAACACATGATGTAATTAATATCTTTTGTTTTGATTGACTAAATAACTAAAATGATCTAAAAAGGCAATAATTAGGTATATGATGCATATATAACACATAAAGAATAGGTATGTCAAAATTAGGTACTTAAAATAAGCACGAAAAGAGAAAAAAGGTAGAAAGAAAAAAAGCGAAAAAAGAAAATGACAATAATCTAATTTTTCTCCAAGCTACTATTTGGCCAAACTACTACTCAAACGTTTTTGCAACTTGGCACCCACAACAGATGCACTGATGTGTTTCTTGTCACTAGCAAGAGAATTGAATATTGCCTCACCGGGATTATAATTTGCCATGGGAGATGCAGCTCTATAACCATTAGAAGATCCGGGAATCGTATTTGGGGAGGCACTTATAGTCTTGTTTGAACTATAACCAGAGTTTACTTTAGGTATTGGCGCCATCACGGTATCGCCAAATTCACGCTGCATTCTTGTCATGATCCACCGCTGAGCATTCACACTCAAATCGTCATTAAGCTCGCGGAAGGCTTCATCAGAAGGTAACGGAAGTTTACTACCGTTGAGTAGCAATAGTTCAGCTATTGGGAAGGTCATACGACTAGTGAGGTTAATTTCATCGTCCTCAGTAGAGCAGAGTAGAGAGTATACAATCAAAGAACCCTGAATGAGTGAGCTGAGTAGTTTATCACGTTTGCTTCTCAAACCCTCAACATCCAGTGCTGCAATTGTATTAAGATTAGCACGTGAGGCCAAAGCATGCAAAATTCCGTTAACATCACCGCGTCTAATCGAAATTCTTAAAGCGGCATTAGGCTTCTCCACAGGCTTGACAAATGACTTAATAACGTACTTTTCTTGGATATAAGAAATCCGTGCCTGCGTGAGATCACTGACAGCAACACCTCCAGATATATTTGTGATATTGGTAGCTCCAATAGACTGCATACTATTCAAATCATGGAGTCGCTTTTTAAGCCCAGTCTGGTTATTATTTAATGCGGTATCAGGCTCCCAAATCATATTGAACGTCGCGTTATTTACCGAACCGGCCAGTAAATCAGCAATACTTGGTGTGAATGCTTGAGTATCGAGTGTCAACGACCTGATCTTGGAAATATGCGATCCAAGTGAGCGGTGCACACCGGAACATGAGATACACAGAACACAAAGTAGGTTCATCGATATCCATTCAACGTTAGATTTTGACCCGCAGTCCGCACATATGAGATTACTAGCACTATGTGCCTGAACTACGGCGAGAAGCCCATCCGAAAATGCAGTTTCGGGTTTCATCATTGAACCCATTTTTGAATTTGAAGATGGGAATGGTGTAACATTAGCTGAAGTGGTATTGGAAGGCCCAAAACTTGAGCCAACAGCACGGTTGGATTGCAAAAGACCTGAGGATGTGATGGATTTTGACCGATTACGGCTATGACTAGAGTTACTAGTATTGCTATTAGTATTAGCACTGTAATGCTTAGAGGTAGCTGACCTTGATAGTCCAGTAGTAAGATAATTGGTAGCAACGTCATTAGTATTCGAGTCACTATTAGCAATCTCCAGATTGTTAGATGAATGAGAACTAGGTAACTCATAATCTAATTTAAAACCCTTAACACTAGAAGAAGACCCATCAATTGTGGAAACTATAGCATTATTAATTACCCTAATCCACTCAACCATATCCTCCTCACTGGTGGCTTGATAAACCCGCTTCAAATTTGGCGTGATAATTTCGAAGCAAAACCGTCGTTCAAACTGCTTAGTAGGTTCCCTGACAAGTGCTACTCGTAAATTAATTGGATCATTGTGCGGTTCCAATCCCTGTTTCCAATTAGTGTATTCTGATAATTTCCCCCCTGCAACCACTACCCAGTATTTATGCCATCCGCTTGCCTTGTTAAGGTTAATGGGCGGATCATTTGCCTTAGCCTTGGCTTTAGACCGGGACATTGACCACAATAGTCCTTCCTTACGACGGTTAGAATTAGGATCCAAAATGGGAGATTCTTCTGCAAGAGCAAATAGCGAAGGGTTCAAGATGAGGTTCAAAGGTTTTTCTAATGACTCTTTAATTGACTCAACTGATGATTGGGTAGAGTTTTGTTCGGCCCCCTCATCAATAATCATAGATTTGGTCACCTGCTTGGCCCCTGTGTTGCAATCCCCCTCAGCTGTGTCCCTTTCTTCTGTCATTGAATTTTGGATCGCAGGTTCCATGGAATTAAATACGTTGGCCGTTTCGAACGATGTATGTACCTTGAGCGTGGGTTTGTTAGTTGACAAAATACTGGAATCGGTAGATGGGAGCGATATCTGGATGGGTCTCGTCGTGGCCGCGGATGCCATTGTCGCCGAGACGGTAGATGAAACAGGCCCACTTGTGGTGGCATCTATGGTTGCTGAGGGTGTATTCACCATAGCCGGTAGAAGTGGGTTATTAGGAGGCGTGGTAGAGGATGGTGTCGTCAAAGGTATCGACGGAATATCAGACTCCGTAGTCGACCCAAGCGTGGATTCCACTTGAACTGAGGGCATGTAACGATGTCCACTACTGGGGCCTGGTGCATAAGGTGTTTTTTGCTGGGTATCAATGCCCAACAATGACCGCTCAAGTTGTCTACGCCTGACCTCGCGGTCAGTTCTTTGGCGCGTCCAGTCTTTGTAGGCGTCTTTTATTTGCGCAATAATATGATCTAATTTCGGCTTAATTTCGGTCTCGTATGCTGTAGCAGTAGTAAGAAATTGACCCACTTCAGCCTCAATAAACAGCCCAATACAATACAGGATATGTTGTAACTTCCGTCCACCGTTGAGATCATTAATGTAACTATAATAGTCAAATCGGCGAAGCTCAAAACTGCGACGTTTCTCATTGTGTTTTGTATCAGCCTTTTGCTTATCTTTGGCGGTGGCATCGTTCTTGATGGTGAGATACCTAGCTAAATAAGAATAATAATCACGAGATTCATCGTCAAATTCACGTTTTTTAATCTCAAACGATTTTATATCTACTTCGTAAAGCCGTTTCAGGGGCTCAATTACATAGGTTCTTAAATGATCAATACTAGCCTGATGCATCTGAACCAAACGTGTATCATAATTTCGGAAAGTATAACCTAATGGCCTAATATTAAGATCATTGAGTGCAAATGTAAAATGAGCTCGGGATTCAAGGAAAAAACTTTGTTGTTGAAGAAGGTTGGTGGCAGATTTTAATAATTTCTTAATCTTTTGTTTTAATAAACCAGTGTCCTTCTCCAAGGCGGAAATTGCGGCACGAAACAGGGGTCCATCGACGGGCTGACTGACATTATTATCACTAGGCCGTGTTATAGAAAGGGTGTTAGCTAGCATAGATCGCGATGGTGTCAACCCATGGCTGTTATTAGGTGTCGTTGAGTTGTTATTTGTGGGTTTAATAGACCTCGTGGGTGACGATTTGAGCGCCGAAGTCAGCGTTGGGGCATTAACCCCAGCTCCAGGTAACCCAGATGTAGCGGGGGCCTCGGGTGTCTCCTTAGAATTAATATTGAACCCAGCTACTGAGCCAGTGGTAGAGATAATATTATCTTCTAAGTTGTTATTCATAACGGGTGTTACTGGCTGAGGGTCAAACATAGGCGAGGACAACAGCATATGAGGCTCATCTCGAACATATTGATACCCTCGTTTCAGCGGGAAAGAGTAATTATGTGGCGAACCTGTTGTAGTAGTGGTCGTGGTGGCAGTGGAAGTGGTCGTGGCGGCGGTGGTAATAGGTTCAACTATATCTAAGTCATCTAAATTATCTTCATCAGAATCTTCCGCGCTGTTCACCGCATGTTCCTCTTCTTCATCGTCGTCGTCATCATCAAACAGTAATTGACGCAACGGTAAAGAAGGAATCCATAGTGAAAACAACGATATCATGTTCAAACGGTCTTCTCGCTTGTTGTATTCGGTAAAGGCACATGTGTATCTTTCTTGGCGCGGCTGACCAAATTGGGGGTCGGCGGCAGGTGGTCGCCAAATGAAATCAAATTCTAGAATATTACTATTATTTTGACTATTGATAAAATCACCCAGCAGAATAACATTCTCGTTATCATGAATTTCATCACGGCGATGGTGGAATTCTCGGGTGATGAAATCCTCGAGTTCGGCCTTGGAGCTCGAGGCAATAAACGTCAAATTACTCACTGGAGTTTGAACTCTTAGAGTGAATCTTAGTACTACCCCCGATAACGAAGACACGGGCAGCTTTAGCAAAAATGGAAAATAACCACCCTTGGCTTCATTGTCCAAGACAAACTCTGGAGTGTAGCCAGACCCACCAGTGACTTGAATGGGTCCCTTGTCGCCGGTGGGTACGATATCCAGTAGCGGAGTACTGGTCCCGTCGTCATTAGCCAGCTGTAGTGACTTTCCAGGGCTTAGCACGGTAGTGGGTATATGTGAGTTATGATAGATTTGACATTGCGTGATGGCAAAACGCGATGGTTGCGGGATATATAGCGATGAAGTGGGGTCGTTGAGGCTGGATTGAGATTGCCCCATAGTGAATTAAAACAATCAGTACTGAATGAAGTGGAGTATAATATAGTGTACTGGGGGATTAATTGACTTTTTCAGACCTTCTTGCAACAGGGCGTAACAGAGAGGGATGGACAGTGTCTAGGGACGGGGGATTGAATAAATGGAAAGGTAGCCGGTATGGGCCAATGGCGTAATAGTGGAGTAGTGAAACCGCTGATTAAAGTGTTTTGGCGATGCAACCTCTGGGAGTTTATTAGAATGAGGACCTATATTAGGGAGGCTAAAGCTATGGATGTAAGGTAAAATTGGGATATATATTATCAGCTAAAGGAATATAAAAAAATTGTAAATATATTTATAGTTTCTATCCCGATTGTACATATGATATACTACTTTTGTCGGCATGCAAAATACCGACTCTGCCATGGGCAAAGTCTAATGGCTAACTGATGCACCTGTGGCTAAAAAAAGACTGGGACGGTGGCTAGTATAAAAATGAAAACTTATACAGCCACTTGTTAAAGCTTGTCAACTTTTCCTACAAGAAGGTGAGAGGTTTGAAAGCTTATGGTGGAGATGCCACACATTAAGAATATTCGATATACAATAGTATATTAGACACTAAAGGTCGAGATTAGGAGTCAAGATATTGACACGATTAGACAAAAGAAGAAAGGGAAAAACATAAGAATATATACATATACTCGTATATATATGTATATATTTTGAAATATTAATTATAAGCGGCAAAAGAAGGATAAACCAGACCACTAGTCAACTTATAAGACCAAGGCAATACCACCGACGACGACGGCACCGAGGGCGGCGGCGTTAACGGTGTAGAGACCACCATTACCCATGGCGTTGGAGGGAACACCGGTAGTGTTGGTAGCGTTTTGGGCCGAGACGGAGGAGGCAGAGGCGGCGATTAAGCCAACGGTGACGAGGATATTCTTGAATTGCATTGTAGTGATTACGGGATTAGAGAGTGTGTCGATTAAGAACGAAGGCAAAAGTAGACTGACTGGATAGCGTAGAACGAAAGCTTGGGGTAGACAAAAGTTATACGGGATGTAGGGATAAGAACTGGAAGCAGGAGTGTAAAAGGAAAATGAAAATGGGGTAGCCAGGGGTTTATATACACCGAGGCAAACGAGTTTCCCCGAGAGCCCTGAATATATTCCTAGTGGCTTTCATAGTCTATGGAGTTTGCTTACGGTAGCTACAGAAGTGCCTCCTTACAGTGCCTCTTTCCCCGATACCCAAAAGTGTCTAAAATTACCAAAATGACAGAATATGACAATATGGCCAATACCTAACCGGTAATGATAGACACAAATGACGATAACCCACAGCTGACTAAGGGAAAAGGGATGCTGAATGACGCCAATTGAGAAACCCCGACAAAAACGTGATTTCCAGTGCTGCATAATTTATTATTCAATCTTTTTCTGGTGAATATAGATTTTTCCTGTTTTTTTCTTCTTTATTCTCTTTTTGGTCTGGGGACATTATGGATGTATTCTATACAGGTTTCGGGCGTTTAGATTATGCTGATTTACTTTTAATTGCTTGCTTTAATTGATTCTTTATCGTCCGCGTAGACCCTAAGCTATTCTGTCCATTAGCCACCAAAAAAGTGCACACAAAAAATAATGGCCGTTTATCTCAGACCCGCTTTTTCCGCCAGTGTAGGATTAATTTCTAAAAACTCATAATGGATACATAAAAAAAAAAATCCAAATAAAAAAATATTAAAATAGAAGAAAAACAACAAAAACCAAAAAAAACCAAAAAAAAACCAAAAAAAACCAAAAAAAACCCATCAAAAAACAGAAATATAGAAAATAAAAATTCGAAAACGAAAAAAAAATTATTTAAAAATAGGCCCAATCCACCCAATAAGCTTATCAGAGCCTTATCGCCCACTGCAATTCGTTGCCCTTTTTTAGCCTGAATATAAACCGGGCCTGCCGCAGCCGACTGCAAGCGGCAAGTACAACCTCTTATCGCATGGCCCGTCCATCGCCTATCGGCCGCCAATTCATTCAAGCCTTTTACAAGCCACAGGTGCCTGCGCGGCGTTATGCAGCCGCCTGTTCTGGCCTTGGCTCACGAAATCATCCGGATCTTCCCCTGTACCTGCCTATACTGTCATTCCATCCGTAAATTGACCTCGGCTATTAACTATCAAAGAATCTCGAGGCTTTTTTATATTTCCGCTCCATGGTTTATCCGGCCATACCCTACAGCAACTGCAGCGGGTCCTGCATAGACTATCAAATCCCCATTTCCCCTGCCTTGCCGTACGCTGCCCGTATTACCAAGTCAGTCAAGTATAAACTAGGGCCGCTTGGTCCCCATTTCTGCTTTAGTGTATAGGGAACACTATGAAAATACAGAAATAGTTGAAATAAACTGACAAGAAATTGTTGAGGATGATTAAAAATAGTTTAGAAATTGTCGAGAATGATGCAAAATTATAAATCCAACCGAAAGCTATCGTAAAATAATAAACTGAACCCTTGAAATACTAAAATGGACTTGTAATCAACACAAATTTTATTGAACCCATTTACCAAATACCCCTACGTGATTCTTGCGAAAATCTAAAAGCATACAATTGAATATAAACTAATCATTAACATACCCCTAACTATATATACAAGCCTCTTCGTTTTGGACCTAAACAGCAGCACGGGTCTTGTCTCCACCGCCTTGCTTCCATAGCCACAGTGCCTCCACAGCATAGTTCTTGACGCCCAAATGGCGCTCACGATCTCCCGAGGCCTCTATCAGACTATCAATGACTCGACATTGCTCTACCAGGCCCCTAATGCCGATAGTAATTTCCCTGCCATAACTATCTCCACCATTAAGCTTAGCTTCGACATCCCCTCTCGGCTTGTTATCCCCCTTGGACGACTTGTTTTCACTGCCCAAACGAAACAAAATCCGCCCCAAAGTCTGGATAGCAATACACCGTTGAGCTGGTACTGTAGATCTTGCTAAATGAGCTAGCTCCACTACAGTATACCCGGCCAAATCAGGCTGGTCACCATGATGATGTAAACCGTAGTGGCCAGGCACCCGCTCACCACTCTTGGGTGCCAGAATATTCCCCCGAAAATCAAACCGAATCTCACTAGGCAACATTGACATTTGCGCAATCATGTCAGCATCACGAGCCTCTCGTTCGGCTGGTGTAGTGGGTTTCATCCATGCCAACTTTTCTGGTTCACTAGGTAAATCCGCATAGTAGGCTTGGTGTAGATCCTCAAAGAAAGCAGAAGATTCAACATCAATCTTCTCATCCCGGCGAACTTCTTTAGAGGAAGAACTATCATGATGGTGGTTATGGTGAGAGCTGGGAATGGGAAAATGCACACGACCGGCACTGTTGGCAGGCTGGTCTAATCCAAGTCTCTCAATGGTGCTCCAGTCCGGCGCCCGATAATCCGCTTCGGGGTCCGGCCGTAACTTGGCATCATCATGGTCACTGTCAGTATCACTGTCACTATCCGCATCATCACCCACCATTACTGTCTGACCCCGTTGTAAAACCCGTTCACCGCCAAAGACAGAGGGCGCCTTATTGGCAGTCGTAATCGGACCTGTAGCCACAGCTGTAGGTGTATTCAATAACGAAACCGGGTTTGAATCAGTAGCAGAGACAGGCTTTTCCGTTCTCGTTTTCTCTGTCTGTGGAATTTCCAAATCATCATCATCACCAGGCTTGGTCTCTGACCGCTTCAGTAACGCAGTCAGAACTGCAGGGTTAAATGAATTCATAATATCTTCTTTCTCTTGAATAATTTCCTCCACACTCATTTGCGAAAGCTTGTGCAAATTTTCAAGATGAATACGTTCGGCATCCGTCTCAGGCTGAAAGGTATCATTAAGTCTTGACCCTATTGTGGGCTTGACCGGCTTAATATCTCTTGGTGACGTATTCTTAGACCATGGACCTGATTCAAATTCATCTTCGGCTTGAAAATCCTTATCAGGCTTATTAGCAGCAGCACGACGGGTGGTATTCGCACTTCCAGCTTTCTCGTGGCCCCATTTACGGTTGGGTCGCTTGCCTAGGGCAGGAAAGCCATTGCGCCCGCTTATACTAGTCGCATTGAACTGAGGGGGTTGTGGTGGCTTGGGTATACTGAATTCATGGCTACCGGTCGCGGGAGCTTCTCTTTCTTTAATTTCTAGATTCAAAAAATCCATCTTTTTTAGGTCTTTTTAACTGGGTAAAATATTTTAGAATTATAAATTCATGTTGTGCAAAAGGGTGTTTGGGACATCTGTTGGGAGTTATAATATTATGGGTTTTTATATAATGTTTTTTATACGAGCCGGGAGAACGAGGAGAAAAAATATCATTGTAGAATAGACTTTTTATGCGAAATTTAATCTAAATTATCTAAAACGATTCTAAAATTTTAATAGTAGATCTACGCATGAAACTTTACGAATAATTTAAAGCCTAAAGAGAAAGATTATGAAAAAGGCGTACCGGACCCCTTTATACCTAGTTTTTCAACCATTCGTTACCTTCAGCAGCGGCCTTAGGACATTGCAAACCGAATTGACGAGGAACGTCTTCAATACGGTGAACAGCGTTCAAATTCTTTCTAAGAACAATTTGATAGCAAGTGGCACTACCTTGTCTCGAAATAATGGTGGACGAGGCCAAAAAGTAGGACCAGATACGGAACCAGCGCTTACCGTACTTGGCTTCAACCAAATCCTTATTACCGAGCCAGTTACGATACCATCTCCACAAGGTAGCAGAGTAATGAACACCAATGTTATCAGTGGACACGGTTTCGAAACCAGCACCTTCTAAAGAATCGATAACAAAACCCAGAGGGGTCGAGGCATCAGCACCGGGGAAAATATACTTATTCATGAAAAGACCCCATACGAGATCTTCATATTGCCAAGACTTTCTAAGACCAGCAAATTGCAAGTAGAAAACACCATCGTCTTCGAGCATATCATAGACTTGTCTCAAAAATTTGGAGAACTTACGTACCCCAACGTGTTCGGCCATTTCTAAGCAGGTGATCTTATCGTACTTCTTGCCATTGGCGGGAAGAGGAGTATCACGGTAATCAACACAGACAATCTTACTTTGGGAAGAACTGACACCGTCCTTGGCTAAATTACCATTACCCCAAGCGGTTTGATTTCTACCTAAAGTAATACCAGTAACGGAAGCACCGTATTGAGTGGAAGCGTAGCGGGCCAAAGTACCCCAGCCACAACCTAAATCTAACATCTGATCACCCTTCTTAAGGCCAATCTTTTCACAAACAATTCTTAATTTATTATCTTGTAATTCTTCCAAAGATTCTTCCTTAGCAGCATCGGAGATAACACCAGAAGTATAAATCATACGAGGACCCAAAAACCAAGCGTAAAAATCATCACCACGATCATAATGGTCACGGACTTGTTCTTCATCTTGATTACGGGAGTGCATGATAACTTCGGGAATCATACCAAAAAGGAAAAACTTAAAAAGGCTGGCAGTAAAACGGAAAGTAGCCCAATCATGACGATATTCAAGGACATCAAGGACATCACCCTTGAAAGAAACCTTACCATCAAAGTAAAGTTCTTGGAATGTTTCAAGAGGGATTTTATTGTCACCCTTGTACTTTTCAGCAAGAGCACTATCGTGGAAGTCAAGGTAGTATTCGACACCACGACCAGGGAGACGAACCTTTTCGTTTAAACGAGGGGAATAGGAAGATACAATAGTCCAATAAGATAATAGAACAGGGAAGAAAAAGAGAGCAAAAAACAAAAAGTAAGTGTAGAAACCACCACTGAATTTCCAGTTAGCATAGAGAGGCAAACCTAAAGCCAAACCAATAAGGGTGAGGTTGGAAAAATGCTTAGAACCAGGACCTTCAGCAGGTGAAGGAGCATTTTTAATAGCCGGGTACTAAGTAATTCGTTAGTCTAAGTAGCCTTGAATAGCAATTGCCAGTTAAGAAAACAAAAAAAAAAAAGAACAACCATACTGAAACATCAAAGTAAAAAAACAAACTGAAAAAAACAAGATCACATCGAGTATAAACACCATGAGGTTTAAAAACCAAACAACGGCTGATGATAAAAATCAAATAGTATAAAAAGTATGTACTTATTTGAATTAATAACCTCCAGGATTCAGCCAATACGGTCCGTTTTAATCAGATGGATGTCAATCTACTCCTACAGCCAAAAAAAAAAACGACAAGCAAAAAAACGGAAAAAACTTACACTGGTAGTTAAAACACCACATTCAGCCGATGGAGCCGGTTGGGGGGCAGCCTTGGGCGTCTTGATATACGTGAAGGTATCAAATTCACTTTTAACCATCTTGTGTATACCACTCAAAAGATCTATATAAAGAAAGAGAGAGCAGAGAACGGAGGACTTTAAGGTTTCTTCACCCGTCCGATATCCGCGTAAGAAGCAACCCCAACCCTAAAAATCTGCTCTGTCTTCTGCTCCCGCTTAGATACTATGGTTTGAACTATAAACACGTGTTCTTTCCTACTTATGCCTTGGCGAAGGACTTGAAGTATAAAACAAGATCCTATTATATTTTTATTGTGATTGTTGAAGATCATGGTAATCTATTTGAATTTATGTTTGAATATACTAATTTACTTGGCTGGTCAATCGTAAGTGAAACAGAATCGCATCTAAGATTACGGAAATGAAATGCCATTGATTGAAATATAGCACTATACATACTATAATATACACATACTATTATAGATCTATACTATAATTATTACATACTATTATAGGACTATACTATAATATATCCATACTAGGTACATACTATATTATCTGGCAATGTCACATCGAGAACTCGAATAAACCATTTTGAAACCTAGAAAAACAAAGTTTGGGTATTTTTGATATTGAAGTACCAAAACCATTGATATATGAGAAATTTTTATTAATTTACAGCATCGAAATCGCCAAAGGCATTAATTGTTTACACTCAGGACGTTTGTGTTCCAGAGGGGTATAAATGAGAATAATACATGGCAGCATTGGCTGATTGTTCCTGATAATACAATTGTTGATGCTGCTGTTGATGCTGCTGTTTTTGGATTTGTTGTTGATGTAATTGCTGTTGCTGATGTTGAGGTTGATCCTGTAGGCCTTGTGGATGTTGCATATATCCGGCCCGTTGTACATGGGAATCCGTGTCTGGTCGAATACTCATATCTGCCTCTTCGGTAATATCTGAATTCATATTATTCCCACTGACTAAATTTGATATACCAAACGATTGGGGCGTTGCAGATGTACCCTGGTATTGTTGCTGAGGATTTGATTTTTGATTGTGTGGCTGATTTTGGAGCCTATCAGATTGCAATTGTGGAGACTTTCTCTGTTGATTAAGTGGAAGGTGGGTCATATTTAATTGTTTTTCCTGCGCTCGGTAGTTTGAATGTGGTTCCTGATAATGTTTCGGTTGTCGTTGAAGCTGATGTTGAAGCAGGTTATGTTGCTGAAGATGATTGTGCTGTGGGTGTTGCTGAGGTTGGTATTGAATCTGTTGCTGAGATTGAATCAACGGCTTCTGCTGTTGATTATATTGATCAGCCAAATTAAAAGCCTCAGCAGCTGTACTATCTAGTGCTGACAAGGTATCCTGGGTGTACGGTCTCTTATCATTTGCTGACGAACCTTCAGCGAATTTCGTTAACATATTTCCATTCGCAACCAGGGCTTCTTTTTTTTCCAGATTAGCGTGTGATCGTCGGCCTTTGAATCCCGCAGCAGCATAACGATCTGGGAACGCATTTCTAAACCGATCTCGCAAATCTGTGGATCGTCTATTGCACAAATCCAGCGTTACATCACGCTGAATTTTGGACCAGGAGGGACCATGTTTGAGGAATCCTTTCAGTAGCCGCTCGTCCTCATCACTTGTAAACGCACGACGTTCTTTTCTGTTGACCTTGATGAGTTGATTTGGCTCTAACATTAAATTAGACCGTTGGCTTTTATGTGTCCGCGCATTGGGATATAGTCGACCATAATCCTCTGGAAAAATTGTCCTAAACCGATCTTTCAAATCAACCGCGGTACGATTATTGAAAACACATCTCGGGTCAATCAAGATCTTTTTCCAATTACCAACCCCGTGAACTTTACACCCTTCAACTAAAGACTGCGTCTCCTGTTCAGACCATAGCTGCCTAATCCGTCTTTCACCAGGGTTGGGGTCTGATCTGGCACCACCCACCATGTTGGATGACGAAATCATGATGGGGCTACCGTGAGATCTCATCATATTGGATGTTATACTATGGTTCTGAAGATGACCGTGACGGTTGTTAGTGTTATCAACTATAAGCTGAGGACGGACATGATTGGCATAATCAACTACCTGATTGGAATCATTAAGATTACTGGCACTGTTTTCATACTGCATATATTCGGCAGCCACGTCGTCAACGTTATGTTGACGATGCCTTTGATCCTGTTGTTGCATCTGTTGTTGGACTAGTTGGATCTGCTGTTGTTGGATCTGCTGTTGCTGATGGTGGCGCGAGTGTTGTTGGCTTTGATGGTGGTTTTGTTGTCGTTGGTATTGAGCCTGATGTTGGTGTTGGTTCTGGCGCTGTTGATCTTGGCGTTGCCGATTTGGACTCCCTTGTTCTTGGGACTGATGAACCAATTGAAGAGGCTCTATCTGCTGTGACTGGTGCATCTGGCTCTCTGCCGTTTCATCAAGGTATAGTTCATCTGTCACTTGGTTAATATGGTCCACTTGATTCGAAGATGAGGCATCATTACGATCCGCCCTATTGTGTAACGAGGCTTGTGCTAGGTGCTGCAAAGGTAGCAAAGAATCATTGGCATCGGATGAAGTTTCATTTGGTAGCGTGTTAGGGTCTACTTCTTGCTTGGCTTGATCTTTGGTCATAGATGAAGCCTCATGTTTTTTATAGTAGTCGCTAAAGTTTTCATTGTTCACAGATTCGCTCAAAGGCGAATAGTTTGAAGCAAGAGTAGAATTAGTCAATACTCCCCCTTCATTGACTTCCTCATTATTATGCATAGCTTCATTAGTATTAGCAAGACTGTTGTTATTACGACTATTATTCATAATCTTACTCGTATCATCGTTTTTATTGTTTTCACAATTGATATCGCTTTCATTGTCATTTTTGTCATCAGTAGTGAACCCTCCATTGGTTTCTTTATGAATAGCAGTGACGCGGGGGTTTATTGTCTCAGGTGTAATTCCGTTCACAGGGCTGTCACCACTTTCGTGTGCGACAATGGCAGGGTCAATACCATGGAACAGATTAGCCGAGGAGGGCATTTTGTTGATAAATCAATTATACCTAAAAAGAGGGCTGAAAGAAGAACGGCTGATTAAATTATTATTGAAAAGCCGTATCAAGCATGAAACAATACAGGTCTAGTAGCTACAACCAAAGCACTAACACTTGATTATTACGCGTTTTGGTATGATGATAACAAGATGTATCCACAAGGTAAGGGTTGACGTTAGCGTTGGCGCAAGGGCGAAGGGTTGGCGATGGAGACCTGAACGAGACTTCGATAGAGGTTAGGGAAAATTTTGTTTACATATTGAAGGGCGGGTAACGTTAGCATTATTGTACGGAATTAGATACAAATCATTAATACAAGTTTCTAGGATGTCAGTCTCGCCTGAATATCATGTTTTATTAAATATTAGACTAATAAATATCAGTTAGGCTTGACGTGTTTTAAATTACGGCATTAATTGAAAAAGTAAACCATAAAAATTACCCTAAAGCTGCCACAAGTTCGCACTCATTTTGATTTGCTTTCGTTAAGAGACACCGAACTAAAGAAAATCTTCCTCGTCTGGATCGAACAGGTCCAAATCCAACATGGCCGCTTGGTCCCCGGCTTTGGGCTTTGGTAGGGTCGCCGGCGTGTGGTCAGACATTAACTGCTTATCTTTATTGTCATCATTGGTGATATCGGTCGTCAGAGCATCGTTCGTTACAGTAGAATTAATATCAATATTTGTTGTTTTTGAATCTTTTGCATTTAAATTCTTTTCAGGCTTCAATTTGCTTTTAACTATATTAGTATCTCGGGCTGTCATTGCTGAAATAGCCAATGTACCCTTTCTCAACTCATCCTCAGTAGGCCAGGGAAAATTAGCATGTTCAGGCATATTAGTATTGTATCCTGGTGGTGCCGAAGTAAATTTTGTAATCTTGGTCGCATAGAAGAGTAATTCCTTAGCGTCTACTTTACGGACTTCGTCTTGTTCATGAACTTCACTAAAACAGGGTAGTGATACCAGAGACTTGCGGCATTCACCTAGCTGTCTGAGAGTATTTCTAATTTGTTCGTCCAATTCGTTTGAAACGATTTCTAGGTCTTCAATCTGCCTCGCAGCTTCTTGGTGCTCCACAAGATTTTCAATTTCTTGCGACAACTGTTTATCAGCCTCAACCAAGTTTAATGCGTACTTAGTATTAGGATCAAATTTTGAAATTGACTCTATCAGCTGACTGAGAACAAACTCAAAATTCTCCAAAGCTCCTTCGATATTTACTCTACCATCTTTTGTAAAACCACCGTAATTATGCGTAAGTGCCGTAGATGGCTTACTGCCTTTAGCAGTATTCTTAATAGAGGCTAAATCAGTTGTTGAGAGTGATGTATTTATATTGGTAGTGTTCCAAGCTGCGAGCCGAGATGGTGTGTAAACGGCAGGGGTTCGAGGTGTTCCTACAGTTAGGGCGCCATTGGGCGTATAAGGTTGTAAAGGAGGAACTGGTGTGCTTACTCTAGATGAAAATGTCATTTAGTTCAAAAAACAAATAAATGTCTATACTGTGTGTGTTAATAAGGTATCAAGGCTTTCAAATGGGAATTTTAGTGCCTGATTTCGATTCTATGGGTTCACTGCAAGACTTGCACTTCTGGGACGACGCATACTTCTACTATTTTGGTAAGGCTACAGCAGTACAGGGTAATCCTAGACGTTAATTGATAATAGCCACAAGTGGAGAAAAATATATATAATTATGATTCAAATAAAAAATCTTAGATGAATGTTTTGATTAATAAAATGCATATAAAACCAAAATTTCCTATTTTAATATGCAAATAAATGTGGATTCTTTTACTATGCTAAAATATATTCATATAACTCGAGAAAAACACGGTATTTCGAGAGAAGGTGGTGGTCTACACTCTTAAAAATCTCAATTTTATCAAATAGCTGTAATAGCTTAGTTTTCTCGAGCAAAATAGCGAGTTTGGTTTTGATAGCCCTCAACTACAGGCTCATCATTTTCACCCATCACGTCCGCTTCCTGCACCTCATCATCCAAATCACCCAAGTTACTATCTACGTCATCTTCGGCACGATTGCGACCTTCATCAGTTTCTTCGCTGATAGCTGGACCATAGGAATCATCTAGTTCGTCGTCATCATCACTATCACCGAGATCCTTATCGCTTTCTGATCTCCTACGCTCGAAATCAGCCGCATGAGCCTCGCGGAGAATAGAAGAAAAAGCATCTAAAACATGTACTTTTTCACCTGCTAATCTCCACCGACTTCTGACTGACTCGTTACTCTTATCAGGCAAGTCTGCAGCATTTGCAGGCTTGACCGGGGCCGCAGATAATCCACCATTAAGCGTAGTGTCAGCCGAAAAAGGCGTAACTTGGGGTTGTGATAACTTGCCATTGGTGGTCAATTCGGAAATTGGTTGTAGGCCAGGGTAGGATTCTTCATCCTGAGATTTAAATGGAGCAGGCTCATTATCATTCAATGATTTTCCTGAACTATCTATTTCCTTATAAATAATTGATGTATAAGGTAATGGCAAATCACGAGCCGCTTTTAAGTTGCCCACATTTGTACAATGCTCATTTTCCATTCGAATGAATACCCATATAAATCTTCGAAAAATTTCAGACAGCGCGATGAAAAAACTTACCAATTGAGATTGCTGTAATTGATTAACAAATAGGATATAAAAAATCCAGTTGAATCTAATTATAGGATCTATGGAAATCGCAAAATAATAAGGCCATTTGCTTTTGAATCCAAGATTATCTCTTAAAAGTACATTCTTAGAACCGGGCTGAAGCAAGGACCAATCCATCAAAATATCCCAGATAGAACAATAGACTGAATTGATTGTAGCAAAAAAGATGAATAGTGATCGATGTGATGATGTTTTTTCGATACGATATATGCTCAAAGTCATATAGTAAATGATGGTGAAAGAATATTTTAGCATATTTGCCAAGTGAGGAAACCAATCACCGGTATCTGTATAACGGCGGATACATTGCAAGAAACGCCAAATACCGGGAAGAGTGTTGAAAAAACCCAGCACTTTAGAATGAGATGAGTTACACATGGTTGGGTTGGCCCAATCAGAGTTATATAAACATGTTAGCAGAGCCATGTTACTGATGGAATAAGTCAAACTACCAAATATGTCACCCAAAAAGAAATCTCTAAATTCAATCGGATAAAAACCAGAAAGTAGTAGCCTTAAAATTGCCAATAAAAGCCATTTTCTGGCCCTCCATTGAAAAATAGGCAGCGGAACTAATAAAATGAAAGCAGAGATACCCAAGAAAATTGGAGGAAACCATATAGGACTAAAAGTGTCGGGCCAAAAATTTTCAAATGAAAGCCACGCTAGTAAAGACATTAAGAACATTAAAAATGAAGGTATCAGACATAGTTCTCGAAAATCGAGGTGGTTATGAATGTCAAATTCAAAAATAAATGGATAATTGATCTTATACTTCACCCACACGGCACAGTTTACTGTGAATAAAAGCAAGAACAACAGCACTAGGAAAAATCCGCCCCAAAGTTGAAATATATATTTAACATGAGGAATCGAACCGTCAAAAATACGATGACCGCCTCTTATGCTCGCCAGTAAGAAAAACGGCACAGCCATACCCAGAAATAAACCAGATACAAACATAGCACTATAGTGATTATCAGGTCTGTCCTTTGACCTAAGCCTCTCAACAGCTTGCTTCCGATTACCGTTTTCAAAATAGTAACTAAATATGTTTTCAACCTTGGTGATCAAATCATCTAATTTATGACTTTCTGAAAAGTAGCTTTTCCGCACCTTATCCATATACCAAGGTGATACCTTCCGGCCCGTAGTTTTGTCGAATTTTTTGAAATTTTTTTGAAAAGCAGTCAAATTTAAGCTCTTGTAAGTCTTTAGTAGTTCCAAACTTCGATAAAACTCAATTACAGCTAATTTTAGTTGAGTTCTAGCTTGAATATACGAGATTCCAAACTTTTCTTTTTCCATTATCCCGTTGCGACGTCCTTGAGGGGTATTATCTGTAGATATTTCTGGCGAAACCGATAGTTCTGAGGTGGCCTTTTTAATCTTCAGTTTATTACCACCCACCTCTGGCAGAAATATCTTTAAAGTTGGGAATGACGGAAAATCTAACTTCTTTTGAATTTGTTCTAAGCGGCTGGTGGCCGGCTTATTAGCCTGCTTCGCAAGATTCTTTTGTTCAAGAAGCTTATGTAGATGAATATGAATCAGATTATAGCGCTGCACCGCTTCTTTTTCGCGTTCCTTATAAAACTCATTAACCATATCAAGTTGACTATCTGCCCAGCTTAAAAAATCTCTTTCAGAGTCATTTAGGGGATTAGTCGATTTATAGGGGTCTTCCAACACGTTAATTATACTATTTTGAGAATTTTTGCGACTAGTTTTAGGATTTGTCTCGTCAACACACACGTTAGTTGGAATTGCTTTTGATGACGCCCCAGCAGAAGCCACAAAACTTCCAGAGCGGTAAATTTTGGGATCTCTTTTTCTTAAAGAACTATTACTTCGTGAGTAGTCAGGTCTGGACTTTTTGAATTCAGACCTCAAGGGGCTACTATTAGAATTAGTATGTTCTATAGCTGGGGGTGGAAGTTTAAAATTACCAACGTCCCCTGGTGATTTTGACAATGCCTTATCATGAGGAGTGTAGGTATTAGGAGACCTTGAAAACTCGTAATCACAGTTAATAGTTCCATAGTGAGCCATGTTATGGTCGACTGGAGATATTGTTAGAGGATCAGTGGGGCTATATTGGATGTTTCGCTCTTCTCTATCGCTCGGAGTTTTTGGCGGGGCCTTTAAAGGAAATGACGAAGTTACTCCCGATCTTGAAGATATGTTGGATGCTTGGTTCTGGCGTGATATGACAGGCGATTCGTGAGAGTTCGAAAGAAAGCTTTGCTCATCAATCGGATAAAACCCGGCCGAGGGACTGTTTGATACCCCCGGCGTTTGTGTGCCTAAAATTGGAGTACTATGAAATAGGGACGCCAACGTACCTCTGCGGGTAACGCCTGGACGTGCATTTTTTTCTTTATCGATGTTTTTCAGCTTCTTCTTGCCAGTCTAGAGACATGATTTACATTAGAAGTTAGATGGATAAACAAAAATAGTATGCCTAACGAAACGAAGCAGGTGGCAAGAGTAGGCCATTACATTGACGTTAACATGATGTACATACTTTATAGTCGAGGTATTGTAACTTCCACTCAGGTACCTAATTAAATGAGCCCAACAGTTAGAGATATGAACTTTTTTTGGAAGATAGTAGATAAATAAATAGATGCAGAGATCAAAAGGAGTTGTTCGTACCAGGTTTTCGCTAAGGTATCTAAAGTGGAGGAGAGTTAGCACATAGGGTCGAAAAGAAGAAAATGAAAAGCCTGGGAAGCCATCAAACAATAGCATATAAAAATTAATGATAGAGAGTGCATATTACTTACTGGCCAAATTTCATCCTATTCTATATGGTTTTTTACTTATAAGGCCAATATACCATATACGTAGTTATATATATCAGATAATGGACGAATTGTTTAGACGAGGCTGAACGTTGCGATCGGCCTTCTTTTTTTCCTCGAGCCAGCAGCCTCCCACTCACTAGCTGGGAGTGTCTGAGTAATAAATACAGGGGGGGGAATATCTTGCATGTGCGTTCAACTTTCGAAGCATTATTCATTCAGATACTCATGTTGGAAATTTGTTCACAGATGTGACCCGAATAGATTCATTGTAAATTTTCAAACATTTTCTCTTAATACACTATACAGTTCTGCTTTCTCGTAGATATTTTTGAATAATTCTAATTTAACATATGTCTCTTTCACTCCTTCGTATTCCTGCACTTATCAATCCTAGTGCTACCGTAATATTCCTTCATGGTCTAGGCGATACGGGCAATGGCTGGAGATCCTTGGCTGATTATGCTCACCAAAGCCAAAAACTGGCTCATATTAATTTTGTCTTCCCCAGTGCACCTTATAAAAAGGTTACTGTGGCCGGTGGTCAAGTTATGCCAGCTTGGTTTGATATTCTCAAGCCTGCCCAGGCTCCTGGTGGTCAAGATGAAGGGGATATTCTGGAAACCGTAAAGTACGTTGAAAGCTTAATTGCTAACGAAATCGCCGGCGGAATTCCCACTAGCAAAATTGTTATTGGTGGGTTTAGCCAGGGGTCTGCTATCGGTATGACAACAGCAGCTATTATTTCTGAGAAAGTTGCTGGCTTCACTTGTTTGTCGGGCTTCCTTCCCATGAAAGACCAAATCAAGAATGAACTCCAAAACGATGTCAACAAAGACACCCCCATTTTCATCGCTCATGGTACTAGTGATAAAATGGTGCATTATAGTAATGGTGTTGCTTCTAAGGATTTTATGATTGATGATCTTGCTTTCAGTAATGTCGAGTGGCACTCTTATCCGGGCATGGCTCACAGTACTTCTAATCAAGAAATGGTTGACTTTTTTACCTTCTTGGAGAAAACTATTCCTGCTGATGGGCCGGTTAACTGTAATGCTGACTTTATTTAGTTTATGATATATCTCTTAGAAACTAGATATGCATATATGTATATTTTTATTATTTTCAACTCAATTTCGAGTTGGGTGATGGCCCAATAAACACAATATTGCAACCAGATGTTTATAGCGCTAAATATTATATTCTTTCTTTTTTTTATCTGGCCATATTATTCCATCCTCGCACAATCGCTGCTACCGAATTGTCAAACTTCTTGCTCTGTATAGTCACCTTGTCATCTAGAGATAGGAAGGGGTTACAAACATACGAAATATAGGCTCTTTGCAGGGCTTTGAATGTAGGTACCAAATCAATATCTACATTCTCATGTGCATCCATTCCAACTAATATCTTGGTGTTCGTACTCGTTAAAAGCCCGTATACGGCTATGCCATCATGAACTAACAATAAGGCATAATTGATATTGCTCAGCGTGTTGGTGGATGCGGGGTCGGGTAAGCGATGTATTTGCGTAAATATATAATCGAGAGAAATATGCGATAAGAAGTTATATTTTAACAAATTATTTTTCTCTTGCTCTAATAGTACATTAGCGTCAATCTCAGACTCTGGTTTGTTTTCGTCGATTGTGTCAGATGATTTGATGAACAACGGCGAATTCTTAACATATATCAATTATTACGTCAGTATAAGTGAATCTTAGAGTATTTAATAAAACAGCAAAACTTACCTTATCGCTGATTATTGAAACAAACTTTATTTTTACTGTCATATTATATCAATTCTTTATTTGAGTTTAACCTGATAATACAGCTCAGACCAAGGGAAGTTCCTGGTGTGTAGACCACTAATTCCATAGCTGATTAGTCATACTTTCGGAAAATGCCTTTTCAGGTCACTGTTATTCTTGTTATGAATATATATATCCATAGAGTTGAAATTTAGCATTAAATTAGACTAGGTATTGAGAGAGCGGCAAGTCGTTTATCAGCTTTTCACGTCAGTTGAAAAATTAATTTCACTTCGAACGGTCTATATACGCATGTTTTGGGCTAAATTTAAAAGCATTTAAGCCCGATTTCTAGTAATCTATAATAAAAGCAAAAAAGAAAAGCGATAAATCCGCTAACTTTTTGTACTAGAAACTAAAAGCTCCATAATTAGCACTTTGGTACCACTTTCGTAAAAAAATCCCGTAGATTTCTTTATGTCATTATTACAGTAGTCAATTGAAATTCTACCTTAAACGTTTTATGTCTTCTCGTAGTTGATAATTTTCTCTTATTAACCGTTTCATCAGAATACTTTGCTCTTCTACATGATATTTCAACTCCATAGTCATTTTGTGCGTATTTTCATGAGCTTCTCGCATCTCACGATACATCTTTGTTATCAAATACATCACTTCGTTTCCTGATACATTTGAATCCAATGTAGCATCTTCAAATCCTGCTTCATACTCATCAACATCAGCTGTTCCTTTATGTGGATTACTGTCATTCATTCCGTACTGATCGGAAATTATTCGTCTCTTCCTACTAGAGGGGTCGTCTTTTATGAACTGCCTATCATTATAGTGATTGGGAACAGGAACGGATTTATGAACGGGCTCACTGTAGTGACTCGCAACCGAAGCTGACCGTTGATTCGGTTCGCTATAGTGACCTGTTACAGAGACTGATCTCGGCGTGGGTTCAAAGTTGTGATGAGCATGTGCGTTATTATGTCCATTAGCTGGCAATGTCCTCATCTTATTGATTATTTCGGTGGCACGCTCTAGCGAACTAGCCTTTGAAGGTGAATTACGAGCTCCTAGACTTTGCCTTGTGCCAGAGGGCATTGGGATAGAATAATCAAATCTGGTGGGACTGGGGTTATCGTAGTTTGACGTATTGTCTGATTGGTAAAGACTGTTTCGGCGATCAACACTTCCAGATAACATCGACCGATTAAGTGGCTCTCGGCGTGATGGGGTAACTATGAAGGAGTTATTCCTCTCTTCGTTCGAGGCTCGAGTTGTTCGTGATGGGCTGGCCATTCTTTTTGACATATTTATTGGGCTATTTGTATGTGCTTCCAAGCTACCGGTGTAGCTAGGTTTCGTAGGCTTCACATTATACTAACGTTAGAAAACTTTTAAAAATCACTTTTGTATATATGTTTCATGAATCAAAGCTATTCTACTTACAGAATTACGCCGTATGTACTCGTTCGACTCGGATGTGGCTGTCGGTTTAAAAATCCTTCCGTTCGTAGTTTTACGTCCACCGTTTAGAATGCTATGGGAGGGGCTCTGTGAAAACATTATCTCAAAAAGAGTATAGCTATGATATGCTGGTGCTATGAAAATTGGTTGTATAATATAAGTTTCTAATTGTATAATTCCAAGCGCGGGAGGCAATATTTCCCTGTTTACATTCACGCACGCAGTATGACTTTAAAGATGAAGTGTAGTGTTTCCATGGTGACCGTTTTAAGTATCGGACCTTTGACAAGCCAAAGCACTTGAACTCAAGCCGACGCGTTAAACTATCGAGGAGAAATAAAAAGGAATATTTAGAATACAGTTTGGGGGCCATTCCTGTTGCTAAGATAGAAAAGTTAACGTCTAAAGTATTTAACGGTTTTTTTTTCAAATTTGACAAACCTCAAGTCGTTTCTAGCTGAAATCTATGGTTGTCGAAAAGGGCAACATGTATCAGTAAATTGTGAGGTTTTGTAACTGAATTCATTCTATTTACTATAGACAAGGAGCAAGATCAAAGAATAGGATTAATTTGATTATGTGATTATACTAACCCCTTCCAAGCCAAATTGACAAAGGCACAATCCTTAATTGTGCCATCACCGTTAGTATTTGAAGCTTTGGATGGGTCGTCATAAATATCGGACGAACCATCAGATGGTTTAGAGATACAAACATAATTTTTTTTGTCAGGTAAAATACACTTAATTTCAGAGCTTGGAAATTGGCATGGGCATTCAACGGGCTTCTTGACACAAGTTAAGGTATCTGGGCATAGATAATCATTGCATGGTGCTAAAAATGATTTTGGAAAAGAACGAAACTAGTTAGCAAAGCAAAAACTAACACAATAAACTGCAGAAAACTTTTTCTTGCCTTATAAATAAGAAACACAAAAATATAACTAACCGTTGAAAAATCCTGTTTCATGTCCCGAAAAATCACTAGGTCTTCCCTGGCCTCCTCCTCCTTGATGTTGAGCGTTCCTCAAAATTTGATCAAAAATTCCACCGAATTGAGCAGATACAAAGGCAGGACATGTGAGCGAAATAAATAATAGGACCAAAAGTTTCATTTTGTTTTTTTTATTTAATAAGTTCCTAGCTTTTTAGAAATATAATATTGCTGAAAATATTAAGAAACAGTGGGGAGGAGAGGTGGGACTTTGAACAGATCAGCATATCGCCTCCTGCATAATTCAGATATATCGTTTGAAGCTTGGCTACAGATAAAATACAACGTAGATTTTAAGTGTTTATAATCATATAAATTTTTAGAAATATCCTAAAGCAACAAAAAAATGACCCTAAACTCCAAAATAACCCCAACGAAAACAAAAAAAACAAAAAAAAGGAAAAAATACAAAGGGGAAAAAATAATATTTATCGACCAATTAACCCACTTAACGTTAAGCCTTCTAAGAATCTTGACAAGTCATCCTGTAAAACCTCAATCGTAGAACTTTCAAAAGCATCAAGCCTGACTCTAGCATTGATATTTTGAGCCACTTCTCTGAATGCTGACCCGAATTTATTTGTGACCGCGTCTGCGTTGAACACAATATTCTCGCTATCATCCTCAGATCTCTTCACCTTCCGAGCACCCAGACCCAACACTAGATAAGTATTTGTCTTTGGATCTAGTGAAGCTAAAACCAAAGGAAGTGATTGCTGATCTGCTTCAACACAATTATCCGCGATCCAAACAGCCAGTCTTGTCAAAGCCAATGGATTTTTGAATATATCAAGGTCAGGACCCTCTTTAATTACGGCAAGCCTAAACACTCTAAGATGCTTTATTTGTCTTTTTTCAAACAAAGCTGTGCCTGTTCTGACCACAGCTTGTTGTAGAAACTTGGCTTTCTGAAGCCCGTCCATTAGTATATTGATGTTATCAAGTGCATCCCAGCCACTCCAAAAATTAGCAACCCAAAACCGTTCTTTCTCGTCCGAATGGTTAATATCTTCGGATTCTTGGTCCTCATCATCATTTGTTCTATTATTACTGAACAGTGTCATATCCAGCCCAATATTTGTGCGGCCACTTTCTAGTAATGCTGTCAAGGCCTCTACTGTATCACCAGCTGATACCGACACTTTGAAACCAAACTTACGAACCACGCCCTTTCTAATAACTTGATCAATACCATGACTACCCATAACTCCTTCTAATTTACTTTGTAATTCTCTCTTCAATTTTATATGCATATGAGTCCACATTTCCTTTGACTCCTGTAGTGAAATTCCCATCTTTGCCAACATTTTATGCATTTTTTTCCTACCATCATCTGTCCATAAATGTAATTTAGCCGATAAATAAGAAGAATGAAGCATACTTTCATATAATGACCAGTGTCTCAATAAAAATAAAGAGTAGTCAATTTCGGTAGTCAGGGTGGTATCATTACCTGAGTCATGAGCCGCTATCATGCTACTAGCGTTAATACGAGAAACTTCATCTTCAAGCAAGGGATAAATTCGCTTGAAAACATGCGGGTATTCGGCATCCAATGACATTGTGCCAACTATTGTAAGCCAAAGATTAGCTACAGAAGTTTCACCAATTGATGATAGCAAGGTATATAGATTCGAGGATACTGGTGCCGCATAGCTCGATCCAGCAGCATAGTATTCCTCTAGTAGTGCAGTATATTCTGCTTTTTGAATGCTTGGGCTCTTTTCATTTTGAGTAATCCTACTTCTTTTTGCATTGGAAGGTGAAGCTGATCTTGATGAAGAAGATGGGGTTTTCCGTTTTCCCAAAGTATCAGTGTCCGAATCAGTGTCATAATCGTCACCATTTTCTAACTCACTCTGTGATTTCCGGTTTTTAATTCTCGTTAAGTGATTGCCATTAACTTCTTCATCACTAATGTTATCTTTATCTTCATCACTATCTGTTTCGGCCTCAAGTTCTGCTCTACTTTTAAGAGGTCTCATTCCTCTTCTCGGTTCATCTATATCACCGTCGTCGTTATTATCATCATCGGTCAAACCATCTGAGTTCTCGTCGCTTTTATCTTCTTCATCGAATTCAATATCATTCAGTTCAATTAGCCCAGCATAAGCTTCTTTGTGTTTTATTAATTCGTCATCAATACTGCCATCATCCAAACAGATAATCTTTTCTGATCCAAACAAATTATCTAAATTCCACGGTCTATGCCCATCTATAACGTAAATCTTTCTAGGAGTATTTTGGGAAATGATATCACCTTCTTCATTTATGACATCTTCGATCTCGAAATACTCTTCCAAATCAACGCCACCACCGCATCCCAATAACATGACGTTGGAGATTTCATAATCCAATTCAATATACATAGACTTGAGCTCTTCATAGCCAACGATAGGAACGATTTTATGAGGAATTAATTCGGATTTAAGTAAATTGGATAATATTTTGGACGCACACAGAGCATCAATATCCAAACACGATATAAAAATAACTAATTTACACGTGGTATGAGACATTGATGAAGCTCTAATATCTTCAAAGACTTTACCATATGATGACGGCGTGACATACATGATAACTCATAAAATATTGAAAGTGGAAAAAAAATTAAAACAAAAATAGCAATATGGATAATAGGCGAAGTTATACCGTAATAGCGGAACCAAGCTTTGTATACTTGAATGCGTAGAATAATTAATGATGAGAAACCGTATATAAGCGTGTAATTTTCGGAGAGGAAGGCTGTTTTAGTTCCCTAGTTAGTTCAATAATCTCTTCGGGTCCATTTACTGATATAGAAAAGATTATAACCACTTGATGTATGCAATAAAAACCGTGAATTATTCTTTTGAAAAATATTAGGCAGTAATGCAGAAATAAGGTCACCTAGTACAAAATTTGATGTAGTTTTAATGTGACTACCACTTCTTCCAAAAGATTTTACTTTTTCCTCGGAATGCTAATGATTAGAAGCAGAATTTAAGAATAACGCTCAATACTGGTATGATCGTGAAACTCAAAACCTTACAACCCAGATCAGACGCGTCGTTAATCGGTATTTTTCTTTTGGGTAATGTAATTCTCGTGATTTTTATTCGCGTTGAACCACGGAGCACGCGTGATGCGTTTTACTCTGATTAGGCGTGTATTGGGACGTGAACAGAAATATCCAACGCGTTCACGTCGATGTTCTCAAACTACAATATATTAAAAAATCTAACAAGTATAATATAAATATACTTCTCATACTTAATATGTTTGAGAATTTTTAAGTTTGCTTCATTTTTACTAGTCGTGATACTTGGTGGCCCTATTTAGTGCCACTCGGGAAATTTACTTCTTGTAAATTTCGCACAATTCTACTTCCTTTAAGCTTGTTCCTTGTGGCCCAATGGCAAGGCGTTCGGCTACGATTTCTGTCTCGGAAGCGTACGTTCGGCGTGTGTTATTAGTCTCTACCGAAAGATTCCAGGTTCGACCCCTGGCAAGGAAGCTTCGTTTTTTTCTTTTTTTCTGTCGAGACTTTTGGTATTATTTTCCAATTAGTTACTCGATTTTCTTTTTGTTTCCCGTAATTCTTTTGTTTACGAACTAGCTAAAATTGAGATAGTTCTCGCTAGGTTTTCTTTTATGTTTCTACTAGGCTCCTGAAATTTAAAACAACTCTATGGGCCAAAAACATTTAACTTTATTCATCGGGTATAAAAGAATTCAAGTATAATATGTTAAAAAATCAATTTTCTTCTTATAATGATCGCAGGGGAATAATCTATCTTCAGGTTACCGCGCCTTGTTTTGCTGGGAGTAATCCCGGTATATAATCTCACTTCGCCTATACAGTGCATTTAATCAATATGACTGAAAGATCCATGCATATACGAGTGCGGAGTGGTAAATATGAGCGACTCTGAATCGCAAAAGAATGAGAACGACAGCGCTTCTAAAGATGATAAACTTGAGAAATTAAAATTACCGGAATATTTCTCTCTATATGGAACACGGATTAACAGAAGCAACTCATCAATCTCGGCACCCACACCCAAACCTTCATTTGAAAATTCAGAAACTATATCACGTCCAGCTGTGCACACAATACGTCTGAGTAAAGAACTTTCCAAGTCCACCAAGCCCAATAGTGCACTAAGATTTGTCCCAATCCCTCTGAATATACAAAAAAAGCCCAGGGAAGTTTCATTAAAAGAAATTTCCTCGAACTCGGCTCCCGTTAGAGTTGACAAATTATTGCCAAGTAAGGCTTCTAAAACTGGTGGCAGATCTCTCACACATGTACATGACTCACTTGAGGACTTCATGAATCGTAAAACTCCAATGGACTCTTTACATAGGATAAACCCGGAGTTTCATGATCATTGTCGAGAGAGAGGAAAACAGTACCGTTCTCCACAACAATCCCCTCGAAATAAGGCAAGGCAAACTGTAAGCGCAGCCTGTCCTTCAAATGTTGGTGGATTTCAAAGGGTCCCTAAATCCTATGAAGATGAAGTGGAAGCTGACTGGAACGAGCCTTATGACCCAAGACAACCCAACAGTTACAAAGCCTTTATCCAAAGTGATGAAAGATGGGAAGAGGATAATGACTGGCGGCAATATCTTATCAAAATCAAAACCAGCACATTGAAGAATTCCCAATTAAATAATGACGATGATGTTGGTAATGTTAATGAAAAGGTTATTGAAAATATTTCTAATGTAGAGGGAAATTCCCAACTAATTGTCGAACCACAAAATTCATTATCCATACGGGAGTTTATGGAGCTCGGTACTTTAGATAACAATGAGGATTTATCAGCTGAAACCACGGTTAAATCACTAGAAAAGTCTTCTTTTGCGCGGCGAACGCTCGAAAAATATGGCTGGAAACAGGGTCAGGGTCTAGGTGTTCATCATGAGGGCATCAAAAAGCCCATTCGCCTTAAGACTACCCTTTCAGACTTCGCCAAATCTGTTACTAGACCTGAAGAACCCACTAACGCTGGGACGATTTACTTTAAACTGTCGTCTGCGTGTTCGGACAAAGATTTAGAAGTAGAGACGCGCAAACTGAGCAGAACTGTAAAAATTCAATGGCTTGTCGACTTGACAGATGAGCTTTTCCGTAAAAATTATGAAGAGACTTTGCCTAGTCTGGTAGGGCCGATTTTAGAGCAACGGTTTGGAAATGTAGAACGTATCACTATTTGGACTTCCAATAAATCGCTACTGGGTTCGTTAACTTTAATTGTGAAATTTCTAGCAAACGAATCTGCTACAAGGGCTTTAAATGAATTGAAAAACTTACTAAATTATGACGCTATCGTTACAGCTTACCAAAAAGATGATTTTGAGCGGATTGATTTCAGCTAGTTATGCAAATGCTATATTCTCTTATTGCTATTATTTACGACAATTAGATATCTAAGTGAAATTCTGGTAATACTCAATCTTTATATGTTTTTTTCGAAAGGCTCATGATCCCCTTTTTTTGACCCCCAAGTTAATCGTGGTCTGGCTTATTATCACAACTGCCTGAACATCACATTATCTTGGGTGCCTCCAAATCATTCATCGAAAGGGTCGATCAGCGGCTTAATAGGCTCTTCCCATGATGCTAAGCCATAATCAATTGAACTTTCATTATCTTTTTTTTATCTTCATATACGGCTGTATCGATAGCTGTGAGCGTAAAAGCTTTTGAGCTTGTAATTTGATCAATTGGTGCTAATTTGATTCTGGATCTCTGCTTCTCATTATAATCATCTCATTTCTAAACATTGTTTTTGTTGTGTTCAGTTTTCGATTTTTATTCCAACCCTACATTCAATTCTAATTCAGTATTCGACTCTGGTTCTGCTTCGGAGTTTGAGTATACATGATTGTAGTACCCAATAGTTTTTATGGAAGACTTTTTCAGTTTGGCCTTAAATTCTATTGGATTTAGCGGTGTATTGACTTTTTTGAGTGGGGTACTTGTTGAGATGAAAAGTGGACAAGTGTCTGTATTGATATCAACATCAGTATCAGTTTGATAGGAAAGATCATTGTTTAAACTGGAACTGTTTTCATTGGATATTTCAAAACTGCTATCGATTTTTTTTATTGATGCTTTTGGTTTGAACTGGCGCGATGCCGTCACTTTTTTTGGTGAGACGAGAAACTCGCTATTCAACTCCAATAACTCATCTAATTTTCTGTTAAAGTACTTGCTTCGATACACCGATTTGCCGCTACATATTTGGTTAAAATTCTGTTTAGTGTCAAGCAACTGGTGTGGTTTGGAACATTTTGGTGAATTAGTTTGCTCATTAAATAGCCTTTCTATGTCTCTGTTAGCTTTTTGAATCAAAACAGTAGAGGAGAATTCCGATACCTCGTTAAAATTTGGTTTGATATTTTTACTTTCAATAATATCAAAAGCTGATGATCCCCACAAAAAAATAATCAAAAGTAAAAACTGGTTAGCTTATATGCAAGAATAATATATTGATGTTTACTCACAGTTATCAAAATCGAACCCAAACTCGAATTCGTCGGTAGTTTGACGTTTATTATTTTCTGGCTCTAAGCACACCGGCTTATTATATTTGGTGGCACTATCATTGCTTTTGTTTACTTTTCCTTCTCTTTTGAAATTTTCTATAGAATGGTTGTCTTTTGGTGTGCTAACCGCTATATTCTGGATGAATGGCTCCGGTGTCCTAACAGAATTTTTTTTCATATCATTCAGAATACAAGATTTAGTGACATCCAAAATTAACTTGTATGATTCACTTACGCCTGCGACAGTCTCACAATATATATGTGACTCTATAGCTTGGCTACTGTAAGCAATTGTTGCCTTGATTTCAAATTCTAGACTATCTTTTAATCGGGCTACAGGAACGCGTCGAAAATCAAGAAGAATACCGTCAGAAGTTTCTGTAATAATAATAGCATTCATTCGTTTTTGGTGCCATATAGGTACAGTTGGACTGTTTAAATATTGAGCTTTGACTTTAATAGTCACCTTTAAGTATGAATCTTTCGACGAAAATTTCCGGGTGGATTGGAATTCGAAGATACCAAGCTGCTCCGCTTCAATAGCGAAGTGTGGTATGCCTTCAAGATCCTCTGTAATTTTAACGCTGGAATCTTTATTTATACCAAGTAAAGACTCAATTCTGTTATTTTCTAAAGCTCTGAGGTCAGTAAAACTTTGGATATTATGAGCTATAAACTTTTGCACGAAAGCTGGTCCAATACCTTCAAGCTGGCGAAGTATAAGAGGTAAATCTTCCCAAGATCTACCTTGTAAGCTGCGATACAGTTCTAGAGCTGATTTGATGGAATTTGAGTCGGATCTTTGACAAAAACAGTCAATTAGACAGCGTAATATTCGCTCAGCGTGCTTGATTACCATACTTTTATCGCACATATACCCGAGGTAATTATTTCGTGCCCCTTCATAGTGTGAATATTCAACACCTCCAAGTTCAGTCTGGATGAGGATACTAATTTTTTGCCAATCTTCTCTAATAACTGCGCTTTTGATTGGGAATCTTATGCCTTCGGCTTGGTTGAGATCTTTGTATAACTTTTTTTCGGCGTGTTTGAGCTTGAACTCCTTAAACTCCGCTGATTTGCTTAAAAAGGTAAGAATATCATTGATTAACAAAGGATAATTTCTCTTATTGGTTTTGGTATTAAATTCTATGATTGATTTCATTGTTTCATATTTCATATAATGCTGTGACATAGATGTACCAAAATTAGTACAAACTAGTTCAATAGGATCAGTCTGTGCCAGATTTTTGATTAGTTTATCGCGGATTAGATCACTTATAAGTTGCTCACAAAAGTTCTCGATATTTTTATCATCAATATCAGGTTTAATTTTGTATTTAGCAGATATTACGTTAGGATAGAATGCAGGGTTCTTCCGTAGTCTGGTGTAAAGAAATGTGGATTTCAGCCATACGACAGCTGATTTTAACGAAAATATAGTACCTAAAGAGACTTCTGCCACGAAATGGTCCATAAGGTTTAGATGGAGGCAGCTTTCAATAGCCTGAGTGCCTCGTACGAGGCTCTCATAGAGCACACGCTTGTCGTTTGTGGTCATAATAATAGCTGTTCCTATATTGTCAAACTGTGGCCTACCTGCTCGTCCAATCATTTGAATCACTTCTAACTCGTTGTGTTCGCGAAGGTCATTTCCTGACCAAAATTTAGTACCTTTAATAATTACGGTATGAGCAGGTAGGTTGGTACCCACAGCAAGGGTAGACGTGCAACAAACGATAGAGAGATCTTTTGCAATAAAACCCTGCTCAACCATATGCCGGTCTTGAAAGTCAAGTCCAGCGTGATGAAAAGCCACACCATCCTTGGCGAATGACTTTAACTCATGATTTTTAAAATTGAAGCTATTGCAATCTGGTCTTTTCCACAAGCGTGATCGCCATGAAATTGAAGTTTGATTATGGTAACTGGCGAGAAATTTTGCAGTTGTTATGGCTATGTTTCTTGTAGAGCAAAAGATCAAGATAGGTTTAGACTCTCCATGCTTTTTAATTAATTCAGGAAGTTTTTTGGAAAAGGTCTTATCCATATAGAATTGCTTTGCATAACTATTGCCGCCACTGTTGCTATTATTATATCCATAGACAAATTTGCAAAGCTTGACTGGACGGAACTCATCTCCAAAAATACGGGTGGTTGCTGGTGAGTTGGGGTGGTATTTATCTTGAGTTAACCAGGTTGCAATATCACCTATGTTAGGCACTGTTGCACTAAGAGCTACAAACCGAAGGTCGTGTTGAGTCATGGCTTTCATCCGTGAGACAATAACCTCTAAGGTAGCACCACGGCCTTCACGTAGGGTATGGATTTCATCAATCATAAACAGTTTCACGCAACCTATAAGTAACTTATTATCGGCCCATTTACGTGTTATAAAGTCCCATTTCTCAGGAGTAGTCACGATGATGTTGGCTCGTTTATCATTAGCTAATTCATCAAGTGAAGTATCCCCAGTAAGTGCCTTACATGAGAGTCCTAGAATTTGAAATTTTCGGCTCCAGTCTGCCGCACGCTCTACACACAAACTTTTTGTAGGTGCAATATAGACAACTTTGAAAGAAGAATCTGAAATAGTAAATGCATTAAATAGCTTCTCGAAGCAACCTGTAATTTGGAATAGTTTGAGTATCGCTAATTCAAAGAGTACAGTCTTTCCAGAACCTGTAGGTGAGGATACCACACAATTTGCAGTAGTACCAAAAAACTCATTGAAACACAAACTTTGCATTGAATTAAAATAATTAAAGTCAAAAACAGATGCTAGATTTTTGTCATCAAACGACTGAAAAGCCTCTGATACCGAGATTAGCCTTACTCCATTCGTTACAGGGGCCATATTATACTGATGATGCTTATTTAAGGTAGCTCTCTTAGATAAGAATGAGGGATCAGGGTTTTCACTTGGGGTTTCTTGAGGCCGTTTTCGAAGATTATTGGAACTTACTGACATCTATCGACAAATTAAATTATTTTTAGTCATTAGCTACTTTGTGTTTGAAAAAAAAATATTAACAGGAGATTTCAACTTACAGTTGTCTGTCTACTGTATTCGTCATTATCGTAGGTTGTTCCAATGCTTTCTGCCTATTTTTGTATGAAAATATCCTGTGTGTCAGTCTTGGTTGAACATAACGAAATTAGGGATGATTAAAAAAAATACACTTACATTCATATAATTTAATGAATATTTACCAAGATTTTGTTGCGCCTTGTCGCCAAAGTTGTTTGAGTTCCTAAAGCCAGCCCCCTTGCTACTACATTGACGGTGTGATAGTTCATACTTTCTCAAGTCCTTCAAAAATGCCAATTAATTGAAGATCGAGACAAAATTAGAGTCAGTCTTGTTAAAATACACAAAATTTTCTTTTAATAAACTTTCAGGCTCAACTCACCGTTTTGTTTAACGGGCCCCCTATTTGTTGTTCAACTACAACCTTCTTATTGTAGTTGACAGCTTCATTTCTATCACCAGAATCGTATTGTTTATCCTTTTGAAGGAGATATGGAACACTCAAGGCTAAGCTAGGTTCAGTGAAACCAATCTCAAAACTTTCGTTGTATGAGATTTTACCGTCGGTGTTCATAGTATCTTGAGTTTTAGTGAATGCGATATGTTTAATTATTTTTTTGTATCTTTTTTCAGAAGTGTATGCTTGGCTACATGGTGTCATCTTTTCCCAACCATTTTTCTCTATTAAGGTGATGTTACAGCCCCAAAACATATACTTTCCTAAAGAGACAGAAAATAACCCGAGTTGAAATAGAATAAGAGCAAGGATTGCTGAGAAATTAGTTTAACTTTTTTTGTTACTGTTTTTATATATTTTCTTGTATTTGAATCGATTTGATTTTCTTGGATCTGTTTTTCAGTCTCGGTATATTCCGATTGGACAATCCACTAACCAACCCCGGGAATAAGGGAACGCCGCACATCATATTTTTCTGCTCACTCTCCACGATTCTCGGGGTTCAAGCTGGGGGACTGTTGGTATACAAAAGTGTCGGATAGACGCCCGTAAACCGGTGATTGAGCCGAAACTTCCGGTCAGCAGCCAATATATTGAACAAGGCTGCTGGAATAGACATTGTAGATCAATTGGTACAATTGCGAGGTTTCGCAGCGTTTTGGCTAAACTTGTGACAAGGTTCGTGTTAACGGAGAGGAATAAGCCAAATGACAATTTGATATATATACTTTTATTAATCATTATAAAAAACACTGATAAAAAACCAAAAATTAGACTAAATTTGATGATTTTCAAGAGACGAAGCCGCTAGGCACCAGAAAAAGAAAACGAAAAAACGGGCATAGTGGCTATAGTTTGGCTGTAGACCAAAAGAAAAGCACAATTAAGCTAGCTCCTTTCTTAACCGAGCAGCTACAGCATCTATAAATTCTTCAGTAGTAACGTAGGATTCCCGCTTAGTTTCGCCACGGGTCAAAGCCAAATCTTTAGTCATGATACCGTCCTTGGAGACTGTTTCGATGGTAGCCTTTTCCAGGGCCTCACCGAACTTGACTACCTCAGGTGTTTGGTCGAGGGTACCTCTTTGGATGATACCGCGGGTCCATGCAAAGATGGAGGCAATAGAATTAGTCGAGGTTTCCTTGCCCTGTTGGTGTTGACGGTAATGACGAGTGACGGTACCGTGAGCGGCTTCGGATTCGAAGGATTTACCATCGGGAGTAAGTAAGACCGATGTCATGAGGCCGAGGGAACCAAAACCCTGCGCGACGATATCAGATTGTACGTCACCATCGTAGTTTTTCATAGCGATGATGTAGCCGCCCTTGGATTTGATCATTTGGGCCACCATATCGTCGATGAGACGATGCTCGTACCAGATACCCAGACGCCCGAATTCAGAGGCGTACTCGGCGTCGTAGATTTCCTGGAAAATGTCTTTGAAGCGTCCATCGTAACGCTTGAGAATGGTGTTTTTGGTTGACATATAGAGGGGCCATTTCTTTTGAATGGCGAGCCGGAAGGAAGCATGGGCAAAGCCAATGATGGACTCGTCGGTGTTGTACATGGCCAGGGCGACGCCGGGGGAAGGGTAGTCATAGACCTGGAGGGTTTCGGGGGACTGGGAGGGGTCGGCGGGCGTAAAGGTGAGGGTCAGTTTACCTTTTGACTTGACCACCAAGTCGGTAGCCTTGTACTGATCTCCGTGGGCGTGGCGGCCAATGATGATGGGTTTTTCCCAGCCGGGGATGAGTTTAGGAATATTATCGATACAGATGGGTTCGCGGAAGACGGTACCGCCGAGGATGTTACGGAGGGTGCCGTTAGGCGAGAGCCACATTTTTTTGAGGCCGAATTCTTTGACTCGCTGTTCGTCGGGGGTGATGGTGGCGCATTTGACGCCGACTTGGTACTTTTGGATGGCGGCAGCGGCGTCGACGGTGACCTGGTCGTCGGTCTGGTCGCGGTACTCGATACCCAGGTCGTAGTATTTGAGATCTAGGTCGAGAAAGGGCAAGATGAGTTTATCTTTGATGAATTTCCAGATGATGCGAGTCATTTCATCGCCGTCGAGATCGACGATGGGGTTTTTGACTTTGATTTTGGAAAAGTCGGACATGATTGTGGGGTGTGGGGAGGTGGGTATAAAGGAGGGTTAGGCAGAGACAGGCAGAGACAGGCAAAGGCAGGCAGAGACAGACAGAGGCAGACAGAGAAAAAAATAGCGAGTATCAGGCAGAGTGCGGAAAAAAGACGGCAGGGGTCGGACTTAAATAGAGGCCGAGATTCAGGGGAGGACGTATAAAAAATGGGGCAGAAGTGGTTGGTCCGAGGGCCAGCGTGTGGTAGTGTCCCATGCCCGTACCCGCAAGCCGTAAGCCGTAGAGAGAGAGCGGTAGAGTAAGCGCGGTTAGACAAAGACCGGCCGACAGTCAGCAAATCCGGGGAAAGGGTCCGAGAATGCGAAATGGCGTAAGAGGCCCCGAAAGATAAAGGGATAGCATATGTGCAGTGCGTGGCGCGTACCTAATCACCACCGCGTTGGGCGGGTGTGGATGACGTAATCCCCACAGCGGGTGTTTTGAACTCAAAAAAGCCACCCGGTTTATTATCGGAGGACCGAGACGACGAAAAGCAGCAGCGCAGAGCAAACCAAACCAGTCAACCCCGACGACAATCCGGCTAACGGGCAGTTTGGGGGATGGGATGGGTCGATGGTCTAAAGTCCCAAGTTACGTAATCCAAGGCGGCCGGTACCCGTCCGGGTCGGTGGCGACTTGTAGCCTGTTGACGAATTGTAGAATAGTGATTGTGCGAAATAGTATTAGTAAGAAAATCACTGGTTTCGGTTAGTCCTGTTGTTGATTAAATAGTTGCGATGTCAGCACACCCACTATTGTTCTTCTGTCCACTATCGCCTCCGCTACCCTTTCCTTCCCCCTTCCCTCTTCCCCCCTTGCTACTATATAGTTACACATCGCGCCTCTGCCAGCAAGCTGCCCGACTTGTCCATCTCCATCTTTTATCGCATTCCTCCCCATTCCTTGCCCCTTCCTCTCGGTCTCGCTGTCTGCCTCTCTGCCTCTTTGACTGACCATATCTTCACGGCTTTCTTCACCCTTCTCTCCCTCTCTCTCCCCTCCCTTTTTTTTTTTTTTTTTTTTTTTCCTCTTTCCCCTTGCTCGACATTCCCCTACTGCCTAAATGACTACTACCGTTCCGGCCATCTTTGCCTTCCCGGAATTCGCTGGTGTGGCCGCCGCCGTCGCTGACCATATCATCGCCGCCCAGAACGCTACTCTGTCTCCCTCCGGTATCAACCTCAATCACGCCTCACCCTCGGCCATCGGCCTCAACGGTCTAATTGACTCCTCCGCCGATAACTCGGCGGCCAACTCGGCGGCCAACTCGACCGTAAACTCTGGTCATTCCTCCCACGTCCACCTCGCTCCTCCATCGCAGGCTTCGCTCACCCCTGCCGCCTCGGCCACGATACTAAGCCATCAGCGCACGCGGTCCAGCAGTAATAGCCACTCCCATAGCCTCAGTCACAACTCCAGCTCTAACCCAAATAATCCCGGCCTGCCCGCCGGCTCATCCTCCGCATCCTCGTCCAAAAAATTTCGCATCGCCGTCTCCGGTGGATCTCTCATCCACGTCCTCCATCAAGGCCTCCTAGGCCGCTCCGACGTCCAATGGGGCCAATGGGAAGTCTACTTTGCCGATGAGCGTCTCGTCCCCTTCTCCGACCCAGACTCGAACTTTGGCCTCTTCAAACGTCAGATTCTCGACTACTTGCCCCCCAATTCTCCGCGTCCCGTGGTGTTCCATATTAAAGAATCCCTTATCGATGACGCCTCCGCTTGTGCTGATCACTATGAAAAACTTCTCATCAAGGGCTTTGCCGCCAAAGATTCCGTTAAATTGCCCATATTTGATTTACTTTTGCTAGGCTGTGCCCCCGATGGCCACGTTTGCTCTCTATTCCCCAATCACGCCCTGCTGAGAGAGGATCTGGCTTGGGTGGCTCCTGTGGAAGACGCCCCCCATGGCCCCAAACGTAGAATAACCCTAACTATCCCTGTCGTTTGCCATGCTCACAGGGTAACGTTTGTCGTCGAGGGGGCTACCAAGGCCCCGGTCTTGAAAACTATCATGGAAAGACCAGATAAAGGCTTACCAGCTAGTATTGTTAACGAAGCTGCCGCCGGTAAAGTGGCCTGGTTTGTCGATGATGATGCCCTATTGGATGTGTTTGTTACTAAGAAAAAGTATAAAATGTTGGTAGTATAACCCCTAGAAAAGTCGCTATGGCTTCATTCTTCTATTACCTCCCCATCTGCCATCAAACCAGCTACCCTTTTGCCAGCTCCCTCACTCTTCATCATTTACTAATCCCTTCTCCCCCATACCATAGTCATTTATTTATTTATGTTAATATTATTCCTTTTTATAGATCTAATACCCCATCTACAGTCCATTCCGAAAGCCATTCACCTGAAAGCCTATGATTCTTCCTTTAGAGCGCTGACGGCTTTATCTTTTGATGACCAAAATAGGCTATGGTAATTTTTTAAAGGTTTCTTTTATGTTTTCGAATGCCTGCTACCATAATGTATTAAATACCGAAGAAAAAATAACTCGTCTTTGAACTACCACTTTTCTTTCGCACTTGCAAAACATATCATATTCTCTAAATACGGAGGTGATTTATAAATGTTTGAGATACCATATTTTAACCAAAATAAATCTATTCCATTTAAATCAAAATTCTATTCAAGTGTAACATGCTAAGTAACTTATTCTTTATAATCTAGACCAGCTTTCAATAGGTCATGTTTTACTATTCCCCGTTTTCTATAAGTATAATACTGCAACAAAAACACAAAATCAAATACCACTGTGAGTATTCCTAAGATCAATTTGGAAATATTAGACCTAACCAGCCCTAAATCACCGGCCAGGTAAGCATCTAGTGCCAACTGCATCAATGAGCACACCCCACCGGCGATATCTAAACTCATTGACATCATACTCCATCCCTGAGTGGATTGTCGCCGATGATTCCACAGTAGTTGAGGTACGTACTTGCAGGTGCTCATGGCTACCTTGACATACCCATTAATAATAGCCACATCTAGCCATTGCCAGGTCGGAGGATGAGGTCCATAGTGATCCATGCTTAATGCAACTACTACTGAACCTAGACTCACCAGCACTGCCGCTGTCAATATCAACCGTACCGGCAAACTAAGCCGACGACAATAAGAGCCACTAGAACATTGATATCTAAAACAATAAGTTTGAGCCAGCATGGTGAATGTCAACAGCGCCCCATGCACAACATAAGCCAAATCATTAACCCTAATTAGGGGGGTTCCCTTGGCAGCATCGTAAACGCCATGGGAATTCTGAGATTGAGACCATCTCAGAGCATATTGATTACGAACAGTGATACTAAAGAAAAGCATCATTGTACTGATAAGATAGCTCATGTAACCCCAACAATTGAGAAAGAGAAAATCTGGAGAGATGCCCTCAACGCTGCGTAAGCGTTGGTTGAGAATGAGAGCGGGATATCCCGAAATGCCCCAGAAAAAAAAATAAAGCCATCCTAGAGTAGTAGATAAAGTGGCTATATTGATCATCTTATTTATCCATCACTGCTTATCGATGTTAATTTGGATCAAATGAAAGTCTATGAGGGCTCAAATGACTATCTCGCAAGAGTTGGGACCCCGCATATATAATCTGCATCGACCGAGGCTCACCCCTGATTTCATGATCAGAATTGAAATATATCTCCTTTTGCTTTCCTTCTCAACTTTTCTCTTTACCTTTTCTTTCCTTTGATCGTTTTTGATCTATTTATCTATCATACTTGTATATATTGATCATCATGACATCGTACCTCGCTACGGTGGCCTACACTTCGTTGCAGTGTGATCTGGTTAATCTGCCCCCCCAAATCACTACTCTTCTCGCTAACTCCAATACCGTAAGTTACTCACCCCTCAACTGATTGTTAATAAAATACTAATTATTTTAAAGAATATACAGGATTTAGTAATTGAGCTCAGTTGGAAGGCTCCACGTGAATCAAACTTGAAACGAGCCTTTGTTGGCTGGACTGGGATGGCCAGTACTGGCCGTGATCGTGATCTAACCCAAATGACCTCTTTTACCCCCCCCAAGGAAATACTAATGGTGGAGATTGACCCAACAGTAGCTCTGAGCTTAAAACTACCAGCTGATACTAATTTAACGTTAACCCTACACTTTAATGTGCCTGCTGCTCACACAGTCCACCTCGAACCCCGAAGTGCATCCGACTGGGAAATTGTAGAACTAAACGCAGCCGTTTTAGAATCTCGAATGATCAATCAGGTGAGAGCTATTAGTTTATTACATCCAATAACTGTATTTGCCTCAACAACGACAGCGGCTGAACTTATAGTACTGAGTTTTGAACCCACTTCAAATTTACCATTTGCTCGAATCGCGCCGGATTGTGAAGTCATCGTGGCTCCCAAGACCCGAGCTAATATTTCAACAAAAACGTCTGAATCGTTACTTCCTCAGTTGAGCAGTAATACAAATACGCTATCCTTCTTCTCAGTAGTCCGTCGCGCAGCCTGCTTGCCCAATAAGGCGTTTTTTGGTGACTTGAATGCTCATACGGGGGTTATGGAATATATTGTCTATGTGGACGATCAGGATCCTAATTTCCATATAGATCAAGAACAATATGTTGCTGTAAGTGTGATTGTGCCACCTAACCTGATCACACTACAAAATCGGACCAATATTACTGCACCAGCTAATCTCAATTCAACCAATACTAATATGAATACTACAAATTCAACTACGAACACAACTTTAGTTAATCAAATTTCAGCAACAGAAGGTATTCCGACTACAAAAGTCATAGCTAAACTAGTTGGATATAGTTCATGCCCAGAGGGTCACGTAGCTATATCATTTGCATTGGCCGACGCTCTCGGTATCCAAACTTGTGTTGGCTCTTCGCTATTGATCGAATCGGCACCTCCGCGCGGAAGTGAATCAATGGCCTCGTCAGTTACCATTCAGCCTTTTACAACTGATTCATCCCCATCAAAAGAGTTCAAGTTTAAACCTGAAAGTGAAAAGTCAATAAAGACCACTAAGGGAACCTTGGTACAGTACTTAACCCAATCCCAATTTTTTCAGCAGCCACTGACTCATTTAATGAGATTGCCTATTATCGATAAATTATTACCGGCTGGCGGAGTGTTGAAATTAAAAGTACCGAAGAGTGAACCCTGGGGATGGACCATTACTATTCCTGGCCAAGTACCTTCAGTAGAAATTGGAACAAAGATTTTAAGGGAAAAATCGTCTATTTCTGAATCAAGCTTTACCAGTGCTCATAGCAGTGCCGCCTCCCCACCAAGATCACTTAGACCTATTGTGGGAATTGACAATATGCTTACTACGGTCAATGCCACGATTCGAGAGGGCCATGTTGGGGTATTGATATACGGAGCAAGTGGTAGTGGCAAAACAGCTTTACTCCAACAAGTGTCTCGATCTTTGAGTCCTGATCTTATTCACTCAGTTAAAATTAACTGCGGACCCATGGCAGAGGATCACCTTAGCTCGATACGCGAAGCAATTCAAGGCGCTTTTGCAGAGGCTATTTGGTATGCACCTTCTGTGGTTATTTTGGATGATTTAGATCGTCTTATTCCTGCCGAAGTCGAACACGCTGATTCTTCACGATCGCGCCAATTGGCAGAAGTCATTCAACAGTCAGCCTATAGTGCCTTAACATCCCGTCAGGTTTCGCTCATCGCCACAGCTCAGTCACGGGAAAGTATTCATATGCACTTGATCATTAGTCACCTTTTTGAAGAGATGGTACATGTGAAATCACCGGATAAGCAACTACGTAAGACCGTTGTAGAGTGTGCTATTAATACCGCTGGGTTGAAGGCCGAGTTAGGACTAGATGGACTTGAAATTGCTTCTTTAACTGAGGGATATCAACCTGGAGATTTATGGACGCTGGTAGAACGTGCTCAACATGAGGGTCTTATGCGTTCAAAGATGACTGAACGTTTGAATTCTGACTTATTATCGGTACCTTCAACAACATTAATCATGGATGATTTTACTCGAGCACTTGCTGATTTTGTCCCTGCAGGACTGCGCGGAGTTAAACTACAAAAGTCTGGTGCTAAGTGGAACACCATTGGTGGGCTCAAAGAAACAAAAGCGGTGCTATTAGAAACTTTAGAATGGCCCACGCGCTATGCACCCATTTTTGCTAGCTGTCCACTGAGACTAAGATCGGGGTTATTACTTTATGGTTACCCTGGGTGTGGTAAGACACTTTTGGCTTCTGCAGTAGCACAAGAGTGCGGGCTAAATTTTATTTCCATCAAGGGACCCGAGATCCTCAATAAATATATTGGTGCTAGCGAACAGTCGGTTAGGGATCTATTTGATCGAGCCGCAGCAGCTAAACCCTGTATTCTCTTCTTTGATGAATTTGATTCTATTGCACCTAAACGTGGGCATGATTCTACAGGGGTAACCGATCGCGTTGTTAATCAGATGCTGACCCAAATGGATGGGGCCGAGGGTTTGGATGGTGTTTATGTATTAGCCGCCACCAGTCGTCCTGACCTTATTGATTCGGCTCTCCTACGCCCTGGTAGATTAGATAAATCTTTGATTTGCGATTTGCCTCATTTTGAAGACCGTCTAGATATTCTCAAGGCCGTACAGGGCGATATTAAACTTGCACCAGAAGTCGAATTGACTCAAATTGCTGAATCTACAGATGGTTATTCAGGCGCAGACCTACAGGCAGTCTTGTACAACGCTTACCTAGAGGCTATTCATGATGTCATTGATATACCCCAGGAAGATGATTTTGACAATAGGGGTCAAAGTAACAAGCCAATTCACTCTGACCGTATAGATTTTATGGAGTTATCTCTAAACTCTACCAAACACGTAGAAGATACTAATGGTGAATCCCCAGTGTATCGTCGTACACTGGCCATGAATCAAGTAATGATTTCATCCAAGCTTGACGCATTATTCCTCAACGATGGCGTTGCACCAAGAAATTCCACTTTGGTAAACGAACAAGAACAGAATATTGCTAATCAGATTCTCGTACGCACACATCATATTAAATCTTCCCTGGAAACCACGAAGCCCTCAATTTCAGCAAAGGAAAGATTAAAGCTCCAAGCCATTTATGAATCGTTCGTGTCTGGGCGGAGTGGTGATATGCCTAACGGCACTGCCAGTATGGATATCGGTGGCCGCACTACATTGATGTAGTTTGTATTAAATATAAATGTATTCATATATGTGTGTATATTTGCCTTCATACTTATAGAGAATTTAAATATTAAACTCCATTATATTGGGCTCTAGTTCATCTTTAGTCTTTTCTTTAATCCCGACACCCTTAACCGCAGACAAGTTAGTACAGCTGCCGACGCCCCGGATTCAGTTACCCCAGAAATTCTCGGACCTCGGTTCCCGTGTAGCTATCACATTACTTGTTGATTGATATAAATATTTGAATACGTCCTTATTTACCACCTTTATAAATTCAGATATATACATAATTTTAAAATTTGGATCCTCTTTGTCTCTACCATTCTTTACATCTCACATTTGTTCAGCTTGCACTCAAAAACCAGGGATACTTATTACTCCTGCTATTTCGGACGGCCGGCAATCGACACACTCTGATAGACGGTATTTATTACTCTACATCACATCAATTAAGCAACATTTTTTTTGACCTTTCTTCTCTCAACTTGATATTGGCCCACTTTATATCAATTAAACAACTATAACTTGATAATTTCTCTCTTTCTAGTTAATATTGACCCACCTCACATATAATATCATTTTTATAAGCTTCAATAAGCTGTGAAAAAAACACAGACTAGAAAAATGGTATGGCGTATGTCCAAAGAACTTCAGATGAAGATTTACAGATATTCAGAGTTTCCGGCCAATGGTGTTTCGTTGAGACAAATGGTGCAATTCGGCCATAAACCGTGTGCTGGTACCCTATTTCGGGCGTCTCAGTTCATTGTTGAAGAGCTTCCAATCCGACTAGCTCACCGGGTGCGCGAACTTGAAGAGTTGCCAGAGGGATTGAGTGAAATGCCTTCTATAAAGAAAGTCAAAAATTGGTACTCACAGAGTTTTGAGGAGTTGACCTCATTACCCACACCTGTGATTAGTCCCGAACTGAAAAAGTTATTATATCCACCCCGGGGAAATGGGACCTCTAACGGTAGTAATAACAATAATGGTATTAACAATGCTAATAATTCCACTACAAATAATACCAGCAGTGCTGCATCTATACGGCAAAAGCTTAAGTATGGTGAAGGAAATAAAAATGGTGACAACTATCGCTCTATAAGGTCATCATCTACTGACGCTAATTTAGATATCCCTAGTACTAAGAACCCTGCACTCAAGGAACATCAATTCATGGCCTCGCATCATCAAAAAGGTTCTTCACCCACTAATCGCCGATATTTTGCTGTTGTTACCCCAGGCACTAATTGGCCTCCCGAAATACTAGAATACAATCGCTTAGTAACCCAGACATTACAAAAAATTAAAAAAAGGCACGATGCTACTGTGGCTACTACCGCCCAAGGAGTCAATGAATGGAAAGCAGAACAAAAATCTCAAAATGTGGATTCCTCGATCCAGTCATTCCTAGACCGCTTCTACATGTCTCGTATCGGAATTCGTATGCTCATTGGCCAGCATATTGCCATTAATACCGAACCCAATCGTGATGACTATGTGGGTGTAATTTGCACCAATACCAATGTTCGTGAAATCGCTCAGGACGCAATTGACTCTGCACGTTTCATCTGTGAAGACTGGTATGGTCTCTTTGAGGCACCAAAGATTGAAATAATATGTAAACCTGATATTCACTTCATGTATGTGCCGGGCCATCTATCTCACATGATATTTGAGATCGTTAAAAATTCACTGAGGGCTGTTGTAGAAACCCATGGGCCCGATTCTGATCATTTTCCTGCCGTCAAAGTCATTGTGGCCGAGGGGAATGAAGATATCACAATTAAAATTTCTGATGAAGGTGGTGGTATTGCTCGTTCAGCTATTCCTCTGGTTTGGACTTACATGTATACCACCGTAGAGTCTACTCCACCTTTAGAGCCTGATTTTGATAAATCTGATTTCAAAGCTCCAATGGCTGGGTTTGGTTATGGTTTGCCAATTAGTCGTCTATATGCACGCTATTTTGGCGGTGACTTGAAATTAATCAGTATGGAAGGTTATGGCACCGATGTTTACCTTCATCTCAATCGTCTGTCATCATCTTCGGAACCTCTTCAGTAGGTTCCCAAATCCTGATTTTTAAAATGACAGAAATATGATCTGCTCTTTTAATTCACAGTTGCTGTATTTTACCTTCGAAACACCTTCCTTTTTTTCTTTTTCTATCTCGGGCTTATTTATATAATTTCTACTAGCCGATTATTTTTATCTATTCATTAATATAAAGAGAAAAGCCTAAATTTATTCCATATGATAGTCGTGCTATACTTGTTATTAGCAAATACTCTTCGGATATAGTAAATTTGCGGTTTTGGTTCTTGCAAGTATATACAATCGGATATCCCACAAGTGTTGCAAATCTTTAAATATTAATTCTGTAGAATAACTTATCTTGCCCCCAATTTTATATATACCCAGTGTTGTTATCCACACAATTTCACAATGACCAATTTAAATAATAGTATCGTATTAATCAATCCATTATTTCAATTCTTTGAATCATTGACTATTTTTAGCCATATTACATAGTTTACCAAATTCAATAACTCGAGAACTGTCATAATATATTGGCATAGTTTGAGGCATTACGACCATAGAAACTACAGTTGTGTAGTAAGGATGTATGGATGTGACACAAAAAGGTTTGAAGAATTAGATTCCGAAATCGAGCCAATATGAATACGACTTCAATTAATACCATCACAATTCGAAGTTTCATTCCGCAAAATACTGAATATCGTGCAGTACAGACGCAGTGTAGTCAGCTTCTCAAAAAACTCGAAAACATATTTATCAAATATACCGCTGTCCTAATTCAAACACTAAAAAATCCAAAATATCAATTTGTGAGACTAAGAAGGGCTTTATAACAGCTGAATCCAACTTATTCAAGTTAAGATTCATCAAATATCTCAGGATATTTATAACAAGTAGAGCAATCATACAAATCGAGCGAGATTAAGCATGTCATTTTTCTTTATCAGTTTATTTTGATGAACCCAAGCTAAAGGGTGGCAAGTTTTCAAACCGAGCAAATATATGGCTTAGTTGAGAGTTAAATTTCAAAAAAAAAAGATTTTAATTTTTCGAAGCAAACTAAGAACTCAGTAAGTTAAGAATTCTAAGGAAGCCCTGCACAATCAGTTTTGGGGCCTTAGACTAGTACTGAATATATACCACATAAATTAAGTTAGACCAAATTATTGAACTTGAGCTAAATTCTGAAATCTTCTTGTATTCTTCAAAATCAAAGATTCTAACTTTGGCTGTAATCATTTATATAGATTCAAGATTAGTGTGTGAGGACGAATATAAACATTAGCACTGTGGTTTTTCTCCGTAATTAGTTCATACCGTATGTTTTTATTATAAATAACTATGAATTATTGCTAATTTTATTTTGTAAATTAAATCTACTTTAATTATTAAGGTTTCTCGGGTTTGTTTTATGTTGAGAATTTGTGAAAGAGTTGAATATTATATTGGCCTTTAATAGTTGATGATGGAGCTCAATACATACACAAATTTGTGACCAAATATACACCTTGTTAGAAGCAGCATCTCCTGGGCGCACCCATACAAAACACTTCATTATTAGTTAACGAACCATGATCCGGGCCATTCAAACCACCAGAAACTCCACTCGCTATGTGTCTGTGACAACAAATATAACCATAGTAGCACCAATAGGGAACCCGTATTTAAGCGGGAGTCCCCACTGCCGTACCCCCAACCTGATCTCAACCCGCTCTTATGCCAATAGCAACAGCTCCCGTAAGCACAAAGGTCTATTATCTGATACACTAAAGGTCCTGGCGTTTGCTAGTCCGGGTATAACGCCTACTGAAAAAGCTGATTCTTATCCAATAGATTCCAATACCAAGAATAAAGAAGCTTTGCCTCCTCCTATGGAAGTAAGATGGTTTTTTGCTGTGGATGTGGCTAAAAAAAAGCCAGCTTGGATGGTAATGTCGGATAGTGAGAAAACTAATATTGAAGAACCATTCGTTAGAGATGAAACTGTCCCAAAAACCTTCAAAACTTTTTCGGTGCATGATTCTAAACGTCTTGAACTGGGTTATCAGCAACAGAAGCTGAGACAAAAATTGACTCAAGGTGAAGAAGATGATACTATGGACATAGACTTTACCGACATACCAGTACAAGAAGATCATTTATTTAAAGTCGATCTAACTACATTGGAGTTATCCCCAATTTACTGGGAAGGCCCGATATATGAAGTTCGTAGGGGTACTTGGTTCATTAAGGATGGCTCTGACCATGTGCCCTGCGATGCTGAGTTAGCTGAGCAACTCGAAGTGGGCTTCCTGCGCAATAAACCATACTTAATAAACAAACCCGAAGAATCTGTTATCACAGATGACGCCGATTCAAAAGTTGAAAAGGATTTACCAATGGTTAGTATAAAGACCACTGGGGATGGCGAGAAACATGTTATATACACAAACGATGGCCAAGGTGGTTGGATTCTATCGTCCACTATTTATGGCACTCTTAGCTCGAAAATCATGACCTCATTGACGGCCGATATTGCACTCGGGGGTAAGAGAATAGTTCGAGGTTATCCCAGACCTAAGCCATCGTCTGAAAATGACAATAAAAGCCCCAAAGCTACAGAATCAACTTCATCATCGAAGGCTAGTGATCCCAAGAAAAAAAGTAGTACAAAGAAGAACACGCAAGATTCTACAGATTCCAGCTTACTAGATAAACTAAGCGCTACATTGGTTTTACCACTTGAAACCATCATGTCAGCGTCTGATATCAGCGACAGTGAAAAAACTGGCTATAATGAGGATTTTGAGCCTGATGAAGTTGAAGGAACGGGCACTGAAATTCCGGGATCAGATATGTCACGAATTGATGTTCGAAACGTGGATCACTTGGTGCTTTGTGTACATGGAATTGGCCAGCGACTCGGCAAACGCGTTGAAAGTGTGAATTTCGTTCATGATATCAATATTTTTCGTCAAAAGATTAAAGATGCATTTACTACTGATGCAAATGCTGATATCCATGAACTTCTTTTTCCCGGACTAACCGAAAATCGTCAGCGCTATGCTAAAGAGTTGACTAAACGAAATGCTAAGGATTCTATTTTCCAAGATGTAGCAAACATTTTTACTGACTCTACTTTGGATCAAAATAAACCCAAAACCATAAAAAAGGAAGACTGTACAGTCCAAGTATTACCAGTTTTGTGGCGTCATCATATTGATTTCAACATAACTTCCCAAGAGAGTCTTAACTCTGACGATGTTTCGTTAAACGATATCACAGTAAAGGCCATCCAACCCATTCGACAATTAACTGGAGATTTGATTTTGGATGTTTTACTTTATTATCAACCCCACTACCTAGATCAAATTTTGCGTGCATCAATTCGCGAGTGCAATTCTATTTATCGTATTTTCAAACAACGGAACCCCGAATTCAAAGGTAAAGTTAGTATCATGGGTCATTCACTTGGATCGGCTATTTGCTTTGATATGTTATCCAGTCAGCAAGAGTCTCTGCCCCTACCCTTGATTTCGCAATTGGGATTCGACGATCAACCATCTGAAACTCATTTAGAATTTGATGTCGATACTTATTTAGCAGTAGGTTCACCAGTCGGATTATTTCAATTGCTCAAAGGAAATAGAATTGCTGCACGAGATCGTGGGTGTGCAATTTTCCAGGATATAAATCCTAGCGCTACCAAAGCTCTTGCTAGACCCAAAGTTCGTCAATTCTACAATATATATCATCCCTGTGATCCCGTTGCCTACCGGGTCGAGCCACTGATTCACCATTCTGCCTCACAACTTGTATCCGAATTAGTGCCTTATACTAAGTTTGGCTTTGGTAATCGTGAATTTAACAATTTAACTGAGAAATTTACTGAAGGTGCCAATTGGGCCAATTCTGTCTGGAAAAATGTACTAGAGGATACGGAAAATCCTTTAACTAAAAACAGCAGTAATTCAAATCAGGGAATTAGCCAAGATCGGTTGCCCAAACAACCTGTTGGACACAAAGACTTGAGTGCTGAGCCCATGCTGAAACGTGAAAAGGAAAGAATGGAAGCTATTCGAAAGGAGGTGAATGGTAAACTGTATAGTTTAAATCAAACTGGTAGAGTTGACTATGCACTTCAAGAAGGTGCATTAGAAATCTCAGCATTAGCTGCTATTGCTTCGCACGTATCCTATTTTAGCGACCAAGACGTCGCTAACTTTTTATTAAGAGCTCTGTACCTGAATCAAAAAGCTGAAGACGGTACAGTAATTCAAATAAATAATGAGGAAAAATACTAAATAAATCTTGTGGCATCTTGGTTCAAATTTATAGATTTATTTGCTCATATAAATTTACATACATATTTAACGTACATTTTGTTTACTAAATTGCATCTATTACAACATGTCATCCAAGGATTTTTCCGAATCGTGCTTAATAAGATCCAGCATGCCCTGTATATTGTTAGTATCATGATATAAGAAAAAGGTAAAAAGGAGCAGATAAAAAAGATAGGGAATCGGATATACATACTTCAGGTAAAATGGGCTTTCCTTCAGCGTCGAGAACATACCTGAAAGGCATTTCAGTACTTTCCATCTTGTTGAATCTAAATTCTGGGTAATCAATGTAATTAATTCCATCAAGCTTGTCTAAAAAAAGCAAATGATTTGTTAGTGTCAAGAGAAATCCAAATTCAATATTTCACCTGAGACTATTCTTATCTTTTCTGAACTTACTTTGGCCTTCAACAACAAGTTGAGTAACACGGACGGCTGTATCGGTGGTCATTTGCATCTTACCTAGTCTTCTGCCAGGGAAACCGTACTTTCTTAATTCACCAGTACGATCTCTAGGAGGGTGATCACCAAGAATACCACCAAAGAGGAAAAAGTCAAACTTGTCCGTGTCTTCAGGACAGATATCTTGATCTGCCGAAGGATCTAATAAACAAACACGAGAGTAATCAAAACCAGGATATTTTTCAGCAAATTTAGTAACCTCACAAGTCGTCCATTGGATTTTATTGTCGATCAATGATTTGGGGATATCAGCATCGGTGGTTCCTGCAGGAAGGGAAGATAAATAGAAGTTTTCAAGACCAACATCCTTTTGAATAGCGAGATATTCAAGTCTTACCCATTCACTAAATTCGGATTCCATATGTTCAATAATATATTTCTTTGGTGTCGACATTTTCAGTATTTTTCGTTCGTTCAGAGACAGTGTTACGGACGTATCGAAGATTCCTCAATAATTTTTTCTCGCAAAATATTGCTTCCCCCAACTAGATTATGCATAATCTCCCAAATTGTACAAGTAAGACAAAAGTATAAGTAATGCATAGAATATGGAATTTTTTGTAAATAAATAGTCTATATATATATGTTTATGTAATTCAGAGCTTAATATTGCGAAGGAGAGTAAAAGCTTTATCATGGGAAGCTCCAATATCATCCACAATAGTATTGATATTCGCCGTTGGAACACCCACTGTCTCAGCCCAAGCTTGTAAAGGTTCAGCTATTTCTCTGGTCATCAATGGTCTGGCATTTTTCTTCTCAAGAGATCTTGTCTTGATATTTTCCGAGATCTCGTTTAGTGTTTTCTTGATCATCTCTACGCCATCTTTATTCGGTTTGAATTGATTTTTATTGGCATTTAAGCCGTTAAGATAAGCATTGGCAACTTTAACCATTTCCATTTGCGTGAAGCTGTTGTGAATATATTTCCAGTTAACTTGAGGGGGTAAACTGGGGGTTTTCTTCAATTGCTTATTAATTATGTCGTAGTAAGACTTATCGCCCTTGGCGAGGGCACTGCGGCCTAACGCAAGCGTCAATTTAAGGGACCAAATTTCCTCAACAGTAAACTTCTCCAAGGCGTCTTCACCAGAGAAAAGCTTTTCAAACTTTTTGAAATCATCCTTAGTGAGATTATCAGAAAGAAGTTCACAAATAATGTAATCTTTGTATTCAAACGCCTTGACCCAATTAGCTGTTTGTTTGGGGCCCAGGGTAAATTTATCACCTAGCTTTATCTGGCCGGTTTTTTCCAGAGACCACATAATATCAAAATCACGATTATCAACCAGCCGCTTATTTGTGTCAATACGACGATTAGTTACTTTACCACCAGATAAACTACCAATACGTCTGATTTCTAGTTCAATCAATGATTTATTAAGACTATGGTCCATGCTATCAGCAAACTTTAAAAATCCACTGATCTTAGAATAGGCGGCTGTTTCGAATGCGTATTGAACTAACTGAGGTGTTTCGTTAGCGTGAGAATTATATATGTAAAGGTTTTCACGCAATTCGTTAATCGTAGGATACATGGTGGACACACGTGTGAGCAACATATGACTTAATGTTTCCTGTTGAATCATTTTAATTGATAATGATTTATAGTGCACCAGTGCTTTAGTGTAGCAGCCCAGTAAGAGATAGAGACGAACTAACCACAACCTAACGTAAAATTGGTGAAAATCCATAGAGGCAACAGTTTCTAAGAGAATAATAGCTTTTAGAATTGTTTGATTGTTTAAATCATCCTTTTCTTCTAAGATAGCAAGCATGGCAATGAGGATAAAATCATCGCCAGCATGATAATCTTTGGGATCCTTTACCTTCAAAAGGGGAATCGAATCGTTATAGTTTTGACATTGCTGTTTAACTATAGCATCAGCAGATTTGTTTTCTGGAAAAAGTAAATGTTCGATCTTGGCCAAGTTGACTTTCCAATTAAGAGTATGAGTTTCGGATTTTTGAACTTTATCAAAAGCTTCTTCAGACCAACATTGCCATTTAGCCTTGATTGAATCATTGGATTCCAACAAATACTTCTTTAAATCCTGATAAGCACAAAGCTTGGTACCCATTACTTCAAAATAAGACTTTAGCGCATCTAGAAGCGATGGAATACCGATCTGAACAAGTAATTCATCATTAGTAACAGACAATTGAGCACTAAAATCAACTATGGCTAAAAGCGAATTACGTGTGTTCCCATAGTCCTTCATTAACCTCCAAGCTGTCTCAATATATGTTTCGCTAAGATTAATGGCCGAAAGATTTAAGTAAGTCCAATACATCCAATCATCATTATTTTCGTTCATGAGGACTTTATTACATAATTCAAATAACTCATTCCAGCGTCCGGTTTCGAATAACTTCTCACGCAACATAATGGCTAGCTCCAAGTTATTGTACTTCAGCGTTTCGGGAGATTGCAAAAGCTCGAGGAATTCAATTGATTTATCCTGTAATTCCAATAATTTAGCAACTACATAGATTTCCTCAGCTGAATCGTAAGGGTGAATTGATTCAGCCATTCGAAGGGCGAGGGTTGAAAACATTTTTTTTTCCGCTTCAGTAACCCCAGTAGAATTAGCCAAGAGATAAGAAGTAAAAATTGCCCAGAGGTTATACTCTGGTGTTTTAAAGGACTTATAAAGCATCATAGCCGATTTCTGAAGTCCTCTAAAGTTTTGAATATCAGCCATCGACCAAAACCAAGTAACGATTAGGTTTTCATCCCTAGGCCGCTTCTTGTAAGCGTTCTCGTACATGGTGACAGCCAGATCAGGATTACCATTAGACTGGACAATAATAGAATTTAACAACTCTAATGCTTTAGGATCTACGGGGCTTTTGCTGATAACTACCGCAACTTCCTTTAGGGCTTCAGCACATTTTCCCTGCTTGAAAAGAATTTCTGCCTTCAATGATAATAGATATTCATTGTTAGGTGATTTTTTCAGCGCTTTCGTCAGAGTGGTAATGGCCTGTTTATAAGAGCCAGCTTCAATGGCTTCCTTGATGACCTTATCTTTTAAAGAACTCATTCTACAAATGTAATTCGGTAGGTCTCAAATAGTGTGTTTGGCCTTTTACGGTTTGAGAATATATACTAGAGTAAACGATTAGGGAAATGTAGATACACTTATATTGGGAGATTTTATCCGGGTAAGTACAGCATAAATCTATCACAAGTAGATCTTTAAGGTTGGCCTAATAATAAAAGCGAGATACAAATTACAATCTAACTATAAGTTTATTGTAATAATGTGATTGTCTTTGAATAGTTTTTTATTCAATGATACGAATATCCACAGCAAATTAAATCAATTTGGGAAAACGTGGATAACAGCGTCGAAATATCAAGTTTTGGGAATTTTAATTCAAAACAATTGACCAAAGAAGAAAGATGGTCACATTCCAACTTAATAGATATAATATAACGTATATTTATTCATGTTTATAGGGCTATGTCAAGAAAAACTAAGAGAAATCTAACAATCCCAATATCGTCAAAGGGCCAGAATCAGATAACTATTGAGGTAAAGAGCAATTCCATTTACTTCTTAGAGTCTTGTTCCTTCAGGAAGTCGCTATAGAAAAGAAGTTAGAAGACTGTTTTCGAAGAAATAAAAAGACGTCCTATAAATCCAGTCTAAAGATAGCAAGCCCACGTGGGCTGGAACCCCAGAGAATGACAGTGATGAACTTACACAATGGACTTTTCGACATCAAAAGAATCAGCAGCTTGAGCAGCGGAAGGGGCAGTAACTGGAGCAGGGGCAGCCTTGCTACCAGAAGTAGAGTAAAAGATGGCACCACCAAGGGCAGCAAGAGTAGCAACCACAATCTATCAAGAGAAAAAAAAAACAGTTAGAAGAGGGCTACAATGCAATGAAAGAATTGAATCGAAATAATCAAAGTTAAAGCTTGAAAATAGCTCTACCTCGTGACCATTATGTTGCACTTGAATCAAAAGGACGTGGTATTATTATCCAAGGCATAGCTTGAGCATGCAGGCACCCTAGTAGCTGTCATCATACTGTCCATCTCTGTTCAACTATTACGAAAACGAGTCGTCAATTACCCCAGATAAGCTGAGATATAAACACTTACCTGATGGGAGGGGACCTGACGGCCGAAGATAAGATAAGATTGGCCCATTGTGCTTGTATGTTGTGTGAATAGGCTATATTATGTTCAAAATATCCCGAGATTGAACGTCTGGGGCTAAACCGAAATTAAGCCTGAACCAATATTAAGCCTCAAATATACCTAGAGTCCCAGATATACTAAAGAACAGGTCGTTAACAGTAAATCTTATGTGATCAGTATAAGGGCTTTTCAAATCATAAGAGTTATGTGCGGCGCACCTACTTTATGTACTATGGTATTGCGCCGTACAGTTTGGGGCGTTGGGCTCCCGATGTTTCCGAATGGCTCACGTGACTAGACTAATAAACAGTTATCCAGAAAATTCTATAACGCTTTTATTAATACCGTTAGTTCCATAATCTCCAATACGTATATCCAGTTCCCCACATTGCTTTTCTCAATCAAGATTCACAATGGTAAGATTTCCCTTGAAATATTTTGCCGGTATCGTTATCGGAGTTGAATTATGTGGGAGCGCTGTTACTAATTTTTAATGCTCTAATTTTCTTCTCGTTTTCTTTCTATAGAGTGCCATCAAGTCCATCAAATCCATTGCACCTCTCTTCGATAGAGTCCTTGTCCAAAGAGTCAAGGCTCAAGCTAAAACTGCTAGTGGTATTTTTATTCCCGAAGCTAATGTTGAAAAGCTTAACGAAGCCAAAGTTATTGCCGTTGGCCCTGGTATGTCTACCCAAGATGGTGTGAAAGTCGCTGTTTCTGTTAAGGAGGGCGATAAGGTTTTGATCCCCTCCTTTGGTGGATCTCCTCTTAAGGTTTCTGGAGAAGATTATCTTCTTTTCCGTGATGCTGAAATCTTGGCCAAAATTCAAGAATAAATATTCTTCTTTGTTGCCTTTTTGACACTATTTTATTCTGACCTATTGCTGGTCACAGTTCATTGTGGGAAGTGTGAATGAGTTTGTTCAACTCTTTTAGCTTTCTGAATAGAAGAAAAAACTAATGTGTTACGTTATACTAAATAAGCTAATTAATATACTAATTTATCAATTATTCTTGTCTATAACTACGGGGTACTTTCTCCCCATCTGTATTCTATAAGAGTAGCTCGAACGAAGCCTTAGTCACGGGCGGCTGAACTTCGTTCTTTATCCTCAGGTTTCTTCCCAAAACCCATATAGTGTGCAGTTGGGACTTTTATCCAACAAGAGAAAAGAGAAAGAAAAAAGAAAAAAAGAAAAAAAGAAAGAAGAAAAAAGAAAAAAAGAAAAAAAGAAAAAAGAAAAAAAGAAAAAAAGAAAAAAGAAAAAAAGGTAACAGGTCCATATACTAGCATAAACAGCTGTTTGTATATTTACCACCACCAGTCAATTAATATAAATAAAAAAGCTAATTCATGACCAAACAACTCGGATCTAATTGGGCTCAACTCAAAAAGAAGTTGAGTCCCGTTACTGCTGCTACTACATCACAGATTCCTAAAACCAAATCAACCTCCGTCAAGAAAATAACCAAATCTAAAGCGCCAAAAAAACTTGAAGGGGTTACCACTTCCAAGTCTATGGAGAATTTGATTGCTGCGGAAATTAACTCTAATCTGGAGAAGAACATATCTAAATCGTCTCAAAAGGAAACCAGTTTTTCAGCTACTTCCTTGGCTTTGTTCGCTGAAGATAATGATATTTCATTCGGTGATATGGCTTCCGCCTACAATGTCAAAAATGAATCCACAGAGTCCAAGATTAAAATTCCCACCACTTTGACACCCGAAAGCTTTTCGGGTCGTAAGAAAGATATCGGCACCTATGTTGCCATTGATTGTGAGTTCGTAGGGGTCGGTCCTGAAGGTAAGCGGTCAGCCTTAGCTCGTGTATCTATTGTTAATTATTACGGCTTTAAAGTATTGGACAAATTTGTACGCCCCAAAGAAAAAGTTACCGATTGGAGAACCTGGGTATCTGGTGTTACACCTTCTTGCCTTCGTGAAGCTGTTACTTTTGAACAGATTCAAATCGATGTTGCTAAAATTCTTGACGGTAGAGTCTTGGTCGGCCATGCTGTTCATCACGATCTTGAAGCCCTTTTGTTAAAACATCAAAAGAGTTCTATAAGAGATACCTCTTTACACCCTCCTTTCCGAAAGCTGGCGAAGGGTAAAACTCCTGGATTAAAAAAGTTAGCCAAAGAAATCTTGAAGATGGACATTCAAGGTGGTGAGCATAGTTCTGTGGAAGATGCTAGAGCTACCATGTTACTATACCGGCTACATAGAAAAGAATTTGAAGAACACCTTAGAAGAGGTATGAGGATCCCCAAAAAATAGTTTCAGAAAAACGATATAGAAAAACTTGTGTTTTCCGTGATATGACTTGTTCCGTTGAACTGAATCTTGCTTATGACCTAAATTATGTACTATACAACTCTGATTAGATATCGCTTAATTAAAACTAATGGACACTTTCCATCTCAAGCTTTTCTCACATTATGCATTACCTTGTTAATGAAGAGTTTTCCACAAACTATAACTTGTAAGCAGATATAAATAATATAGATAGCTATCAGATAATGTTCAGTTTTGATATAATAGCTTTGTTGAATTCGAACTATTACTTTCTGCAACGAGGGAACATAATCATATGAATAATATTACAACTACTTGGAATAGTAGAAAACCCCTCATATTTAATTACTGATAAGTTTAAACAAAACAATAAATAAAAGCTTATTTTAAATAAATAACATAAATAATTGATAAACAATATAGACAGGCTTTAGTACATGAGTAGAATCTGTAATAAAATAAAATAAATCAAGATTAGCATAGAGGTTCTTTGTATGAAGAAGAAAAACGAAATATTTGAAAAAAAACAGCATACCCAAATGCTTATTCCATTAGCAGTATGGTGTACCGGCCAGGCGATGAATAAAAGGAGCATATACTTCAATCTTTTTTCCCCTGTCGCGAGATGCCATAGAAAAATTAAGATCATGAATAATAACACCTGATAAGCCTAGCTTATCAACAAATTTCTTCGTATTTCTTAAACATTCTTCACTAGACTCATAATTTTCATCACGACTTAGAGCCTTTATTGTAACATCATAAGCATGTCGCATAATCTCAAAGTTGGGTGTAACTACGCATAAATCAGCAACTTTATCTTTAACTATGTTGTAAATTTCCAAAAACATTGAAGGATCCTTTTCTTCAAGGAGAATCAAGCATTTCAAAAATCTTTCCTCCATTACTTCGTCGTCATTTGTGGCTTTGAAAAATTCAGCAATTTGAATAAAAGCAATTTTAGCGAAAGGATCATCTTTAAAGGTGCAAAAACTCACCAGTAATGACGAGGCTTCAGCCTTGCTGTAGCTATCTGTGCTATCTAAATAGCCAGCTAACCAAAAATAATCCCTCGTGTCCTTCTCTGATCTAGAGCACAGCGTCAAGTAGAAGATATAAATCAAATAAGGTGGGAATATTTTTTTTTCCCGGAAATTTCCAAATACTTTCAAGTAATTCCGCGCTCTAATTTCAAGGAATGCATTCATAACTGTCAAAGCATGAGGTCTTGTCTCAGATATACAGACCCCCTTCATTAAATGAGAACATACTGCAATATCAAAAGTTTCTTTTGTGAACTTAATTTCAGTATATTTCTCTATGGAAATCCATTCGCATTTAAAATCATCAATACCGCTCAAAAGTTTTTCAATCATGTCATTATCAAAAAATATACCATACCTATCCAATGATCGGATGACTGCCTCAAGAAGCCGGATGCTCACAATGAACATATTGTTGGATACAAATGCTGCCACAAAAGAAATCGCTAGCCAAAATAGACGTATAGAATATTTTGAATGAAGTGACAAGCCTTCTAACAATTTAGTAAGACAAGAAAAAATGCAAGTCATTAAATCAATTCTCAATCCTTGGTGTTTTATGTATAAGGCCTGAGCCAAGACCTCCAGTATTCTGACAATCATTTCATCATCAACTTCAGTTTTAGCCAAACAGCCCAACAAAACCAGCGTTCGACCTTGGATAATTGAATGAGTATTAAACGCAAGTCTAACGTTAAATCCAGTCCATCTTGACCTCCATATATTTCCTTCTTCTACACTACCAACTGTATCAATAATAGATAGCATCAAAGTAGCTGTGTTTTCTAGATATGCCACTCTAGTTAAGGTTGAAATGTTAGAATCAGAGTCTTTTATGTTTTCTGACCCTGGATTTAGACCAAATAAAAGCATGACTCTTGGCTCAGCAATTTCATCCAATAAATCAGATAAATGATCTTTTTGGGACTTCGTTAGGTTTTCACTGGCACTAAAAGAATGAGCTGTGTTCATGAATAGCTGATGCAATTTCAATCGGAAATCGTAATCGCCGAAATTCAATAATACACTCACAATGTGGAAAATATCAGGGAGATACTGCTCTGAAACTAGCGGTGATTCAAACACTAAGTAAATTGTAATTCGAATTAGTATCACTAGTTCTTTCCAATTAGGATGATCCACAAACTTTGCAACGACCCCTTGTGGGTGAGGTATTCTTACATCAATAATTTCTCTAATGCGGATTATAACTCTGCCACATATCCCCATAGTGGGATAAACATTAAACAATGATACAGTACTTTCAATATCATGGCCTTCAGTCTCCCAATACAATGCACCATTGACAATTTCGTTCACTAGTATATCCGAAAGCCCATTTTCATGAAAAAAAACTGGCCATACATTAAACAACAGATAGGTGTAGTCGTTGTTAAATTCTTGAGTAAAATCCAAAAACTTCCGAATTATTCTTCTTGTCTGGTCTACACCAGCTTCGCCATTTTCCAAATAGACATGCGTATAAACATTTTTAATCCAAGGATAAGAGTATAGAATAATCAAATGACGTTTTTCCTCAGAAACAGTCACATAAGTTTTAAAGAAATCATTGAGAAACTCAATTGTGAGCTGAGGATGTGAAATTGATACAGCTTCGCTTATTGATGTTGCCAGTGGAACAGATTGCCTAGGCACGCCAATAGAGCATGAGATTCTTAGCTCGCAGCCAAAGTTAAGATTGAAACGAGTTTGCATAGAGGCCAAAAGATTATAAGCTGCCAATCTGACCTTAGATGATGAACTACACAAGCTTCTTAAGCCAATATTTAACAAATTAGCAACCACATCTTCGGGTCTGATTACAGATTTAGAAGTCATCTCTTCATCCCTAGAAAGACGGCTTTTAAATGATTTTATTGAACGAATAATCTCGTGAATTTTAGGGCTTATAAGTGTGACCCTGTGAACCAATGATAGCTGTGACTTAATTTCAAAGGTATACTCGTTAGCTTCTCCAGAGAGATTTGTGTGCTCCATATTAACAATCTTGCTCAAATGAAAACAATCATTAGTAAAAATAGGATTATCACTGACGTAGTAAAGAGGTTTAAGTGATAGAATTTGTATATATTCTTCACCAATATTGACACTACTCGGAAAAATATTCCTCTTCTTTCTATCATATCTCGAGACTTGTGAAAAAGTAAGGACCGTGTCAAAAAGCAGCCTTTCGCTTCTCTTATCTAGACTTAATCCAGCTGAGTTTAACGTGTCCCCAATTGTAAAACTGTTAATGAAATGATATGGAATTCTTTTGTAGTCAAGAATAGACGAATTGCTATTGATACTAAGCCACATTTTCAGGTTCGGTAAAACTTCAGTATTAGTGTTAAAGAAATAAACAGCAGCACAATTCCGAGTCATTTCGGCTGGTGTAAGATACTGCGAGTGTATAAGAGTAGGCATGGGAATCATATTAGTATTCTCAAAACCAGAGCAATCATAAAAAATGCCAAATTTGTTGTGCCATAATCTACTGGCTACCTGAAAATACCGGTAAATGAATAAGTCACTATCAACTAAATTTGGACTATAATTTCTCATGGTAATGACAATCAAAGGTAGTCCATTTTGAGTGATCCCTTCATTAACAATATGGCTTTCAAGGATATAAGTAATATCCCGCGATCCAAGATTATTCATGAAGTCATAAAGCTGGAAAGATGATTGATCATTGTTGGTTAATAGCCTAGGGACCTGGTACTTGTATTCACTTGGAAGTTTACCAAGAGAAGAAATTAACGAGCTTAATTTTTTACACTTTGCGTCTTCCTTCCCTTCAACTTCATCGCTGATATAAATTCCGTTTTTTAAAAATAAGTTTCGCTGCTGACTTTTTTTCTCATCCGAGCTGTCTTCCGGCTTCCTGGGGCCCTCTTCATTATGGCCAGAGAGCCTTGTCGGGATGATAAGCAACTTTCTTTTTCTACTTTCCATCGTAATCTTTTGATATATATCCTCCCAGTTTGTATATAAAAACCTATGAAGATTGACGATATCGTACTTCTCAATGTCCTCAATGCAAAAATTTAGGACTATGCTAGACACATCCAACTTCTCATTTTCATTCTCAATAACAGTAAGACTTTTCAGAAAGCTTAGAATTCTTTCGCGGCATTTTTCGAAATAATTATCTTCACCCCCATATTCAAGAAGCTTTGTTGATTTAATAGCCCCATTAGCCAGATATTGGATAGTTCTTGCCAATAGTAATAAACTTCGGCTTAGTTCCTTTGATGCTGGTGATGATAATAGTTTTTCACTGCTAGGCGACACAATTGCTGGACAAAAGAACCTTAACAAGACGAATGCACCAAGAGCACTATCAACAGCATCAGGAAAATTAATTTTGGTTGCATCGTAGATAGTCTGGCATATAATTTTAAAAGCTATCGGAGCATGATCAACTGAATCTTGAAAGCCTTGGATCAAGCGATTCAAGGCCCGGCGAAACTTCACGGTTTCTCTCTCAGACGGTGGGGAATCCACTGACGGAATAGCCCACCTTTCAATATTAAGTTCAAATGTGTATAAATCCGGATTTTCAGCAAACTCATTAATTATTGGCTTTAGAGTATCTAAAAGATAATCATGAGCTACTCCTTTGGCATATATAGATAAAATCTTAGTTTGAACACAGTTTCTTCTCAATAATTCAGTTGAAGAATCAGCTGCCATAATTTCGTTGATCACCACTTCGCGGACTAGTTTTAAGGTCTGTTTTTGGCTGTCGAAAACATTCAAAAGTGTATAAGATAAATTCTCCACTTGATTTGTTGGACAATTTTGACAAATGGGTATGGTGATAGACATATTATTGATCATAAATGACGCCAAGTTTTCATATTTTTGCGTCTCATTATATTCAGGGCTAAATTGAGTTCCTTGATTCAAAATATTGGTAAACACTTCCAAAAAGGCTAACCGAATATTCACATCCGCATGTAAACCATGAGGAAGAGCCAATTGTAGACCTACATCGGGGTTAGCATCCAATAGATTAGAAATTGCTAAAATCGTTTGCTGACGAATGATTTCAAATTTCTCTAAATCTAAAGCAGACAAGTTATTCGAGTTTTGTTTTTCGATTTGTTGGAATTTCTCCAGAACCTTCAAGAACATTGTAATATAGGAACCAAAAATAATTGATTTCGTGTACAGAATGTCTTTTTGATGAATCGAGTCTGACGTATCTATTATAAGGCCCTTAAGCATTTTAACTACTGCCTTGATTGAGGCTGCTGCAAGTTCATAGTAAGGGATTTTAGCGTGTGCTTTCGAACTGGAAAAAAACTTTTCAGATGGGGGTGTTGGTGTTATTGTAGATGCTCCTTGTAAAGGTGTCTGAATTCTGCGATTTTGACTTGGGCTCTTAGACGATGATGCATGGGAATCAGAATTTGATGAGCCTAAATTCGAATTTGAACTAGATAGAAGTGAGATTGAGTCATTGAAAGCCATTTCTTGAAACCAATCAGCTAAAATCCGTGTAAATTTGTTCCGTACTTTCATTTCGTGGCGAATATTGAGTGTGTCCTTAGATTCGCCAATTCTTTCACATAGTGTACACATCTTGATTTTGCAGCGAACAATACTATAATCATTAGGTAGGGCTTGTAAATACTTTGCAATAATCAATATTAGTGCACCAATATCAACTGGAATGTATAAATCTTCATTGCCACTTCGGTCTATTACCAACTTGGTAAATGTTGTTACTTGATCAGCAATAAGCAACATTTCGTTATTGTGCTTAATATTTTCAGAATCATAATGAAATCTGGTCGTATCCTCCAAATCATCGACTTTGATGTTCTCTTTAACTAAATATTCCAGTTCTTTAAAAATTAAGTAATAAGAAATAAATGACGTATCCATGGACAAAATTTCCTTCGAGGTTTCTCGAATTATCGTTGAGGAATGAATCATTAATTTAATCATCCGCTTGTAGAATTTCTCCACCTTTTCGCGTGTTACAACTAATCGATAGTGCAAGCCATCATTTACTCGTTTGAGTTCTGCATTGTATTCATCGGAACTCATTTCGTTAGAGGCAGGATGAGGAGTTAAAAGTCGCGATGTGTTTTGAATCATATCATTAAGATATTTGCTATTGGATAATGCATGGTGATTATATCGCAAAAAACAGCCAGCCATTGAACTCAAGCAACCAGAATATTTTTTCCAATCTGATATCTGATGTGTGGAAAGACTTGTTTCTTTACTTAGTTCACTAATTTTGACACTATGAGCAACCCACCGGTAATATATCTTATCCCATGCGTTAGTAATAGGTTCTGAAGGTATTTGAATCTGCTGTAGTAGCTTAAAATATCTTTTCTGTAAAGCAATAGGTCCAATAACCACGAAAGATTTGGAAGAAAATTCCAAATATACACCGTAATTATACATAATAGAATAGGTATAATCAGCAGCCTCTTCATAATTTTCAGTCAAAGAAGCCTCATTCACAAGATATTTCAAACACTGTAGAGCTAACTCACTGATATCCATGTTTGGAAGTGAAAGCATTACCAGAATAGCGGTTTCAACGGCCTTAGAGAACTCGAACCGTTCGCACGAGCTTTCAATTCGAGATATATCTCCCTCAGTAAGCACGAAAAATTTGTAGATCCGCGAAATATTAAATTGGGTCTTAAGATATGTTTTTAAAATGGAGAGCAAAAATTTCTCCCTAAACTCTGTGATGGCATCGCCCGAAAGCAGTTTTTTACTGATAGATTTCGATAAGGTTGCCGCACAGGTATAAGTCGAGATTATAGGATCAGTAAGACTCAAGGCTTTTGTATTTCGATGATAACGATTCAATGTTGTTTGTGAAAATAATCTATTAATGAATCGAGCACATGTTTTTGCTAATTTCATATTACTACTCAACACCCCATCTTGAAACGATTGCATCATTATGCTAAAACCTTCTTTGCCAAACCCAAGAAGCCCAGCAGAGAAGAATAAATCATAATTACGTTGCATAAGGGTTATTGTATCAATCACAGTCTCACATAATAACTGAAACTCTTCCGTATCAATTATTCCAGTATTCTCAATTTCTAATAGTTTCGGCATTTTAGCGATAACCACTCGTTTTAACCATACAAACGATGACAATAATAGTTCCTTACGTTGACCCACACCATTAAAAAATGCCCGAACATGAGGGAAACCAATTACAATATTATGAATTGTTTTAGTAGAAGTACTTTCCTCGGCGAGGAGAGGTATTATATCATTTAGCTCATGCTCCTTGGATATCATACCAATAATTTGACAGAGTCTTGTTTGGACTGAAGGAATTTCACGTAGTAGTTCTTCGGTTGGAGAAATGAAAATTAGTCTTAAAATATCAGGATAAATCTGCATAAAATAGGTCACAATAGGAGATTCTTTGTCAATTTGTGAAATGTAAGATGCCCCAACACCAATTTGCAATAGACAATTGATGGCAATTATATGGAATGTACTATTAGGGTATCGCAATTCATATTTTAATCGGTCGAAAAGCTGATATTTTTTCATATTGCTACTTTTGCGCGCTCTTGGGCTAGTCGAGACATATTCTCGAAACGAACTGGGCAACATTAGAATTATAGTTGATAAGTAGATCCAGAAACAGGAAATAGGCTGCAGATATTCATCTTGAGTGAATAATCCATCAAAAATATCCGACGCAGTCATTGAAACTTCGGGGTATCTGTCTTCCAGCGTGGTTAATTGATCCGGATGAGATTGCGCACCAACCATAAGTGACTGAGCTAGGAAGGACAAGATTAGGAATTTGTGAATAGGTCGCTTTATCTTCATATAAAACTTCCAGATATCCTTCATTGTAGAAAACACAGAATCTTTGTCTATATATAGCATAGCAAATATATCAATATTAGGAATGATAACTGATTCAAGTGCTGTAACATTAGAAACAATGCGTAACTTTTCAGACAAAAATATGTCTATTTCTTCCCAATTGGCTGCTGATAAAAACCGTATCAAAATACAAATATTACGATCGATTTCGTCCATTAAGGTAGTCTTTATTTGGCTTTGTCCCCTGGATTTGAAGTAACTGCCTCCCTTGTTACTATTGCTACTAGAATGATACAACTTTGAGGTAGAAGGAGTTGCTGATGATACCGGGGCTAGCGATGAAGAAAACTTATTATCGATATTACTGCTGCTACTGTTACTATTATTGGTGTGATTGACGTTGTTGCTGTTGTTACTGTTGTTACTGTTATTGCTATTACTGCTGAGACTATTATTCGCATTGCTACTATTACTGCTAATGCTTGCGGTGGTATTATGACCTATAGAAGCTTCAATTTCAGAGTTTGCCTTTTTACGATTACGGTCATTTTTACTGATTTTTAAAGACTCAATTCTGGGATTCTCGTTGACGCGTAAATCATTCACATTAGAGCTGCTCCGATTGAGATTAATAAAATTGGTATTGGTGCTTCTGTTGCTGTTACTAGGCGTATCTTGATTGACTGATTTTGGGAGTTCATTAATACGATTAACTTCACATTGAATAATGTTAGTGGTTCGAAATTTTAATAACAAGTTTGTTGACTTTCGAACTATGCTGGCATCTATTCTATCAGGGTGAAAACTGTAGTAAGTTTCTTCTTTGCCATAGTAATGAAAGTAAACAGCCTCATCATTGATTTGTCCCTCGTCTAATTCGTTGTCTTTGTCATTGTTTGGGCTATCTAACACATTATTGATATTAGTCAGGCTTTCAAGTAATAATGCTCGCTTGCCTTCAGAATTAAAACCTAATTTGGAACTCGAAATTTCGTCTTCTCCTAAAGACATATCTTGACTTGAATCATAAGATTTAGATAAATTACTCTGTGATGTATGTTGAGATGATGAACCGTATATTCCTCTATTTTTCTCTTCTACGGTATGCCAATGAGACTGGGCGCAGTCGGTCAAGAGCCGAAGAATTACCACTATAGATCGTAGCTGATTTTCTGTTCGTTCATGGGGGAGTAGCGAATTACTATTCTTTATTGTATTGTCCAGCAGGGTGATGGCATTTTGAAGAATTGGAGTGAACAGTCCGATTCGGGAAGCTTGAATAATATTTTTCCGACTTAGTTTAAAAATCTTATCGGTTTCAGTTTCGGGAACATTTAAACCGGTATTGGAAGGAAGCTAAATTTAACCGGACCCATAGAGTTAGTTATTGGCTAGAAAGAAGGAATAGCTTAAAAAGCTAATTGGGTGGGCGAGAAAAAGTCATCGCATCCAGAGTGTCACAAAACAATGAAATTGCGAGTATTCAAGTTAAAACAAATTGCTTGATACATACAAGACTTTCTAGACGATTGAAAAAAACAGCTATCATTGGTTCACCTGTGGTTCTGTTGGAATCCGTATTTTGTTTAGGATAACTGACATCATCCATCATGGAGGATGTGGGTGGTCTCATTCGAGAAAATAAAACCAGAAACGAGCAGAGTAGAGACTTTTAATAAAAACAGTAAGGTGTAAGTGTAATAATAAATATGAAAATAAATAATACAATGTCGAAGAAGTTAGTGATAAAGTTTGATGGAATCACGTAGGATACAGTTGAGTTAATTGGTTGGGTTAGAGGGATATCAGGTCAGTCTGAATTGAGGACTCAAAGAGGTAAGAGGGATGTATGCGGCGTAAGGAAGAAGCACGCTGGGGTGGGGAACGGTATATCGCGAGCCAAAATTAAAACAAAAAAGAAATGGAAATCAAAAAAAAAAAGATATGGAAACAAGAAACAGAATTAAAACAATTTAAATGATAACAGAATTGGATTGGAAAGAGATTAAACTCATATATATTACAATAATCTACTCTTCCCAGAGTGACCCCAGATATCAGGTAAATTTATTAAGTATGCTTCACGGTACAATACTCGAGTAATATAAGGTCTTAACACTCAGAAACGAAATGTGGTATTTGAACAGTATAGTTTAATAGTCATAAAAGTTCTCTAACTGGAGTACAAGTATTTTGATCTTCTATATCATACCACTCTCTTCACAGGTGGTTCACATTAATTAGACATATACCCGCTTTTAGTATCGTCGTTAAGAGACTAGCTATAAGTGTGGGGTTGGGTGTGTGTCAGTCTCACAAACTATGGTGCATACCCTCTCTCTCTATAGGGAAGGTTTAATTAAATATCAGTTTTTTATTAGCTAATTGTTTTTTGGTTCATAAAAATAGGGCTTCAATTTTCCCACGTATAGAAATTAAAATATCAAATTTTGCTATGCCAGCAAAAGTTTTCAAACACTGACGGCTCTGAAGCAGTAAAGCATGAAAAACGGTACCGATAATTGAAATTTCACAGCTAAAGTGAGGGGATAGATTAGTGAAAAAATGAGGTTCAGAGCGTCATGAGTCTACATAATTTACATGTTATTACGGCAGGTTAAATCTTTCTCACTTTGGGAAGCAAAAGGTAGGCGGTATGGTAGTAATGAAAAGAAACAAGTTTGATAAGCATAGGATAAAATCAGGAAGCGGTACAGACAACTACTACTGATCGGCTAAGGGCGAAGAACAAATCTCATTGCTGAAACCGGAATGGTTTCAGCAATTTTCGGTATACTAGTGATACACACTTTTCGAAAGATCCCAGTACAAACAAGACAAAACTGGTTTTAAAAAAAACGATGTATAACGTAAGTAGCAATCATCATTAGTATGAATAACGTTTTATAGATTTTTTAGGGAAATGGCTCGCGATAATGTCAACGTCGATGGTAGCCGATGGCACGCCGTTAGTGTCTGCATGTAAGTCAGTAGAAAGCCTCATCTTACCATACATATGAAGCATCTGCATGTGCTGTCTTTTCTGTACTTTCCCTTTTCACGCTTTTTAATGACATACAATGTGCCCCTGACTCATGTACCGAACGGCAATCTGAAACAGTTGCTAAAACTCTAAGCGCTGTTAAATATAAAACGGTGTGAACGTGAGGCTTTTGCAGTTCTCCCAAATGTCAAGTGCCTGTCTCATAGCTATCTAAAACTAAGTCTCTGCAGCGTTTCAGTCGCCCAAAATAATAGGTATGAATGTTGATGATATATATCCACGACTGATGTCCTCCCTAATTCATTCAATTCAATATTTAATATAAAATAACTCGCAATACTTGAAGGAAACCGTTTTCTCTAGGAGCGGTATGGCAAGTAAGTCAATGGTTCCAAAAAAGAAACATTATGCTTGAACGGACTCATGTTCTCAAACAAATAAGTCGTCTGATGGAAAAGAAATGGTAAAGTGCTTGGTCACTATAGAAACTTTATATTCCTTTCAAGGTAACGTTTCTTTTTGGTAACGAAGCACTTCTTGCTCTAACAATAGCTCTGTAAGGTATAGATAACATATTTTTATATATATCTTTGCATCCACTGTTGGTGCATGACATCTCTATTTCTGCAGATACATATCCTCTATATACTTCCTCTATACATGTGGGAGTTGTATACATGTGCGAGTTATGATATTCAGTTTGAGTTAACCACCAAATTTTTATGAGATTGTTTGTTTTACGCCATTTATTTGTACAATAAATATTTCAGTATTGCATTTTCATCACATTATAAAAAATTATGGAATGTATTGCTGCCGCTAGCAAATCTGTTAATATATTTCTATTCGATTGAAGCTAAACCGCTTTTTTTGTTGTTTTTTAAACCCATCTGGCCTAATTTTAATTTCTTATTGCGTAAAAGCGTTTCCATTGCATATCAGATATTGAGCCATTTTAGTGATCAGTCAAGCGACTAGTCCCATATATTAAAAAATGGTCCTAATCAGACACCCGGGTTTCGATTTATTGTTTTGTTAATTAGAACCATTGCTTTAAATTCTGAAAGTCATCAAACATGCGCTTTACTAGAACTAAAATATAAAACTCTTTTCTTTAACTTTGTGATAGGGTGTAAATTATCATACTTCAAAGGCACAACTAAAAAACTGAAGAATATGTGAAAATCTAAATTCAATCTGCCATAATCAGGTAAAACCTATTTCATTCATAAAAGACCATTACACAATAACTGTGTTATGGCTTGATTATGAATATATACAAAACTCCCATTTTACAAATTGTGAAGAAGATTTTGGTGATGCTCACCCAATCAGGTCCTTTCTCGTAAATACCTAAACACACCACTGAAAATAATCCCAAACTAGCAAAGCTCGATATTTTTATATTTTTGCATGATATAATCTGATTTGAAAAATTTAAGCCCCCAGAGAGGCAAACTTTTCTAATCGAGAATCATAGTTTTAAGAACGTATTCCCAAAAATTGAGCACAAAGATGCTTTTCGGTATGAGCGTGGCCACTAAAAACAAATAATTCTATCAAGTTTATTCTTGGTGAACCGTGTGTCGCTTATCAAATATCAAATAAGCATATATATGTAATTATACCCCATTTCTGAGGCTTATTGATATTTATCATGGCACCTTCAATTCTTTTGCAAGAATCGAAAAACTTAGTGATAGCGATTGATCTAAAGTTTTAGCCTCACGTTTGTTGTTTATATCCTTTAAATTATATGAAAAATTTAAGGGATTCCTGAGTCATTTAATGGGCATTTTTTGCATGGCTTTCAAAGAATTAATCAATTCCCATCTTTTATTTAACTTTCTCTTAACCTTCAGCTTCACTCTGGTAATTTCTTTGGTTTCTTTTTCTTTCAAGGTTTCTTCCCTGATTTCTATCAATTCTTTCATTTGCTGTTCTCTCATTTCTTCATCATTAGAAAATTTATAGAACCCCGCACCCTTATTACGAATTTCCCAGTCTGAGCTATAATGATCTGCTGCTTTGGTGAAGTTTTCTTCATTAAATTTAGATTGTTTGAAAATATTGAGACGCTTTTCTGGTATTTTAAATGATTCGTGTTGAATTATTGATCCATAAATCAAATTATCTGGAACCTTTTTTCTTACTTGACTTTCTTGGTTTAGCTCAAATTCATATTTAGCTTTATCCTTTAAAGGTACCAGTCTTGTTCGCCCAAACTCATCTACAACCTCTACTTCATCTTCTCTGGATATGGAGTTATCGCTATCATATTCAAGGCTTTCCTCAGGGTAATCATTACGACTAGCCATTCCGTGGAAATCAATCAAGCCACCTATTCCTTCCCCATCACCTGGTCCTTCGCAAGTTTCAGAATTAATTCCGGCTCTTAAGTTAATTGTAGCTTCATATTTCAGTCTATCATAAATACGACTTTTTTGAATCAATTTATTATTAATTTGCCTTAGTTTTGAATCATTTGTTTCTTCGCCCTTAGTTACTCCATCATCAAGGGTTATTGAACCCCCAGAAAGAAATCTCTCTTTTTTTCTATATTGCTGTATCCTAAAGCTATTCGACTTACTTTTTATGCTTGCCTTATGACTTCCTTGACAAGTCGACTTTCGAGCAGGAGAATCCTTACACCTGTAACTGCCCGGATAAAACTTATACTCTTCGGCTACAATTTCATTTATCTTTCCATTCTCAAAGGATTTACCCGAACAGCTTTCTTTTTCTTGTATTTTATTAACGCTTTCGTTAGACCCATATGATGGCGCGCTCCCGCTTTTGAAAATACTGTTATACTTCCTATCATTTAGAAATCTCTCTTTAGAAATTGTCAACTCTTCAGTTAATCCTAGAAGAGATGTTTGAGAGACTGAAATTTTAGAATTTCTTTTTAAACCAAATGAGTCTTTTATTGTTTCCATTTTCAAACAACTGTGTATGAAAGCTAACCGGATAAAATATATGATATAATAGTTTATATTTATTAAAACATACATATCCTTCGCATAATGAGCCTTTGGCTCAGTTGATGAATGGCGCTCGTTCAGAATGGCAAACCCTAAACCACATTAGGACTATAATTCTCTGTTTTTCTCAACAATTCCGACCTAATTAAATATCGAATTAAAATCACTGTCTAACTTTTCATACCCTAGAATTTATCAAGTGATATTATAAAATTGTATCCTCCAACGTTTAAGAATGGGCCGGATTTTGGTTTAAACTGATTATGGCCTACTAATTTCTAGGGTTAGGGTCAGTTGTCACGCACGATTATAGATTTCGAGTGCCAAGAACTGAAGGTATATCAGAACTCAAGCATTTTTCAAAAAATATATATATATATATAGTAGACGTGAGCTTAAAAACGGATAAACTAAGAACAGAATCATGATCCGACAAACTAGTTCTTTTCTGAGATCTATTAACTCAGTTAGATTTCTGAAAATCAATTTGAACCCATGTGTGTTTTACACCACTCCTAAATGTCCAAATAATTCAATTCAGTCCGATTTACAAGAGCTTCGTAGACTTATTAACAAGCATCAATTGACTCCCGAAGAACTATCATCAAATCCTAAAATTAAAAACTCCAATACTTTATTAACCCCAGTGTTCGATTATAACATGATTTCTGAACGTTTGGATGAGATGAAGGCCAATATTCAGATGCGTAAATTACCTGAGAAATTGATAACAAAGTTACCAATGATTACCAAATTATACGAAAAAGTTAAGATTTTCAATGCTTTAAGAGTAAAGCGTCAAACGGAACGAAAGTCTTTACAGAAACAAATATCATCAAAAACTACTACGGCTGAAGCTCGTAAACAGATTCTTGTTACGTTGACAACCTTGAAAAATGTCATCAGCACTTATGATGAGCTTATTGAATCAATTCAGTGTCGACTTCTCTATGAAATGGATAAAATGCCTAACAGAATATCCAGTGATGTGCCTACGGAACAGAAAACTCTGGGTTATATAAATATTGAAGCCAAAACGCCCGTGGTGCCTTATAACCATGTCGACATTGGTCTCAAGCTAGGATTAATTGATATTGCTTCAGCATCTAAAATTTCTGGTACGTCATGGTACTTTTTAATGGGAGATGCTGTAGCCTTAGAATTAGCCTTGGTTCAGTATGCTATGTCTAAAGCTCGCAAGAGAGGATTCATTAATATCATGCCCCCAAGTATCGTCAAGCAAGAAGTAGCTCATGCATGCGGGTTTAAACCTCGTGATCTAAATGGAGAGCAACAAATATATAATTTGGCATTTCAGGGTGCTGAGCTTTGTTTGACGGGAACTGCTGAAATTCCTTTAGCAGGTTGGGGTATTAATAAGGTTTTTGATGCTAATATGAAAGGTGACGATATTCCTGTTAAACTGGTTGGTGTCAATCGTAGCTATAGAGCTGAAGCTGGTGCCAGAGGCGCTGATACAAAGGGTCTCTATAGAGTTCATGAATTTACTAAAGTAGAATTATTTGCTTATGTTAAAGGTGAAGATACTATTAGTCAGAAAATGTTGGAAGAAATTTTAGATTTACAGAAGGAAATTATTCAAGATTTGGGTCTCTGCGCACGTATATTAATTCTTCCTGCTGATGACTTGGGAAATCCAGCCTATAAGAAATACGATATTGAGGCTTGGATGCCAGGTAGAAAAGAATGGGGTGAAGTTACCAGTGCTTCGAACTGTCTAGACTACCAAAGCAGAAGAATGAACACGAAAGTTCAACTATATGATAAAGATAATAAGAAGACTACCAAGGAATTTGTTCATACATTGAACGGAACAGCTATGGCTGTACCAAGAGTTATTGTTGCCATTTTAGAGAACTATTATGACCAGGCCACAGGTAAAGTGAAAATTCCCAAAGTGCTGAGAAAATATATGGATGATAAGGAGTATATCGAGGCCATGAGAAAGTGATTTCAATTTTCCTCCTCTTTATATATAATTGTAACTGAGGTTTTTGTAGATAGTTAGTGCTTTTAAGTTGCTGTAGGCGTATTCATATTATATATAGAAAATTTCCTAAACCTGCTTTCAGTTAGGTAGCTCTTCAATCAAAAGTGTATTCATTCGAAAAGATTAAACTTAACTTAAATATTTCCGAAACGTTAAAAACGTTTATAAACTGTTCATGGTGAGTATTTATTTTTGTACAAATATATCTGGTAAGAAGACAGACTGATCTACTGATCTACCACGCTTACTTTCAATGTTCGAATTCTACCAGCTATTTCTTTAAGGTATATTTACCGAGGTAAATAAAAATAAAAAAGATTTTCTCAAGTTTTTGAAAGTATTTCTCGGAGTATTTGCGGTATTCAGTTAAGGGCGTTGGCTAAGAGTCCTAGATACTGACTTGGGTGTGATATTTAAAAGGTCAGTTGTACTTGACTTGAGTTTAATATCCTCGCAATATCACTAATGCAAAACAGGAATAACAATTGAATGAAATATTTTAAAAAAACTAATAAAAGTAAATAATTATCAAGTCTAGCGATGATGAAAGTTATTTCGGTAATATTGAAACAGATGACGTCATGGTCCGTATACATTTGAACTTTCATACAGACAGCATATTTCAGTGTAGGATATCAAAGAATACATGATATATATGCTTTCGATGTGTTCGCGCAACCTCCCAACAGGGGTTGATTGTTTTCCCTCAAACTTCTCCCATTACCTGTCCACCGTAACGAACAATTCTAGTTGCACATTTGACTTTTGTTTATCAATACTCGAACTTTTCCGTATTTTACGTTTAAAATAGCACAATTCTTAAAAAAGGGGATTAATTGGTATGTATTTGAAAAACAAATTTATCCTTGGTAAACTCAAGTGATAAATTTTACTTGCGTGTACTGGTTGCCACCACCAAAACGGCATGTGGTATTCAATTTACCCAACCTGTAATTGCCTAACCTCGACTTATCTAAATATTGACGCTGATATTAACCTTCTTGTCTTCTCATAGTCTCTTTGTCCCCAAAAAATTTCTGAAAAAATTGACCTGAGCTGAAACATTCTATCTAGTTGCTGAAGTCGAACTTGATTAATTATCATAAAACACTTGTTTCAATTTCGTGGTATTGATCTTATACGAGAAAATAAGAGTAGTAGAAGCAACATATCTTCATTCAACATTCTTTTTTGAATTTTTGAGTTAGCTTACTATTTATCAATCTTGACTATCTTTTGTAAAATCTTTTAGAGGCGGTTTTATTTAACTTCGATTGAATTGGTTTTTTAATATGACCAAGATAAAGCCCACTCTTATCCCCAACCGTCGACAAACTTCATTATCTGAGCCCTTAAATGAATTTTCTAAGCTATTAGAAACCTGCTCTTTGAAGGATTTGCCTAAGCATTTGAATAAATTTGCGGCTGAATCATGGAATCGCCCTCGAGGTGATTTATATCATTGGATTCCCGTTTTGAATCGCTTTGACGAGATTCTTGAAAATGCCATCAAAGATGATTCTCTGGACGCTGAATATATCAAGCCTAAATCAATTTATTCTAAGAAAGAAAAACTTATCGTTTCTATTATCGACTTTACCACATTTTTGCTGGATAACTGTTCGAATCGAAGTTTATATTCAAGTGCCACTCACCTCACTTTATTGCTCAACTATAACTCCATCCCCGTTGTTTTATCTTCTTTAAAATTGTGTGTTAGAATTGGTTTGAGATATGCCCAATCAAGAGCCGGTAAATCAGCTGCAATCGCTATCGACTCTACTAGAATTCTTAAATTTGTCACAAGTTTGCCTAAATCGTGTTTGGATTCAGCCACAGGTGAAATACGAGAAATATCGTTATACAATTTGGTTGATGAGTCTTTTGACATTTCTTCGGACTATAAAACCTTGTCGTTTCAGTATTATAATGTCAAGCACAATGAAGATGCGAACTTGAATGTTCCCACTTCAAAATTCAAATCCAAAAATGTTAATGTATCCCAAGATGAGCATTCAGTTGAAGGTGTTCAAACCTTTACTTTGTCTCGGAAAGAAGTCAAAAAGTTATCTGATGACGAAATTATAGCCAAAGTGTGCAAGATCCTACCGAAGGAAAGTTGGACCGATGCTATGAATGCTCTTAGAGTAACTAGGGCTTTTGGTTCTAATAAGATGAAGCTGCGTCACAGACTAGTGGAAATCAAATGTCTTTCAATTGCGTTTGTTTCATGTGTGTTTTCCGACAACGCGTTACAATCAAGAGTATTCACACTTGAGCCCCATTTGATTCAATATTTGGCAGAACTTATTCATCCAGACAAAACTGTACCTGTATCGATTCGAATTTCTGCTTTGGATGCTTTGGAATCTATTCGTCAACAAAGAACACGGTTACCTGATGTCCTAGCTGCATTGAATGCTAATGTTAATCATGGTACTTTGATGTACATTTTGAGGAACATTATCAAAACCTTGGAAAACAGTGAAGCAATTGATGAACTTTATGCTGATAGACTTTTTTCTTTAGTTCATATGCTTTCAGTCTCGCAGAATGCAGGTCAAATGCTAGTGACAGCAGGCATTGTCCCACTTTTGATCAAGATTATGTCTCTGAACTCGTTAAGTCTCCGCATTCAATCTATGTCGGTTGGTCTTTTAGATCATCTTATCTATGGTATTCAGAGTGCTTTTCCTGCTTTTAATGATGAGAATGGTTTGAAGGTTCTTATCGACGCAGTTGAAAGAGAAACTAACTACAATTTAATTCCTGAAAACCAAGGACCTATTCCCAGTTATTGTGTTGTGGATTTCAAAATGTCTTACAGACGTTCTCAATGGTTAAGAACGTTGTTCAAATTTATATTACATATGCTTCAAGTTGGCAGTAATGCTGACCGTCTTAGAAACCTTGTTGACTCTTCTATCCTTTTATCTGCTGGCAAAATTCTTAGACAACCAGAAGTATTTGGCTCTTCTGTGGTTACATCGTGTTTAAACATCGTCTACACCACTCTTAACAACGAACCTACATCATATCCTATAATCAGTGAGGCTGGACTAATTGATAGCTTTATTGAGTCACTTCCTAAACTTTTGAATTTAGTATCTTCCGACATTTTGACTACTATTCCACTTACAATTGGAGCAATTTGTCTCAATAGCGAGGGTATGAAGTTGATCATTAAGGAAAATATTTTTGAGAAAGTCTTTTCAGTTTTTAATAGTGCGGTTCACTCGAAGGAAATTGCCAGTGTTGAAGTGGGTGCTACTCTTGGTACCTATTGTGAAGAACTTACTCGTCATTACCCTTCCTTATCTGATACTATTATGGATGGTGTTATTAAGACGTTAGATAAGGTGCTTATTTTTGGTGAAAATGATAGCACTAATGGTGTAAAATTTTTCAATTCTTTGGAAGATATTTCCATGACAGGTTCTGAGGTTTCAGAAGAAGAACTTCAGGCTGTCTCAGATACTTCCCTCATCGCCACTTTCATTGAAAACATTGGTAATTTTTTGGACGGTTTTCTTGCCAATAAAAATGTCTCCACTACATTTTTGAAACGTGGCGGCATGGATCTTATAGTTCGTATTTTCATGCTTCCAAATTTGCCTTATGACTTTCCGGCAAGTACTGGTGCTTACATTCTTAATACTGTTCTAAGAACGCTCTGTGAAACTGATGTTGATGCCTTTTTCTCTGCAGTTACTCCACGGTTAAAATTAGCCCTGAGTGATTTAAATGATTTCATGTGTGCTAGTCCGGCTTCCAATTCTCTTCTGGATGAGCTTTATCAGAGTTCCGAAAACTCCACCAAGTTGATGAAATCCATGGTTGTGGCACATACTTTTTCCTGCTCCATATCTGATGTGTTTTTCCACCCTTTAAGTCTTCAAGGAAAAACCTTTCCTATCCTATCTACCGAATCACATAACTTGTTGAAAGCTTTGGGTAGACTTCAAAGAAAGTGTATGTGGGAGAGTGTCAAGTTGGTTAATTCAATTCCCCAGAATTGGGATAATGCTACAGACACTAGTTTGTATGATGAAATTCCGAGTCCTTTTGCCCCCTTCTTCAGTCCCAGTAAAGAAGAATCAAAGAAAGCAGAAGAAAGCATTAATCAGCGTGATCCGAAATTTAGAAATTTAAAAGCTGTGAGAACTTTGCTCAACAGAATTCCAGTCGCCATCACTCGTGTATTTTTGGTTTTCTCCAAACTTTGTTCTGGTCGCAAGATACTTGATTCTAAGGATCGAAAATTTGGTATCATGCTTGCGGAGTATATTGCGAGTGTCCTTGTCGATAACTTAAATTATATTAAGATTGATGAGGCCGATTCAGAACTCGAAAGATACAACAAGGTTTCTTATATATATGCTGCTATATTTTCAAATAATCAAGTTGTACTTGATGAGCATAGAGGCAGTCCTCAAATTCAAACCGCTGTAGTTGTCTTCCTTAAACAACTTGGTGGTCTTGGAAATTTATGCAATATTCTTTGTCGTTACTCTTCACTTATTCATGGCTATAGTCCTCCTTCTGATGTCAAAAATATTTCTCAGCTTTCCAGCAAAACAAACGTTATTGTGTTTAACGTTGTCAAAACAATTCTTCAGTTTTTCCTCTACATAACCTCGTCAAAGGTCACTGTTGATAATCCTCAAACAGTTGCATTATCTTCTAGGGGTTCAGCGACTTTGCCAGGACACTTCGATCCTGCCCAGTTTATGGTTGAGATTCGTATCACCATCTTGTATCATTTAAAAACATTTTGGGAAAGTGACGACCTTCCTTCAATATCCTCCTCTATAGTTAAAGGTATTATTATGGTTATTGCCAAAATTTTTACTAAAACAGGTGAAGAGATGCCTCAAAACAAGACCTCTGAGCCTTTTACCCTCTGTTGGGAAGACTTCGCTCCTGCGGCCGATTATAAAGTCAAGGCTCTTGTCGCTGCTGGCGCTAGTGAAGAAGACGCCAAAAAAGCCTTAACAGAAAGTAACGATGCAATGTTGTTGGCCCAAGAAAAGTTAGGCTTACCATCAAGTGAAGTGCTTGATGTTGTTCTCCCGTCTCGAAAATCTTACGTCATTGTCGACGATAAAGGTGAAAAACTATTCACTCTCGCACATTTGAATAAGATGCGTGATTGTATCAAGTCAAGCTTAGTTGATCAAAGCTTGGAGATCCTGCATTCTCACAGAGATACTGTATTTGGTCTTTTTGATCTTTACAAAAGCGTGTATTTTCCTTTTCAAGCTAATGCTATGGCCAAAACTTCAGCATCCGTCATCGAAGAACTCATTGATGCTTTCAACACTCTTACGCAAGCTATTTTGTCGTTTGATTCGCAGTTCGAAGAAGATGCGGCAACCTTAGCTGACCTTCTTCACTTATTTGGCTTGCTGATTAATGAGACCGATGTTTTGCAAGCTGTTGCGAGAGATCTTGGTGATTCCACTGATGTTTTCATATCATTACTAACATCTGAAAAAGCTAACGAAAAAGTATGGTACACCAAGTGTTTGCTGATTGTTGAACGTCTGCTCTCTTATTACTCAGTCCCAGTTAAAGAAAAGAAAAAATATAATGATCTTTTCTTCGACCGTCATGAGACTATTGTTCCTTGCATGACAGCCGATCAGAGAACACAGTTGTTCGAGGCAATCGGTAAGCCAATTTCAATCAAAGATGATTCTACCGCCGTAGCCCTTGGTCGCGTTTACGTACTTCTTTCTAATGAGCACGCATCTGCAGTTGAACTATTAAATCGTGGCTGTGTTCTAAGCCTGATGGAATGTGTTCGCCGTTATGCTAGTTCAAAATCTATTGAATCCATTCGTACATCGCTCTTAATAATTTTCAGAAATATTGTTGAAACTGATGAGCATGTGAAGACATTAATGAAAACACAAATCAAAGGTTGGTATGAGCTTTCGCGCTCTAAAAATCCTAGTGTTGATAGTCTTATATCTTCACATAAGCACCTTGTTGCAAGATCTCCTCGCTTGTTCGTTGAAGTGTGCTCTGAAATTTTAATGCTTAGTCCTGCCAAGGCTATGGTTCCCCACAGTCGTGAGAGGTCAATCCTGCTTAAGCCTGAGGCTGCTACTTCAAAGCTGGATACAGATGTTAAAAAGTTGAAGGATGATACCGAAATGATTGATATTGATGATAATGTAACTGCTATTGATTCTTCTAGTTCTGGTCTGAAGCGAAACGAAACTAATCTTCTGAAGCCTTTGTTCGTTAAAAATCCCTCTGGTATTATTAAACTTTTGTTGACTGAACTTCTTAGCCTTAAAAAAGAAGACATTTTCACTGAAAGTGATCAGGATTTCGAAATTGATGAAGAAACAAAAGAGAAGAAACCTACTTTCAAAATTGAAAACCATACAGGTTATTATTACTCTTCTTTTATATTACAAGCCCTCACAGAACTTCTTGCCTCCTATTTTCAATGTAAACTTGAATTCATTAACTTTTCAAAGAAAAATCATGCCGGCTCTTTGCAGAAGCCAAAATCAACTGCTCTCAACTTTTTTTTCTATGACTTACTATTCGGTGATAATATTGTGAAAATAGCAGGTTCTAAGGATGAAGCAAATGACGCCTTCAGGATGAAATACTGTATTTCACAGCTAGCTATTACTGCACTTTTTACTCTTGTGTCAACACCAAAGGAAAAGTATAACCATGCGCCTGAAGAAGCTGATTCTGATATTACTTTTGTTAGAAAGTTTACCATTGAATGCCTTGCTAAAACTTTTCAGTCAGTGCTTACCTCTAGTGATCCCATTAATATCAAATATGCCCGGCTTGGTGCGTTTGGAGAATTGGTTACTAGATTTCTTCTAAGTAGATCGAATCAAGCTACCGGATCTGTACTCAGTAGCTTAGTAACTCAACAAGATTCTCCCATTCTTGCCAAGCTTATGTATGAGAAAAACTTCGCAGCTATTCTTACCAGTACTCTTTCGGAATTGGATCTTAATTTTCCTACGTCTAGAAAGCTTATTAAAGTTCTTTTGAAGCCTCTTGGCAAATTATCAGGTCTTTCTGTCGAAAAAAATCAGCTAGCTGATTTAGAGCAAGCTAATGGTGATAATGAGGAAGAAGACGATGGTGTCGCATCTGATGATGAAGAGAGTGATCGGGATGATACCCCTGATTTATTCCGTAATTCAACTCTTGGCATGTACAATGTTCAAGAACAAATTTACAACGAAGACGGAGATGAAGATATTGAGGTGAATGGAGATGATGACAGCGATATTGAAATTTCTTCTGACGAGGATGAAGAGATGGATTATGACGACGACGAAATTCAATCAGACATTGAAGAAGAAGATGATGACATTACTGTCTCTGATAATCGTATTAATTACGATGATGATGATGTAGACGAAGATTCTGAGGTCGAAATTGACGATAATGACAGTGTCATTGAGTTAATAACTGACTCTGATTCAGAAAATGATGAAGAAATGGAAGATGATGATGAAGGTGATTATGGGGAGATGGAACCTTACGAAGATGAAGATGATGATGAATGGGATTCAGTGGATGAGAGTGATGAAGAAGAGACACCCTCTAATGCTAGATCTTCCCAACTTGATGCTCAAAATACCCTTCGGCAAATCGCTAGTGTTTTTTCTGGTGGTAGACAAGAACTGGACGACCTTGAAGCTGAGATGGATAGTTTAGACGAAGTAGAAGCTTCTCTTAATAACGAGGCTAGTGATAGTGGTGACGATTCGGAAGATATCGAACGTCAACTTGGTGAAGACCAATCGTGGCTGACTCATAATGACCACGATTTATTGAATGGGGGTCTTGATACACAGGTTAGAAGGCAATTGGAGAATGACTTTTCTCAAGTTTTTCGGTCTCCTTTCCGTGCGATTAGAAATGGTGGGTCTGAAAGAAGCTCCCGATTAGAGGCTGTGTCTAATCCCTTGCTTACTCAAAATTCGGATTCTACTGGTGACGCCAGACCAACTCTTATTGTAACCCATCCGAATCGTGTGAGCAACTCTGGAACTAATGACCCTGCTATCGATGACTTGTATAACTTACTTGCCAGAGGAAGAGGCACTTCTGATACCTTTGGGGATGTGAGAGTTGAAGTTGAAGGGCCTGGTGGAGCTGTAAATCCCCGTGATCTTCAAAATTTAATGTATGCAGGTAGTACTAATCGAGGCAAAGGTGTTCGAGAAGATCCGCTTTCAGTAATTCAAAAATTGACTCCAGTATCAACCAATGGAAGATGGTTAGAGTACTGTGAAATGTTCAAGGTTTTTACTCAGCCCCCTATTTACATTCGTGTCCTCACTGCTATTGTCAATGAATTGTTTCCAGCTGCTCTTGAAGCTGATAAGCTAATTGAAGAGAAACGTAAAGAACTTGAAACAAAGCTTGCAGAAGAAACTCAAAGAAGAGAAGCGCTGAGACTCAAGGAAGAACAAGAAAACGAAGATAAACGGTGTCGTGAGAACGAGGAAGTAGCAAGTTCTAGTGCCATTCAAGTTGATAGGTCAGCTAGCCATGGTGATTCAATTATGTCTGATACTATCTCTGACCCTCATATTGGTGGTTCTGCTACTGAGCCTGTGATGTTGACTATTGCTGGGCGTGAGTATGATGTCAGTAGTTTAGGTATTGACCCTTCTTTCTTTGATGCTTTACCAGAAGATATGCGCGAAGAAGTATTCACCCAACAAATATATCAGCACGTTCAAAATGTTAGAGAAGCGAGTAATGATGGTTCAACTTCAGTAAGCAACGTTATTGATCCTGAGTTTCTTAATGCTCTTCCTAGTCATATTCGGGAAGAACTTATGGCTGAAGAGGCGTTCGAAGCACGTCAAAATGTTCAACAAAACGGCGCACGAACTTCCGCTGCAGCTGCCGTGACTCCTGCTGATATTGATCTTAGTTTTTTGGATAGTCTCGATCCTGTTCTTCGGGAAGCCCTGTTGAGAGAAAGCGGAGCTACCAATGTTTGGTCCGCAACTAATGGCCTTGATATATCTGTGAATGATGCGCCTAGCGATTTCTTGGAAATTATTAGAAGTAACGGTATTCCTTTTAATACTGTTCGTGAGCCTACAAAATCTGAGAAGAGAAAGGTCAGTGCCTTCTCCACCCTACACTTCGTGGAAAAACCTGGTATTGCCTCGCTTATTCGTCTTCTCTACTTACCACAATCAGTTTTTCAAAGGGATACTTTGCATGAACTATTACTAAACATATGTCGTAATGGTCAAAGTAGAGCAGATATTGCCAATATTATCCTTTACATCCTGCAAGATGGATGTTTTGATAAAGCAGCAATGGAAAAAAGTTTTGCTCATCTCACTAACAGAGCCCGTTCTTCGACGGCTGTTAGTTGTGGTCAACAGGCTGCTTTCGTAAAAGGATCAGTAGACCAAAAGAACAATACGAAACTAATCAATAAGCCAGGTAATGCTGATATCTGTAGTGAGGCAACGCCTGTATTAGTAATGACCCAAGTTCTTGATGCACTTGAGTATTTAGTCCGTTACAATAATCACTTTAGGTACTATTTTTTGCGCGAACATGATCAGCAGGTTGCATCAAAGGTGTACAATAAGTCGAAGGGCAAGGGCAAAGAGGCTGAAGTTTTGAGAGAAACTAAGTACCCGATTAACATCATTTTATCTTTACTAGAAAAACAGCTTATTAAATCGGGTGACAGTACCATGGAACTCATGGCAACATTATTGCAAGAAATTACACGCCCTCTTCAAGTCTTAAACAAGGCTTCTGGGGATGTCTCTTCTGTTGACAAATCATCTGAATCTATGAAGCCGGAAACCGAAGAATCCACAACAGTTCCAGCAAGCGCTTCATCCCAAGAACCTGCAAAGGAATTAGAGAAAGAATCTGGAAAGACTGGGAAGAAATTGCCAAAGGATCTTATCCCGCCTTATATTCCTGAATCAAACTTACGATTAATTGTTAATATTTTAACTGCAAAAGAGTGTTCCAGTAGAACTTTCCAGCAAACATTGACCGCAATGCAACATTTTTCTAATGTACCAATGGCCAAGGATGTCTTTGGCTCTGAACTAGCAAAGCAGGCTGTCAAATTAGGTAAGGCTTTGATAGGTAGTTTGAAGGATTTATGTGATCAAGTTGAAAAGGCGAAGTCAGCTGATGAGGTTCAAGGGATTGCACTAGATGATTTCTCGTCTGCCTCTTCTGATCAAGCTAAACTTTTACGTGTTTTAACCGCTATTGACTACCTTTTCGACTCTTGGGAGTCTACGACTACCAGTGCGTTTACAAAAACAGATACGAAGGGTAACAAGGCTCTTACGACACTCTATGAAAGTCTCACGATGGGACCTCTTTGGGGGGCTTTAAGTGATACATTAAAGATTATTCAAGATAGAAATGACTTGATCCATGTTGCAACTGTACTTCTTCCGCTCATGGAAGCTTTAATGGTTGTTTGTAAACATAGTCGTGTTAAAGATACATCACTGCGTGAAGCACAAAAGTTTGAAGCGAAAAAGTACGATATTGCCACTGAACCAGTGGAGAATTTATTCTTCACTTTTACTGATGAGCACAAGAAGATCTTAAATCAAATGGTTAGAACAAATCCTAAATTGATGAGTGGGTCGTTTTCTATTTTGGTGAAAAACTCAAAGGTACTTGATTTTGACAATAAGCGAAATTATTTTAATCGTCGTATGCACAATCGTGCTGATCGAAAGAATAGCCCAACTATTCAGTTGAACGTGCGTCGTGATCAGGTGTTTTTGGATTCGTACCGTTCTTTATTCTTCAAGAAAGAATTCAAAGAAGCTAGGCTTAATATTCGCTTCCAAGGTGAAGAAGGTGTTGATGCTGGTGGTGTCACGAGAGAATGGTATCAGGTATTAGCTCGACAGATTTTCAACCCTGATTATGCTTTGTTTACGCCAGTTGCGTCTGATCAAACTACGTTCCACCCTAATAGAATCTCATGGGTAAATCCTGAGCATCTATCTTTCTTCAAATTTGTTGGTCGTATTATTGGTAAGGCTATCTATGATGGACGGGTTCTTGACTGTCATTTCAGTCGTGCTGTTTATAAAAAGATTCTTGGTAAGACTGTCTCCTTAAAGGATATGGAAACACTAGATCTGGATTACTATAAGTCTTTGGTTTGGATGATGGAGAATGATATCACTGATATTATTACTGAAACCATGTCGATTGATACTGATGATTATGGTGAGCAGAAAACTATCGACCTTATTCCTAATGGTAGAGATATCCCAGTAACAGAAGAGAATAAGCATGAATATGTTCGACTGGTCTGTGAATACCGATTGATCACTAGTGTTCAAGAACAAATGGATAATTTGTTGGAAGGTTTTCACGATATTATCCCTGAAGATATCATTGCAATCTTTGATGAACAAGAACTTGAGCTCTTAATTTCCGGCATGCCTGATATTGATATTGAGGATTGGCGTAACAACACTGAGTATCGGAATTATACTGTAAATTCCCCTCAAGTTCAATGGTTTTGGAGAGCTGTAAGGTCGTTTGATGCTGAAGAACGTGCCAAGCTACTACAATTCTCGACCGGTACAAGCAAGGTTCCATTAAGTGGTTTCAAGGCTTTGGAAGGCAGAAATGGTGTCTATAAATTTAACATATCGAGAGATTATGGTAATAAAGACAGGCTTCCTTCTTCTCATACGTGTTTCAACCAGGTTGATCTTCCGGAGTACGATACGTACGAAACCTTGAGGCAGGCCTTGCTGCTTGCTATCATGGAAGGTAGTGAAGGGTTTGGTTTCGCATAATTAAACCTCTTGATTTTTTGCTTGATTTGATTTTTTTTGTTATTTTATGTCCACTTTTGCTCTTTTGAGGTTTATTATTTCTATTTTCATTTTTATTTATGTAACTAGTTCTGTTATTTTTTTACTTTTCAATTTGTAACGTTTTTGTTTAAGACTGTTTTTTGTAACATTAATTAATTCATATTATTCTATACCAGTTCTGCTTTCTATTTCAAATTGCGGTGAGATTGCTCTTCCTTTCAGTCATTTAAAAGCTATTTATATATGCCGTTTGAGTTTGGATCAGGTACCAGAGATTAGTATACATGACTAAGTGTGGGAGTGAAGTTGCATATAATTCGATGAATTGTTGGATGGTCTGCAACATCACTTTTGAAGGTACCCAAGGCAAGAAGCTGAAGAAAGACAATGTATTAAACACATTAAATTGATCTACTGAATCTTCGATAAAACCTAATAAAAAGCCAAATCTTGAAATCTTTTTTAGGGTTTAATTGTTTAGTTTTTCTTTCTGAATAGTATCCAATATAAAGAATTTACTTGGAAAACTTGAGGGAATGAGATGCTAAGATTGTTTGAAAAGCACTCGCTCCAGTCTTTAGTTTTTAGGATTCAATCTACTAATAGTAGCGACTGTGCTATTAAAAGTAAAGCTACTGGTTTTCAGTTTTGTATTTTAGGGTACAATTTGATATCTGCTCGGTCCATTAGTAGCAAATCTATTCAAAGTAGGTCCAAGGACAAGGGGAGCCAGGGTCACAAGGTAGAAGCTGATAAAGTGAAGATTAAAGAAATTTTAAATTCTCCAGAAAATTATGAGACTAACTCCAAAAAAAAAGACGTGAATTTTAAGTTTGCACAGAACTCACATATAAAGGTTGATAGAGTCTCAAATCAGCAATTTCCTACATCATCCTCAATACAATGGTCTCACTTATCACCCAACCTGAAACTGAGTTTCTTGCCTGAAATTTTATCTATGGTTTCGTGTATTGGAGATAGTCCAATTGACAAACAATCTTATAATAATCTGATAAACAGGTGGATCGTTGAGAATTTTGTTATTGCAAATTATAGAGCTGTTTTGCAGCTTTATTTGGTCAATAGGTCGAACGGTGTATTTCGTTTAACGCTTCCAGAAGCGATACAAAGCATTCTTGATTCATACAAAGCTGTGGGTTCCCAACATTATAAATCAATAAATATCGCCAATTTCGTCCGCGAAGATACAGAACACCAGGATAATAAGTTGACACATTTCAAATCAAAAATAGGGCTAATTGAATGTCAATTAATATACATTCGCAACCTCCTTTCTTCGGCATATGATTACAATTTTTTACGTGGTGCTTCTACCGGATTTACCTCAGCTTCACAAGTCAGGGGTTCGAATGGTGAACTGACTAGTATAGCCAGAGCCCAATCACTATATAAGACTAAGTGTCACGCTCTTGTGTCTGTTTTACAAGATATTATCACTAATATCAATGGGATGATAGTGAATTATCCGAATGATTGTGCTACCGTTAAGCTTGAGGCTTTGACTTTGCTCCATAAAATTGGCGTGAATAGTAATCATTGGTCAGACCTAGATAAACTTGATCTGAAGTATTTTGAGATAACTGAACATTATAAAATTTGGATTGAAAATCTTATTAAAAATCAAGGCTACCAGTTTGCAATTAGCCGATTTAAAGATATGAATGGAATGATCCCTGAGTATGCTCAATTTCAATTGCATTTGGCGTCGAAAGAGTTTCAAGTAGCTCAACAAATGTATCGTTCACGAATTAAAGATTTGAGTTCTTTGAAAAGTTCAAAACTCGCAAACTATTGGATTCAAGCATTGGCAGATTATGGGTACGTAGAAAAAGCTGTTGAAGTTTTAAACCAAAGTTTGGGTTTGAATAGTAATTTTGATAAAAAAAAACCTGGGATGATATTTTTGACGATATCTACAATGGGGCAACGAATCACAAATCAAAAAAATCATAATTCTGGGTTTCAGCTTGAATCTCAGACGATTGATAGCCTCATACAGGCATCAGTTGGAACAAAAGCTGGGAGGCAATTCATTGAAAGATTATTCTCTCTATCTCGCTTTATAGATGTTTCTGCAAAAAGTAGATCAGCCTATTTAGCTTATCTTTTGAAATATAGTGATGATATTGATCGACGTGTAAAAGTATTTTGTGTCATGCAATCTTTTGTAAATAAGAAACAGTCACCTTATTTGCCTGTATTATTTGAAACTATTGATTATCTTATTGTACAAGGTGATATCGATACTGCGATGAGATTTTTGACTTGTTGTCTGACTCTGGACAAAGATTATGGTTCATCAAGGTTTGCTTTCAGTCATTTTTTGCTTAGTGAGTATTTGAGTAGAATGCTAAACTCCATATCGGAAAATAATCTTTGGAATGAATCAAGAATTAATGCAGTGGTGACTTTGTTTGATACGATATATATCTCAAATACTTCGACTTCTGTTTTTGATACCAATAGCATACTTTTTCCTAGTGGGTCTCCTGCGAAGCCAGGTATGAAATTGCTTCAAGCCTTCTGGAAATATAAAAGATTAGCTAGGCCAGCTAAGTCAAATTCAGACTCAGAAAAACCAAAGCTAAATAGTAGTGGTACTGTACCGAACGAAGATGCTTTAAGTATAAAACTTTTACGGTTACATCTAAGAGCAGTAAGTTGTCACTATTCTCATATAAGCGATACTAAACCTTTTGAAAGCGAAAATGAAAATCAATGGACCAACAGGAAATTGTTGTTGTTAGCTAAGGAAATTTACGATAAAGGACTGACCCTTCCGTTTTCTCTTGAAGTCTGGTTTTATTACTATCTAGATCACTATATGCCAAATAATGTTCCTATAAACAAAAAACCCGATATTGCAATGGATAAGAGTGAAGGGAGTATAAACTACTGTGGGCAACTAAAAAAAAGAATCAGAAAACAATTTAATGCTATGTATGGTGTTGCTAATCAGAAAGACTTTTTTGATGATATATATAGTCATATTGATGAGTGGAATGATGATCCTATGGCTTCAAATATTATTAAACGTAATCCTGTTATTTGCAATTTGGAATCTTACGCAGATACACTGATTTCCAATAAAAAACTGACTGATAGACAGGTCTTTGAAAAGATATCGCAGAATTTACTAGAAATAGAGGATGGTTATTGTCCTATTAATGTTTATAGAAAGTTACTTGCCCGCTGTAGCTATTTGCATGCTAAAGATGTCGATAAACATTTAAAGTCTCAAAGGTCCTGTGAAGCCACTCTTGTTTTAAACTCAAAAGATGTGATTACTGATATACTGAAACTGGCTAATCGATCAATAGCAACAATGAAGGCAAATCTCAATTGCCAGCGATATTATAAGAAGCTAATTTTAGACGAGCTAATATGTTTATCTGTTGACTTGCCAGGCATTTGCTTTGCCGAAACAATGAAGCATTATGATGACGTTATTGGTCTGTGTGGATTAAAACCTAGTACCAGATCTTATTTGAATCTAATTCATAATTTTGATTTGCCCTCGAAATATCTATCCTTAAATTCATTGTCTGGAGACTCCTCAAGACAAACTATTTCGAATAATTCTGTAACATTAACGCAATTAGAATCAGTGCTCTCCGAACACAAAAACAAATTAGTCTTATTAGTTAATGAGGCACTAATGAATGAATTTGATGGACGAAGGTTAATTTCAGCGTCATTTCACCAGACTGTATTAAATAAGTTTAATGCTCTGGGGGACTATGGTTGCTCTTTGCAATACTATAAACGCATTGTAGAGCCTAGAAAGTATGAAATCAATTTCGGACCTGCGGCTAAATACATAAACTATGAAGTCGCCAAGTCTTACTGTCATAAGGGTGATTTTAAAGGTTTGGAAAAGTTTCTGGAAGGTCTGGTTGCATCCAATTCACGTGGGAAACCTGATTTCAGTGCTTCTATATTGCCTTTTTCGTACACGATACAATATATGCTTGATTCACCGCAAGTCAGTGGTTCCATCATGGACAAGAACTACGACAAGTTATTGTTATACATATCTGACATGATTCTTGGTAAGTCGTGGTCTCATGGATTACAAGTCGATCAGGTCTTTTTAGACTTGTTTATTACAGCTTTGTCGCGGCGAGCGTCTCGTATACAAAAATGGGCGAGCGATAGTAAGTTTTATGGTGCTAGATTAGAAGAATTAGTTGAATGGTATCACAAACTAGGGTTCAACTCTGATGATACGCTTGCTTGGCATGCTAAAATAGTATATGCCTATAGCAAAAGTGAAGATCACAAAGGTTTAGAAGTGGCCTATGAGTATGCCTACAAAATAATAAATACTTCCTTTTCGTCTTCATCATCTTTGTCAACAGAGTTGTTAGTAAGCCGCGATATGATTATTTTCCAAGCGCTTATTCAAGGTTATTTAGAGGCTATGGGCAAAAAGAGTTCCATCAGCATAGTAAATGTGAGCTATTATAAGCTAATTGTGAGGCTTGTTACTCAGGGTTTTGGATCCCCATTTTCTCTTTCTGGGCCGTTGACAACAGTTCCTAAATTAAGTGACGAGATTCAAGGTCAACTGATTCGCGCTGTATTTCTTGATGCTACTATTCACACAGTGAATTCAACATCAAACATTTTCACTTTTAATAGAGTTTGTGACGCTAGAAATATGGGGGTATTAAGGGCCAAGGTAATATTTGAGGCATTTGAGGCCAGTAGTACGGTAGGCCGTGAAACACTAGAGGCCATGGTTCGGGTTTATTTGGCACAAGGTGATCGGACTAGCGCAAAAGTATTAATTTCTGAATATTCTTTTAATGAGTCCCGTAATTCAACGCTAAGTCAGAATGTTATTTCGATGCCGCTTGTATCGGGTCCAGTACGAGAATCATCGTGGAATGCACTATTTATTGAATTTGACAAGTTTAGCCAAGCTATTGTGACGACTAGTGGTGTGAACGGACCAGTAATAGCCGCTAAAAATGTGAAAACGCAGAAAGGTATTTTTAGTGGAGGAGAAAATAAGTTGAATAATGATAAGTTCACTAATTTTAACCTTGAACAATACCGGGCCATGAGGAATAATTGCCAGTTCGAATATATTAAACCCCGGAAATATTTATTGGCTCAATCAGTGGTACGTAACTTATGACAGTGTTTGCGTTATTTAAATTCTTATTATTATAAATAATTGAAATGAAAGAAAAGGAAAATACATAATCAATATTGGAGGGGGGGCATATATAGCAATTTGGTAAGAACAGGACGTTCAAAACTGACAGTACTTGAAAAGAAGTCATGAAAGCAACTATAATAGCCATGATTATTACGAAATCAAAAAGAAAACCTTGGCTATGAATGCAGTGAAATATGATAAATAGATTGTGACAGGTAGAACAAAATATAATGGGCTTTTGTACCAATTCATAAATATTAGAGAAAAAGGAAAAAATATAATCCGGTTAAGGCCAAGAAATCGGCAGTGGGTGTGAAAAATTCAAATGCAATTTATTTGAGATTTGTGAATTATATAGATATACGAATATATATACATTGATTTTTCATTGATTTTTCCTTGTCAATTTGTTTTTTGTATTTTTTTTGATAATTCAATTTGATTGATTATTATGGGTCATTGATTATTGTTTTTGGTGACTTTTGATATTTTTGGTTTCATAGATTTTGGTGTTTCACTAGAATGAAAAAAATCAAGATACTATGAAAAAAGATAGTTGAAAAAAGAGTCAAAACTTATTGTATGTAATAACGAGTATAAAAGAAAGCTGATAAGAGAAGGCAAAGTGGGGACAAAAACAGAAGAAAGGAAGAAAGAAAGAAAGAAAAAGAAGGAATTAGAGAAATCAAGTAAAACCTTCTTAATATTAAATGGGTGTTTGAGGGGTTAAATCGGGTACTGTGAGTCGCATACGGTGGCTACCTGGTAATTTGGGGATGACTACGGCTACACAGGCCAGGAAATTGAGCACAAACGTTTTCAAGTCATAATGAGAATAATGGGTCGATATTAAAAACAGGCCAACGGGTACACCAAGTAGGAACTTTTTAGCGGGTGTATATTGGTCACCATTGTCGATTTGTTCCCACATGGATAAGGAATCGTATGCGCCAGCGTTGAATTCAAAGGGGATACCGGTAACATAATGAAACATGAGGTAAGAGCCAGTCACATAAGTGATATTAGTAAAGGTCCAGCTAAGTTCTTGGGTCACACCAGGGAGAAGATCATAAAAGATTTTGAGTATGAGAATAATAACAATGTGGATAACCCAGGCGCCTTTACCGTGGACCCAGGTAGCATTTAAATTAGGTAAGGCAGCTTGATCACTTTGTTCTTCGATGGTTTCGGGTTCAATATGAGTTATGATGGAGGATGATCGGCGACGGTGTATAGGCTGTCCGGCTTGGATATTGGAAGTCACTATGGGGGGAGGGGAATGAGATTTACTCATGTTTGTAGTTCAGATCAAGAAAAGGGTGAGCCGGAAAGGTCGAGATATAATCCGATGAGGCAGATGCGAGAGGGTGGTGGATAAGCTGGTGAAGAAAATTTTGTGATTCCGAGATTCAGAGGTGAAGTGTTAGAGAAGGGGAGGCGAGCGGGAATAATGAAGATCCAAAAGACGGCTGGACGCGGGGATGGGATTATGATGTACAGATAACTCGAGTTGTAATACTAATATGAGCAATTGTCGAAAAAGAAATTTCAACAGGCTAGAGTGTCTTTGGCAGAGCGAGGGCGGGCTGGGATGAAGTCAGGTGGTGGTTGTGGTGGTGGTGGTGAGTGGTGAGTGGTGAGTGGTGAGCGGTAATTGGTGATATAGACTGGGGAACAGGTGCGAATAAAAGGGCTTACTACCGAAGATTAGATCACAATAGAGGCGATGTAGTTCAATTAAAGCAGGGTGGCAAAACTGTCTAGCAAGTGTCTGGCAAAGATGCTAGAATTGAGGTACTTACTATACAGCAGAGGAAGGCACGATGCGGGAGGAGAGTACTCCAAGTTTGCAGCCATTGAAAAGTGGCGAAGCCCCGAAGCCCCTCCTTGATAATACAGAAAGACTGATTGGGACCTTTGCCTGATTTCTCTATTCTCCTGTGTTGAAATGATTTCAAATAGGGGCAACTGTATATTATAGGTCTAGTAGGGGAATAAAAATTATAGCTGTATTTTTTTGAATGTATCGGTATTTATTTATCTATACGAATGGATTATCTTTACACTACTCGTTTAGCTGGCCCAGTGGGCCAGCCCACTGGGTTCTGGCGCTGGGTATTATCCATGTCCGGCACGGCAGAATAGGTTGATAATTATAGTGAGCGTGAAATAGTGAGTTAGGGTGTTTCGGCCATTAGTCATCACCATATAGTTGGTTCAGTAAGGCTGTGTCGCTGACCTCGGTATTAATCGGCGCTTGGACCCTTCAGACGCGTTTAAGGCCCAGTTGGGAGTTGTTATTACGTGTCCCAATTGTCAGCCGCAATTAGGCGTGTTTTTTTTCCAGCCACTTTTAGCCCTTTGAGTTGTTTCAGATCCTTGATTCAGGTCTTCAAGTCCCGTTTTGAAACAGAACTATTTGTTGATATCGTCCTTGTGGGTTAGATTTTGTCGGGACAAATTGTATTTTGTTTCTTTCTCAAGAGACCTGGAAACCCCCCCTCCTCCCCTAAATCCTCTTCTATAATATGGCAATGGACTGGGAATCTCTCTTTGAGGCCGAAACTGATGTGATCCAGACCGGCATGGTTGACACTCGCTTTCTGGCCGCGCGACTGAATCAGCTCTATGTTCATTCGACCGGCTTTGATCACAAAACCGAGAAATCTAATATTACCGTTCAAGACCAGGATGCAGACGACAATAATACAGACGACGCCGATACTACAATAAATCTGGATTCTGCTGCCGCAGAAATCGCACTCACTCCCGACCCCATTTCTATGGACTCTTTGAGAAAACAGCTGGACAACTACCAATGTCCAATACCGCTGTTGGAAGACTATCTTGACTCATCTAGGGTCTCGGATCGTTCGCTGAGATTGTGGCTACTTCTAATTAATAATTTCCCACTAACCGCTTCCAAAATACCTCACACAATTGTGCGACTAGTTCATCGCGGTGGTGTGCCGCCAGCGCTAAGGGCCCTTGTATGGCGTTCCATCGCTTGTTCTGGTACCGACCATTATGATGATCTCTCATCATTACAGTCCCTTTACGATTCCTTCGCTGCCGAATGGACCCCCTATGTTGATATTATCGCGCGCGATCTGCATCGAACCTTCCCTGATGTACCCATTTTCCAAGAACGCGGTGGTGAGGGTCAGATGAAACTAGGTAAAGTCCTGCGCGCCTATAGTGCCTACGATATTGAAATTGGTTATTGCCAAGGTCTCACTTTTTTGGTGGCTCCCTTGTTGTTGCATATGACCGATAATGCTGCCTTTTGTGTACTTGTCAAGCTGATGGAAAATTATGATCTGAGGTCCATGTTTACACCAGACATGCACGGTCTGCCGGTTCGTCTGTATCAATTGGATAGCCTGCTTAAACAGTACTTACCAAAGGTCGCGGCCCATTTTGAGCATTTGAAAGTCACAACTTTATATGCCTCGCAGTGGTTTTTGTCCCTGTTTGCTACCACTTGCCCTTTATCAATGTTGGTGCGTATCATTGATTTGATCATTCTGGAAGGCGCGACCGAAACCTTAATGCGAACCGCATTAGCTGTCATTAACCGTAATGCCCCTTTATTGTTTGATATGGAATACGATGATGAAGTCTTGGCATTTCTTTTAAGTAAAAATCTATGGGATATTTATGGTTTTAACGGTGATTTACTCGTAGAAGATGTTCTTTCCTTTAATCACATATCGCCTCAGACTATCGCTATGCTAGCTTCTGATTATCGTAAATCATCTTCGAACAAGCCCCCTAGTAAAATATCATCTTCATCAGTACCATCGCTTACACCAATTGGTAATTCCATGCTGAGTAACGCCACTTCTACTACTGCTACACCGGCTTCTGTATCAAGCCTTCCTCATTTGCCAACTAGAGAATCTGCTGATTGGGTAGTTAACCGTTCTTATACTAGTTCAGTAAGGTCATTCGATACATCATCTTCCATTGTCTCCAATAGCACCATAGCTACTAGCTGTACAGGCAATGCCGGGCAGACTCAAATACCTCTGTTGTCCTCGCAACCTTGTGATATTACTGACCTCGAGCGTGAGATTGAAAGACTCAAGCGTGAGTTGGAAAAGGAACAGAACCGGCGTCGAATGGATCGGTTTAGTGTTATGGAATTCGTCAATGCAGTATCACATCGTGATTTAAATACGGCCAGCCTAAGGCAGCAATTCGATATCCCCGTACCTTCTTTGTCTCTAGAATCTACCCCTGCCGGTTCTCCTACTAGTGCATCTAGTCCTACCTTTACGAATGAGAGTACGTTAGGTCCCATTGGTTTATCAGAAGATCAACCGTCACAGAACCCGCATGAAAATCAAATCCCAAATAGTCTACTGACACTCAAAGATGAAAGTCAGTGTAGTAATTGTGATAGCTTGCGTATGGAATTAGTTATTTGTAAGACCAATGATACGCTAACGCGGCAGATCAATGAAGAGCTTCACCATCAACTTCAGTCGCTTACTATACTCAAAATCGATACAGACATAAGGTCAAATTCCCCTACGAAAAATCTTTCATCCAAAAATTCGCCAATGAAAAGGTCAACGACCCCTACAGTGACACCCACAACTAAGTCTGGGAACAGATCGGCTGGCCAAAGCCCAATAAAAGGCTTAGCCACAGGATGGAACTTGTGGAGCACAAAAAATACAGTTGATGATGGTAAACTAAATAATGCTTAAATAATAAATAAAATTAAAATACTGAGTTTTTTAATATTCAATTAGATAGCGTTCCAGAAATCAGCCCGTGCATTTTTTTAACTAGTATTGAAACCAGAATGTATGAATTCATTATTAAATACAAGCAAGTTAAATTTGAATTCTGAAAAAAATCAATCATTCTAAAATCTGATTTGTCTACTTTTATCACTTCGTTTAATCTTTGAACAACTCGAATAAATTTGGGATCTTGTACTACAATTGGTTTCTTGGTTTATAAATACAAGTTTGTAAAAAACAGCCGATTTGGGAGTTTTGGTCATGAGTTGGAAAGGGATTTTCTACACATTCACACCCATACTGAACTTTATTGTTTGATCTCTAGCCCATATTATTTTATTTGAAAACACTAAAGCTCAGCTTTAGGCCTATAAATTATCAAAAGTTTTTATTTATATTTAGCTATTTTTGGCTTGTTAATTTTTCTTTCTCATTCATCATTTAAATCTTTTATTCGAATTTCAAGATGAATATTCGACAAGCCCGTACCGAAGATTTGCTCGGAATGCAAAATTGTAATCTTTCCAATTTGCCGGAAAACTATGTGCTCAAATTCTATTTATACCATGCACTCTCATGGCCGCAATTATCTTACGTAGCCACAGTACCAACTGACGACGGTGGTGAAAAGATTGTGGGATATGTGATGGCCAAGATGGAAGATGATCCGGCCAACAATGCTATCCAACCTGATGAGAACGATGAAGCTGCAAAAAATGAGCCATTTGTCCCCCATGGTCATATCACTAGTGTTTCGGTGATGCGTACATATCGTCGGATGGGTTTAGCTGCCAAGCTGATGCGACAGAGTATGCGAGCCATGACGGAATGCTTTGGTGCCAAATATGTCAGTCTTCATGTGAGAGAATCCAACAAGGCCGCGCTTCATCTGTATAGAGATTCACTTAAATATGAGGTTATGAAGGTTGAGAAAAAGTACTATATGGATGGTGAAGATGCCTATGCCATGAAGAAGGTTTTTGTGCATGAAGACATGGCTGAAGATGATGGACAAGATCTTCTGGCCGAGAGCGACGAGGAGTAGATTAAACTTTTGTCTCTCGCTCTATTTTCAGTTTATCGTGAAAGTTTATTACCGCACTATAATTAATGTTTGGTTGCAGTTTTGAATATGAATTGACTTCTATTGATCTAACTGCATAAATTATTCACGCCGATTGGGGTCTTTTTAAAGATTTTTATTTTGATAGAATGCATAATACATACAAATATTTATCATCCTTTGTTTTTTATTTATAGATACTAATATACATGCAGACATAATTGCTTGTTTTTCTTTTGTTTTGCACTGTTTGTCTTGCTGGTTCTGGCCTTTTGCTGGCTCTTTGTTGGTCCTGAGGCCTTACAAAGCCCTTTATTTGGCACTTGATTGGTATGTCCAGGTCGGGTTTTGGCTCATATCAGGCAAAGGCTGTAAACTAAGCCAGATTTCTAATTTGGGCATGGTTTTAAATCGGCGAGATATCAGAGCTGGGTGTTCTGTAGCCGGAGTGGCCTTGTCTTCAGTGCCTTCTGTTGGCGGTGTCTCGATTTCCACCTGTTGGCCAGTTAGCCGATTATACTGGTGGTAGACCAGTTTTTCTGAAGACAAGCGACGCTTAACAATCTCGACTATGCTGAAAAGCTTTTGGCACCCGGATCCCGTGGCTACCAAGCTTATAGCGGACAGTGCATTGATGGCAGTGGGGGCTGAATCAGAAGCAGCAGCCTCAGGGTGGCCAATGGCAGTCAGCACTTGGTTTACGCGGTTAGCAACCGAGTCACCTAGCTTGATCTGTATCGGCTTGGGCTGTTCTGGCATTGATCAATTACCAATATATTACAAAAACAAGCTTCGTGGACCCGAAAACACTGTGTAGTTCATGTTGGCCCTCGAGAGAGGTGATCTCCAGACTGGTATTAACTCTTTGGGCCATGGTTCTAAGTAAATAAGGTCCTAGAGGGGAAGGGTGTCTATAGGACAAAAGCGTGTGTGTCGTATAACCTGTTGTGTCCGATTATTTATTTCTTTATTTCTTTATTTATTATTTTTTGTTTTGTTTCTTTTTGAGGCCAATTATTTGGTATTGGCCTATACCTTAGTAATCGGGTTATCACAATGGATATTACTGAGCCGGACCTTTTTTGAAAAACCCCGACTGCGGTTTTCTAAGTCTCGGATATTTCTGGCATAGTCTCTTTGGGTGTAACTGAGCGCTCAAATTAGCCAATATCGCTAACGTCATACGCGCTATTCTGAATTACCTACTCATTGTTCACAACGGGTCGGAAGGACTAAAAAGCGTATGGGGAAGGGCGATGGTGGCCTTACAGACACATATGACATAATAGTACATAGCAAGCTAATCCGTCACTATTCGGATGCGGAATACACTAAAAATAAATAACAGTAGTGTGCTTCTTCGAATGACTATAGATTAGGGCCTAGTCAATTCATTGTATAAAAATTCCGAAAAGAGACTAGAAAATCAGAAATAAAAATAAAAATAAAACATCTCGGCCTTTTAGCTTGGTTTCGGTACGTGCGCAGCAGTTTCCATACAATTTTCCAGCTGCCACTAAAGTGTGAATCAACCCAAAGAAAACAAAACAGAAAAACTACTTGTTTGATAAGGCAATTTGGCTGCAGGTGAATAATAATTTATCGGCTCACTTTACAGCTATCTCTCTACATTGGTTTTTTGTTTTGTTTTTTTTTCAATATTGATTTCTTTCCGTATACATATATATATATATATTTTTTTTTTATTATTTTAATTTAATCCTTTTTTACACAAGCCCTTGGATTTAATTAGGCCTCTTTTTAATATTTCTTCCCCGATTACTTCGATTGTGATCCATAAGTTAAGCGCGGTCTTTCGGTCTTAAACCTCTTTCGGTATAGCCTCTATTCTACTTTGACCAAGGCGCGTTCAGGGTTCAAAACCAAGCTTGTCGAAAATGTCATTGGTTTTTCCCTTATCCGCCCCTCGGCTGCTCGCTCTCATAACCCTGACAAGCCTGTTGTCAGCTGTTTTGGCTCAGAATTATCCTTCGGCCACCGCTAGCGCCACCCCGAATCCAACCAGTAGCATCTTCACTGCTAATAACTCCTCATCCTCATCTTCCAATAATTCATACCTTTTCTTCATTGCTCTCGGGCTCGGAGTAGTCTTCATCAATGTTTGGTTTGTGCTCGGCATGAAATACTTTCTCCGGCGCCGCCGTCACCAACAAATGATCTCCAATAACGGTTCCGAAAGTTCCGGTATCAATGCCGGAAATGGCGATGATATGTATCAACTAAACTCTCCCTACGGTAATGTTAACCCGTCAGCGGCCCGTCAAGCTCGCCAAGCCCGTCGCCGTCGTCAGGTTCTTACGTTGGATCAGCTAAATGAAAAATTTCCCGTGGTTTCCTACAAATCATGGCGTGAAGAACGTCATTCCGAAGGCCAGTCAACCGCTGGAGGTATATCTCAAGCACAGCAAATCAATTTATTCGAGTCGGCAAGTCGTCCAACCAGCCGCCCAATCAGTCGTTCTACCAGTCCTTCCGGCCGTCCTCTAAGCCGTCCTCTGAGTTTACCTGTCAGTAGGTCAACAAGTCTGAGGGTATCCATCCAGAAACCTAGTAACGCCGACGATAATAGATTAATACTTTCGACCTCGCCGGTTACAACTATTAATAACAGCCTTACAACTCCTACAAATGACGATACCAAAACCAAAAATCATGATATTCCTCTAGTCACAACCACTACTATAACTGATCTAAATCATCCCGATAGTGATAATAACGAAACAGGTGATATTTCATCTGCAAGACCCCCTTTGCATGAAAGGCTGTCTTATCTACTATCTCAAACACGGCGTCCATGGTCTATTAAAGATTCGGAAAGTGAAATTGAAAATGGCCATAGTCTCGATGGAGAAAATACGCTATCCAGCCCTCGTTTTGACTATGCGCAATGTCATAATCACGATGAGTTACAACACGATGAGTTAGACAATATTGAATTAGACAATGTTGATTTGGGTGATCCTGGTGATATCTGTGCGGTATGCTTAGAAGATTTGGAAGACGATGATAGTATTCGCGCTTTGACGTGTGGGCATGTCTTCCATTCACATTGTATCACGCTATGGATGACTGATCGTCGGGCTTGTTGCCCTCTATGTAAAAAAGACTACTCCGATTATGGTAATATCAACACTGTGCGTCCTAATGACCTTCCTACAAACCCATTTCATTCTAGAAATGCAGCCTTGCCAATATATAATAGTGGGTGGCATTTTGCTCGGCCCGCGACTTGGACAACTATGGCCATGGATCATCTAGAAGGTAGTCGTCGGAATCTCTCTGGCACCAACCAGGCCATGACGTCCAGCTCAGCTCACCCTGGGCCTATCAATAATACTAGTGGCTCAGGGAATAATAATCGTGAAACAGGACAAGAATCGGGTGTTCGTTCTGGCGGATTAGCACATTTCTTTCGAAAAAATGACATTCGCGCCAGTCATCCCCAGTCAAACTAATTGAAAATATATCGTTAACGACTTTTATGTAGCTAATAGCTGTTTTATCTTATATTCCAGTAGTCCTTCTGTTTCGGTCGTATCCCCCTACTGTTGGATTTACTATTATATTCTAATATTTCTGTTATGATTTCTGTCACTTATTATGTACTTATTTATTTTTTCTTGTTTATTTATTTTATCTATTGATTTTCTTCTTTTTTCTTTAGCTATTGCATTTTGGCACTGTTCCAATTAGGAGCTTGAGCAACCTTATGATCCGAGGGGTTGGCAGCAGATTCGTAGACTAGACTAATGGGTATTCCTTGGTTTCTGACGCCCTTAAATTCGCCGCGAAAACCAACAAAAAGTAAAGTAGTAACCTCTGAACCATGATTGTCTTCGAAAAATAGGGAAAGACTATTGATATTAGTGAATGCAGCCCTAGGAAGAGCATACTCGACAATTCCCTCATTTTGCAATGAGGCTTGTGATGACGATGATTCAGATGTGCCTACTTCTTCGCTCTCTTCACTAATGGTGCCGCCAATATTAATTGGATGTCTGAAGGCAAATGTTGGCGTCAGGTCTTCGGCTAGTTCAAAATCCACATCCTCGCGATTCTTGAATACCTTCACATGGTCTGGGGCCGCTTGATCAGCTGTCGATCGCAAGAGGATTGAATGTACTGACACTTGTCCCGTGAAAGGGACATACAAAATTAGTTGCTCATCAATATCAATATCACTGTTAAGAATGGTTTTAGGAGTAGCAATAAGTCGTTCATTCCAGGGTTTAAAGACTTTCGTGGCGTCACATTCTGGATCTTGGTTCAAGGCACGGATGTGGGGTGTATCAATATATTCATATAGAGACTGAGATGCATTAGTGGTAGGAGCGGGTACGTGGTCATGATCACAGTGATTGTGACCGTGATCTGATCCGCTAGCTTCGTGATGGCAAGACATTTTAGATATTATTATAGGTGCGAATCCACCACTTGTAAAAACGAACCTCTAATAACATTCTGTTTTGTTCATCGGGATATGAGCCATTAACATTTTGTTTTCAGTGGAAGATTGATGTGATTAAATCATTCTATAGGATAGCATAAATAAATAAAAAATAAATAAAACAATTAAAGTTGCTGTCACCTTTAAGCCAATATGGCCTGTTGTTGGGGTTCTCTCTCCATTTCTTCTCTCTCTCCTTCTTCTTCCTCTTCTTGTTCGGGTTGCTTTAGTTCAGTCGAAGGAACTTCGGGTAGCGTAGGTAACAAGTCATCTTCTGCTTCTCTAACTTCTCGTTCTAGCTGAGCTAGTTCATCCATGACCTCAGCTTCCTCTTCACTAGTTACCGCGCCACTAAGCATCTCGCTAACTTCGGCTTGGTAGCGTTGTGCCTCTTGACTCTTATCCAGAATATTCTCTACACGTTCCAATGACATTTCGGCGTTAAGTTCTTTAAGAATTTGACTACCTTTTTCAAGTCCCAGGAGTACACCCTTACGGATTTTAGCAAACTCCACCTGATTCACCAGCTCCTCTAACGAAGCTAGCTGTGTTGCCGTAGTCGTTAGTAAACCCGCTTGATATTTACGCTTACGCAGTGCTAACAACGCTCGAGTTTTATCCCCTTTCGCTACACATTCCCGTGCAATAGCTGCCTCACGATCCAGTACAATAGTAATCTTCTTCTGGTATTGTTTAAGGGTGTCCCGCTGAACTTTCATGTCCAGAATAGCCTTGTCTTGTGCTGTTACTTTTTGACTACTAGAGGTATTGCCCATTGTTTATATGTGTTATTTGCGAGTAATTTATGGGCTCAGGTTGATTAATGTGCGTAAAAAATACGACTATAGCTTCTGTATCTCTTCGTGGTTCAGTCGAGGTCGCATTAGTTATCTATTATCTGTGGGAGTAGACTTCCCCTTTCAGATGGACGATTCCGTTTCTTTTTGGCTTATCGCTTTCTCCCAATGAAGATTTTATTTTTGGTTTTTGGTTTTTTGGTTTTTTAAAATTATTTTTTCAAATTTACCGAGAGTTATTCCATCAACGTAGAATCCGCGTTATTGATACATATATAGAATGAAACGTAAAACTGCCGTTAGTGCCTTTGCTCAACGTAAGATAGTCAAGGTTGATGATGTTGTTCTCTCCAGTCAAACTGTCAGTGAAGTTGCTAGTGAGGTTGTCAGTGAGGCCGCTAGCCCAGACAGTCTTGAAATCGTTGACAGTGAACTCGAAGATACCGAAGAAATAACTGGCTTGGAATACGAGGTTGAGGAGGTTACTGATATTCCTGTGCGTGAAGTTTCCGTTGATAATCGCCCACCTGTCACGATTTCCTCCTTCCAACCTGTTTTGAATGAAAATATATTCGAATATGAACATTCTACTATATATGGTTTGGTTTCAGGAGAAACTTTAGTTTTGGCCGGAGCTTACACTCTACGTGTCCACAAGGGTTGTGTGTGTGTAGCCGGTAGTGTGATTCATGCTAGTGATGAAGCTTTCACCATCTATGCGCCGAATAAGATTGGTGGTGGTAGCTGTGCTCTACCTCGAATTGAATGTGTACAAGTGCGCGATCTCTCGCGTTCTTCAAGCTCTTCCCCTGAAGAACTGGTTGACTCGATAAGCCGTACTGGAGAATCACGGATGGACCGCTTCAGAGCCGTTATTAAGATTGGTTCGCTGTCCAGTACTACCAAGTTTCAAAATATGAGGCGTATTGGTAACATCGCTCCTCCTTTCAAGAATCTGTGGTCTTTAAGCACAACAAACTCTGAAAAAAAGTCCTATGAATCTATATACCAAATCCCCGCTAACGAGGCTCCACCTTTGGTTTTTAGTCCTCCTAAATCATGGACTCAGGCCTGTGAAGTAGTGGGAAATTATTCGCCAGCTGAAACTGCTTCTGACATTACAGCTTCTGTGACTCTTGTTGCTGGTACCAAAAATAGTGGTAAGTCAGCCATATCTCGTGTATTAACTAATGGCCTTTTATATGATCTTGATGCAGTGGCCTATTTAGATCTTGATCCCGGTCAGACTTTATTTTCGCCGCCCGGCGAAATCTCTCTACACGTTGTGAGTAAACCACTCTTATCCAATCAATCATTTACGTATTCCTCTACTACTGAGGGAGATTATAAATTAATTCAATCGCATCATTTAGGTAATCTTTCACCCAAAGATAATCCTAGTTACTATTTGGCTATGATTGCCGCTTTATTCAAAATCTATAAGGAATCGTTATTACGTGCCTCACCTATGATGCCGCTGGTAATTAACACCCCTGGTTGGACGCGTGGTCTTGGTTTAGATTTACTAATTGAAATTACCAAATTAGTAGTTCCCTCGCATATCATCTTTTTGGGTACTTCTGAAGCCTACGATGAAGTCCTTCCTATGGTTGAATCCGCCGCTAATTCTCAATCAAATGTCAAGGTTAATGGTGTACGTGTCTTGACCCCTGAACCCTTCTTTACTAATAGTAACCCCAACTTAGCATCAGTCACACCAGTATCATCTTCAGATCTCAGAACCTTGAAGATCATGCACTACCTGCATGCTGATTTTGATTTCAGTCGTAAGCTGTCGGCCGTTCCCCCCTATCAAGTACGTTACGGTAGTCTTGATTACCTACCTCTTGGTTCTGGCGCTATCTCTGGTGTGGGTATCATGGGCTCGGAGGGTATTGATGCTAACGATGTTGCACTTGCCCTCACTGGTACCGTTGTTGGACTTTTGGCTGTTGATTTGTCCGACAATAACTCTTTCCCTACCACGTTAGTATCTTCCGCTCTTCAGGATGATGCCAATGAGGACGCCGATAACGAATATGAACTCAACGACGAAGCTGGCGCCACTGATGTAAACTCAATCAATTTGCCGTGGATTTTACCTGAAGACATTCCGATGATTCTTGACGCTCGAACTAGTCGCTGTCTAGGTCAGGCCGTAGTTCACTCTATCAACTCTACCACACGTACTATCACACTTATGACACCAGTGGCTGAAACTGATTTAGCTCAAGTAGTGACTAATAAGCGTGAAGCCCTAGTTTTGATTCGTGGTCGACTTCCCGTGCCTCTGTGGGAGCTGTGGGATCGTGATGCCGATGGTTGTGACGCTGGCAAGTATTTGAGCCGAGTCAAGGAAGTTGGCGCTGGTGCCGGCAACTGGCGTATTCGCCGTAACGTTATGCGTCGTGGCTATGCTTAGTGGTTTTATTGGCCCCGCTCGGTGACATGTAGTATAATATAATATAGAATAACACATTCGAGTGTTATGTGTTGTGTAGTATAGTGGAAAAAAAGACTAATTAACTGGTTTGGCTGGGGTCGTTGTATTTGTATTGATAGTAACTATATAGTTTAAATATAGTAATAGTCTGCTTTGACGTAAGCGGTTTGCTAAGTCAGTTGCCGAGCACCCGATAAGTCTGTGTTCCCATTGGCTAGAGGTTCAAATGATGAGACCACCCGGCCCAAAACAAAAATTGCACCTCCGGCACCATGGAAAACTCGGACTTCATTCTACCTTCCGACATTTATCCGTTGAGATTAAAACACCAAACCACATCACACCGTCCAACATGTCTGATAGCATTGAATTAAAGACCGGTAAGTATTTGTTAAGATAGCTAGGATATGAATTAGCGTAAAATACCTGATTTTCATGTTTTCTGGGCTTGATCATTTATCACCTTAATTGTTGTTGACTTTTGGTCCGTCTTTGCTCGTCAATTGTTTGTCAATTCACTATTCATTTCCGATAGTTGGTCACCCTTTAATAGATTGTTCCTTTGTTTTCAAAACTCTGGTTCCGAGGGGATTAAACCGGTATAGGGGATATTTGCTATTAATGAGTTTGTTACAATCACCCGGCTCCACTGGATTCACTGTCTTTTTGGGTCCACTGAATTTACGTGGTCTAGTTTTCATATCTGCATGATGTATGATAGGATCTTGTTTCCAAGTCATTAGGTGTGTTCATACCTCTTTACCCCTTTGCAGTCGAGATATCCCATTACTTCTTATTTCCAATTTTACCAGCTAGTTCGTTTTCTAGCGTCAACGTTTTTCATCTTAGTAAAGTGCTCTACAATTCAGCAAAAATTAGTTTGACAATTTGTACCGAAGGTTTTAGCACAATAGCATACGAACATATTACCAAAGACGGGCTTAAAACATGGACACTTCAATAAAAAATAGGGGGTTTAGGCGTGTAATGCGATTATACATTCGCTAGACCTTTATTTTTTTGCTCTAAAATTTTAAACGAGTTATACTAACTTATGTTTTTAGTCCAATTCGACCCCCGTTTCCCTAACCAAAACCAAACCAGACATTGTTTCCAATCTTACGTCGATTACCACAAGTGTATCAACGCCAAGGGTGAGGATTTCGCTCCCTGCAAGGTTTTCTGGAGAACTTACAACTCCCTCTGCCCCGTTGAATGGACCGCTAAGTGGGATGAACAAAGAGAGGCCGGTACTTTCCCCGCTGAAATCTAAGTTAAATGAGTCCAATAGCCAGATTGGTTTAGATTTATGCTAAATCATTGATGGCATTCACAATTTTTCTTATTCGTGGACTCGCTATGTCTTTTCCACGTCTTGTTTTCAAATACTATTATCTATGTCCTGTTTCCCTACGTTTTTTTCAGCATCTTATAAAATAAATAAAATAATATAAAAATCTTTTGAACCCTCCCTTATTTTTGTATCTAATTTTTTATTTGTTTCGTACTAAGCAATACGAACGGAATGTCCCTCAATCTTTCTAATATTTAGAATACACTGATTAATCTCAAATACGTGTTTTACATGAAATCATCTTCCCAATTCTCGTCTCTAAACTGATTACTAGTATGACGTAAATTATCTTCAGTAAACAGATCATCGTAAGCATGTTGTTTTTGATAATTGGCATTGTAAGTCTCCCTCGCCTGGTGTTCTAAGGTAGCATTCAAGCTCAATGATGCTTTCTTTTGTATCGCGGCCTCTTCACGTTCCCAATCTAAACGTTCTTGTCTTAAATCGGGGAATGCTTCCTTCTTAGTTTTATTCAAACGGTTCATAATGGCGTTTACCTTTTTAGCAATAAACACTTTCTTTACCATCTTATTTCCATCCTTTTTGAACCCAACTTGGCCAGTAGCCATCCCCTTATTCTTCTTTAAATTACTAGCTGGTGTGTAGATGATAGTCACATTATCCTTTTTGTTACCCTCGATTGAATTGGCCTTGGTTAATTGGCCAATATCCTCCAACAGAGCCTCTGGAATATTTTCCCAGTTAAGACCACTTGGTAATCGGAGGTACACATGAGCAGATGATAAATTATCTACGTGGAACCAAATATCTACGGGATAAGCATGCTTAATTAAGTCCTCATCTGAAGAGAAACAATGAATGGAAAAATAAGAAAAAACGTTAGCAAGAACTCCAACTAAATCTAGTTCATACGATTCAACTTACTCTCTTCCTTATTTTTACCCATATAAAGAGAAACGCCGTTTTCACCGTACTCTGGGAGAGCGGTTGATTTGAAATAATAAACCATATTAATAGAGAAAGATATCACCAATACTGAATTGGTTTGAGCGGCAGTTGGGAATATGCTTTGGAGATAGTTATAATCCTTGCGCCCTTTACTCGAGCACAATCGAACCAATTTATTACCCAATTATTTCTCTATATTTGTTTACCTGATTCATATTATATTTATTTCATATCCAATTCGAAAATTACTGACGCAAGTTAATTTATTCATTTCTATTCCTTATATAAGCTTTTTTTATTATTAATATGACCGGCAGTATTGATGAAAAGACCGATCTCTACGCGATTGATCCCTACGCGGTCCTAGATTTAATCGCGTCCCCGACACTCACTATACCAATTATTAAACGAGCATATCGATTAGCAGCGCTTCGAACCCATCCAGATAAGCCAACTGGTACCCAGGCTGAATTCGAAAGGGTGGCGTTAGCCTATGCTGTTTTAGTGGATCCTAAACGTCGTGATAGATATGATCGCAGCGGGGTCATTAGCAATGAGAATAATACAGAGGAGTATGAAAGCCTGAGTGAATTTTTCAATGATGTGTGTCGTAACGCCGTTACTGTAGATATGATCGAGGATGATAAGGTATTATATCGATCTAGTGGACAGGAACGTATTGACATTCTTGAAAGCTACTCTGCTGGCAAGGGTGATCTGGATATGGTCTTCGAGAGCGTTTGTCACGTTGAAATCGAAACTGACGAACCTCGCGTCAGAGAGATCATTCAAAAAGCCATCGATGCTTCGGAAGTTAAATCATATGCCAAGTTTACCAAAGAGTCGGTTGCAAAACGCAAATCTCGGCAAAAGAGGGCACATGAAGAGGCTGGTGAAGCAGAAGCGATGTTAAAAGAAATTCTAACCAAATCAGGGTCAAAATTTTCCCCAAAAACGCTAACGAGTACCCAAAATGATGACGAATCGTCGTTAGCAGCTTTGATTCAATCCAGAAATAAAAATCGGATGGATAGTCTTTTGGAATCTTTAGAAAGTAAATACGCTCCCAAACCTCGCGAAAAATCAACCAAGAAACGAAAGATCAGTTCGACCACTGTTGATGAATCTACGATGCCTTCAGAGGAAGAATTCGCTAAAATTCAGAAGAAAATAATGAAGCGCAAAAACAAATAGTCTCGATACAATTCATATAAGTTATTAATATTGTATGTAATACTAAAAACGGTTTCTTAGATATTTGTTGGAATTAATATGGAATAATTTTTGGGTATATTATAGTATGGCATACACCAAAAATAATGCACCAAACATAAGATCTGTCTATGAGCATCTTCAGGATTTTTTTAATAATAAGACATTAATCGGTTGGAACAGAGTAAAAAGAAAGTTTGAAATATAATTTAAATTTATTGAGCCTTCAAAAGCTAACCCAAGTGTATATAATGCCCCATTAATCAATATAAAAGATCATAAAGATCGCTACCTAGGCGTTTGCTATATCTATATACTGTTACGACTATCTTTAAAGAAAGTACGTTCCAATGATAATTTCAAGAAAGCAACAATCATTTCCCGGAATGTTTTTTCAAACCAGTCCCTCCCAAAAATGAAACGAGGATATATTTATGATTGGTTTCAGACAAAAATTATAAGGTAGCGTGGTTTTTTCCACATCGACAAAAAGTCTCGAGCCAAATGCACTCAGGTCATCATTTGAAAATCATAAATATATCCGATACAAACTTGTAGAGTTCTTGCCAGAGAAATGATATTAAAGCCAAAAGAAAAAACAATCGAAGCGATTTGAATGTAAGCTTGAAAAAAATGTACTAGAAATTAGTTCTTTATTAAATTTCTATGGATAATAGATCTATACCGCAAATAAATAATATCTGCGATAAGGAGTCAGAAACCAAGATGTTTGATTTAATAATCACTGAGATAACATAAAGGGTTAGTTAACTTGTTTTCTTATGAAACTCGAAATATCAAGATAGAAGAAAATTAATAAAAGTGAAAATTCAAATATTATCAATTATCAATTATTAAATGAATTTTGAATTTACAAATTTCAGACAAAAATTATAAGGTAGCGTGGTTTTTTCCACATCGACAAAAAGTCTCGAGCCAAATGCACTCAGGTCATCATTGTAAATGTAAATTTAAATTAACAGCCAAATAATAATTGATGATAGATAATATTAAAATATCCAATAAGGAAACCTTTCATTAAAAGACATCTTGATGTTTTTTCTTGATATATTGTTTTAAAACTTACAAATCTGGTTATTGGTTATTGAAGAGAAGAAGAAAAAACAAATTGTGGGAGATTGGTCGTATTTATATCGGGAAAAATAAATATTGTTTGAAATCTACCCGGCTGTTACACCTGGATAGGGCAGAGTGGAGATCTGCTATATCGTATATATATATATATATATATGTATTACGTAATTGTATGTCTGGCTATTTTGCTTACAAGGTTTAATACTAGTATATTATTGATCTTTATGGTATGATATGTTTATAAGTCTTGGTAGTTAGAAATATTTATTAATTTTCACTCAGGATTAAATATAATTATTAGTGTAAGCAAATCTCGTACTCTCAAAGCGAGTTTAAGGCTTACGGTAGGATACCTTATCAACCTTGACATCAGCGCCAACTAATGTATAAATATAAAGAACACACAAACACCCCTGTATGTCTAAAAGACAGAAGCTAGGCTCGCCCTTGTCAAAAGAGTATACACCTGGGCCGTCGTCCTCATTTTCCTGATCTTCAGATTCTTTTGTTACGTCTGTCTCGCTATTTTTGTCATCGTGGTCTTTATTATCTTCTGCTTCTTCTTTTTCTTCCTCTTCTTCATCTTCCTCTTCCTCATAAGGTGAAAATGCACCGGTAGCACTACCTGGGGCAATAAAGAATTTGCCGTCAAGTTCGTAAGCCTCCACTCTAGGTGATCCTCCATACAGCAAGAGATCAACATCGAGTTGTCGCGCATTTATTAGCAGGGCATCAGGGTCACCACGAGGAATAACTGCATGGCCACTGACCAGACCAATTCTGAAGTCACCAACTTTTACCACACGGTTTAGGCCAGCGCTGAGACTAACACTGTTGTTTCCTGTTAGTGGCCCATGACCATTATTAATACTTTGATTGTTCTCGGTAGACGCCAGTGTCATATTCATCAAATCTCTTTCATCAAATACGTCCTGGTCACCACGAACTCCAATCAATGGCTCACGTGGGGCTAGCGACTTCAAAAAAGTGGCAGTATCATAGTCACAGAGATTGCCTAACGATAACACTTGACTAATCTTACCGGGGGTTAATAGTTTGCGGAATTTAGCAGGTAATGCCGGTTTTCGATCAGGAATATGAAGATCACCAATAGCCAGTAACAACATTGGCTCTATTTATATGTGTAAGATATGCTTGGTTTGTTTTATTGAATTACAAGGTGGGTGATAATAACTATAGCAGAGTAGGGGCTTTCTATCTGACGGAGTGACGGGGTTAATAGTAGGTTAGTCAATGTGTTGGGACCAACCGCAGTATAGAAAGTCCTGGAGGTGCTTTTGGTCGTGGGTATTATCTGACTTCCAACACAATATCAATAAATAATAATAGCTAGTTAAATTTAATAATGATGTGATATTTTGAATTTTAACCAAAGATTTCTAATCAAAAAATTCCGTAAGCCAATAACTTGATCGCACTTTTGTCCTTTCCCCTCTTTGAAAAATATAAAAAATATATAAGTGTTGGTCCCCCCACCAAAAAACAGATCTTTCAGGAAAAAGTAACCTCCGAAACGGGGAATCGAACCCCGGTCTGCCCGGTGAGAGCGGACTGTGATAACCACTACACTACATCGGATTAATATACTTCACACAATTTTTGTATTATTGATCAAGTTCTAAAGTGTGTTAGTTCTTTTTGGGCTTGTTTTTTATTTTTATAGAGAATTGAATAGAATTTATGAAAAACAAAAATCAGGAAAATATCATTTTTCGTTTCTTAACTGGTTTCAAACTCTTTTATGAATTATTTTAATTTTATAAAATTGAGGTTTTAGCCTCCCGTAGTTGGTGTTTCCCTACATTGTATTTAATTGGGAAAAATAAATAACAAAAGATTCAGAAAAAAAGATCCTCAAAAAAAGATTTAGAGAAAAAGATTCTTGAGATTATTATAGCATAAAGAGTATTCACAGACTGATACTTTTGAATATAAATATACCGGATACTTTATATTGAAAGAGTTTCGTATTTGTGTCTCGAAATTATTTCTAGAACATCACCCGGAAGTCACTATTGGACACTCACTGAAACAGGTCTAGATGTGATAAATATGAAAGAAAAAATGGCCTGGTATAATGAGAATAAATAGTCAGTAATATTAGCATATATTTTAATATAGACAGTTATATTTACATGTAGACGATTATATAATATAATCGAAGTATTTACAGACCGAGGTAAAGTTTTACTCTAACTATATCAGATCAAACCTCGATCTCTGGGATAGTTTTTCAAATACGATTGAATTATTCCTTGGAAATTGATCGTACGAATTTCCACATACATTCTCGTTCATCAGCTAAAGCAGGCCCACAAGAAGCCCAGCGAATTCTGGCCTCGTTATCAACCAAGAGTACATGCCCTGAGTGAATCTTTTCCATGTTGAAAAGCTTAACAATTTCCTTTCTCATCTTGTTTCGTTTACCGATGATGAAGTAGTTTTGATGACGGTGTTTCGCTAGCTTAGAACGAATGGAAGACTTAGATAGCTTTACAATCATTTCGTCCACCCAACGGTGGGGAATGTTAATATCAATGATTTGGAAATCCTTACCCTCAACCAAATTCCATCTTTGCTGAAACTGAGGACGGTCAATCAAATAACTTTGACATTGGTCTTGGGACAAACTGGATAAATGGATACGAATAATTGAAACCTTGGGAAGTTCCGCTTGGCCCTCTTGGGGGTTGGTGTTGATGATTCGATCTGTAGTAGCTTCTAAACCTTCATTATTTACAGTAGTGGAAGCAGCAGCATCGATCAATGTTTGACCCAAGAAATTAGGCATATAAAGTGATTTGTCACGACGGAAATACTTATCAGGGGCGAAAAAGGATTTACCCTTAGTGCTATTATAGTCAGAAATGTTCTTGGCTGCAGTTGTACCATCAAAGATTTCACGATTAATTTCTAAACGTTCCTGTTTGTTTTTCTCCAGGTTAAAGAAATCAGATCGACGTTCCTTAAACGTCTTATTATTGATGTGGTAATGTGGATCGGTTGATTTGGGCGCATCCTCTAAACCAATAGGTCTCGATAACATCGGAATCACCGTCTTAGATTCTTCACCGGCATTCTTGCCATTTACCTGATTCAGTAAAGGGCTAGCTGTGGTAAAGGCACGATAAAATGAGGAAGATGCCCGAGAGGCAAGCGAGATAGCAAAAGTAGCTCTCGATTTCAGTAAATAAGCCATAGGGAAAATACGTATATTGATCGCTACCAAATAGTAAAAGAGGCGAGGCAAGAAAAAATCAGATACAATGAACCTTGAAGTAGTGGGAGTGGTGATGATTGCAGCTTCAATACTTAGTTAACAGAACATTCATTAATGGACGAGTGTTTTTTGGGAAGTCAATTCGGTTTTGGACTACATTTTTTTTTTTGGGCGGAAAACTATGGTTTCAAAGATTACAAACAGGTAAGAAAACAATTAAATAATTTTTAAAATAAATAAATTCATTATAATTTATAGAAAACTAAACTAAACTATGTGTTTATTCAAAATAGATGTCTCCCTCATTTCGACATTCAGCTCCCATCGTCCTAAATGAATAAGACCCATCGGTAGCCAAACTTCCTAGTCGGGATCGTGTTACTCTCGAAGGCAATTCTAGTAATAGAGGTGAAGTATTTCATTCACGTTCTGGCAATGTTGCGATAGTAGAGCATAAACTCGCGTCATCGTGGCAAAGCCTTCTTGCTTTTTTGATCTAAGGAAAAAGAAAAAAAAGGAAAAGAGAGAAAAGAAGCGAATTCAGTTTGACCTTTATACACAACATATTTACATTTACCCGACAGTAGATACCGGTGAGGGTTTTAATGCTCTCTTGGGAGGAGGAACCTTCTTGAATAACTACTATACCTCTAATCACTTATCAAACATACGGCTGACCTTCAATTTGCCGACGCTTTTTAGTGTTCAGATCAAGAAACACATTGACTGACTACTGTATTGCTCTCCATGGAACCGCTTGGGTATGGAATCTTCACTTGGCTCCAAAAAGTCATTCTCTTCCTTGCCATCAGCCCGGTTGAGCTCCGCTTGTCGCCAAGGTGATGACCCCTCGCCTATACCAGTTCCTGATGATGATTCGGCTCGCGACACATACCGGCCATTGTCAAGACATAGACGCGCTTTACTGGCGCTGAAGTCTACAAAGTGTTGCAGGGATCCAAGCTCGGAGTTAACAGTACCGGCGCTGTCAACTCCACCGTCCATTAAGAGCGCTTATTTGCTTTTACGTACGGTCTTTAAACAAAATTCCTTTCGCTCGCCTCAGGAGCAAATTGTCGGCTCAGCGCTTGCCAATGAGGACATTCTGGTGATTTTACCTACTGGGCGTGGAAAATCTCTTACATATCAATTACCTGCAATTGCACACTTAATGGGGTTGACTATCGTAGTTTCGCCTCTGTTGTCGCTCATTGCCGACCAGGTTAATAAACTGGTTTCCCTAGGAATTTCTGCCGAGGCACTCAACTCTACAACATCAGTTGAGCAGCAAATGAAAATTACTAACGACCTCACACATGGCTATCCAGGACCCACAACACGTTTACTTTATGTTTCGCCTGAGCGCTGCGCACAAAGTTCCTTCCGTAAAATTTTAACTGGTTTAGTCGAACGAAGACAACTCAACCGCTTCGTTATTGATGAAGCCCATTGCTGTGTTGAATATGGATTTGACTTTCGTCCCGACTTTCTAAAATTAGGTGATTTAAAACAATTATTTCCCCATATTCCCATTACTGCCCTGACCGCCACTGCGCCCAAACGTATGCGTGAAGATATTATAAGAGTGCTTAATTTACCTCAAAGCCCTCAACTTAAGATATATACTGCTAGTGTTAACCGTGATAATCTTCACTACGAAGTTCGCTTTGTTGGCGGAGAAGATGAGCCTGACCATATTCTGCTGGATATAATCCAGTTTCTTAAGGGTTACAGACGAATGCGTCTAAAATCATCGAAAATTTTATCCTCATCATCACCTGGCGCTGGTGTGATATACTGCCGACGTAAAATAGCAGTACATGAATTAAGTCAACAGTTACAGGCACATGGATTTGGTGCACATGCTTATCATGCAGATAAGTCTATCGAAGAAAAAAAAACTATTTTGCATAATTTTGTACATAACGAACCTGGATATGAGATTGTGGTAGCTACAACGGCTTTTGGTATGGGTGTTGACAAGCCGGATGTTCGGTTCGTTATTCATTACGATATGCCTAATACCATGGAAGCATACTATCAAGAATCTGGTCGTGCTGGCCGAGATGGCCGTGGTGCTCGTTGTATTTTGTACTACTCACGAGAAGATAGTGTAAACTTAGCCAAACTGCGCCAATTACGTAAAAAGAAACCAGACTATCGTCAGGAGAGTAACCATAGCCTTGATAATGAGCGTTATGGCACTGATGCGAGTGATTCTTTCGATGAACCTGTAGGTGGACCAGGATATGACGCTCTTGTAAAATATTGTGAATCAACAACGCAATGCCGCCATTTAAGAATCAGTCGTTATTTTGATCCTGAATTTACACCGTTGAAGCCAACTCGCGATTGGTGTTATTATGCGTGTGATTATTGCAAGGACTCGAAAGGACTGAAAAAACGTCATAAGGCATTAACTCCTATAGATAATGGGTTGTAATTACAAACACATAAACGATATTGAGAATGAATTTATTTGTTTAGTATTTTACAAAGATTTAATTACAAATTATTCGTTATCGGAAATTACTTCTTCAACGAAAACAGGTGCGGGCTTCTTGAAGTTTTCGGCATCAGCAGTAACGGCATCAGCGAATTTTTGCTTACTGGCAGCATCACCAGCAAACTCTAACAAAAAGTCAGTTTCAAGTTCATGTACTCTGTTGCCAAGAATGATCAAGGAATGTAAAGGCTCACCAGATTCGTAATCAACCAAATCTCTTAAGGTAGCAGCCTTGAAGGTTTGCTTGGGGGAACCCAAACGGGAAATGGCCACACATGGCGTGTCATCACCATAACACTTTTCTTGACGAATTTCTTCAATCTCAAGTAATTGTTCAGCAGCCGTTTCGATGCTCATGTACCGAGGGGGCTCGTAAATTAAACGGCCTCTAGCCATATTTTCAATCGACTGTTCCTTAACTTTAATATCCAATAAGAGCAAAGTATGTAAGCCTAATTGACGATTTTCCAAAACCTTATCATAAAAAGAATCAGGTTTCCATGAGTCAGTAAAGAAAACCAAGGAAACGGTCTGTCCAAAGTTGTAGAGTTGAAGACCACAAGCACCAACGGCGTTCATGACGGACGCATTGTGAATAGCTTCGTACTTGACACCGAGCTCACGAGCACGAATAACCAAATCAGTATGAGTAGTAGCACCAAAAGGATCACCGACAACCAGAAAAGCAATATCATCAATATCGGCACCGGCTAAAATTTCGTCAGAACCGCTTTCAACTAATTCTCTATCGGCTAAAAGGACTTCACAACCGTAAAACTTTTCCAATGAAGGTAAATCGGCAGCCATTAAAATAGATGTGTAGGCCTCAAGGTAAACACGCTTGCATTTTCTGATAGTTTCTAGACCACGTACAGTGATATCACTTTCATAGGATAAACCTAAGCCAATTAAATAAAGCATTTTAATCTTTTGAATTTGGTATCTTTCTCTTGTTAATAACGCTAGATGACTACGCTTCGCACAGCAGATTAAAATATTGACATACACACCCGGGTAATAACCAATGTGAGGCGGGCCCGAATCCAATATGACCGAGTTAAATTAAATTTTAAATATTCATGACTAAATGTGGGTACATTTTTTTATATAATCCCATTTTGGTTTTTTTACTTGAATACAAAGATAAAAAGCCCCTAATATTTTTTAACTACTATGATACATAATCCCAAGGCCTATCCGGTCAACAATAATTCGAATAATAACAACTTAGACAGCCAGCGCCAATGTCTGCTACCCCGATATGAAGAGGTAACCAGCCCATACACATATCGGTCATTGCCCACAAACGAACCCATATTAGTGATTCGTACATGTTCTAATAGATCCCAAATCCAATCTAACGGAATAATCTCGAGATGTTTAAGGTCCCTCAACGTGTGCCTTATATACATTTCTTTTATTATGGTAGTAGTTATAAGCGTATTATTGTGGACTGATTTTCCTAATACAGTGGCAAATGAAATTGCAAATGGGCTAAAGGTTGAAATAAGTGAAGTGCATATTACTGGCATGTCATTATCAACGGGTATTGAGGTTCAAGTGCTGAGTGAGCTTAATATGAATTATGGTGGAGTTGTCTCTTCATGTGCCCACACGTTGATTTCCAAGGGAGCAGGTCTTTTGAATACCGTCAACCTTCGACCTTCAACAATCAAACTTTATTTTCCCAACGATAATGGTGAATATGACAAAAAAAAAGATAGTGATATGGCTTCTACTGCTAGAGAAGATATATATGTGGCGCAGGCTGATATTCCCTTCACTGTTCTTAATATCGGAGACCATACCACCACTAAGTTAAGCTTTACAACGAAAATTCACAATTTCAGAAACCCTAAAACAATGTCCAAAATGGCATATATGCTAATTAATAACGAGTCATTCGAGGTCTTAGGCCAGATGGACTTGATAATTGCCAAAGGCTGGCTGAGAACCGGCCACATAAACCTGGCAATTACTGAAATAGTAAACCCTAGTGGCGGTGTTTTTAATTCAACCATGTTAGAATATACAAAATCCTCATACCACAATTTCGGTCATGCTCTATCATCGCTCAATGATTTCAGTATCAAAGAAAACTCAGAACTGTAACATGCATTACCGAAATTTTTAAACAAGGATCACGAAATTACGCAACGACATATAAATAATAAAATTTGATTTATTTTCTTTCATTTTTATGTATAAGAACTAATTCGACTATGTAAGTAATAATGTAAAACATACTAACCAGGGGGCAATTGACTGGCATCGACGACATCGTTGGCATCTTTAGCGGGCTCGTTTGAAGCATCATGTTCAGGAAGAGTTCTTGGTAAGGCCATCATACCAGATCTGGCAACTTCAAGAACACCAAAGGGTTGCAAAAGCTGCAAGAAGGAAGTAATTCTTGTAGGCTTGGCGCATAACTCCACCACACAGTTTCTAGAAGAGATGTCAACAATCTTACCACCAAATTGGGCTGCCAAACTAGTAATGGATTGCAAATGCTGGTGTTTGTGTCGGAGGGCCTCGGAAGGAACTAATTTATTAGGGTGGAAATCAATAATATGATCAACGGGTTCATGTGATTTGGAAGCACCATCCAATTGACTACCATGGTGAGCGAGTAATTCTTGGAAGAATTCAGGACCCAGAATAGAGACACGGGTCAAAAGTAATTCACGTTGAATAAGAGGGGCATCGGTATAATCAAGAACGGCCCAAACGGGGACGAGATCTTCGATTTGGCGACGAGCCTGTTCAACAACACCATCTAAACCTTGAATAACGATAGTCATACGTGACAAGTCCTTTACTTCGGTGTTACACACAACGAGAGAGTCAATGTTGAAACCACGAGCGGCAAGAGTGCCAGAGACGCGGGACAAAACACCAGGCTCATTCTGCACTAAACAGTTGAGAATATGGCTCTTGATGGGAGCTTTGGAGGCGCTGCGGGTTTCGTATAAAATGGAGGAAACCGCGGCGTCTGCCGACCAATTAGGGGTTTCGATTGTAGGCAACGGGGGTTGCTTCTTTTGACGGCGTAAAGCTTTGTAGGCAAGGGCCGAGATGGATGAAGATTGGTGACGGACCGAGCCTTGGGCATTGCTAAGACACCCAGTCCGCAAAGCGCTACTGGCTTGTCTAACAGAAGACCTCAACATGACTATTATAGATATGAAATGTTATTTAGAGCAAAGGGATTCGAACTAAACAAGAGGCTAAAATAGAACGAGAAATATGAAATCAGACGAGTGGAGAGGAAAGAAGAAAAAAACCAAGAAGAAAACAGAAAACCAAAAATGTAAGCGATCCCGGCCACGGTAAGATTCTTTATCGGCCCAACTCTAAGGTTGAGTCAGCTAGAGCATCTTGGTGGACCGCGGGTAGCCATCTCCGTTGTGGTCATCCCCACTCTGGATCAAGGCACGGAAAGTGATCCCCATCAGACTAGTTAAGATTAGACGCCTTTTCCAAACTAAGACTGGCTTATAAATTTACCGAGCTTATAACTGAAAAAATCCGAATTTTATAAAAATTCAAAAGAACATACAGCTTCTATAATGCCTTACAGTTCTCGCACAATTATGAGCCACAATGTTAGTGATATATTTACCCGGCCGTGATAATTATTCTCACTGGGGCTTCGTTTTTCACCACCACCATTAATAGCGTGAGAAATTCATTAAGCGTCTTTCACCTTGCCCAACAACCCTGAGAAAATATTATTTCTTGGATTAGTCGTTTGGTTTTTTTAAAAAAAAGAAAAAAATGGAACGTCGCAGCAGAAGATGGGACGAGCGCGGTTCGGGCTCCTCGGCTAATTCTATCACTGATACTTCCGTGCCAACTACCATAAAATCATCATCATCGCATCGGTCCAAACGATCACGGTCTTATTCATCATCGCCCTCAAGATCACCCTCCCCTGACCGTTCAAGGAGGTACCGTGATAGAAGTCCTTCACAGTCACACACACGCGACCGAAACCGAAGTAGAAGCCGAAGCCGCCGCCATGATATTAAACGTCAAGATAATATATTATCTTTGCCAGATACAGCCTCAAGCTCTAAACCTAAAGTAGACCCATTAGCTATAGTTGCGGCCGCAGCTGCCAAAATTAATGCTGAAATTGCCAAGAGACATCCAAACGTAAACGGGGGTGCACATAAGGGACTACCAATTACACCCGGCTCTCGTGAAGCTAGTCTTGGCCCCGAAATTATTAAATCATCATCTTCCTCCAATGAAACCCCTGATAAACGTCCTGAACCTCTCCAATTCTTCAAAAATATTGAAATTAATGATCTCCGTAACAAATATCTATTAACTAAGGGTCCTACGCAAAAAATGATCAAAGATGATATTGGAGCTATTGTAACCACACGTGGCCGATACTACCCTGACAAGTCTCGCGCAACTGAAAGGGATCCTCCTTTATATCTTCATATTGAAGCACATGATCAAGACACTTTGGATAAAGGTATTGAAAAAGTTAATGAGCTGATCAATCAGGATTTACCTAGTTTAATTGACGAAAGGAGATTCCGCCGTCGTGATCAAAAGACACAGGAAGAAATCGACGCCGAGAATGGAGCAGGTCAATTATCTGGCCCTAATCTCGCTACTGGGCCTAACTCTGATATCAATAACCCTAACGCAATGCCGATTGGCGGTAACCCCAACGATCATGGAGCTGATCGTCCCCATAATAGTGGGTTTAATGATTCAGGATCTGGCTATGTTCGTAGAAAATGGCCTGAAGACAAAGTTTTAATTCCATTTACCAATGTTCAAGACGCTTACTCCATTAGGGGTTTTATTGTAGGTCCTTCGGGTCAAAACATTAAACATATTCAACGTGAAACTGGTTGTCGTTTACAGGTCAAGGGTCAAGGATCAGCTTATATTGAACATGATACCGATAAGGAACTTGATGAGCCCATGTTTATATACGTTGCAGGCCCTAATCTTCAAGTTATAGAGACAGCTAAAAATATGTGCTCTGATCTGCTCAACTCAGTCGAGGAACAACTCAAGGCCAGAAAAAGTAATAATAATCATCAATACGGTGGAAATCGATACGGAGGAAGGGATCAAGGATTTTCAGGTAGAGGAAACCATCAAAATGAAACCAATAGCTATCGCCATAATGATTTTCGTGGTGATTCTCGACCTCCTACCGGCCCAAGAGGTTCTCGACCCTTTAGCCAAAATAATGGCTATGATACTCGACCATCAGGGCCCCCTAACAGTGATAGGCGTAACGGAGGCTATCAGGATACTCATGATAATAGATCACGCTATCCTCCTCAACCCACTACCTTTAACCGCAACCAATCCCCGGATGATTCGTCACGACGTACCCCGTTCGATAATGCTAACTCATATTACAGCAATAATAACAACGATAAACCCTATTATTCTCAGGCTTTGCTAGACCCTACAGGTTTAGCCCAATCTCCAGGGCCAGTTTCTTTTGTGAAGCCCGCCATTCAACAGTTACCTCCGGGAGGGCTACCAGTTACTATTCCAGCTGCATCTAATGGACCTCCTGGCTTCTCTAATTCATATGATATTTATGCTAACAAAAATACCCCTAGTTATATGACACCATCATCTTATCCTTTGCAACACCCAGCTAGATTAGCATCTGACTCGCTTTCCGCTCCTCCTCCCCCCCCTCCTAGTTTTTCAATGCCGTCTTTGCCGCCCCCTCCTTCAGCCTCCATTTTAGTACCTCCCCCACCGCCTGCAAATTTGGGACCTCCACCGCCCTCTCCTTCTCTCCCGGCACCTCCCCCCCCTCCTCCAGGTATTTAGAGCAGTTGGGATTTAGTGTAAGAGAGTTATAGGGGCGAATGTACTTGAAATTTGGGTTAATTATTCCATTTCATGTGCTTATTGTTTTGTTTTTTGAAAAACTAACCACTTGCGGTTTCACCTGCTTTTCTCTTATTTCTTCAATGGTAGGCGATACCGTAGTTTTATTGCTTCTTGCTTTTTCATTTTTCATTTTCACTTCAAAATTATTCTGTTTTTTTCTTTCTTTCATTATTATTTTTAATTTATACTTAAATTTTATTTTAACTACTGCATAACAAACTTTTTAGTAATATCTTCTAGTGTTTTACCAGCCAGGCTGCTATTATTTTCTTTTATTTCTCGAGAGAGATATTTTTGACATTGATGACTTGTTGCATATTTTCCCGAAACAATGGAACTTGTTTTTATACCTCTTTTTGACCTAAATTTCGCCTTTGCTTTCGGTTTATTGTATTTCTATAATTTACAAGAACGAAATTATTGAAGATTTTTACCGAAAAGCATTACTAACATTATTATGACTTCTGAGTTTTATGAAATCAGGAGTAATTCTGACCAAAAAATACTTTCCTTGCTAAATAAAAGGGCTACCCTTTTTGAATAATTTAATACTCAAAACACAAAAAATGGCAGTTTTGTTTAATATTGAACCCATGTATTGCAGAGAAATTAACGGAACAAAATATGAACAAAAAATAAACTTAAATAATATATTCCTATAAAAACATTCCACATAGATAATAGATTAAAGATAGGGGAAAGTTACAAAAATCAGGATGAGGAAGAGCTGACGTCTAGTTTTTCTAGAGCTCCAATGGCTCTAGGGACTGAATCTTTTAGAGTTGACTGGATTTTTTCACACCTGTAAGAGTGATACCAAAGTTAAATTTTTTTTCTAGGGAAGTTTTTTTTCCGATCAAATATACGTACTTTTGTCTCAAAGAATTAGATGTTAAAAACAAATTCTCCAAAGTCTTCGTTAAGCCATTGTGTCAGTAAAACTTAAAAAATCATGAAAATAAAACAGGAAAATACTCAAATCATAAAAATAAATACAAACCTTATTTAACCCTTTAGATGCAGAAAACTGAGCTACAAAAGCACTTTCAGTACGGTTTAATGACTTATGATATAGAGCGGCGGTTAGTATTAGAACAGGAGAAGCAGACAATCGTCCCTAGACGAGTATAACTGATAATAAAGAGAATGAAGTCATACCTCCTGCTGTGCTTCTGATATTTGTAAAGAAATATCCCGTAAGACTAGTGACGATGGCATTCTTAAATTATGTGTATATTCGTGTTAGTGCTTTATAATTCAAATTAAACTGACTCGAATCCTCGCGGCACAGATCCAACCATACATAACTACTAATTTTGAGTTAGGGATGCATCGATAAGTAAACGTTACCCGGTAAAACAAAAGCCTTATCAAGTATTAATACTCGTGCCTTATATCAGTCAAATATAAAGTAAGTCTAAAATACAGAATAAGACATTATATAAAGGTTAAGAAAATATTTTAATTATATTATATTAATTAATTAAACACACACCAGCTTTTTATGGAACCAAAAACAATCAAATAAACGAGCTGATATTATATAGTACAGCCAGTAAGTGAATTACTGAGTAGGACAACCTTCAAGATCTTCAGGCAATTTCGGTAAACCATCTTCACCCATATCTAAGCCAGGAATACCACCATCAGCAAGGTCACCCATAAGTTCAGCAGGTGGGGAGCCAGTAGCTTGCATTCTCTCCATACGCTCAGCAATAAAAGCTTTATCATCTTTGTTCGAGTCACTGTAACGGGGACTTTGGAAGCGTTGAACAATTTCAGCCGTAATTTGCTGTTGTTCTTTATAGTTCTTAAGTTGTTCTGGAGTACATTTACTGGAATTTTTCAGTAACCAGGCGGGGTACTTTTCATGCATTTCGAGCATAGGCTCATACAAAACCTCCTTTGATGACAGTTGCTCCATCATTTCAGTCACAAGATTTGACATATCAAATCCATCGTCATCAATACCACCAGCCTCACCAGCCGCGGACCCCAATTGCTTTAACATTTCAGACAAGAAGTCGTCAGTTTCACCATCATCATTGGCCATTTCTTGGTCAATCTCCTGGCCTGATTCCTTCAACCGTTCCATAGTCTTATTAATTGTATCTTGAAAGTTAGCTGGCTTTTTATTAGTCGTTTTGGTAGTAGCCTTGGGGTTTTTCTTGGTTGAAGCAGTAGCAGGTGTGCCCCCTGTAGATTGTTCCATACCGAACAGTAATTGCTCGAATTGAGCCCTAGAAGCTGGATCAGAATCCATATCTTTTAAAAGATCATCCATACCAAGCTTTAGCTTTTCAGCAAATTCTTCCTCAAGATCTGAAGGTGATTTGTCCAATTCATTGGATAAATCTACATTGATGCTACTATTTACGGACTGGCTGGTCTCTAGAGTGGCAGCCCCCAACGGATCATAATTAGTAGCAGCAGAGGAGGCTCCAGTTATATTAGCTTCCGTGGTTAGAGCAAAAGTCTCAGCATGAGAACCCGGAGGTTGACTCAAAATTTCGTCAGCAAAATCATCCAGAAGATCTACAAAGAGAAATTAAGTTAGCTTTTGGATTGAAGGTAATAATATACGCCATAAAAACAGAAACCATTTGATAAGAAATAAGCCTGGTAAGTTTTTGAAAACATACCATCAAGATCATCTAACTCATCTTCTTCATCCAAACTATGTGACATATTACTTTTTGATTTATATGTCTTTTTGATTTCTCACAATACTAAATTTAGGTCAAAGGAAAGAGAACCGAGGTTATATACAAGCATGCGCTTTTTCGAAAGGAAGCCTGAATGGGGACTACACATTTAATACATTCTGCGTTGCTGCAGTTATGCTGTCACCAAGGATTGACATACCCAAATTGAGATTTTTGAGCTATTTGAGTTGTGAAGCTGCCCAAGCATCAATATTGTGGTCTATTGCTGAGTACATCTGAATCATAAAACTTGTTTAACCACTTTATAAATGTCAGCTTTATGTTTGAATCGTCTACAAGAAGAACGGTAAGTATCCAAAGTTCTGTTAAGTTGTGCAAACTACTGAAAACTTTCTGAGAGGAGCGTGTAAGTTAAACGATCTGAAGAGCGTTTTCAACAAAAAATGACTTAATTAATCTATTACTAACATATATCAATCTTGTTATTTCTTTCTTTACTTCAATCAGTAAACAATGGCGTAAAACACATCCATTTGGGTTTTTTGCCAAACCTAAGAAAGACGCGAATGGTGGTTTAAACCTCCAGGAATGGAGTGTTGGTATTCCCGGAAAGGAAGGTACACCTTGGGAAGGCGCGGTTTTCCCCTTGTCAATATCATTTCCTGATGATTATCCTTCTAAGCCTCCTAAATGTAAATTCGATGCTGGGTTTTTCCATCCTAACATCTACCCTTCTGGTACAGTTTGCTTGAGTATCTTGAATGAAGGTGAGGGTTGGAGACCAGCTATCACATTAAAAACTATTGTTCAAGGTATTCAAGCCTTATTGAATGACCCTAATCCCAATTCGCCTGCGCAATCAGACGCGTATAACATGTTCAGGTATATTTTATTATTTTAGCTAGTCTCTATTCAAGTTACCATATACTAACGTGGCTTGCTAAACTTTTAGACGTGATAAGATTCAATATGAAAAAATGGTCCGCGAACAAGCTAAGAAGTACGCGAGCAGTTGAAATAATCACTCACTAAATATATTTTTTCTTTTCGTTCGCTTGCTAATTAATTACTCGACGACTGTTTACGAATCATCTCGATGAGATTTGCGTTATTTATCGATTTCATTCACCAAGAACCAAAGCTTGAGAAAAATGAATTCTCATCATTCCTTTTGTTCTATTGTAATCTATCAGCTTATGAATTAATGCTATCTTGACAGAGTAGACTCTTCATATACTTTTTTTTGTTTCTGTTTTTCATATCTTTTTCATTTTTTGTATAGCTTCCCTAGCTACACGTTTAAACGCACCGGGACTGTATTTAAGATTGTTTATTATTTGTAACTATACTTTTTAATATTAATAATATATGCGCTACCGCTGTTTGTATCTATTAACCAATCGTCTATCAAATATTTTGGGCAACGCGAAATGTTCATATATTAGTCTCACGCGATCATTTCGCGCTTCTCATTATTACTGCACTTTTGTTTTCAGAAAGAACTGCATATTAACGGCTCATGAGGCGCTAAGACTAAGTCGCACATTATATTATACGTATATACTCTATCATTGCCCGTATCTTTTCAAGTGTCAGATTTTCTAAGAGTGAATTTAGAATATATATAGGATAATTCAAATGTTCCATATAACCAAACTAATACGTATTAGGTCAATCAACGGACAGCCAAGTGAAGTTTGTTGAAAACTGGACGTGTTTAAAGAATACACAGAAAAAATAAAAATAGAAATAAAAATAGAAATAAAAAAGAAGTTATGACATTAGATTCACATTTTTCCAATTTGTTTTTTAAAGAAACTCCTATATATATATATATATTTTAAATGTGTAATTTCGGGAATTTAAGTTTCAACTAGTTCACACATTGTAGACTGAATACAAAAGACAAAACTTTTCTAACCCCCTACATCGAAAAGGAGAAAAAATAATGAAATATTTAATAGTTGCAAAACTTCGAGTTCGAATTACACATTAAGTACATTGAACTTAAAGAATTTAGTATTAAAATAAATACCTCATCTAGGAAGCAAACAGAATAAGTGACGCCATTTTATTCTATCCTATATTTTTTCTTTTATGAGTACCACTTGCATTGGTATTCAGAACGGGGTCCTTAAAAGAAATATACACGTTTCCAATGTATTAGCGACAACTGGTATTCTTTTCGTGATGTTTATTATTTCTTGCTCTATTTTTTTCTTTTACTAGTGAGGTACTATAGTGAAAAAACACTTCCACTATCAAAGGTTACCAAGAATATGTGCTAATGTTACACCGAATTAGGCTGAATAGACTGGCTTAAAGACCATTTCCATCTTCTGTACCACCAAAACCTTTCAGTCCAAAAGTTTTGCTACCGAACAAATGACTATCGTCGTCTGATTTATTACCAGTAGAGTCTGATTTACCAGACTTTTTTAGACTGCCGTGAACCACCTTGTCATCATTGACTAACTTTTTGTAATTAATCCCATCAACTTTTTGATCAGACAGTTTGCTTAGGTTGAAATTTTGACCGGAAAGCCTTTTGGAATTGCCCGTATTGTAACTTCCAACATGTCCTTCTTGACTGCCTGAGCTTTTTATGTTGTTATTGCTATTACCACTACCACCACTTGTGCCCTGTAATCGTGTATTAATATTTTCATCATCCAGTTGAGGGTTTGAATCAGCATTCATAGTACTAATAGCAGATAATGAAAGCCCAGGAATTTTACGATTAGTAAGACGCCTATGAACATTTTCATGCTTTTGTTGAACGTTCCTGAATGCATCAAGTAGATCTGCCCATTTAATATCACTCGACTTTTTACCAATTTGATTAACAGAGCCTAATTTAGAAGCAGTGGCAGATACAGAACTAGTTGTACTTGGACCACCACGTACTGAGGGTATATGAATGTATCCAATTGATGAGACACTATTGAGTCTATTGCGAAGCGTGGTAAAAGCCGACGATTGAGGCAACAGCATTAAAATACCATATAAACACTTATAAAGATACGGGTATTTTTCTGGCTCTAGTAATTGTAAGCGAAGATGAGTGAAAACAGGTGACTCTAATAACTGAACCAATTTGTCTATTTGAATTAAAAGATTAACAGTTATTTCAAATTCAATAAAGATTTGCAATACGGCAAACGCATGTTCATATGCCTGCGCTAATAAGCATAGAGAGAATGCAGCAGGGGCATCATGACACCAGCATTTAAATAGTGAGACGAAGAAGCTAGCCCCTTCCTTAGTGTCAAGGGCCTTAAGCCTTTTCCTCAAATCAATCAGCTCCTGAGCTGATATAAGATTACTATTAAGATTTTCAACCATAATACTAGCGAACTCTGTGTCATCATCCCGTTCTAGAATTTCGGCTAAGGTACGATAAATTCTTTCTGGGTTCAAACTCACACACAATTGTCGAATGATGAGATTACCTCGGGTCTCCAATAACCTACGATCTGTACTAAAGAGATTGAGTAAATTATGCATGAATAATGCGAAATAACCATCATCAGAGTTATGAGAGATTTGGGCCAGAAGCTGCAAATCTCGCGTTACAACTTGTTCACTAGGATCAGAAAGAGTCTTCAACAAGGCTGGGAAGGTGCCATCATTGATGGCCAACATTTTTTTAGGCGTCTTACGATGTAACATAATTAACCAGTCTAACGCTGCCACTCTAGTCTGTTCTTGTTCGTTCAAGAAATGTAGGGTGAGAGAGTTAACTGTCGCTGAGTAATCGAGTAGCTGAGATCTTGAAGCAAATTTAGAATGTATATGTAGACTCGGATTATTTACGGAAACATTAGGAGTGGCTGAATCATGGTCGGGCAACGAAATAATTAGGCTCAATAGGCTGTTATTGATATCCTCTGCAGCTTCACGAAGCGCCTTTCCTTCAAAAGCCATGATTGGCAAAAGAACCGAAAGAAATCTAGGTACAAACGGAAGCAAATATTGAGGGGCAATAGTTAAAAGAGTTTTAATCCATTCTATAACAGTCAGCTGAACTTCTTCGGATGAGTCAAGATGCGATATTAAGATTTCAATAATCTTAAAATAATCAATATGAACATCCTGTCCTGGGATATAAATGCCTTCATCATCGATATCGTTAGATTTGTCTTCTTCTAACATAGGAATAATTTCATGTGATTGCAAATCTGAATCACCTGTATCATCCATCCGGATTGAATCACCTGGCCCACCGATAGATATTGTATGAGAATTTCCAGAAACGGTAGCTCCAATATCATTACTATCACCTATAATAGAATTTCCATAAGCCGCAGATTGATTATCTTCAGATGAAGGTGCAGGAGTTTGCTCTTTAGGAGACACTTTTTTCGATTGCGGCTGAGAAGATATCTGACCAACACTCAATTCTTTCAATGAAGACACGGAGCCAGTTTTACTAACTTCTGAAACTGATATATCATTTTCGTGAGAATCTATAGTTTCGTGAGATTTTTGAGAAGAATCCCTCTCTAACTCTGTCTTTTGAGCAGTGTCTCTTTCCAACCGGGCTTGGGCAACAAGACGCTTAATTTCAGCAACCCGTTTGATCTCCTGTAAGAAGGATTCCAAGGCTGCGTGTGTGGCAACTCTAACATCTTTTCTGGCGTCGCTCAGAAATCCGATTAAGCCGCCTAAAAAGAAAGGAAGATAGCTTACCATTTCCAAGTCCGGAATCGAGTCCAACAACGAGATCCACGAGACTAGAAACATTCTAGTGAAAGGATTTAAAACATAGATTCTTTCCATAAGTAAAGGAATAAACTTACGCAATGAAAACGCTGTAGGATCATCCTGTGGAAGCTCATTCGCTAAAGTGGCTTGAGTTATATCAGTCGAGCTCGCAGGGGGTAAAACATAAGTAGAGGGATTTTTGTTTGGAATTATAGAAACATACGTAGCCGCTTTTTCAGACACAATATCCTTTATAAGACGATCTAGTAAGTCGGCCCCGTTTTTAACAGAAATTTCCGAATCTGCTGATAGTTTGCAAAGCGCGTCGAAGATCTCGTTAAAATAAAGAAGGATCTCTCCTTTAGCAACCTTAGCGATATTGTACATACTTTCACAGGCGTAATAACGTACACGGGCATCTTGATCAGCAAAACAAGCCAGAACTGGATGAATTATATCGTCAAGATATAGAGCTACCTCGTTTTGACCTAAGGCAATGGCTGCTGCTGCAAGGCCTATTAATCCACCATTTCTTGCATTTGGATGATGAACCGCATAAGCAAAATCCCGGCACAATTGATCAATGATGGTCTTAAGTTTATCTCTGTTATTTTCTTTCACACATTGATGAATCTGATGTTCCAGCTCCAAGGCCGCTGATTTTCGTTTATCATAAAGCTTGTCGTTTAGTCCTTTTTGAATATCCTTATCTTTGAAGGTTAGCCCCTGAATGTTAGCCAAACGAATAAAATCATGATAAGAAGTAGCGCAGTTCAGCTGTTAATCATATTGTGAATTAACAGGGAAAATAAATAATAAACATACCCATTATGCTTGAAAGGTTACTATGAACAGACTTGAAAAAGAAGTTTGAATAAGATATACGTCGAGGTGCACCAAACTATGCAGCCGAATATTTAAATGTTGATAGGACTAATTTGGGAGTGATTAGTATATTATTGCATCTGTCTCGTTTACTATTATCTCCACCTAATCCTTATCGCTAACGCAGAAAAGAGAATGAAAATTAGAAAATCATTTGCTATTAGTATGTTCCTAGTTACTATCCCTTAGTTTTCCCATTTGAATTTGAATACTTACATTATTTGTTTGCTCTATTACTTTTCTCTAGCCTTCGTGGCCCTTTGCTTCCTATCGGCTTATCTAGGCTTCGCCGATATACACTTACCTCATGACAAGCTAATACATTTCGTGACCTTTTTCCTACTTTCACTAGTGTTTTATTGGATAATTGATGCCCCACGTAAACGATGTGTACATTTTTCACTCATTGTCTGTACTATGTTTGGTGGCGTAGGTAGCGAATTCTTACAGGGGTTTCTACCTTACCGAAGCTTCGATTATAGGGATATCCTATGTAATGTGGCTGGTAGTACAATAGCCATAGGCTTATCAGGGTTGTATCACCAACGTAAGTTTAATCCAATTAAAAACTGGTTGTCTATTTGCTTTCCCAGCTTATTATGGCTATTTCCAACTCTAACTCTATAACCAATCCATCTTTAGGTATGCTTAAACGGAAACGTGTGACTCGCTATCAAGCCTTACATCAATTTGATGCTGCTACGGACCTAGAAGAAGGTACCGCAAATGTGGAAATGCCGGATTTATTCAAAAATGATCAGCCCTCTGTTGAAAATATGACGCGTACATCGAATGTACCATCCCGGAGTATCTCTCCGACTGAAACCTCTTCTCAGGAAGGTTATGAATCGGCTATTGAATCCAGTTCTGGATTAACCAAAGGATGAATACCTTTAAATTAAATATTAACATTAAGGCAAGTAGTTTTAGTCTCGGTTTGTAAAACTATGTAACATTGATAAACAAGGAAGAATACAAAGAAGTAAAATATAAATGGAAGAAACCAGTACGTTCTTGCAATTTTCTTATGAAGTGCTTTGCTTCCTCAGGTAAAAACTTTCCTAACTAATTATGTAGAATTTAATCTGGGATCAGATTGGAGACGATTAGGAGTCAGATAAGCTTTCTTTTGTAGCTTAATGATTATGGCTAATGTTTGCTCTAAGCATAACTTATAAGCCTTGCTATTAACAGAGGCAGATATAACCTTGTAACCGTAAATAGCCAAATGTAAATCTTCAAAAAATTTAGCCAGCACTATGGCCTCCTCCTCTCGGGCAATCATAAGATCGAGCTTATTTCGGAGAGACGAACTAGTGGCATTTAAGAAAATAAGAATTTTCTTTAACGTACTTCGTAACTGAATAACACCCATTTCGTCCAATTCACTGAGCTTCAGCCGGTTGTAAAGTTTTCGATTCGGATTGGCATAGACTTTAGTAGCATCAGGCATTGCGTCCGGAAGTAAATCTTCACCAATTCCCTCGAGTTTCAATATTTTTTGCTTCAACCCTGAAATGATTTTGTCCTTTTCATCTATTAATTGCTCGTTAATTCTTAAGTTCTTGAAAAAAACATCAGTTTCGACTTCGAGCAAGCGACCGTGTTCTAAGTCAGGCGAACTAACAGTCTTAGTATTGGAAGACTTGGAATATTGCATATTATCATTCGAAAATCCAGAACTAGTTTTGTCAGAAGATATAGTTTTATTGTAAAATGATCTACCACTATTCGAAAAAGACTGATGAGAACGATCATGGGCTTCAGATTTGGGACTGCCCTTATTTATCGTCATGCTTTCCGCTTCCCGATTAGTTGAACCCAAAGACCCAGATTTTTTCCGCAAGAAATTAGATAAAGGAAAGTTAATATCCTTCAAGCTAGCCTTTAGAGCCTGGAAATCATAAATATCATCAAAATGGGCTGTATCTACGGTTTTTGAATAAGGGGTTTCAGTTGATTTTTCTTCTCTTTCAATAGCATTTATACTTCCTGTACTTGATCTACTTGGATTAGAAAAAGTATTTATGAGATTATCGCCTATGAGACTATTATGTTTGGGAATATATGGCTGCGATTGATTAACATTAGATTGCATATTACCAGTACTTTTAAACTCATCAAAAGAATCAGCTTCATCATTGGTATTGTCCTTATCACAATCTTTGTAATTAAGACCAAATTTTGAATTATCTAGATCAGAAAGTTGCCGCTGATTGTCAATACTACCTCCAGGGTGAGAGGAAGTGTACTCGGATTGATAATAAGGTATATCTTGATGATGGTGTGACTTTTGATACTGTTGCTTATACTGACCATTTAGATGCTGCTGACCATTTAGATGCTGCTGACCATTTAGATGCTGCTGACCATTTAGATGCTGCTGACCATTTAGATGCTGTTGACCATTTAGATGCTGCTGACCATTTAGATGCTGTTGACCATTTAGATGCTGCTGACCATTTAGATGCTGCTGACCATTTAGATGCTGTTGACTATTTTGTTGCTGCTGACCATTTTGATGCTGCATTTGATATTTACGATGTTTATGATAATGCTTATCATTCTCTGCATGCTGCGCATGCTGCTGATGCTGGTGTATCTGATATGATGAGGATGAGTATTTGGGCTGAGAATACTGACCGTTTTGTTGAGAATGTCTCTGATGCATGCTATTGATAGGCCGAGGATAACACTGATACGACTCATAATTTTGATGCTGGGGATGATGCTGATGCTTATAATGTTCATATTGCTCGGGGTGTATATACTCTCCAGACTCGGGGTCATAACGCGAGGGCGGAGAACCGGAGGAATTAATGTTAGGTTTTTGAAGTATTTCGCGCGAGAAACCTGAGTTCTTTGGTGAAAGAAAACCAGGTGGTCTTGTTTCAGAAATAGGATAAACCTCATGACCAACTAGTTGATTCATAATGGGACTGAATTCTTCTTCCGCAAAAGAGGTAGAAGATTGATTGCCAAATGCTGATGTAGAAGTAATAGAGTCATTCGCCTTCAAAAGATCCTTTATTTTAGAGAATATGTCGCTTGAAACTGTCATTTCATTTATACGATATATTTTCTCTGTAGGAAGCGGGGGAACATCTTCTAAAGAGGTTATGTTTAACTTTGTTGCCATACTCTGGTTGGCTTCATTTCGAGGCTCATTAATACTACCAGAAACTCTGCCATTTTTCACATCATCTTTCAATGCTATTCGAGAACTAGCATGGGGAGCCACAGGACTAGCACCGTGGCCTTGACGACTAAAAGTAGCAGATTCCTCTAAGATATCGCTACCCCCTACCAGATGCTCAGGTCTGGAAGTGTTTTTGGGAGCTACTAAAGGTTCATTCAAAGAAATATGTGACGGCAAACTTTCATCCAACAAAGTGCCATTCCCATGACTATTTTGACTATATTTGTCATAAGTTTGGTCCTTAGTAATATCAGACGTATCGTTAAAACCCACCGAGTTATCTTGATGAGCTTGATGATATTGAGTGGGAATTTCATCTTGTTCCCGTATAATTGATGCTTGAGTGGATATCTTAAGACTTGAACTTGAACGGTTCACACCACTACTATTTGAAATGGTATCGCCTTTTGAGGAATGATTATAACTGCTATTGCTATTATTACCATAACTATCGGCTTCATTTTTAAGTTTTGTGTTATTGTTAGAGTACTTAGGAGAAGAGGCTTGAATTGGTGAGGGTACAGATAATGTCGATTGATCATAGTGTACCCCACTACTTGCACGACTACGACCGCTTGCTGACGTAGAAGCAGTATATATATTAGAAATAAATGAAGCAGTGTCATCCGCACTTTCATCCTGTATTATATCACGAATAGGAATGGAAATATTATCAAACTTTGTAATTGGCTGTATCGGCATAGCTGTGGATTTTGAGTACAAAACTTCAGCACGATCGGTATTATCAACTAAGTATGTCATTGGGTCGGATGAATGACTCATAGAAGATCTATATTCGGGACTACCTTCAAAAGATGGCGAAGTTGATCTGCTATAGTCGAAGGACCTTCCAGCTGAATCGTGGTAAAACGCGTCTGGCATAGTCATTAGACAATTAGCTATAGAAAAGAATAAATAACGGTCGAAGCTCACTCAATGTAACGTCAAACAGAATGGTTTCTGACCGGCACTAAATAATGGTATGAGAGTATAAACCCCAAAATAAAAGAGTGTAAAAGCTTAACTAGATTTTTAAGCGCGAGTAAGCTTATCGATTTACATCAATGTGATGTGGGTATCGACCAAATTACCTTACATACAAATCACATGATCAGTAATATAGGTGGCACAGTTTAAAAAAAATAAGACAGCACTTGTGTATTACAATATATCAGACTTCTTTAATAAGTAATTTATTTATGGTTTATTAATTAAAACTAGTTTGATTATAAGAACACATGCGAGAATAAAAATTGACCCTGAATTTTACTATTGAGCTGTTTTAGATAAGTCAAAAAATAAACCATTGTCACGATATCTATAATCTCAGCAAAGTTGGTTTAAACAAACACAGCTTAACGGTACTTAACGAAACCAATGTCAGCAGCCTTTTCACGGAAAGATTGTCTGCAAAGGTTAATACCGTACTTTCTGATGAGAGCGTTACGGTTGTTGGTGATACGACTATATTAGAGAAGTTAGTATTCGGATTATAATTGTTGAGCAGATAAGGATATCATGGATGTGATACACCACAAAATAAACAAAATATTGTATTTAATACTTACCACTGACGGGAACCCTTACCGTAGTTTCTGGGGTGGGAGAACCAAACGTTTTCGTGAGCCATGATTACTATGAAATTATAAAGTTAGTTCGTACTCTCGTAGAATTTAATGATTTCGCCAAATATGATGATACGAGAGATAGAAAAGCCAGCTTTCATAAACCCAGAGTAAAAGTCAAAGGCAAATACTGTTTGGGAGACTAAGAAATACGGAAAAACCAAATCACTGTATATTATAGCCAAGATATAGTGCTGCGTTTCAAATATCAGCGATCAAGGTGACATCAGGAATATTTTTTTCCATACAAAATTTCGCCAAAAAAAGCCACATAATAAACTCTGACGAAGCTTTTCAAACAACAGCTAAGTAAAATAAGACCTTTCCTGTAAAGACAGAACATTTCTATTTATCAATTCGTTCATATTGTCGGCATTTTTTTAAGAAGTAGCAAAATAACATACCTGTTTGTTTATAGTGTGTCGACGGCGATGCTAAGGAGATGGAAGAAGTCAATCAAAACCTAGATTTTCTCGCTTGGGGATTTCTCCCACGCAAATTTTTAGTGAATTGTAGATGTTGCGTTAGGGCTAAACCCTAACATAATCCAAATCCCATTTGGCACCTCCCACAGGAGCAGCTACCATTGAGATAGATATGGAATAACTAACTCACGCCATGTTGCATAGATATTCGATTATGTAAACATTACATTATCAGAAAAAAGATATTTTTGGATTTGTAAGATTAGGTGATCGAACTTTGGGTCAGGTGAAGATAACGAACTAAAAGTTTTTTTCCAATATTGGGCCATTCGATTTGGGGTTAAGCCTTTTCGACGTAATTTTTTGGTAAAACTCCCAAGACAGGTTTAGGGCTTTGACAATTCTGCAACCCGTTGAGGCTTATACTGAATTTTTTATTTTTGATCTTTTTTTCGTTTTTTGTTTTTCATTCCGATCTCACCTTTGACTACAGTATAATTGTTGTTTTTCTAAGAAACCGCGACATACTTTTTAAAAATAATGTCTGGTGCTAGTCATAGAGCTACACTGCGTAGAAATCACAAGTCCTTCAAATCAAAACACGCTTCTAAAAGTAGTGTTAAGGCCAAGAATAAAGGTAAAATCGAAAAGGATTCTACTGGTAAAGGTAAGCCTTACACGGCCACAAAGAATGACCGTCGTAATACCGCCAATCAAATCAAGTCGCAAAAACTAGTCGAGGTTGCCATTAACCGTAAGCTCTTCGATGGCAGACACGGTGCCCCCAAAATTATCGCCATTGTCCCCTTGTCGACTGATATTAATCCTGAACAAATTGTTCGTAGTTTGAACAACTCGGTCGAAATTAACATTGAAAACATCCCCAACCCCGGTATCACTACTGTTAGAGTAGATCGGTTCAAACAATCCCTTCAATATATTATTCCCCCTCGTAATTTTATGGCGATTCTCGATGCCTGTAAAGTTGCTGATTTCGTTGTCTTTGCCCTTTCATCTGTTCAAGAGGTAGACGAATTTGGCGAATTATGTATTCGTTCCATTGAATCTCAAGGTGTTTCGTCTGTTACAGCCATTATCAGTAATTTGAACGAAATTCCTGGTACTAAGCGCCAATATGATGTTAAAAACTCTTTATTGAGTTATTTTACTCATTTTTTCCCTGCTGAAGATAAGATTTACGCCATTGATATGCCTCAGGACGCCCTTAATGTCACTCGTTCCCTATGCCAACGCTTTCCCAAAGGCATTCATTGGAGAGATAGCAGATCTTATCTTTTGGCTGACAATGTTACTTACGAAGCTTCCACTACTGGGGATGCTTCTGACGGTTTGGTTGTAGTTGAGGGTATTGTTAGAGGTAGGGGTATGAACTCCAACCGTTTGGTACATATTCCTGGCTTTGGCGATTACCAAGTTGAAAAGATTACAAAGCAAGTAATCAACGATAAGGCTATGGATGATGAATCTGAAATTCTCGCTCGCCCCGACAATACCCAAGAAACTCTGGACGAGCTCGCTCCTTTAGAGGTCAAAATGTCCGACGATGAATACGACAATGAAGAAGAATTCAGAGGATTTGAAGATATCGATAATGCTGATAATGGTGTTAGATTAGATGATCATCACTATTTCCGTGATCATGATAAGGAAGCGTTCGCTAACAAATGGAAAACGCGTAAACTCCCTAAGGGTATGTCTGAATATCAAGCTAGATGGTTGGTTGATGATGATCAGTTTAGTGACGATGATGAATCCGCTACAAATGAGAACTACGATGATGATATGATGATGGGTGAAAATGGTGAAGATGGATTCGGTGAAGCTAGAGCCGCTAACACAGAATATGCTGTCACCGAAGCTGGCGATGTGCAAAGTGAAGTTCATATGGAATTAAGTCAAGAAGAAGAAGAAAGACAGTTCAAACTTTTCAAACAACGTGAACGTGAAGATCTTGAATTTCCCGATGAAATTGAAGTTGACCCTAGTGTGAGTGCTAGAGAAAGATTTCACCGTTACAGAGGTCTAAAAAACCTTAGAAGTTGCACTTGGGATTCTAATGAACATGATCCTCGTTCTCCTGAACAATGGGAAAGATTAGCTAAATTTACCAACTACCACGGTACTAAAAATAAGATTATGAAGAATGCTATTGTGGAAGCCCAAGTTCAAGCGGGTACCAGGATCCGTATTTATCTCAGAGCCCCTCAAGAAGTTGTCAACTCTTTCATCCCAGCTTCACCCTTTGTTGTTTACTGCCTACTTGAACATGAACATAAACAAGCTGCTATCAATATTACCATTAATGCCAGCACCGAATATGAAGCCCCTGTTAAGGCCAAAGATACCCTTATTCTTCAACTTGGCCCGAAGAGACTTGTTATCAATCCTTTGTTTTCTCAAGCCGGTAACGCTGGTAACGGTGTTTACAAATATGAAAGATACTTACAAAGAGGCCGTGCCTCTGTTGCTACCGTAATGGGCCCTGTAATGTTTGGTAATGTCCCTGCTCTGTATTTCAAGCAAAATGGTGATAAGCTCGAAATGATCGGTACTGGTTCCTTCCTTGACACCAATCACAGCCGTGTGTTGGCAAAGAGAGTGGTTCTCACTGGCCACCCCTTCAAGATTCATAAACGTTTGGTTACTATTAGGTACATGTTTTTCAGCGCAGAAGATATTGCATGGTTTAAGGCTGTGCCTTTATTTACTAAGATGGGTAAATCAGGTTTCATTAAGGAAAGTTTAGGTACTCATGGTTACTTTAAGGCCACTTTCGATGGTAAGATTGATGCTCAAGATACTATTGCTATGGCTTTATACAAAAGAGTTTGGCCTCGTCCTTCAAGCTTATGGAACGGTGCTTTATAAACTCAAATTATCTTCTAAATTAGGTTACTTACGGGTACCCTCATCAATAATTATTTCACTTTTCTTATTTTTTTTTTCTTGCTTTGATTCCTTCCTTCACATTATTTTTTACCATCATCTTTTCTTTATTCATTTGTATTTTAATCTCTATTTGGTATTTATTTTGTGTAGCTCTGCCCTCTACATATAGTTTCATTGTACTTTAATATAAATAGATTTCTCTTTCTATTTATTGAAACTTAAATTTAAGAATAAAACTATAAAAAGTTGAAATTTAACTATTTAGAATCAGGTTTCTTATACCCAGTAAGCTCTTTTACAGGATTAGGGTCTTTAGTAAACTCCAAAGAAGATTTAAAATGGTTAATGTCCTCAATAACGGTTCCCTCGGGGTAAGATGATCTATAGTTATCATCGAGAATAGTTTCCAAGTACTTTACAGCGTCAGATTGTTGCTCTTCGGTGAATTTAACACCTTCAGCTTCATTAATCTTCTTGGCAACTAATTCAACAATGTCAACTATATGATCTTTCGATTTACCATCAAACTCTTTCACAGCTTTGCTAATATCATTACCAGCAACCTCAAGATCAACCTCAAAGAAATAAGCTAGTAAACCACTTTCAATTATTTTTTCGGATGTCTGAGCAATAGGATGTTGTGATTGAAGATTTATAACCAGCTTAGATCTTGATTTAGACTTAGGTGAAACCTTGGATATGAAAAATTCTAAAATATCATTACGGGTGAGCAAATTCAATTCTTCAACATCAACTTCATGCTGTAAGAAGTCATAGTATCCGGATTGAATATGATTCCAGAATCTGGCATGTTCTTCTGATAAATTTTTCTTCTTTTCAAGTCGCTTGGCCACTAAGCTTTCAACGTGAGTCTTGAATTCTTCTTCAGTCTGGGTTCTAAGAATTTTTTCAAGCTTATTAAGAAATGCATCAATACGCTCTTCAAGATAGTCAGTAGTACGCTCACTTTGAATTAAGACACGGTAAAGAAGGGTGGTTCTAGTGGTCCTAACACCACTGAAAACAACATAACCAAGCTGTTCCTTTGTTCTAAGCTGATTAAAGGCAGGTTCCTGACCTATTTGCCCTAGAAGTTCAACCAGAGCTCTATCACGCTTTTGATCAATATTGCCAGTTTGAACCATATAGTCAATACAACTGTTAATGTTTTTTTCATCCTTTAAAGGAACATTAAGATAATGACTAGATTCAACAGGAAGAATCAGCGATCTGCTAGAGAAAAGTTGGTCCAAACCTTTAGGAGAAAATGTGGCATCGACAATTTTGGCAAACGCAACAGCTTCATCTTCAGATAGGTTACCATGAATAAGAGATTCAACGGAGAAATTATGCCAAAATTTGGACGCAAATTCTTCCATTTGCTCAAAAGTTAATTCGTCAATAGCAACTGCAGATTCTTCAATACTCCAAACATTTTCATTCAACAGATGACCACTGTAATGACCCACTTGATTGTAAGGCACACCGTATCCAAAATTTTTGTACGTCTTTTGGTTCTTTTCTCTAAGAATAGAAAACCTTTCAGGATCAACCTTAAAGTCAGCAAACTTTTGTAATATCTTTCGGAGGAGAATAGACATTTTATGATTATAACCATTCAAGGCAACATGAATGCCATAGCGAGAAAGAGAAACACTGTATCTTAGACCAGCAATTTCAGCATCATAAGCAAATTCAACAAGGGCATCGTTAATGAGATCAACAAATAACGATGATTTGACGGCATTAGAGGGAGAAATATGAACAAAAGGAAGTTTGATATTAATGGTAGAGTAAGCTTTAGGAACCCAGAAGCGATCATCCTTCTTATGCCATAAGCGATGGTTTTTTTCATTGAGAATTAACCAGGGACTCTTTAAGGGAGATTCCACTTCTTTCACCTCAACCTCAAAGTCGGTAGGAATAAATTCGTTAGGTAACGGGATGTGGAGTTCTTCATTTAAGTTACAATTCTTCAATTTAAGATAAAAATCTGTCTGAATATTTTGCATGCTATATTCAGTGCCGTACCACTTTTCCTTTTGATCGAGGCCAGTTAATTCCTGACCAACAAGAACAGCAAAGAAGTTATCAGGAGTAAAACAACCAATGAACTCTTCAAGCTTGCTTGGGTCGTACTTTCGCATCAATGAAGTACTAAGAAGAAACTCTCTAGGTAAATCTCTTTGCATTACAGCAGAAAGACGGGAAGCGGTGGAAGAAGCACCTGATTTTTGGCTGAATTTGAAATTAGCATCAGCAACATCTCTTAGTTCATTAAAAATCCACTCCTGAGGAGGGGTATCAGAGAGCAGCTTGAGGAATTGGAAAATGTTAATAATAATTTCCTCATAATGTCCAATACCATTATCAGTCAAATCCAGGTTGATGGCAAACATGTCCGTGCCTTTAGACAAGTGCATCGAGCCAGCTGAGAGACTATTAACCCAACCTTTCTTTTTCAAATAGAAAAGCAAGGATCCGGGGCCTTCATGACCAATCAAATGAGAGAAATAATGTGTAGAGCGTGTATCATAATCAACATATTGATCAGGAACAGGAAAGTTTAATTCAAGTGTCTTGACATCCATAACAGGCTTGGCTTTGACAAATTTTTTCAACTCCTTAGAAGTGAAAGGAATCGCTTCATAAGATGGTTTGGGCTTGTTTAAGTTCTTAACATCTGAAAACATAGAAACAACCCATTTCTCTAGAGTATCCAGACTTTCTCTCCCGAGGACAACTAGCTTCATGAGATTAGCTGAATAACGTTCACCATGAAACTTAAGAAGCTCTTCCCTGACGTCAATCCCCTGGGAAGCAGGATTAGTGTGAAGGGTTTCATAATTACCAGTAGAGAAGTTGTTATATGGGTGTTTTGAATTAGCCATAGACTTTTCTAATTGATACAAACGCCACATGTCACTTTGCAAATTCTTCTTATTTTCAGAATCCACAGCTCTAATTTCTCTTTCTTTGCAGTCAGGAGAGAAGAGAGGTGCAATAAAAAATTGGGCAAATCGATCTAGAGCGCCTTCAAGGTACTCTTGAGCCACTTCGAAGTAGTAGTTTGTGTCATCTGAGGATGTATAAGCATTCGAATAACCAGAATGCTCTGAGAGATATTGGCTGTAATCATTTTCTTGAGGGTATTTTTCCGTACCCATAAACAAAAGATGCTCACAGAAGTGAGCCAACCCAGGCAAAGTAGGTGGATCAGAGAATGAGCCAACATTTACGTCAAGCGCTGCAGATGACTTATCAGTATCAGGATCATGAATTACTAAGATTTCTAAATCATTGGCAAGTTTAATAACACGATATTTTCTATCATCTACAATTGGATGCTCAATATCGGAAGCAACAACAACCGGTGAAGACTTTAATGAGTTCATGGCTGTAGCAGGGACTAAAAAGTATTTGCGTAGGAAGTAAGAAGAAATGGCAAAGAACCCAATAACACCACGCATCAAACATGGTAGCATTATGCATTCCAACAGTCAAGCTTACTTACAAGCAAACCCAAGGGAATCAAGGAATTAAAGCAAAAATCAAAATAAGATAAAATACGAAATAAAAGCTAGTAAGCTACAGCTTTATATTGCTTTCTTGAGATATCTATATATATTGGTGCAAGAACTTTATGGTAGATTAAGCGTCCATTGATTATGTTCACCTTAGACTACTTGGGCACGTGATAGAAACGCTAGAAACCATAGAGGATCGAATTTGAGTAAAAAAAACAAAAATATGAGGTAGACAAGATTGTTTTTCTGCAGGTGTATAATCAAAATAAAATTGGAGTAAATTTCAAAAAACGTCAATATCAAGGAAATTGCAAATTTGACATAAGAGAGTTTTCAAAAATTCATGTATTGAAATCATCGAACCATCCTCACAATTTCCTGCACCGCCGTTTGGGAGATAGTGTTTTATCTTATATATATAAGGATTATATCTGAGAAGCGTATGGCCAAAATTACCCCCGGATTTTCATATAAGTTTCGATTTTAAAAGTGGCGAAACACTCAAGTATAATATACAAGTATATACGATGTCCCAGAAATTAAGCTTTTTGGATATGCCTGCACCAGAAGGGTATGTCCCTGGTCTGGGGCGTGGTGCGATGGGGTTTACCACCCGATCCGATGTGGGACCAGGCCGTGCTAGTTTTACCGACGATGTCCTAAAGACAGCCTTGGGAGAAGAAGGTACCAATAATGAAGAAGCCGATAGATTTAAAGATTCAGAAAACGAAGAGGGTTTATTATCAGTTAGTGGCCATGATGCTGCTGACGACGAGGCAGATCTAATCTATGATCAAATCGAAGAAAGGATGGGCGAACGTCGAAAGGAACAAAGGTTAGCTCGGGAAAAAAAAGAAAAAGAAGAATTTGAACGTTTAAATCCTAAAATTTCAACCCAGTTCTCTAATTTGAAACGAGCGTTATCTAATATCAGTGATGAACAATGGGCTAACCTCCCCGAAGTTGGTGATCTGACTAAACGAAACAAACGCCTAAGGCAGGAAAATAATGAGCAAAGATATTACGCTGTCCCTGACTCCTTGCTAATAAGTGCTGCCGAGCAAGGTCAGACAAATACATCAATTGACGTTAATGAGATCCACGGTAGTGAATCCGATGGTACCTTTACTGACTTCAACACAATATCTTCAGCCAAAAGTAAGTTTCTCAGTCTCAGTTTGGGACATGCTGATGGTAGTATAGGTGGTACCGAATCCACTATTGATTCGAAGGGTTATCTCACATCCTTAGAAAATGCATCTCAATTTTCGGGTTCATTTACTGATATGAAACGAGCCAAGGAACTTTTGCAATCGCTCTGTAAAACCAATCCTCATACCCCAAACTCTTGGATTGCATTAGCCAGATGTGAAGAAGCTCTTAAGCAATTTTCAAAGGCTCGTAAAGTTATTCAACAAGGTTGTGATAATTGCCCCAAAAACGAAGATTTATGGCTCGAGAATATGAGATTAAATGACCATAAAACTGCTAAGATTGTTGTGTCAAACGCTATAAAAAATTTACCCAATAGTGTGAAACTATGGATGGAGGCCTGCCGTCTAGAAAACGATCCGATGTCAAAAAAAGTTGTTCTTCGTAAAGCTCTCGAAAAAAATCCCCACAATGTTACTCTCTGGAAGGAAGCAGTAAATCTTGAAGAAGACCAAGAAGATGCACGAAAATTATTAGAGAGTGCAGTTGAATTCGTGCCTTTATCGGTTGAACTTTGGCTAGCACTAGCTCACGTTGAAACGCCAGAGAAGGCGAAAAAGATCTTAAACAAGGCCAGAAAGACGATTAAGGTTTCATATGAAATTTGGGTTGCAGCTGCTAGATTAGAAGAACAGACCAATGCTAAAGCATCTCAAATTGACAAAATTATTGCTCGTGGTATCAAGGAGTTGAAACAAGAGGGCGGTACTTTAAAACGTGACCAATGGATTGCAGAGGCTGAGAAATGCGAAGAAGAAGGTGCAATATTAACTAGTCATGCTATTATTAAGGCATCGATAGGATTGGACCTTGATGATACAGATAAAGAGGCTAGATGGCAAGAAGATGGCCAAGATTCTGCGAAAAGAGGAAAATTTGAAACTTCCCGAGCAATTTATCAATTTGCTCTAGATAAGTTTCCTCATAATATTGATCTCTGGCGGGCCTATGCTGAACTAGAAAAGAATAACAAAACTAAAGATTCTCTATGGAATGTTCTTGAAAAGTCGGTTGTAACTTGCCCCAGCGCTGAATTTCTTTGGCTCATTTATGCGAAAGAAAAATGGTTAGATGGTGATGTGGCTGGTGCAAGGATTATTCTGGGAAGAGCTTTTGAAAGTAATCCAAATAACGAAGAAATATGGCTTGCTGCTGTTAAGCTTGAACACGAAAATAAAGAATTTGATATGGCCAGAAAACTACTGAAACGTGCCAGAGTTGAAGCTGGTACAGCAAGAATTTGGAGTAAATCTGTTGTCTTGGAACGTCATCAAAAGAAATACACTGATGCTCTAGCCTTAGTAACGGAAGGCTTACAACAGTACCCAGAATATGATAAGCTTTGGATGCAAAAGGGTCAAATTTACATAGCGATAAATAAGATAAATGATGCTAGGGAAGCCTTTGTTATTGGTACTCGATCTTGTCCAAAATCAATCCCCCTTTGGCTGTTACTTTCTAAGCTTGAGGAGTCACAAAACCTAATAATTAAGTCTCGTTCGATTTTGGACAGAGCTTCATTAGTGAATGATAAGAGCACTACTTTATGGGTCGAACGTATCAGGCTTGAGAAACGCAGTGATAATCTGTCCCAAGCTCAAACACTTATTTCAAAAGCTCTTCAAGAGTGCCCAACCAGCGGTCTAGTATGGCGCGAAAGTATTCTCATGGAACCTCCTGCAAAACATAAACTTAAGGTTCGTGAAGCTATTCTCGCTTGTGGTAATGACCCATATCTTTTGGCTATCGCTGGCAAGAGTTTTTGGGATAGTGGTAAACATGCCAAGGCGCAGAATTGGTTTGAACGTGCTATTCAAGCTAATACTGATATAGGTGATATGTGGGCATGGCTATTCAAGTTTTTAGAGGGAACAAATAAAAGCTCCGAAGAGATTGATTCCCTTGTCAAAAAATGTCAAGAAGCTGACCCACATCATGGTGAATGTTGGACCTTAGTTACCAAAAATTTGGACAATTCAGGAAAGTCTAAAGGAGATATTTTAAGACTTACTGCTGGTATTTTACTTTGAAGAAGTTTATTGTAGTTTATATTAGTTTTTGCATCCTGCTAAACCATGTGTTGTATAGTTGAAATTTATTTTTTGCATCTAAGCCATGTTTTCACATTCATTATAGGCACCTTAATATTATATTTCTAATTTTGATAACAAAAACCCTTAACTCTCTAAGTTATCTGAAGCCAATAATATTTTTTTGACATATCATGATAGACAGTACGAATGGTTAAAAATGGTATACCAAAATTTTGAGAATTTATGCATACATATGAACTAAGAATGATGTTAAAATATATTTACAAGAACAGAGACAATGGACAATTAGTGTTAATAATGAACTAAAAAACAACACTAGTATGCCACCCCATAAAATTAATTTCTCTATACGGGTAAGAAAAAGCGAAAATAAGAACGCGGACGACGATATTAGATAGAAACAAAGCTAATTTGTGGCAACAGATTAACTGCTTGGTTTTTCTGAGGCTTTCTTTTCGAGAGTCAATCTAGCCAAAGCAGCCTTTTCCTTTCTAGCATTAGACTCAGCATCTCTTCTTTCTAACTCTTCAATCCATAGTCTCTCTCTAATTTTCGCCTTTTCGAAATCTAGTTGATCTTGAGTCTTCTTTTCTTTCTTTTCCTTGTCGTAATACCAGCCGCCAATGACGAGGGATAAAACTGTAAAGCCTTGGAAACCAACACGGTACTTGAACATCTTATTAGCCATTTGTCTATTACCAGACCTAACAGCACGAGCCGACATCACGAGTGCACCACATGTTAAAAATACACCGGCGGGAACTAGAGGCTCTTCTTTACAATGCTCAACAACACGTTCAATATAGTTGATCTCACTAAAAAAATACCAAAAATGTTAGAGCTAAAATAAAGCGAATAATTTCGGCATACAAAAGTAACTTACTTGTCTACTTGAGCGTCAAAAGATGATGGCACGGACATATTAGCTAATTGATTGTTATTTCAAAATGATAGTTAATGATAAGTGAGCAAATTCATGGTTGAGAAAGCTGGGAGGTTCCTAGATATATACCAGCAGCATTGTGGTACGATATGGGAACAATGCATAAATTCAGATCATTCAAATAATGTGGTAATGATAGATAAATACGTTTGGTATGCCTTACTTGGAATAAAACTGAATATGAAAATAATATTAAATAAATAAGATATTGTTTTTTAAGAATAAAGATTAACTTGTGTAGAATCATTCTGATGAAGAATCAATTTTAAAATTAATTACGAGAAAAATATTATTTTTTGAAGATAAATACTGATACACGAGAAACCAAGCTTTCAATTTTAAACAAAAGTCAAAGGAGCTCAAGGAACCCTGCTAACTTTGGTAGATGTTGGAACTATCCAATATAGTTCATTTTAATTAAAACCAAAATAGCTTAAGCGAAAATGAATTCCTTTAATTGGGCGTAAGCCTTTTCAAGATCATCATTAACAATTATTTGATCATGAGCACCTTCTTCCTTGGAATATTCTAGCTCGGCAATAGCGGCCGCAAGTCGTTTTTGTAAACTTTCGTCGGTTTCAGTACCTCTACCAGTGAGTCTCTCTTTGAGAGCTTCAACACAGGGGGGAGCGATAAAAAGGAATCTAGCGTTGAGATCGGTATTCTTAACAGACTTAACACCTTGCATATCGATATCTAAAATACATTGTTTCTTTTGTTTTTCAGAAACATACTTGACCGAGGCAATAGAAGTACCGTAGTAGTTACCGGAAAATTGAGCCCATTCAACGAATGCCTTCTCGTCAATAAGTTTCTTGAAGGTGTCAACAGTTACAAAGTGATAGTCCTTGCCATCTTGTTCACCAGCCCGAGGGTTACGTGTAGTGTCTAAATGAACAAAAAAAAAGGAACAGTTAGTTACCACAAAAACGCTAAAAAAATTCACTGCATAAGTGGGGAAAAAACATACGAGAAACCGAGAAACCAAAGTTATCTGGAAATTCAGCGAAAAGCTTCTTTAACAAGGTAGATTTTCCGGAACCGCTAGGGCCAGATAAAACAATAGGACGGGACATTCTTAGAACTAAGGCAAGCTACAGTTTACTAGGATGGGAAAGACCAAACTTCAACTTTTTCGGTAGCATTTCTTCATCTTAAAGATCTGTGGCTCAAAACAATTCGGTAAACACAACGAACAATGCAGCCGGGTAAAGAGTTCCTTTCAGTGGTTGTCCCATCAACAGGACTGTAACCATGATACCTTTGTACGGCAATATAGTGGTATCTTTAATATAATCTATGTCACGGATAGAGATACCTCTAGCAACCAATTTGCATAATCAAAATGTACATGGATATTTCAATCCCTACCATTTCAGAAACTTCCCCAACTCAGTATTGTATAGAAGTTAATCTCAAGGGTAAAAATTCTACCTCCGAATCAGGATCAACCTATGTCCTGAGAAAACGATACAGTGACTTTGTGGGCCTAGTAGCTGCCTTGGAAAAAGAAATAGGAGCCGAATTACCTATTACATTACCAGCTAAAAAATGGATAGGCAAACACGATCAGGCATTTTTGGAGGAACGGCGACGTGGACTTGAACTATTCTTGCGGCGACTGACGAAAATTGACGAATTCACAACTAGTGATGTACTTCGATCATTTTTAGAGATTTCGAAACACGATATGAACGTGAAGACAGACCCTTATAAAACCGATAAAAATACCACCGGAAAAGGTGCAGAAGACTGGGCTAGTCAACTAGAGTCTGTACAATCACTTCTGCGCGAGGCCCGTGTTTCATCAGGAGTGGAAGAGAGAAAGTTGCGAGTGACCGCCCAGGCCAGATTAAGATTGATAGATACCATGCTATCCCAGTACGGTCCCGTTGACTTAGGAGATGGGGAGTATCGCCGAAGAAAGGATATCATAAATGATTTAGTTCGCCAATGTGACCTCTACAATAATTCTGCTAGCTCCAATATAACCGATCAGGACTTTATTATGAATGGGCCAGCTGGAATCACCAATAATGGCCCCAGTAATTCTTTATTTACCACCGCCTCCGCAAATAAACGTACATCCTCTCGAGTATTAGGCGTACCGAAGGAAACTGACCGAACCAGACAACTGGATAATCGTGGTGTTTTTCAATTACAGCAAGAAGATATGAATGAGCAAGAGTCTATGCTACAGGTCTTAAGGCAGACAATTCAGCGACAAAGGGCCATGGGTGAAAATATTAAAGAAGAATTAGACTTGCAGTCTGATCTTTTAACTGAACTTGAGGGTACGGTTCAGTCAACTGGATCCAAACTGAAAATGGCCCGAAGACAGGTAAACAAGTTTACATGATGGAGACTCAGAAATTATAGCAAACGATCTTAAATCAAAGGTCTCAAAACGGGACTAGTATGCTTAAGTTAAGAGGGCTATTGAGCCTATACTATTTTCTTACAAGAATATATAGAGGCCATAATACGCTACTCTTCCCATCCAGAGGCCAAATCAACGGCCCCGTTTCTTCGCACCCAGCCAGCATGTATCTACGCAATTAATAATTATATAGTCCTTTTAATTAATAATCGGTTTCTTTTACATAGGGATCTTAAGTGTGAAATGTATAACATTAAATTTGATTTCTTTTTAACGAGGGCAAGGCCTGGGGGTCATCTGGGGACAAGTCCAATTATAGCCCGCTTCCCACATTGTTTCGCATTTCCACGCAGCAGGATCTTCAGCCTGCGGCTAATTACCAACCCGGGACTTTTCATAGTGTTTTTCAGTGCTTAACTATACTATATAATTAACGAGGCTTAGATTCGGTGATACCACTTTTAACACCCATTATTAGTTATCTTTGAAGTGCGTGATTCTCAACTTGCTTTCATTTGATATATTTGGATCTAAATACCAATCTAATCTTCTTATAGAGAAATATTCTGAATCGGTTAAACCTTTTAAATTAATCTTGGGGTGCATCTGTTCCAAACCTTTTTTTTCTATTATTAATTGTGCCGTTCTTTAATTGCGCACTCCACAGAACTTCCTTCGAGGATCTTAAATCGCTATATATTGACAAATATGGTCAACACAATTTCTGCCGGCCGTATTGGAAATCTTACCTCTGAGCAAGAGCTGAGATTGAAGGATATGTGGGCGCATCTGCTCGCCGCGTCCAATACCCTTCCTCAATCAGGTACATCAACCCCCGCCACGAATGGTGAAACCTCAAAGATAAAGGGATTTTTCTCAAGAAGCAAAGAAGAAGTCAAGGCTCCTAACGGGTCCAATTTTGATATTAACAGTGTTTTGGGCGATTTAGAGCATGATGAAATGATGTCGGCCTTTTGGAATATGCTCAGAGGTGATAATCCGGATAATTTGATCTTACGTTTCCTTAGAGCCCGTAAATGGGACGTACCCAAAGCTATTGAAATGATTTGCAATACAATGCGTTGGCGTTTAAAGGAGTTTGATGTTGAAGGTATTTTCCATTACCAAGAAGCCAAAGCGTTTGAAGATGACAACAGTGAATTTCTTCTACAACTAGAATCTGGTAAATGTAGAATTAGAGGTAGGGATAAACAAAACAGACCTATTTTCATCATCAAACCCTGCTTCCACAACCCTAAGCTACAAAGTGAGAGGGCCTTAGAAGAGTTCACTATTTACGTAATTGAAAGTGCCAGACTTACTCTTAAAGATCACGTTGATACAGCTACCATTATTTTTGATTTATCCAAGTTCTCACTGTCCAACATGGACTACCCTCCGGTTAAATTCATGATTAATTGCTTCGAAGCTCATTATCCCGAATGCTTGGGTGCTTTACTCATTTACAAGGCTCCTTTTATTTTCCAAGGTATTTGGAATGTCATCAAGAACTGGCTAGACCCTGTGGTTGCTGCTAAAATCAATTTTGTGCGTAACAAAGAAGATCTTAATAAGTATATTGATGATAACAATTTAGAGTCAGATATGGGTGGTAACGATGACTATGAGTACAAATACGTTAAACCAGTTGATGGTGAAAATAATAAGATGAAGGATACAGAAACCCGTGATAAATTATTACAAGATAGAAAGGTGCTGATCGAGCAGTTCAAATCAGCTACTCTTGATTGGGTGAAATCTACCAATAAAGCCGAGAATGATAAAGCTGCTAATGTTAAAGCAGCTACCGCCGTGGACTTGAGAAAGAATTTCTGGCTGGTTGATCCTTATGTTCGTTCTAGAACACTTTACGATAGAATTGGTCTCATCAAGGCGGACTAGACTAGACTTTATTCCTTCCTAAACACTAAAAACTCGCTCATTTATGCTTTTATATAAATTACAATCTCAATAAATCATACTTATGGGATAAATCTTAAGGAAAATGATTTTATTTTTTTTTTCCTATTTTTTTCCCATTTTTATCTCTATTTTCGTTCATATTGATTTTCCCAATCATGGCAAGAACTAAGTTTCTCTTGATACTGGTGCACCTCTCTCCCATCAGTGCCTAACATTTGTAATTTTCGTGGTGTTTAAGAGCCCACTTTTATTAAGCATTTAAAAGTAATTAAATTAACTACAGCGCTGCACAAGAGAAGCAAGCAATAGTGTATACAGCGGAAGAAATATGAATACCGGGATAGAGGAAACAAAATTACGAAAAGAGCAAATATCAAAAGCTATTAACCGAATATCTTTAGGTAAGGAGACAATAGTGTTTCTAAATTCTTAGTCCAGTGATAATGAAATGATATTGAATTATAGGGTTTTCACGTAATGTTCCGCTAACTAAAGCAATTTATTTTTATTCTACTTTTAGCAAGAGATATTAAGTTATCAAAAGAAGAGATAGATATTTGCTATCGTACAATTCGAAACTACTCACCTTTGTATGGATTATCAATACCTAATTTGAAATCATTAGTTGAAACTTTTACGCATCCATCTACAACATTACCAAGTTCTGTAATCAGCTCAATCATAAATTCATATTTGTCCCCCAGGGAAGTTATCCCGGATAGCATTGTTATCAAGATAGTTTCATCATGTGGTACAGGAGCAGGAAAAGCCCAATTACGAGTGCAGACACTTTTGTTAAGGTGGCTCGTTATTGTCATCCCCTATTTGGAAAATAAAAGTATACTGAAAAAACTATACGGCGTATTATTCAGCTTATTAAGCGTTGAAGCCACAAGAACCTGGGTAATTTATTTACTGTTCAAGTCTACTACAAGAGAATTAGTAAGGCCTTGGCGGGCAGACTACTTACAAGAATTACGCGAAAAATATGGCGATAATCAATATGTTTTAGGCCTACTATATCTTTATCATACGTATTATAGTGGCCAAATTATTTTAAGTAATGCGCATAGACTGAGCTCAAACTTGTTCGCAAATCCAGACTTGGATTATGAGAGAAGAATTGCCAGTTTGCAGACATATTCTTCTAGTCAACCTCTGAATGACCAGACGTGCTTGATCACCAACAGCAACCGTTTTCAAGCCACAGGACGCTTAAAACGACAGCGGCAGATTATACCTGACTTCAACTATGGAAGTAGTAAAGTCTATAAAGGGGCTGCTACTACACCAGGTGCTAAAATTTCAGCAGATAGGATTTTGGATCTTAGGAATTTTGTTTATAAGCTGGAAAAAATTGACATGCCCATGCAAATAGGTTCAGTTTTGCGGGAAATAGGCACAGTTACGAGGGTCTTAGTTAATCGAGGTAATTATTCTATTTGGAAAAGACTTAATATTTGGCTTACTGATGCACTTTGCGATCCCACCCTCTTGCCAAACGACTTAGAGTCGTTGCTAACATCATCTTTAAATATTACAAGATACACCAAAGATCTTTTGTTTCCAATTGAAGAATTTTTGTACCATTACGTCCCTATTTGGAATGGTACTGACTACTCTGAAGTAATCTGGAATCTGCTGTGTTTCCTCCCGTCTAATAATACCGATAGACTTCTTACAAATATACTGGAACCATTATTTAGCTTAAGTACACAAGATCTAGAACATTCTGACAATATAAGAGAACGGTTTTTTCGCTTTTTGACAGATTTACTAAGTTATTGGGATATTAGATATTCACCATTATTTGGCAAGAATGCAATCAACCCAGCCTTAGAGGAGATCACTCTGGGTATTCAAACTCTTGTGCAGTTTGTTAATTCGGCTGCTACCTTAGCCTTGCGCATTTTAGAAGATTCGGTCAAAGTACAGCATGAAATCTTGTTGTTTCTTGAGGTTCTAAATAGTACAAAATTCGTCAATGACCGACCTACCGCATATCTTGTTTCGCCTTCTTTGTATTATCAATTAATGTTCAATCTCTCACCATCTACATACTCTAGATTTTGTGGTGTCATATCCACAATAAAGCCAATTATTACGGAGTTTGCAAAAAGCAATCAAAATGACCCAGTTGTTGGTTTTTTTAATTCTTTAGTAATGGATAACTGTAATGTTTTGTGGAGGGGACGTGCTTTTAATTCACAGGACAAATCTTCCAGGGGCTGTGATATTTACAGTGGGTTTTTAGAGGACCTTAAAAGGCTCATAGCTGAACGAGGCTCAGAGAACTTAGAAATTTTATTCAATTTGAGTTACTCCCCACTATGGTCTAGAAAGTGTGCGTTGCATTTTCGGGCGCTGGAAAATGCACACCCCGAAATCAGTGCAAGACATGATGGGCCTGTATCTAGCCAAAGCTTGGCCACCCTTTCTCGTCGCGGTGGGCTAGAAATCAGTATACTAAATTTTAGAATTGATTTTCTGAAGCAATTAGACAATGAAGGGTTTACCGGTATCAATGAATTTTTGTATTCATCTATGAAGAATCTAATGTCTGCGAAAAAAAGTTCTCTCTAAAGCTTTTCTATTTTTTTCTTTCCGTATAGCTATTATAAGGATTTTGCTTGTACATACACATTCATAAATATTCTTGAGTAGTACAATCTATTTACATGAAGGTGCCCTATTTATATCTACTGGTTAATTTGTTACCCGAGCACAAAACTGATTACAGCGCGCCCAGGAGGGACAATAACTTTTTTGATAGCCCTGCCTAGAATAAATTTCCTTCCTTCTTCAGTAGCACATATCAGGTCAAAAACCTTGCTTTGATCTTCATAAAGCTCTTTAGTACCACTAAAAACAAATTTCATTTTACCATTTACAAAAACATTGAATTTGACATCAGCTGATTCACGCATTTTTTCCGCACGAGGCCAGCTTTGTGTAAAGACAGAAGTCCATTCTTTGCCACTTGATTTTAGGATCTTCTCCCAACATTCTTCTGCCGTAGAGGGGGTAACTGGGGCCATGAGTTTGATCAATCGTTCATATGACTCCAAGACAATGTTACCAGATATGTTCCTAGATTTTTGGGCCGTAATAATTGTGTTGGTTAAAATCATGTAATTGGAGATAGAGGTATTCATTGAGTAAACGTCCTCCATTGAGTTGGTGATTAGAGTTATTTGAGATTGGATCGAATTCCATAAATCAAGCTCCTCAGTAGTTAGGTGTTTCTTATTTATAGGGGTCAATATCTCTCCTTTACTGGTAATAATTTCAGCACACAAAGAATCGCCTAAAGCTATAACCTTAGCTAACCATCTTTCAATACCCACGATTTTCGATTCATCCCAACTAAGGACATCAGAAACTGGTGCCTGAAAAATTATATGAGCCCTGGTAGCATCAGCACCATGTTTGGAAATACACTCACCAGGATCAGAGCCATTATATTTAGACTTGGACATCTTTTCATAGGTAATCACCGCAGGCTTACCAGTCAGTATGGACTTGGGATTACTAGGGTCATTAATGTCTCTTTCTTCAGGTTTTAAAAACCTGCCGGTATCGGCATCATTATATGTTTTGCCATGTACCATACCTTGTGTGATTAGACGACGAATGGGCTCACCAGAAAGATCACCCCCCGACCATAGGCCTTGTGAGGCCAAAAATTTAGAGATAAAGCGGGCATAAAGCAAATGTAAGATGGCGTGCTCAACACCACCAATATATATATCCACCGGCATTAAAGCTGAAGCGGCATCATAAGAAAAAATTTCTTTTTGATTTTTAGGGTCTGTATATCTGAAAAAGTACCACGAGGAATCCATGAAAGTATCCATAGTATCAGTATCACGGTGAGCACCTCCTCCGCAACTTGGACATTTTGTATGTACAAACTCTTTATCCAGAGCTAGAGGATTGCCAGAACTACTCAAATTGTTAGTTTTAGGCAGTAAAACAGGCAAGTCCGCATCAGGAACGGGTACTATACCACACGATTTGCAATGAACCATGGGAATAGGAGCGCCCCAAAATCTTTGTCTACTAATAAGCCAATCACGAATTCTCCACTCAACTGCATGCTTGCCGTATCCATTAGCAAGTAGTTCATCAACAATTTTTTTACCACCTTCAGCGCTACTTAAACCAGAAAAGCGACCACAAGAATCATTCAAGAATCCATCTTTTCCAGTAAAAAGAGCCCCTTCAATTGAAACTTTAGGACTTACTACCACTTTAATTTCTTCTTTAGGTGCATTTAATGACCAAAACTCATGATCTCTTTCATCATGGCCAGGACATCCCATGACACAACCACTGCCATAATCACTTATAACGTAAGGTGCTACAAACACAGGAATGTCAAAACGGGTAGGGTTCAATGGGTTACTCAACACAAAATCTTTCATCTTGTAGCCAATCTTGGAATCTTGAGTCATATCTTTGGCTCCAGACAAGAAAGTAACTAGTTCAGGATCGGTTAAGCTTGACTTTAGAACAACCGGGTGATCTAAGGATAAAGCAATATACTGAACGCCAAATAGTGTATCAGGACGGGTGGTAAATACGTTAATATTAGTATAATTTTTATTTTCATTCAAGAAAGTAATTTCTGCACCGTTTGATTTTCCAATCCAATTTTTCTGCATAGTCTTAACTTTGGAAGGCCAATCTTCTAAGAGCTTTAAATCTTCAAGTAAATCAGGAGCAAACTTAGTAATACTGAGAAACCATTGCTTTAACATTTTTTTTTCAACGATAGCGCCTGATCTCCATGAACGTCCTTCGGCGTCTACCTGCTCGTTGGCTAGAACAGTTTTATCTACGGGATCCCAGTTGACAGAGGCTTCTTTTCTATACGCGTAACCAGCTTTGTAAAGCATAGTAAAGAGCTTTTGCGTCCATTTATAATATTCAGGTGAGCATGATACAATTTCTCTTTCCCAGTCGAAATCAGCCAACATCTGATTCATTTGTTCTTTCATTTTACCAATATTGTCAATAGTCCAGATACTGGGGTCAATTTTTCTCTCAATAGCAGCATTCTCAGCAGGTAAGCCAAAAGCGTCCCATCCCATGGCATGAACAACCTTCAAACCATTCATCCTTCTATACCTAGCCATGATATCACTAATAGCGTAAACACGAACATGCCCCATGTGTAACATCCCGGAAGGGTAAGGAAACATGGATAATACATAAAAACCATCATTGTCCTTGTTAGCATTAGACCTGGCAAAACGGGGCGGATTTTTTTTCCAGATTTTAATCCATTTCTTATCAAGCTCAGTGAACGAAGGCTTTTTTGTTGTAGAGTAAAAACGAGCAGCCACCAAGATATGATAGGCATCAGTTTTTGCCTTCATCAAAACTGCCGAATTTTGTATTACCATTTTCATTTTGGTTTTTGCAACCTAAACGAGATAATAGCGTTTCAGTCTATCGAATCTTATTAAAGAAAAATAATGCTTCCTAAGATTGATAGACAAGCTCAGTTTATATGCGAAGATCTTGGCAGATAGGGAAAAGCGTTTTGGTGACATAATCCACCACCATCGCTGCAGAACCCCACTGTCTTGACGTATGTATATTATATATATATATATACTCTGATAAATGAAAACTGGTCCTTCCTTGAGATTTGGTTCAGGTATATAATCATACTACCGGAAAAAACACATATTTCAACAAGCCCATTGTTAAACTGTTCATCTTTTGTTCTGCTACTAGAAGTCTATTTTTACTTTTTGTAATTCATTACCACCTCAACGTAACATAAAACTGAAACGTTAGGCTTTTACAGTTACTAACCCGGGAAATCCGTTCCTAGTTGTTGTATCATGTCAACTTCATTATTATTAACATTGGCTTCGCAATTGATTGGTATGTTTTTGTTTTTGTAAAGAGGGTAGCGTCTATCCAAAGGAAGGCAAACCTGACCTAAATGCAATGAGCTTCATTTACTAACTGCATTATTTTTCTAGGCCGTGACACGACCGACGCTGATCCTGATATCCCTGACGACGAGATAAGCAATCCAGTGACCGATGAAATTTTTTCGTCTTGGGCATTGTTTATTATCATTGTGCTACTGTGCATGTCACTATGGACAAGCTACTATTTGCAACAGAAGAAAATACAGGCAGTTCACGAAACGGTAATTTCAATATTTTCTGGTATGGCCGTGGGTTTGATTATTCGAATTACGCCAGGCCATTACATTCAAGACACAGTATCGTTCAACTATGCTTATTTTTTCAATGTACTTTTGCCCCCTATTATTCTCAATTCAGGGTACCAACTTCGGCAAGCAAATTTTTTTAGAAATATAGGTTCTATCATGACGTTTGCTTTTGCTGGTACTTTCTTATCAGCCATTGTGTTAGGCATAATTTTATGGGTTTGGACATCTATCGGGTTAGAAGGGATTCATATTTCATTTGTGGAAGCTATAAGTGTTGGGGCTACTTTGTCAGCTACCGATCCTGTGACTATTTTATCTATTTTCAATGCTTATAAAGTTGATCCTAAGCTCTATACCATTATATTTGGCGAGAGTTTATTGAATGATGCAGTATGTATCGTTATGTTTGAAACCGCTCAAAAGTTTCATGGCGAGCCAGTTCACATAACGTCTTTATTCAAGGGCATCGGCATTTTTTTTATGACTTTCACTATTTCATTGCTGATCGGATCAATAGTAGGTGTTACAACAGCTTTAATTTTGAAACACTCTCATATAAGAAGATACCCTCATATCGAATCTTGCTTGATTTTATTGTTTGCTTATGGTTCGTACTTTTTTTCGAATGGCTGCCATATGTCTGGTATTGTATCTTTGTTGTTTTGTGGAATAACTTTGAAACATTACGCCTATTACAATATGTCCAGAAGGTCGCAGATTGCTATCAAATATATTTTCCAACTACTGGCCCAATTATCCGAAAACTTCATTTTTATTTATCTTGGACTGTCTCTATTTACCGAGGTTGAACTAGTTTATAAGCCTATGCTTATCATTATCACTATAATTGGTATTTGTGTCTCAAGATGGGCAGCTGTTTTCCCTCTTTCTCGTTTGATTAATTTTGTCTGTCGTGCCAAAGCGGGCAGAAATCTCACCCATGCTCCTATTACCGAGGAAATCCCCCCGCCTTATCAAATGATGTTGTTCTGGGCGGGTCTTAGAGGTGCGGTAGGTGTTGCACTGGCTATGGGCTTAGAAAGTGAACATGCACACTCATTGAGAGCCACTGTTTTAGTTGTAGTAGTTTTAACGGTTATTGTTTTTGGCGGGACTACGGCACGGATGCTTGAGATCTTAGGTATTAGGACTGGTGTCATTGAAGAAACCGATAGTGATGATGAATTCGATATCGAGGCCAGTTTGGGAAATTATAACATCCCACTAAATGATGGTCAACTGAGGCGACAATTTAATAATCGTCAAGGCGATGCTTCGGGTTTAGGGCCCAGCTCTCAGTCATACCGTGACAGCAATAGCGACAATGATTCTGACGTTGACTCTGATAGTTCTGATCTCCCGCCTATGCATCGCTCTGCGTCTAGTTTGGATCGGCCAGGCGAGAACTCCTCTTTTTCGGCGTTATTATCCACTGACGACCATGCCCGCTGGTTCAAAGAGTTTGATGAGCAGGTTTTAAAGCCGGTTTTTTTGGATCATTCACCTACAGAGAATAAATAAATAGCAAATTACAAATGACTATAATATTTTTATATATAATTAATAACATACTGATAACCAATTAATCTAGTTTTTTGATCAGCTTCTTGCGACTATTATGTTTTTTTCTTAATGTTTCTCTACTTTTCAATTAAATATCCTGTTCACCTTAATTGAAGAGACATCAAAGCCAGTGTATATACTTTGAGAAAGTCACAAATAGGGAGATGAGCACAAACATCGTAAAATCAGAACAGGCTGCGAGATAACAAACATGGTTCAGATAAGCTACTAATAAATTACCTAAGAGATGGGAATGAAAATACGCTTCTTTTGATATGTCCCAATTATGGTGATTAATATTAAACAGTGGCCATACCCATTTCGAGAGTGAAGGTGATTTTTTTCAATATATCTCAGCTTGAGGTTTTTTTCTTGTGCTTTTTCTCGTATTCTATATATTAAAGCCACCCAATAAGCTATTCCTGCTGCAATGCCAGAAAAACGAGCTTTGAGTGATGCAACTCCGGATATGGAGGAGAGTGGTGTCGATGTAGATCAACACACTGAAAATGTATGTTTATGAATATTTAGATTCATCCCACTGTTTTGCTATACTTATCTTTAGAATAATTATCGGGAAAAGATTTGTTTCTTTCTCTTCAACATCTACTGCTGTTGTTGATGCTGCTATTTTTAAATATTGTTAACATCTGTTTTTGCCATTAGATAAATCGCAAGATGAAAAAATCAAAACATAGCAAACCTATGGTAAGTAGTAGTTTTCAAAACTTCATTATATACGAATATATACAACATCAGTAGTATTTAATAGTTTTTATTAATTCTAACTAAAAACTATTCTGGTTTTCTCTAGCGATTATGCGGTGTTATAGCTAGTGTAGAGGTTACTAATTTTATGGTGAGTTGGTGTATTAAATTTGAACCTCACCTCTCGTATGATTTCTAACAAAGTACCACCTTTTATTCTTATTTATTTCAAATTTAGTCACATGGCCATTTCAAAATTGAACTAGGTCCAAAGATTAATTATATTACGGGCCATAATGGTAGTGGTAAAAGTGCAGTACTGACAGCCCTAACTGTGTGCTTAGGTGCAAGAGCTAATACAACTAATCGTTCTTCTAGCCTGAAAGGATTCATAAAGCACGGAAAAAAGCGAGCAGATGTACTTGTTGCGTTTCATAATTGTAATGATCCTAATACCGGCTTGGATGCCTACGAACACGAGACACACGGTGATTTGATCACAATTCATAGAACCATCTCATTGACAGGCCCGGGATCTTTAAAAATCAAAAATGAAATTGGAAAGACAGTTGGAACTAAGCGAGAAGACCTTATGAAAATATTAGATCATTATTGTTACCAAATTGGCAACCCGCTCTCTATTCTCAATCAGGAAACCGCAAGAACATTTTTAGGAAGAACCGATGCAAAAGAGTTGTATGGATTATATGCCAAAGGTGTTAAGTATGAGCAATTAGGTCATGATTATGATTTAATGCTTGAAAATATGACTCAATCGGTACAAGATTTGAAAAAGAGTAAAGATGGCGTGAAAGCGGCGAAGGAGGAGGTGAGAAAATCGAAAGAAGTTTATGACAAGTGCGAGCAATATAGAGATATTGTAAACAATATACACCGGATGAAATCCAAAATTGCCTGGGCATCAGTCGAAGATGGAAAAACTCAGATTAGTCATGCGGAAAAAGATATTGAGGACTTGAAGATTAAAAGAGATAATGTTATTATAGCTGGAGAGGAGGCACATACTGCGTTTGATAAAACTGAAGAAGTAGTACGAAAACTGAAACATGAACAGCAAGAAAAAATTAAGCTCTGTGATTTATATAATGAAGGGTATAACAAGAAGAAAGAAGAGCTTCAAAAACTTCGGAGCAAGTGTGAATATCTATCCGTAAGTGTTAGAATTGTATCGATACATATTTGATTATTGAAAATTTTCTAACAAGAATATTTCTGAATTTAGGTTGATCAACGGAAGATGAAAGAAAACATAAGGACTCTGAAAGAACATGATGATGATTATAGTCAAAAAATTGAACAGTGCGAGAGGCTACTTCTTGAATCTAATGATTCCCTTAATAAAAAATATCAGTTGGAAATTGATCAACTGACCTTAAAAAAAAAAGAAATTAATGCCAAAACCGTTGAGATTGAAAGGCAAGAAATCCAAGAAAAGGAGAAGATAGATAAAACTACTGAGATGATAGTTACATTAAACAAATCTATTGAAAAACTTCGGAACCAAAAAGAAGAAATTGAAAGTGAGATATCTAATCTAAAAAGTATTAAGAAGGATGATTTCATGTCACGCTTCCTGTCAAATACTGGTAAAATCCTAGAGATTATAAAAGCTGAGAAAAAATTCCATAAAACCCCATATGGACCTTTGGGCTCATATATTACATTAAAGAATGAAAAATGGAGACTATTACTTGACACCCTATATTCAAGGCAATTTTCGTCGTTCGCAGTTGAGACTGAAGAGGACAAAGTATTATTGAATAGTATTTTTACTAAACACAACTACAGAGCCGATGTAATCAAGCGGAGCAAGGATAATTTTGACTATCAATCTGGACTTCCTGATTCAAGGTTCACTACAATTCTTGATGTATTAAGCTTTTCCGATGACTATGTTAAACGTCTTTTCATTGATTTCAACCGTATCGAATCTCTGATCTTGGTCAACGACCGTGCTGAAGGTGACCGAGAAATGTACAAAAACCCGAAAAACGTCAAATCTGCTTATGCGTGCTCATCAGACAGTAGATCTTATTATAAAATCGGAGGTGAGATCGCAGGCTCGTCCACCAGTTCTTCTAAAAGAATGGCATACAGTGGTGTGAGCAAAATGAAGAGTCTTAGTAATGATGGTCATATTGAGCAGAATTTATTAAAAAAAGCAGAAATAAAGTACCAAGAAGTGAAAACTCTTTTCAATGAGAAACTAAATTGCCGTGGCCCTTTAGAACTAGTCATAAATAAATCTAAAGAGCTTTTGGAAAATAATGCCAGCGAATATCGCGCCTATAAAAATAAGATTAGATTACTCAATCAAAAAATCGAGGACTTGAATATCAGGTTAACAGATAATCTTGATACTAATATTATCGCCAGAATCGATAGCTATAAAGAAGAAAGAGAAACCACGCGAACAGGTTTAAAGCGCATGTGTTCAGACCTTGCAAGTCTTGACGAAGAGATTGGGAGTTGTAACCAAGAGCTTGGATTTTATGAAGGGGAGATTCAAATACTTAAAGAAAAATTGGAAGCTGCTTCAATAACTGCTTCAGATTCTCAGCAAGAACTTAGAAGACTAGAAGAAGAAATTACTTTTCGTAATTTACACATAGTTCACCATGAGCAAAGAGTAAAAAAAATCATTGATGAAATTATTGAAAAGCAGAACAGTATTCAGGAGATGCAAAAGCAGGTTACTGATCTTGAAGTTGATGTACGTAATATATACCCCGAAGTAATTCCTTTAGATTCGGGGGAAAGTATTACTATATTAGAGGGAAATATTAAAGGCCTGCAAGATCTTGCGACAAGGAGGAATGAACTTTCTGATATTTCCAAAGCTTCTAGCGATTTCAATGCGTCAATTGAAAGATTGAATGAAGCCTTGGCTTTAAGAATGGATAAGAAACGAATTCACGCCGAACTGATTCCTTTAAAAGAAGCACATAGCCAACGAGTTGAGGTTTTGGAAAGAAAAAAGGAAAGTGATAAACTAAAACTTTCACTTACTTTTAGTCAAATTTTGTCCATTAGGAATATGGCTGGCTCAATTACCCTTGATACAGAAAATAAACTTCTCATAACCAATGTTCAGCCAAACAGAGCTATGATGGAAAACTCAAATGGAGTTGTATTGGATAATAGGTCTCTATCTGGTGGCGAGAAATCTTTTACTCAAATCAGTTTGCTTTTATCAGTATGGGAGCTAATGCAATCAAGGTTCTACGCTTTGGATGAGTTCGATGTTTTTATGGACCCGGTTAACAGAAAAATGAGTATTCAAGTCTTGGTAGATGCCATCAAAAAAAAAGATTGCCAAGTGATTTTGATTACTCCACAAGCAATGTCAGAAGCAAAACTTGGTAACGATGTAAAAATCCATAAGATTGCGGATCCACGACGCCAAGCTCTTTGATGATTTCAAGTCAATCCTCACTAAGGTTTTTGGATTTCATTTTTTCACGCTCAAGCATGAGCCTTCTTCCTTCTTTTGTCAAAGAGAATTATTTTTGTTCTTTCTCTGAAAAATTGGAGAATAGTTGAAGTTAATTTATAGCATAAAAATAAGGCATAACAGTTTTTGATTGAATGTTGCATGCTTGATTGAGAAAATATATGGGAAATTGCATTACTAAACAGAAAATCCTAATTAGATATTTTAGAAAACAAAAATATAAATATATTCGCTTATAATTAAGATTTCCAAAAAAGATTGTCTGAGTTTGACTAAATCGAAATCATTGGAATTTATCACCTGTATCCCATGTTATTTGCATATTGCTCAATTTCGTTTTGTGTTAATTTATCTTGATGAGACCAATTAGCCGAGGAACTTCTCGGCCTGAACTTCAGCGGTTCAGAGTTCTGAAAAACTTCATCCATACGTAATGGCGCAATCGGTCCAAATACTTCATCTGGGTCAATTCGCTGCTGTTGAAGCAAAGCTAAACGGAGCTCTGGTGTGGTGGCCCAGTCTTGAAGTACATCATTATCATCATCCGACTCGGAAAAAATATCAGGAAGCTCAGTTTTATCACTAATTCTGGCACTATGATATATTTTGGTTGGGGGAGTCTGATAATTTGAAGTTTTAGACCCGAAAACTGATTGTCTTGGTGGCCTCAATCTTGATTCACCTGGTGAAGGCACTGGTACTGTATTAGAACGAATAGCGGTCTGAGGAATCTTCTGAGGTACTGATGTTGTGAACTCTAATATGCTCTTACCCCCACCTGAATCACCAAACTGAATTTTTCTATTCACGAACATATTTTTGTCATTTAGAGCCGAAATCTTACGAGATGACGTACTTTGCACTTGAATATGGCGAGGGGGGGCGTTTTTTACGATATTAGATGTTTTCAAGACATCCTTTTTCTGGGAATTAAAACCACCAGCAAGAGACTTACTTAGGTGTGTAAGCCGTGATGGTCGTCTGATTGAGGGGGATGTATCGAAGTCATCGAACTTTATTCTCTTCACGCCATTATCGTTGACAGTAGCATGACTCTCCCGCAATGAATACGGAGTTGGGCGTGATTGCTTGAGCTCTTTACTGGCCAACTGATTGGAAATCCCTTTGAATTCCTTCGTAAGATTTCCCGTGTTTGTCATCCCAGATACTGCTGTTTTACTCAGAACTGTCGATAGTCTAGATTTTGGCTTCGATTGCTGTTGCCGTTGCTGAACTTCTTGCTGAAATTTTTGTATTTGCTGAGCCTGCGATTGTTGCTGTGATTTTAGCTGTTCTGGGAGTTCTGGTGACCGTTGTTGTTGATATTGTTGTTCCTTCTGCTCCTTCTGCTCCTTCTGCTCCTTCTGCTCCTTCTGCTCCTTCTGCTCCTTCTGCTCCTTCTGCTCCTTCTGCTCCTTCTGCTCCTTCTGCTCCTTCTGCTCCTTCTGCTTCTGCTGCTTCTGCTGCTCCTGCTGCCCCTGTTTCTGTTGCTGCTGCTGCTGTTGTTGCTGTTGTTGCTGTTGCTGTTGTTGCTGTTGCAGTGGTGATGGTGTTGGTTGCTGCTTTTCTTCTAGCTGTTGTTGCTGTCGAACATGCTGTACTTGCGAGTTGTAATCTTGTAATGTGATTTTAGAGTGGTTTAAAGTACTAACTTTACTTTTGTCACTATTGGCCAATGCTACGTTTTTTAAGGATTTTTGATCTGACCCTATATAATTTTCAGTTTTATTAATAGGACTTTTTTCACCTTTATCCTGTCTGATAACTTGAATTTTCAGTTCATCATCTAAAGCAGACGTTAAAGTTATCCCAGCGTTACTTACTGTTGATGAAGGTGAATTGATTTTTTTTATCGTATCAGAGTGTTCAAATTTGGTAGGGGATATAGGTAATCCGGAATCACTTATTGCGGATGATCGCTTTCGACTAGTAAATAGCTTTGGATCATTAGGTGCAAATAATTTTCCATCGGTCAAAGTAGATAAACTCGGGCTAATTGTCCGCCCTTTTTCAAACGATAGCTTCGAGAACTCTGTGTGAGATCGCTCGGATCGTTTAGCCAATGGACTTTGAGCTTCATAATCATCACTGTTTTTCAGTGGAGATATGAGCTTTTTAGCATTACTTGATGCCGTAGGGGCCATTAATCTTGATATAGTATTGTTGTGATGTCTAGGGGCTTGGTTAGAATTATAGGATACCGCCATTCCACTCAAGGGCTTGTCAGTTGCATCAAAATTCAGTCGTTTTGCCCTTCTAAAAACTTCTAACGTTTCAGAGACAGTATGAGAAGAATTTTCCATTGTAGTCTCATAAGGAATAGTAAAATCAGACTCCTTTTGATGATTACCTATGCTGGATCTTTTAAATTCATGTGCGGTGGAAGTTCGAGCCAATATTTTCTTAGTGCTAAAGATAGACTGTAAATCACTTTTGTAAAAGGACTTGACAGACGAATTAGGGTCTTCTCGAGTATCGATAGATCCCTTAGGCATAGGTGTACTTGAGGCTATGCCTATGGGTAGATCGGGACTCCAGTCACCAACATCGCTCATAAGATTAGATGAAGGTGTAACATATTTGTCCTTAAACGGGCTAAGATCCATTTTCTCCTCTCTATATGAAATTCTTGATTGTACTTCTTCAAAACGCCCTAATAGATTAATGGGGTTATGAGCTTGTTGATAGAAATCATGTAGTTTAGGAGTTAGTTGTTGACTTTTAGAAACTGGTAATGCTCCACCTAGAGTCTCTTGGTTTATTACACCGTTTCCTATCTGTAACGAATTGTCGACTTGTGATTTTCTGCTTAGCCATAATTTTTCCCGGCCTGGAGCTGGTGTTTTGGATAGTGACTTTTTGGCCTTGAGAGGCATCCTGGAAGGAAGAGAGGCAAAAGAAAAAGTTGTAGGTGAATTTGTTTCATCGCCAGATTTTAAATCTATCTTACTTTCTGGGTCACTTCCTAATTCTCGGCTTAAGCCTTCACTCGAAGTAAGTCGTACCAAAGCCGGGGGTGAAATCGTCAACTTCGATTTTTGAGGCTGACTAGATATATTTTTCCAAATTATTTCTCTAACACTACGTGAGTTATCTAGATTATCAAATTCCAATTTTTTGGGAAGTATAATAGATGTGTCAGGCTGTGTTGAAAACCTATTAACGGAAAATTCCTCAGGAACTTTTGTAGTAGTTAGAGCGAAATATTCAGATTCTCTTACCACTCGCAAATTTTCTTTCTTGCTATTCGCATTTTGATTTACTTCCTGGGTAATTCTATGATTTGAGATTTCCCCATTTACTATTGATAAATCTTTGGTATTGATGCTAACTTCAGCTGCTTGAAAAATACTGCCGTCAGTTTTTTCTTCAGCAAAATTTTGATCAGTGTTAGTGTCGGATTGTGCCTTGGTATAAACCACGCGTTGTGTTTTTCGGTCTTCAACTGAAGGAGTGGCAAGCGTCTTTTTATTTACGTCTTCCTTCAAAAGATGATCATAAAGTGAATTTGACGAAGTTTTTGTATCTTTAATAGAAATTTCGTCTTGCCGGGTGTAGTCTGGCTTATCGGCGCTAGCCTGTAAATTAATTGAAACATCTTTAAACACACGGTTCGACAACTGTTGTGGTAAATTGTATAACTCTTTGTCTGACGGCTGAATTTGACGCTCATTGGTTAGCATTTTTTCTGCTTGAAGGTTTCCATTTCGCAAAGTTTTATCATTTAGATGCGTTATATTATTATTTCCATCTTCTTTATTGTGATCACAACGACTATGTTGCAGGTTTTTGGCTGATTCCAGAAGTCTAGTTTTTCTAGGCGACGGCATACCTCGCATTTTAGCTGGTGTTTGTAAAAAAACCCCGATATTACTGTTTAATATATAAATGATAGCGAGAGTGGTTAGCAAATATCCTCAAAGAACGTTTATGTACACTTTTGAACAAGAGTAGACATTTATACTTACGCTTTCTCGTTGGACATCATAACAGAAAGATGCTCATTTAACCACTCCAACTCCCTTCGAGCAGCAAACGCGAAATCTTCAGCCTCATTTTCAACTAGTCCTTCTATAAACGATAACTCTTTTTCTAGCCATTCGCTTGATCCAATTTGAACATCATAAACAGCTTCTAGATTATGCGCGGTACCCATTGTCAAGGACTCTAGTTAGTGAGATGTTGGATTTATATCCCGATTTTTTAGGAACGTAAGGATAAATCAAAAATGGGAAATATGATAACAAATATTAAATTAAAGACAAATTAGTTGTAAAAGGTTTCCAAGTTTCTTCAATATGCGGTTTGTATTAACCATGTATAAAACCCTTTTCGCTTGAGTTTTGGAAGTGTGGGACGGTATCTGTGTTTACTTACTCATCGATCGCCAGTAAATCATGCAGACTAGCACTAATATGAAGTAAAAATGCTAGACACGAGATGGTGACATAATCAACATTAGTGATCGTCCTTTTTTTGCATTTAGAGAAAATAAAAAAGAAAAATGGAAGGGTTGAATTATAAGATATAAAAATATATAATAAATAAATACAAAAAATACATGTTGACCAGAGCACATTATTATATCTCAAAGCCAGAAAAAACAGAGAAGCGCCAAAAAGAGTGAACCAAAACCATCTCAAACTAGTTCACAAGATACATCAAATACTGCTTCTTAAAGGTATGAATTCTTTACGCTTAGAATGAGAGCAGATATTGAAGGGACAATCATAAGAGATTGCTTGACCAACATGATGACATGATAGAGGGGACATTGTTGTGAATGCATAGAGATTAAAGACAATTAGATTAGGCTTCTTCATCATCACCAATCTTAGGGGCCAAGAAAAATCTAATAAAGCCATTAGGAAGCTTATATTCAACTAAAAGAGGGGCTTCACCTGAGAGTCTGAGTGTCACTTGATTTGAAAGACCTGAAGCCTTACAAAAATGATTAAGGTACTTCAAGTTGAAACTCAATGTGACAGGTTCCACAATTTCAACATTAATAGATTGTTCAGGTCTATCGATATTAGAAGAAGGCTTAAGAACAATAGAGCCAGCACCAATATCACCGTCACAAGAAAAAGTAATACCTTCTTTGTTGACATCAATCTCAACAGAGTCAGAAAGGGTGTGAAGGTCTCTGGCAATTCTTTGAAATTCAGCAGTCGGCATGGTTACAGAAGCAGAATATTCAGTGTCTGGAATACCCATATGCTCTTGGTCAACGTCCATGAGTTTCAAATTGTATTCTGAAATTCGGTCTTGAATAGAGTCTTCAAACATAACAGACAATACTGAAGGCTTATCTTCTGCACGCAAGGTCAATACATCATCATTACCACCACACTTAAGAATCTTGGTGAGAGCACCAACGTTAACACCTAATGAAATGCTTCTATCACATCTGTAATCAGTAAAGCCATCCTTGCCTAGTAATAAGGAGACAAGAGCAATATGAGAGTTGTCCATGGCTTGTAGAGAAAGGCCTGATTCAGAGCATTCAAAGTTACAGTCTTGAACGATATCACGGATAGAGTCAACAATCTTTGGAAAACAAGTTAGTAAGACAGAAATGAGCAAACACAGCTAACAAAGCTTCAGTAATTACATACTCTCTTGAGAAGAGCGGCTTGTTCTAATTTAGCTTCTAACATCTTTTTGAGGTTCGGAAAAATGGGCTATGGTGATTTCAACAACTGTTAGTTATATGTGTAAAGAAAAACAATGAGGAACAATCGGGTTTGTAGAAAACAGTTTAAATTGAAGAATAAATAATAGATTCTAGTATCACTTACCTTGTCAAGTAAAAACTAATGTTCGGATGGTCTTTGTGGAAGGAAGAGGAAGAAAGAGAAACCAATTTAAAAGAAAAAGAGTATTTGGGTGCGAGAATGTTAGTGTATGCGAAGTGAAAACCTCCTCTCCGCGACGCGGTTTTTTGCTCTCGACAACAAAATAACGCGGTATTAACGTGTTATATTCCCACCAATTTAAGTGGCTTGACGCGTGCGATAAGCATTTCGTGTTTAACCCTTTTAGTATTTAATTATCCGTGGCTTATCCTTACTTGAGTTTTATGGATAATCGAAAACAAAAAAAGAAATTCAATCGGGCATCAGGGGCAAAGAAGGTTCCTCTTGTTTCAATTCACAAATTAAAATAAATCTTGCATTTCTATTTATTAAATTTCATTCTATTACGTGTTTTAAATACTTCAACAGCATCATAATAATTAAATTAAAAAATATATATATATCATCTATAGAATAACAGCGGAAAAGATTCATAAAACCCCTTTTACTATGTACATGTAGCACAATACAGGTTAATTGTGTTTATCTTATATTGAACCGACTTTACTTTATTGTTTCGATGAATTCAAACGTGCAAATGCGTAATCCTTATACCAGGTGTGTTTTCTGAACATGGTACGTTTGACAGTACGCTTCTGCAGTTAAGGTAACCAGATGTAAGAAAGTTCACGAACTCCGAATAATAGGTTATTATTATATAATTCACGATGTCCAGAAGATCACGTATGTAACGAATGTGCTATATACTATTATGGAAACTATTCAATTAAATCTTAAAAGCATTTATATCATATTTGCTGTGGCAGATTAATATTGACTTCCTTAAACCATTGATTTTAAAATTACAATGTTCAGGAATAATGATTAAACCACGCGACTGTAAGGACTAACCTTTTTTTCTTTTTTTATAGTACGTGTCAGAAGGTCAAGATCCATTAATGAATTTGATGATGGTTCGATTATTGGTGAGGTTAACGATGTGAGAGGTGAGGAAGATAACTTGCCATCATCGGCTTCGGAAGCTGAGGGTCAAGACGCGAATAACGAAGACGGTAAAAAGAAGGAAATCGAGGAATCCGATAACATAGAAGAACAGAGTGATGAAGAAAACAATGAGAATGAATCTATACGAAAGCCAAATGCTGATGACGATGATGAAGAAGATGATGAAGAAGATGGAGAAGATAATGATGAAAATGATGACGATGATGACGATGATGACGAAGTTCGTGCGGAATACGCAAGCACTCAGAGGAGAAGAGGAAGAGGAAGACCCCCAGGAAGTAAAAACAAAGCTACATTAGCAAGAGAGATGGCTCTAGGTATCATTCCTTCCAAGGGGCGAAGATCCGGAAGGACTGGAACCTTTGATGATGAAGATGATGAAGATGCAGCTGCAAGCGATACACCTGTAAGGAAGAGAAGGCCAGGAAGGCAACCTGGTGTTAAAATGGGGAAATTTCCCAAAGCAGTCAAAGGTGGTAGGAGAAGAGACGAAGGGATTCCCATTAACGAAGCAACCGGTGAACCATATCTTATTGTTAATGACGAACTTGATGCGACTGTTATCCCTGAAGGCGAGAATAAAATTAATGAATTCGGCATTTTGCAAGGTGGTAGAGAGTTTCGTGTAAGAACTTTCACCGTCTCCGGCAGAGGTGATAGATTATATATGTTATCGACTGAACCTGCAAGGTGTATGGGCTTCCGGGATTCTTATCTTTTATTTCAAAAGCATCGAATGCTTCATAAGGTTATTGTTAATGATGCTGAAAAGTTCGATCTTATTGAGCGTGATTTGATCCCACATTCCTATAAGGGTCGAGCTATAGGTGTTGTTACAGCCAGGTCAGTGTTCCGTGAGTTTGGTGCCAAAATAATTGTGGGCGGTAAACATATCATTGACGATTACAATGAAGAAGCTTCTAGAAATCAGGGTTTGGTTGAAGGCCAGCTTGCTGACCCTAATGATCGATTACCGCCTGCTGGAGTTCCTTACAATAAAAACCAATATGTAGCGTGGCATGGCGCAAGTTCAGTTTATCATCAGTATAATCAGCAGCCGGCCATACGTGAGGTTATCAAAGATACATTCTTCAAGCGTAAACAAGTGGTGGTTACAGATGAAAATTGGATGCTTGAGCATGCCTCTGCCACAAGAGAATATAATAGGCTTATTTTAGAAAAACGAAAGCTAGCCTTGGCTAATGGGGCTGTCTATGAGCCACACATTGGTTTGAACGTAGTGCCAAGCTCCACACAGCCGACTAAAGCCTCTTGGGAAAAATTACCCAAGATTAATCTCCGATCAATTAACCAAGACGAAGGGCGTTCATTATTTAAAAGACCTAAAGTTGTGGTTGACACTGTACTACGATTACCAAATATTTTTACCAGAACTGGTTTGAAGAATGTACCTTCAGAAATATTCCAAGATGTCTCGCCGGAAATAAAAGAAGCTATCCTTGCTCAGCAGAAATTGGAGATGGAATGGGATGGTTTATGAATCTTATAATTATATATTAGGAATATTACCAAATTCAATTACATATTTATTGTTCATTTGTAAGTGCTTTTGGGCTAGGCTTTTCTAATCTTAATTAAGAATATCATAGCACGATTTCATACTAACTGCAAATGTCCCAACGATCAAAATTTTGAAAGGTTAAAAAAAACTTGGATATTTGTGTACAACCTAAGCAAAATATCGAGTTGAAAATGTCCGAGGAAAAGAAAGAATGGAAAAAGCCTGAACGTTATGTTCCTGCTCCTGGAGCGCCTTCATTGCCACCTCAATTATCTGAATTAAATACTGGAACTACGGACGAGCTTATGGAGAAGTTGAATAAGTTGCCCTTCTTTATGACCCAGCTAGACGAAAGTAATGGTGAAGAAAATATTCAGCTTGAAGCTTTGAAAGCTTTAGCGTATGAGGGTGAGCCAGATGAAATTGCTCTCAATTTCAAAAATCAAGGTAATGATTGTTTCAAGGTTAAGAAATACGTTGAAGCTATTAAGTACTACGACCAGGCACTTGCTGTGAAGTGTTGTGTAAGCGAAATCGATACTGCCTGTCTTATTAATAAAGCTGCTTGTAATCTAGAATTAAGAAACTACAGAAAATGTATTAATGACTGTAAGGCTGCCTTGAAACTATCGCCAGTCAATATCAAAGCTATCTACAGATCTGGTAAAGCTTACTACGTTTTGGACCATATCAATGAGTGTATCGATATCCTACGATATGGTCTTACAATTGAACCCGAGAATAAGCAAATAGTAGAACTCCTTGGTATGGCTGAGAATAGAAATCGAGTCAAGGATGATCTGGAAAGAAAAAAGCGTCAAAAGCAAGAGCTCATGGACACAAAATCTAAGTGTCTCGATATGGCCTTAAGGGCCAATAAAATCTTTTCCATTCAGACCGGTAATGCTCCTGATCTTCCTCATGGTGTTTCCCTTCATCTAGAGAATGAAACAGATCCTTCCTCTACAATTTATTTTCCTGCGGTTTTCCTTTATCCAGTGGATTACCAATCTGATTTCATTCAAGAGTTTGCTTTGGAACATTCAGTCCAAGATCACTTAGAAGCCGTTTTTGAAGAAACTCCTGAATGGTTTGGAAATATTGATAACCCTACAGACTATAATATTAAGAATTTAGAAGCTTACTTGCAAACTGAATCTGGCGGTTTAATCAAAGCTGGAAAGAAACTTCCTATATCTTCAGTACTTTCGAATGAGAAGCTGAAAGTTCCTGTTGTGGATAATGTTATCAGAGTCTATATTTTACCTAAGAATAAGTCCGCGGAATGGATCAAGTCCTGGAATAAAGAGCAAGCTAGAGAAATGTTGAGATAAAGAGAGTATCTTAACTGAAGACATATCTTCCTGTATCATAAGTTTAATTTTTGTATTAATAATCGATCAATTATTTTTCTATTTTTGTTTGTCCATAGCAAAATCTCGAATTCTTTCTATTTATGCTTTTATCTAACTATGACGGACAAAGATAGAACAATACAGTCATATCATATATTTTCCCATACAAAATCACTTACAAATTTTTCTCCGTATTTGTGATCTGAAACTGAAAGATTCAAAGAATTAATTGTACCCATTTTTTCAGGTCTTGAACCCTTAACCATCAGCTTTGTGATTTTCGTGGGATCATCAGGGCTATCGGTGGTTACACCCATTTTGTGATATAGATTAAGCTTCAAGCTACAGTTTGTAATAACGAGTAAAAGTTAGAATTGTGCAAATTTCACCACGACTTTATTCATTCGACCATGACAACCCGTAAATCCAAATAGATATAATTCAAAAAGGAAACCCATACTTACATATCTGCGCTGTCTGTGTGTGTAAGCGCACCAGTCATCGGATCCTCATTCTCTAACAGTTCCAATTCATCTCTCAACTGTTGTAGTCGTAATTCATTAACATCTACGGCATTTTCAAGTTCGTTTATTGCTTTAACTGCCGAAAACTTTTCACTTTCGAGATTCCTTATTTCTTTGGCATTCTGAATTACCGTTTCAGATGTTTCAATTTCAGCTACTGTTTTCTCCAGGAGTGCCAACTCACTTGTATCACCTAAAGAAAAATCAGTGTTAGGAGATAGATTATCTTTTTAAGTTAAAATAAACCACTAGATAGGTTTTCAAGTACTTACGTTCTAGTAATTCTTTAGCTGCGTCCAGGCTAGTCTGTCGTGCTTCACGTAGCCGTGATTGTCGATTAGCAATTCGTCTTAAAACATCAACATCACTATTGGCATCAAACACGCCAATAAATGTCTCTAGGGTATCTAGAGTTTCTTGAAATGCCTGGTTAGGATCCATCTTACTTCAGCTTTCGGCTAATTGATAGACGTTTTTTTACAATATATTATCAATATGCTTCAAATTCATTATCGGCCTTGGGATCAGTTTAGTAAACAAGCTATATTATAAATGTTGTCACGGCAATCTTCTAGATATGATGAATGAGACCGGGTAACTTAAAGAACACTCACCATATCTCTTTTTTGACATTTGTGACTCTTTGCTATCGTTTAAATGCTTTTTAAATGCTTGATATTTTATCGAAGTCTATCTGTACAGTAAGCCAGATTATTTAACTGGTATGTCATTTGTATTTATAATATGCTGTGCAAGCAATCATCATTAGAATGTTGGCACAAATATGTATTATAGATATAATTGAATACATTTTTGCAAGACGAAATTGTCGGAGTCTCCCAAGGCTAATCTATCCCGCCGCAGTCCGTAACACCATTCAGTTCTCACATAGCTTCGCCTCTTTCCGAAATATACTTGGCTAACTTCTGTAATTCTACAGTAGAGACAATCAGAAACTTACAACAGCTGAATTCGATATGGCGGTTACAAAGCGTGCTGGCCGTAATAAGGCCCCCAATCAACCCGTTAAACAACAACCGGCTAAACGAGGGGTGCAGAAAGCTTCCTATGATATCACAAAGAAGAAAGAAGTCGGCGTGACCGATCTTACATTATTGAGCAAAGTCAATGACGAAGAAATTAATAATAATTTACAAAAGCGATTTGAAAGTCACTTTATTTATGTATGTTTTAATTTTCTTCTTTAATAGCTTTTTGTCCAAACTTTGGCTTACTACTACTTTACAAGTCACTATCGTGCGCTTTTTGACTCGCAAGCCTCTTGGTGGAGTGTCTTAATGATTCTCTTATTGTTATCTTGTATTTTGCGCTTTTACTCGAGCTATAAGCTTCTACTCTTTTCTTGTACTTTATTCCTAACTCTCTGTGTTCACTTTTTTTCTTGCTATAGACCTATATTGGCCATGTGGTATGTTATGCTTCGCTTTAGTGGGTTCATAGTGTGTATCGATGCTGAAACTATGCTTCCAATCCAAGGAGAGGAAAAAAATTTATTAATTACCCACTAACATAATTTTAATTTATTGCGTGTTTTTTTTTTCTGACTTTTTATTATACAGTTGATTTCAGTCAATCCTTTTAAAGATTTGGGCATTTATACCGAACAAGTTCTAGAAAGCTATAGGGGTAAAAACCGTCTCGAGGTACGTATCTGATTGAAACTATGTTTCAAACGTTTCATTCAACCATTTTGTTTTATTAACTATTAATTTGCCTACTAGGTTCCCCCTCATGTCTTCGCAATTGCTGAATCAATGTACTATAATCTAAAGGCCTATGATGAAAGTCAATGCGTTATTATTTCCGGTGAATCGGGGGCTGGCAAAACCGAAGCTGCCAAGCGCATAATGCAATATATTTCTTCGGTTTCGGCTGGTGCTAATTCTGCTTCTATTCAAAAGATTAAAGATATGGTGTTGGCTACAAATCCCCTATTAGAATCTTTCGGCTGTGCCAAAACATTGAGAAATAACAATTCTTCTCGGCACGGCAAATATCTTGAAATTCAATTCAATAAGCAGGGCGAGCCCATTGGTGCTACAATTACCAATTACCTCTTAGAAAAGGGTAGAGTAGTGGGCCAGATTCAGAATGAGAGAAATTTCCATATTTTCTATCAATTCACAAAGGGTGCGTCTGAAGCGCAACGCCAGACCTTTGGTATTCAAGCCCCTGAATCTTATACATATACTTCTGCTAGTAAATGTACCGCTGTTAATGGTATCGACGATGTTGCTGATTTTAAAGAAACCCTTCGAGCTATGGACGTTATTGGTCTACGCCAGTCTGAACAAGATCAAATTCTGAAGCTTCTTGCGGGTATTCTATGGATCGGTAACGTATACTTCGTTGAAGATGAACATGGGAATGCAGCGATCAACGACCCCTCTGTTCCTAATTTCATAGCTTATTTACTGGATGTGGATGCTGATTCAGTCATCAGCTCTTTAACTACTCGAATTATGGAAACCTCCAGAGGGGGACGACGCGGTTCGGTTTATGAAGTTCCTCTCAATGTTGTTCAAGCCAATGCTGTCAAAGATGCCTTGGCCAAAGGTATCTACAATAACCTTTTTGATTGGATTGTTGAAAGAGTAAATGCTTCATTGAATAGTCAAGAAGTTGCCAATAGAACCATTGGTATTCTTGATATTTATGGTTTTGAAATTTTTGAGAATAATTCATTTGAACAGCTCTGTATCAACTACGTGAACGAAAAGCTGCAACAAATCTTTATTCAATTGACCCTTAAAACAGAGCAAGAAGAGTATGTACGAGAGCAAATTCAATGGGCCCCTATTAAATATTTTAATAATAAGGTTGTTTGTGATTTAATCGAAGAAAAGAGGCCTCCTGGTATTTTCGCTGCTCTCAATGATGCATGCGCCACGGCTCATGCTGACCCTTATGCGGCTGATCAATCTTTCATTCAAAGGTTGAGTAATGTGTCAGGGAACCCTCACTTTGAAGCTCGCCAAAGTAAATTTGTTATTAAGCATTATGCCGGTGATGTAACTTATGATGTTGAAGGTGTAACAGATAAAAATAAAGATCTTATGATCAAGGATTTACTAGTATTACTTTCAAAAAGTCAGAACAGTTTTCTTGCTGGCCTATTCCCCGAACCAGTTGACACTGGTTCAAGAAAGAGGCCCCCTAGTGCCAGCGATAAAATTAGAACAAGTGCCAATGATCTTGTTCATACTTTGTCTCTTTCGCAACCCTCTTACATTAGAACCATTAAGCCTAACCAAAACAAATCACCGACTGAATATGATAGCAAAGCTGTTCTTCATCAAGTCAAGTACCTTGGTTTGCAAGAGAACGTTAGGATCAGGCGTGCTGGTTTTGCATATCGTCAGACTTTTGATAAGTTCGTTGAAAGATTTTATTTATTATCACCTAAGACTTCATATGCTGGTGATTTCATTTGGCAAGGCGAGTCTAGAGAAGCTACCTTACAAATTCTTAAGGATACTTCTATTCCCGTTGAAGAATATCAAATGGGTGTCACAAAGATTTTTGTTAAAACACCCGAGACTTTGTTCGCTTTAGAGCATATGAGAGACCGGTATTGGCATAATATGGCTGCTCGAATCCAGCGTGCCTGGAGAAATTATCTTCAATACCGGATTGATATGGCAACTCGAATTCAGCGTGCCTTCAGAAGATCCAAGGGTGGTGAGCCTGCTCTTGAGTTAAGAGATAAAGGTAATAAATTGTTGGCTGGTCGAAAGCAAAGAAGACGACTTAGTATGATTGGCAGTAGAAGATTTACTGGTGATTATTTGGCTTGTAATGATAAATCAGGGGTTGGGAACTTTATGGTCAAGACTCTTATTATTACTGAACCGGTTATATTTTCAGCCCGTGCTGAAACTCTGACATCTAAATTTGGCCGTTCATCACTTCGTGTCGAACGAATTCTCATTTTAACAAGGGCTAAATTATATATCATTGTGGAGCAAGTACTCAATCGTCAACTTTCTTACCATATTGAGAGAACAATTGGAATAGCTAATATCAAATATGTTGGTGTTAGTAACCTTCGTGATGACTGGTTCAGTGTTGTAGTTGAGCCATCTAAGGAGCCTGATTCCTTTTTATGGTGCCCTCTCAAGACAGAGTTTGTTACTCAATTACGCGAAGTTCGTCCTAGTGTTGAAATACGTGTTAAGGATGTGATTGAGTACAAAAAGAAGGCCAATAAGTATTCAACCGTAGCCTTTATAATTGATAATTCCGTCTCAGGTCATTTCGATATTTACAAGAGTGGTAAAGTTCACGTACCCAGTGGCTTACCAGCAAATTCGGTGTCGGCTCCCACGCCCAAGAAAAAGCCAGGTATTGGTATCAAAGCCAATACTGCTGGGAAACTATTAAAGAAAGGAGGTGGTAATGCGCCACAAGGTTACCAACTATCTCAAGCAGCTTCTCGTCCTACAAACCAGCCTCAACAGCAGCAACAGCAACAACAGCAACACACTCCACATCAACAAAATAACGCTCCATCAGCCTCCCGTTCCACGTTTAGTCCCGCTGTGTCCGCAGCTACTTTTGCGCTGGCTCAGACTCGCATCTCTTCGAGACCCGAAACTGGGCCTACTAAAACCTCTTCAACTGCATCGCGACCTATGCCGCCGATTCCAGCTTTGGTTTCAACCCTGACCCCGGCTTCAATACCAGCTGTGACTTCAGCGTTCTCTATGGTTTCATCCCCTGCTGTAGTAGCACAATCACAAAGTCGGGTAGCCCCTCAAACTGTGATACCCCCACCTCCTCCTCCACCTCCTGCTGCCGAGCCCAAATATAAGGCACTTTATCCCTATACGGCAAATTCAGCTAGTGAGCTTCCACTAACATTAGGTGAGTTTGTTTCAGTCAAAAACAAAGAAGGTAATGGTTGGTGGTTGGTGTGTAACTCTTTAGGTCAAGAAGGTTGGGTACCGGCTACCTATCTCGAAGAGATCAAGGTTGTCGTCAGACCTTCCCCACCTCCTCCACCATCATCCAATGGACCTATTGCATCAACTAAGAGAAAGGCTGCCCCTACTCCTCCAGTAAAGAAGAGTGCTATTTCGACCCAGTCAACCCCCGTTTCAAGTACCACCCCTACTCCACTAGGTGGTGGTAGTAGTAATACTACTCTAGGTTCTGGTCTAGCTGATGCCTTGAAAAAGAAGAATGAAGCCAATCAGTCCTTGGCAGGTGGGTTGGCTCAAGCAATTAAGATGAGAGCTGGTAAAATGAATAGTGATGACGAAGAAGATGATGATGATGATGATTGGTAAACGATCAAGCTCAGTAACCCACAAAGAACACACTCAATATGGTACTTATATACATTCAATAAGGCATTACATCTAAATATATTTTATTTTTCGTTGTAAACTAGATTACGGTTTTCTTTTACATAAATAGTGTCTAACATTAATTAAAACAAATGAGTTAAAAAATTGCCAATGCTTATTCACAATAAGTGACGAAATATCATATATACCAATACTACTTCAACGTAAGCCCAAATCAAGCCACTTATTTTTTCAAAGAAAGAATGAAAATATATACAAGTCATTAAAAACATCCACCACCAAAGTATTAGTAAAGCAATGATCAGTTTCAAATGAGTAGGCAAAGCAACTAATATTGACTTTCGTGACTTGGAGTCATTTCTTCCGGCACGGTAGATAGTTAAGAACTCATCTAAGAACGGGCTCAGTTCATACCATAAGAAAAGACTGCTATGAATTAGCAAGAATGTGTGGCCACTAGGGTCATGTCCCCCTAGCCAAGTTCCACCTACTGAGCGGCAAGTGGCTGAAGAAACATTCACTAAACTGTCCTGTATTTGAACGCCACCATTGCATTTGCCACCAGTAAATACGAATACTCTATCCATTATAGGTAAACCAAAAAACCACTGAGTGAAGACCACCCAATAAAGTGTAGCTACCAAAAATCGAGCAATCATTCTTGACAAGCGGTATCTCGGTTTCGTGGCGACCAGGGATGACGCAGGCAAGGAAAGGCGATAGGCCAATAGAATAAAATAAGCTATGGCAGTCCATAACCAACCACGCTTAACAAACAAAACGTTAATAATATTCCGTTTGGATGCAAAATAAGTGGGTTCATTAGGGCCAAATTGATATAACTGACCCAAGAGCAAGGTTAACGGGTATAGCATCAGTATTAACCGATTACTAGTGTGTAATTGACGTAAAATGCGAGTAACAACTGAGGTGTTTGTTGCTTTTTCTATGACCGGATTGGCCGAAAATGATTGCGTGTCCATTTTCTATTCGATATAATAAAATTTGTCTAGTACAGGCCTTCAGTGGCTCAGAACAGTGTTTTATATACTCGGTATTGATTGTTAAAGAAAATACCAAGCTGATTATGTAGGTGTGGGAATAGAACGTTGTAGATTGCCCAAGGCCCATAATCAGCAGCCCTAGGCTTACGGCTGCATAGCCAATCAACCATAATAAAACAAGCACTCTAGCTCAAAAAAGAGAATAATAGCAGTCATGTCGGAGCCATCAACTGTTGATCACCAGCTAAGTGAAGAACCGACAAGATGGGAAATCGAACTAGAGGTAAGCATCTTGCAATATCTTTTTTTTACTGCTATATCACTAACAAAGTTATTTCCTGTAGTTCGTTCAATCACTGGCTAACCCCATGTATTTGAACTATCTGGCACAGATGAAATACCTGGAGGACGAACAATTTTTGGCCTATCTGGAATATCTAGCCTATTGGCAGAAGCCTGAATTCTCCAAGTACTTGATGTAAGTGTTTACTATGAAAAAAGCAAACTTAGCTAGAGGTTAATGTACTATTATATCCATGCGATCCTAACAAGACATTTTAGTTATCCTAATTGCTTACATATCTTAAGACTTCTTAGATATCCCATGTTCCGACAAGAAATCTTAAGGGCTGATGTAGCGAAATTATTCATGGATGAATTCTACATGAAGTGGTTGAAAATGGGTGCTGTAGGCACAGACGACTCAATTAGTGAAGATATTAGCCCCGAAGCTAAGAAAGCGAAAGACGTGAAGGGCGAGGCCGGAAATAGCGTTGAGAATGAAAGGAACACATTGGATGTTAAGCTTGAAAATGGTGGTAACGGTGTTGTCTAGCTCCCTATTATACTAACCTTTTGGTAATCAATCGGGATTGGCCCCTTTGAGAAGCTCAGGTCATTGCTTAAATGGACGATATCTCTCACATATATAGAATAAAATTCTCTTTGTATTATAGAATAAATAATGATAAACATATACTAACTCTGTCTTTCTTTACATTTCCAATAGAGTGCTGTCTAGTGGTTTTTAATACTTTGGTTGGATTAAAATTAATAGATAGTTGTTCAAATATGCATAACAAGTCTTTGGGTAATATCAAGGCTTTATTAAATGTACTTTTATATTATCACATTATAGATTATCAGGCATTTTGCTCTGTGGTTCATCTCAAGAACCAGGTATAGATGAAGAATATCTGCTTGACGGTTCAAAAAAAATAAGCTAAAAAGCTCTAGTTCCGAAAATTGAATATAAAGCATGATTGATATATTTGGCAGCTTAGAATAAATTGGAATACTCGATAATCTTTGGATGCATAAATTGAGATTAGAATAAGGAAAAATGAAAATAACTGATAAGCCAAAGAGGTCTTATACGATTCTACCGTGATTACGGTCTAACTCCCATCCAAGTTTCCTAGATAAGCCAGTGATAAACTTCCACACCCTGGTAATTAAAACTTTTGCTAAGGCAGCGCTACGTTTTCTAACACGGCTTGATTCGTCTGTAGATTCACCAAAAGCATTTATCTTACTTTCTTGGGAGCTGGGTAAAATCATATCCCCGGCACTAAGTGAAATAAACAACGCAAAGGGGACGGCCCAAATGCAGATACCAAAAAACGACGCGATTTGAGTGAAAGGAGGGGCCGAGACATTGGGTTGGTTGAATCCAAATGAGCGACGACTGGTAAGGCTCGAGAAGAACGAGAACCATAGGTAATGATTCAAAACGGTGGCAGCTGAAACAAGAAAAAAATATATATATAGTCGTTAGTAACCCAGGACTCAAAATGAATCAACAAAGATTAGCAGATACTCTGTATTGGCATCAACTGTTCCTATCGAACACCCATCACCAGGTTGTGCTTCTCATTCAGATAATACATACCAATAGCAAGAAGGAACTTGGGATCGCTAAAAGTAATAAGTGGGAAGCGCTTCATGTTTGCAATGTAAACTAATTGGCAAGCAATAGAATAAACCGATATCCAGAAGGGAAATCCATCGAATACAACCAGCAAAACATGTACGAGAATAATTGACAAGATAGCACGAGCTAAGATCTTTTTAGTCAATACTGAGTATTCCTCAACTAATTCTGATAGATAATATAGCCCACAGGCGATTGCTAACGTCAGCGCTAAAAACCCGGCACCAATGCCTAGCCATGAAATTAGTCTTAATACCACCATCACTGTGTTCTTATTTGATGCTAGTGTTTTTTGGTGTATGTGCTATGAAGGGATCACATCCATTGTTGATCGATTTGACGTCTAGTATAAAGTGTGTTAACCCCCGGGTAACTTTAACGCATATATTACTACTAGAAATGAATACAGATCTATATAATACAAAATATTTCGCTATTTGCCCGCTAATTCTGATTAATATTTTTGTTGAGAAAATCCACAAATAAATCAATGATGCGAGAAGAGTCGATTGTTCTCATTTTATTTAACGAGATGAAATTTCGTCTAATACGTTGTAAACCAGGCAGCGTCACAGGCTTGTAAGGTAATTGAATGAGTTCGTCGGTGCCATTAATTTTAGCCTCACCCCCAGGATTAATCTTTTGTAATTCCAAAACCTGACTCGTAACATCCTGAGTCTTCTTGTCAAGTTCAAAAAGAAAATTAGTTGAAGTGGCGGGCTTAAGAACAGTGGCCTGATTCGGGGGTTTGGCTTTTTTAAGTACCAGTGTGTTCCACACGTCTTGAATGGGTACTTTTTCGTCCATGAAAGGAATTGTAAATAAAGGCGAGTCCCAGCGATTCATACCGATGGGTTCTTCGTAGCGGAATGCCAATGCATCAAAGAGATCCTGGGGCCATTTATCTTCCTCGCTTCTTAAGTTGTTCCATTCTTGGCATTTTTCAATAGGAGTACCTATGTGTATTACACAAGAGTTCGTAGACAAAGCCTTGGCTTCGCAAAAAAGTTGATATCTAAAACCTTTAATATAGGTCATATTGTCCAAAATCACAATATTGTTCTTGGAGAGCGTTCTCTTTACCGCAGACATCTGGGTACCACGTGTGGCCTTTTCGGTCCTTGATTCTATTTTCAAAGGTTAGTATAAAATTCCATGTTGGGCCATTATATTAAATATAGCATACCTCTATAAGTTTCTTTAGGGATTTTCAAGCTTTCATCGTTAATCAACTCTACAGTAATATGAGTGCTACCCGTTTCTTGCGCTTTTTTGAGAAGCTCATCGCGCAACTGTTCAGCGCGCCTTGTCTTACCTGACGAGGGAAACCCGGACATCATAATCAACGGCATTTTGCAGATGTATTACTTGATCAAGTTTTGTTATAATTCTCCAAACGATATTCACAATAAAGCTTAGACTTCGACTTACTTTAATGTTCTGTATCTTTTTTCTCCAATTTTTCTTTTTTCTTATGTCCCAACTGGATCAAGCGTTGGACTTTATCTTACGGCGATCTATCATATTGTGTTATTTTGTGTATCAAAAGCCGGCTTATTCGATAATTTTTTTTAGATATATAATTCAAAAGTCACTGGTCAACCATTATGCCACCAAAAATTAATATTGGAAAGGTAGCCGTTTCTGTGGCTGCTACGGCTGAATTGGCAGCTAGTAATACAACAACAAAAGTCTCACCTCAAATAGCCATACCTTCCCTGTTAAAGGCAAATGTGACGCCATCAGCTACCAAAGCGCCATTTTTTCCCAGGTTGGTATTTCCTAAATATAATATAAACTTATCTGGTTTTCAAGGTCACCATAGAACGGGTTTACAGCGAATGTATCAGATTGGCCCTCAGGTCGATCTGGTATTTGAAGTAAGAGACGCAAGAGCGCCGCTCAGTACACGGAATGGTCTTTTCGAAAGAGCTCTAGGTAATAAAGAGAAAATTATTCTCTATGCCAAGAATGATCTCAGTAGACTTCAAACAAAGGTATTTTCATATGTTGTTTGTTTTATGCTTAATTTGTTTAATTTTGGAAGAGAATTCTAACATAGCTCCTGCAGATACTAGAGTCATGGCATCCAGAAGGAAATTATATTTTGATTGACTGTCGTAGTGAAAAGGATGCCCATCGTATCCTGGGGATTGCTAGAAGTATGTTGAGATCCCAATTTTGACTCTATTAAAAGCTTACTAACTTATATACACTATTTTGATTATAGAGAAATTCGGCGAGCGCTTTCCTCCTCCCCCTTTGGGAATCAACTTACTGATTACCGGTATGCCAAATGTTGGTAAAAGTACACTTATTAATACTCTTAGGTCTTTAAACGACAAACGTATGTATTTCTTGAGGACCTCTTTTTGAAGCAGGGACTGTGTTCGATAAACTTTATTTCTCTTGTCAGTCGCTAATTTTTTTTAAATAGAATCCAAAAAAGTAGCGGCAACTGGTGGTCAAGCAGGTGTAACTAAGGCAGTTTCAGAAAAAATCAGATTATGCAGAGATCCTTCAATTTACATATTTGACTCGCCAGGTATTTTTGTTGCGTCTACAGTTGATCAAAACACAATGATTAAGCTCGCTATTATAGGAGCCGTGAAGAATAATCATGTGGACCCCTACATTCAAGCTGATTATTTATTATTCTGTTTAAACAAAAATGATCCCACTGGCCGTGCTTATCGTGATATTTTGCCTGAACCCACAAATAACGTTCATAAACTGCTTTTTGCAATCGCTAAGAAGATCAAGAAAGTTCGTAGAGGGAATGATTTTGACGAAATTGGATCTGCGATGTGGTGGATTGATCGATTCAGACAAGGTAAGGGCGCTCGAATTTTGCTAGATGACTGCACAATTGATGCTTATGAGGAGTTTACTATCATGGAAAAAGAAAATTTAGATCGGTTCAAAATGGATTTGCAATCGGAAATAAAGGGAAGAAAAAAGTACTTCTTGTTTTAAGTCACATTATACGTCATATCCCGGCCAGCGGAGATAATAACAGAAATTTGTATTTATATAAAATATATATCTCCATGAGGTTTGGCTCATAATATCAGATCATAACTTCATAATCATATGGGAACTCTTCTCCTCGATCTACTCATTCTCTTGAGGTTTCTTTTCTGCCATGCGTTCTTCAAACATACTGTGTGCCGCGATGAACCTAAAGCAAAAGTAAAACAAGATGTTAATATTTGGTTTTTTTGATGAGTTTTTGAAAACAAAAGAAAACCTTGGTTTCATTTTTTATTTAAATACATACAATGAGCCATGCAAAATTCCTATATTACGAAAGGATTCTGCTTGTTTAGATGTGGTCGTGATCAGGTTATCTAAGTCACTAACGTTAGCCGCTAATTGAGCAAATTGGGCGTTCAAATGCGACATCTGTCGATTTCTTAATGAAGAATCACCAGCAATAGTAGAGCGACGATTGTAATAAGTTAGCGGAGGATGTGGGGGAGACGGTTGAGAATCCATGATAAGATGTATGATAAGACTTGTTACACAAAAATAAAAATGCTTCTGGATAAGAGAAGGAAGCCCATACACATACAATGCAGTAAAATTAGCTTGTGTACAGGTTGTGCACCATAATCATGATTATTATTAAATTAGATCAACTCCCAATATATCACATGACTCGTCTTTTTTTTCTTTTTTTTCTTTTTTCTTCCTCTTTTCAAAGGGGAATTTTTCTGATTACGGCTGACTTATAATACGATAGCAGACCAAAACACTCACAAATCTTTCTATCTGAATCTAACAGCATATTTTTTTTTGTTAAAAATGGCTTCTAAATCCAGTACTAATAATAAGGCTGCTTCTAAAAGCCTTGCTTCTAATTCTAGATCCAGCTCAGCTAAGGCTACCAAGGTCAATTCCAAGCATGTAATCAAGAAAAGTGAACCTAAAGTCAAGAATCTTTCCAAGCGTGTCAAGGGCGGTCATTTGGTCAAAAACATTGCTCAAGACTTTGTGGATGTTTCTGATATGCTGGAGGAAGAAGATGATGAAGAACAAGAAGAAGAAAAGGTTGAGGATGCTCAAGAGGATATTCGAGATGAAGATCAAGAAGATGAAGAGGACGTAAAGATGAAAGATTCCGAATCTCCTGCTGAAGAAACCGAATCATCTATTTTTGCTGATCTGAACATATCTCCGTCCACTAAGAGTGCTCTTGCTCAAATGGAACTCTCTATCATGACTGAAATCCAGGCGAAAATCCTTCCTTCGCTTTTAAGTGGTCGCGATGTCTTTGCTGTTGCTGACGCTGGTGCTGGTAAAACTATAGCCTACTTGCTTTCTGTTGTTGAGAAACTTAGCACGCTTAATTTCCAGAATGGTGATGGTACTGGTACTATCATTTTAGCGCCTACCAGAGAATCGGCTCACCAAATTCAAAGTATTCTGAGCGAGTTGGCAGCTAACCATGCCCAATCTTTTGCGGTCATTCTTGAAGGCTCCAACTTACGTTCTGAGGCTGAAAAATTACAAAAAGGCGTAAATATTGTCATTGCTACTCCTGACCGTTTGTTACAGCACTTGAAAACTACGGAAGGTTTTGTTTACAACAATCTCAACACCTTGATTATTGATCAAATTGATTTGATTATTGATAACCGTTTTGAACCCATTATTCAAGAAATATTAGACATTCTACCTGCTAAAAGGCAAGGCATTGTTATCGCCACCTCTAACAATAAAGAAATCAAGAGCTTAGCTCAAGTTGTCCTCCGCGCGAAGTACGCCCGTGTGGATATCAGTTCTAGGGACAATTCTGCTATTGAAGGCGTCGAGCAAGGTTATGTAGTCTGTGAGTCCGATAAGCGTTTTTTGGTTTTAAATTCATTCCTTAAGAAAAGCGTTGGCAGAAAGGTTGTCGTTTTTTTGTCTTCTTGCAACATGGTCACTTTTTACGGTGAGTTACTTAGTTATCTTGAACACCCAGTTCCCGTTTTTGAGCTAAATGGTAATCAAACTCAACAGGAGCGTACAATTGCTTTTGCTGAATTCTGTGCCACCAACGTAGGTGTCTTGTTCACTACTGATGTTGTTATGAGAGGTATCGAATTACCTTCTGTTGATTTCGTTCTTCAGTTTGACCCTCCTACCAATGCCAAAGACTACATTCAAAGAGTCATAAAGGTTTCTAAGAATGAAAACCAAGATTGTAAATCAGTTATGTTCCTTCTTCCCTCAGAAGTCAGATTCCTTGAGTACTTTAAGCAGTACAATATTTCTCTTGATCAATATGACTTTGCTTCAAATCGTGTCAGCAATGTTCAAAGTCAATTAGAGAAGTACATGGTTACAGTTTATCACCTGAATCAATCTTCCAAGAATGCTTACCGAAGTTACTTGCAATCTTATGCCAATCAATCCTTGAAACAGGTTTACAATATCAGTAAATTAGATCTAGTCAAGGTTGCTAAAGCTTTTGGTTTTACTGTCCCTCCTAAGATCAATATTGATTTCAGCACTAAGAAGGTTAAGCAGGCTTTGAAAGAAATTCTTTTGAAGAAACAAGAAGAATCTGATGCAAAGAAAGCTATTGTTGAAAAGCTTCAAAACAAGGCCAAGTCTGCTATAACCAGAAGGCGCGAAGAAAAGTTACAGGCCATTGTTGCGGAAAAACTTGCTAATAAGAAAGCTAATAAGCGTGTTGGTAAGCGTGTTGGGAAGGCTCGTAAGTAGGTTTTTAGTGTTTATCCCGTTTTTGATTCTCTGCCTTCATCCTACTGATTATGAGTCCTTGTATATTATATTAGATATTTTGGTTTAATGCATTCTTTAAAAGAAATTAGTTATATGTACAGTGTTGTGGAGAGGTTTTCTATATACTTTTTTTGTATCAGTCACCTGTGAGTATTTTCAAAGCCTTGAATAGCTGTCTGGTACTTCTCTATCAATGCCTGTACAAACAATTCAGAAACTGTGTATTCTGAACAACACTTGAAAGGTAAAGGCAAAAGCCAATGAAAAGGGGTGGAACCTAGGATTGATCTGATATTGGACCAGGCCCCCAAGTCGTAGGGCCGTGGGAGCACATAGTTATTTTGGTTTATTCTCTGAACTTCTGAATTAGAGTTCCTTGATCCCCAAAGCCATCTCAATCCTTTAATGTTCGGGTCTTTATGATTAATTTGAACAACAATTACTCTAGTCTCCGTTGAGCCTCTTGTGTCTATATTAATCGCCCAAAATTCAACTTCGCCACGCATGTGGTTTAAGTTTTCTATGGTGGTGACATTAGCAAGAATAAATCTAGTTTGCGCGATATCAAAATGAATAAGTGCAATAAAGAAAGCGCTTGCTATAATCATTAATGCGATGAACTGGCTGTATACGGAGGTTGATGAGTTTTCGGCGTCATTAGTATCGCTATTTTTGGCGTAAATAGCTGTAGTTACAATAACAAATAAAAACAAAGCAGTAAACCAAAAAATTATTTGGCAAAACCATCGATAATTTCTCTCCCCTATAACAGCACCTAACCAAATGCAATAATGGTCCATCCGTGGCACACAGTGTCCAGCATCTGACGAATGGTGAGATCGAGGTGGCTTCAGGGATCTGCATAGTGAGCAGTAGAGAGGGTATCCCTGAAAATCACATGGGTGATGTGTTAAAAGAAATTTACCATTTTCTTCTTCCTGTGTGGAATCATTTGATGCTTCTCTCTTGCTATCTGGCTTGACCATTCTGTTTTGGGAAGAGATGATCTCTAGGTCTGTATTTCCTGGATCATTGTTTAAAACTATACGACTTATTTTCCCTGGCCCCTTCAAAATAATAAGAGTCCATAGAAACAGAATTAGGACACAGATTAGACCTGAAAATGACAAAAAGACTATGCCAACACTTCTTTTGTTACGAGTTTGGATTATTACCAGCCCTAGGATCGGCACTTGCCATGTTAAAATATGTTTCATCTGTACAAGTATTTCAGAGTTTTACTGGTTGATAGAAACTTACAACAAAGCCGATAAGCGTATACATAAGTTAAATAGCCCCATAAACCAAAAATTATCAAAGGTAAAAGCCGGCTGGCTGACTTGAAATTTATGAAAGCCATTGACCTTCTTGATTTAAGATAAGGCAGAGGTCAACGTTCACGCTGCGAAATGTCCCAATATTGCATTTGAGTTCATAAGCACCGATGCCTTGTTTTGAAGCTAGATTCCTGATTCCACTGTAAGCTAATCAATCATCAAGCCAACAAAAATAGCAAAGTTTTTACATTTTCGCTATGGCAGTAACGACAAAAAGAATGGGCTCGGATGAGGATATGGGTAAGTATTTTAAATTTGTGAAGAGTTTCTATGGAAATGAGTTAATCATGTACTAACAAAACCTTGATTTTATGTTAGACATGTGCCCGATCTGCAAATCATCCCGCTACCTTAACCCTGATATGTTGTTTTTGGTTAATCCTGAATGTTACCACAAGATCTGCTCATCTTGTGTTGATAGAATATATTCTCTAGGGCCTGCTCCATGCCCTTATGTTGGCTGTGGTAAGACTCTACGTCGAAACAAATTTAAGCAACAGCTCTTTGAAGATGTAGGCGTGGAAAGAGAGGTTGATATTCGAAAACGAGTTTTCTCAATAATGAATCAAAGAGAAGAAGATTTTAGCAATAAGAAGGATTACGATGACTATTTAGAGAAAATTGAAACTATTGTGTTCAATCTGACTAACGGTGTCGATACCGAAAAGACTGAGACGGAATTGACAGCCTATTCCACCGCCAATCGTGCCGCAATTATGGCTAATTTTCAGAAACAAAAACAAGAGGACGATTTACAAGAACGCAAGCGGCAGTTTGATTTGCAAAAACGACGTGAAATGCGCAAACTAGAACTGGAAGCTGAACAAGAAGAGCGGATGGAAAAAGAGCTTGAAAGAAAGGCATTGATTAATCAATTAGCGACGAGTACTGAAGATGCAAGTACTATTACTCAAAAATTCGCGAAATCAACCCTTAAGCGGTCATCGGCAAGAAAGAAGTTACTGGAATTATCCCAAAGTGATGTTGCTGGTTCTGCATTTTTAAGTCGTGGGAACCTTGAAGATGAACTTGCAGATGATAAACCATTTTCACCATTTAATGGTGATAGGCAATTAGATGAGCCCTATAGCTTATATGATGATTACAAAGATCTGGGTGTCAGTGATATTGCCAGTGATATACAGTTCCAGGCCAGTGGATTTAAAGTGGATGATGTTTATAGGAGGTCTTTGGTGGATGCTTTTATGGGTCTTGGATGTAATATTGAAGATGAAAAAGCCCCTAACAGAACCATCAGCGTTGATGGAAATAATGAGGCGATTGTATGAAATTAGGCGCTTGGTTTTATTGTACATGTATTGTAGAAACAATATTCGTAGTTTTTATACCATATATATATATATATATATATGTCCTATCGGATATTTTAATTTTCCGTTTTCTTATCACTTATTCACCATCCACGTAAACAGACAGAACCGACAACTACAGAGCTCAGCTTATCTCTGTCTTCAAAATTGAATGTACCTGGTACCTTGTAGTTTTTCTTTACCATATTCAAATCCGTAAACCTTTGAAGGTTCTTTCCATTGACACTCAACATATCGCCCCGTACCAGAGAGTGAAGCTCGTTTGTGACCAAATCAGTATTAGCCTTGTGGGTAGGATCCGCTTTGACAACTACCACGGAGGTAGTTGTATCCGAAATTCCAAACCTTTTCAGAGCATCCATAATCTATAAATAAACATAAACTCCAACCGACATGGGGCGATTTTGTTTTGAGGTTAGCATTATTTTTATTCGGCCATTATCAATGTTCTGAATGTTACTCACGTTATTACTTGGTGACATACAAAACACAATCTCGGAAGAAATGTTTTTTGTTCTCATCTTTTCACCCTCTTCTCTAGCGCTCACAGCTCTATAAATAGCGGCTAGCAAATGTTCTTGACTAACAACATTGGCAGCATCAATAAAAGCATAATTGTAACATTGGTTTCCTGCTAAAAGACCCTCTCTGAGTTCAGAACTATTGGTTACATTCTCGAAAAGACTTATAGAGACAGGGGCTTGAGGATACTGAGGGAAAACATATTCCAGCGACGACATTTTTTAGTATTTTCAGCTTCAACGTCCTGATTAGTTTGGTGTTATCCTTTAAAAAGACTCCGAGCAGTAGAATGTATTATCAGTCGATCACAGGATGTACGGATTGGGACATTATGGGAACCTTTGCAAGACGTTCCCATCTTCCTCTGGATCGCCGATAAGAATACTAATATTCAGAAGGAAGACTGAAGCTCCCTAAATAACAGAAAGGTAATTTGATCCAGTCTTGTTAACCGGTTATTGAGATTTATTTATGAAAATATTGATGATAATACCGGTATAAAATGGGGGTTTTATCTGATATTTTGATGTTCTCACCATTATTGGTTATTGGTTATTCAATATTCTACTTTATCGATAACCGGCACCGGCTTCGGAAAGGCGCCGGTATCAGACCCAACGATAATCTTGGCACTGAAGAAGCTGAAACAAATCTGATCCCCGACTCTGATGATGGAATCAGCTCAGAGCATTCTGATTTTGAGGAAGAAAATGAGAATGGTGATGATGAAATCTTGGATCAGTATGCCTCTGATCCTGAAAATAACTTAAATGGTAGACCACTACCAATACCTCGAAAGAAGAAGAATAGATTAATTGGAGCCAAGAAATCCAAGTCTATAGAGAAAAGAGATAAGAAACGGCAGTATAACGAATTTGTTCGACAGCAAGCTATGGCTCGAAAACTTGCGGAAAAAGAATGGCAGGATAAATATGGTGACTTAATAGCAGCTCAGAGTGAAGCCCGAGACTATAGAGAGCAAATAGCTTCTTTAGAAATAAAGAGAAGAAAGGAAAATATGAGGGAAACAGAGAAGAAGAAGAAAGAGCAATTGGAAAGAACTAGGATAGCATTGATGGGCAAATTAATTACAAAAAATAAGGTTAAACTTACCGCCGATGAACAGCTGGTTGTCAAAGATCTTGAAGATAGCCTTATGAAAAAAAAAATTTTTCTTGTAAATAATGGTCAATGGATCATTAAACTTCATAGAGAAGACATCATGAAGCTCAAAGAAAAAATAAGGGAGATGGGCTCTATGACAATAAAAGACTTTGGGGAATATTTGAAGGTTAGTATATAGGAATGTTTTAGTAATGGAATTCTATTTATATAATTGGGTATTAGAACTTTGTGTAAGATTGATATTAACTCTAAAAATAATCTCGTATATTGTTAAAAGAAAGGCGATGACGGTTGAAGTCAAATAGTAAGCCATTGTAGAATCCACGCATATATATATGTATATATAACAGATCGTAAAGTCATTAGAAAGTATATTCTGAAATAATCAGAAAATTCCAGAGTATATCAAATGTCAGAAAAAAATATCAAGGTTGTGATTTCTAAATTATAGGCTAAGGTTAAAAAAAAAATAAACCTTACCAGAAATAAAGAAATCAAAACCAGAGTAAGAAGAAAAAAATCGAAATGTAAAAGTGTAAAAAGATGAAGAAGCATAACATAAAAAATTTCCCAGAAGTTGAATCCCATAAATCGAAAAGTAAAAAGCCACCCGAAACGTGAAGAAAAAAAAAATGTTTTAAAAAGAAAAAGCCGTACCAAAAAGAATTAAATAAAAAATAGCGGAAGGTGAGAAAAATAAAATGCAGTCATAGAAAAAAACCCGGATCAAAAAATTATTCTTCCAATAAAAGTCGATATATTCTTTAACGTTTGCCAATGAGACTTAAGAATTCTTCTCTTGTTTTGTGAGTTTCTCTGAATCTTCCGAGCATACAGCTAGTTAAAGTAGAACTGCCGGGCTTCTGGACGCCTCTTGAAACCATACACATATGAGATGCCTCCATAACAACGGCTACGCCTTGAGGCTGCAAAATTTCCCATAAAGCCATGGCAACCTGTTTAGTTAATCTTTCCTGCACTTGCAAACGTCTAGAGAACATTTCAGCTAATCTGGCAAGTTTGCTTAATCCCAAGACTCGCTTATTAGGGATATACCCAATATGAATTTTACCATAGAAGGGTACAAGGTGATGCTCACACAACGAAAATACGTCGATATCTCTAACTATAACCATTTCATCATGATCTTCTTCGAAAACAGCTCTCTTAATGACATCACCAATATTGTCTTCATAACCCTTAGTGAAAAATAGCATGGCACGAGCGTATCTCTCCGGAGTTTCTAAAAGACCGTCTCTATCGGGATCCTCACCCAACTCCTCAAGGATAGTTCTAACTGCACCCGCAATTTTTTGTTCTCTAGCTTTTGCTTCTTCGGGAGTCTGTTCCAAACGCTGTCTGGCCCCAATAGAAGGCCATGAAAGACCATCGTAATCAATTGGGGGGTTTAAGGTATAGGGCGATGCCGGTCTAGTATTGAGGGGACTAGAAGCCGATTGAATCAAAGACAGATGAGAAGGATTACGAGTAGCATGATTATGGTGTTGTTGCGAGGGAGTAGAAGATTTGGACGCTTGAGGGGACATTTTTGGAGTATTGTATGGCGACGCCGCTGCCTCCTGAGCAGAAATAAACACAGGTCTGATTACTTCAGGGCTATCAGGATATTCACCAGCTTGTTCAATGGACATTATAATAAGCAAAAGATTAAACAGACTCCTCCAAGCGTACCCTGAATTTCAATATTCTGGTGGTAAAAAGCCTCGCACAAGTCTTGGTTAAAATAATTTGTCCAGAGTCGAACTAAAAAAAAAATTGATACAATACTGCTAGATCAAACCCTAATCCTAATGAGCCTTACACAAGTATATAGTTCCTTTTAACCACTTGTACGGTGTTTGAAACCAAGTTAGAACTTCACTTAGTTTGATATTCTTATATATATATATATATATATATATATATATATATTATACTCATTATTATTTTTCCTTGTTTCTTTGGTTTTTTTTTGGTTAAAAAGTATTCGTTTGTATGGAAACAAGCTCGAGATATCATTTGGACCGGGCGATTGGTGGATTATTTCACCGCTTAGTAGAGATGACGAGATCAATCGTGCCCAAGTGCATTACTAAGCGATTGATTTAAAAGCCCAGATGCCATAATCAAATTGACTATCCAGGCAGTGGAGGCTTCTTTTTCTTTCGCTTTTAAGGCTAATTCTACTAGAAACTGAATTATTTGTCGCTCGTTTATATTTTTTTTATACTAATGGATTCTTACCCTCCAAAATCATACCCTGAAACTCTGGTGCCGGCCCTTCAAGACTGGGCTCTCGGTAACGGCCTTACTATGCTTTTGCCAGGTGCTCCATCTACCGCTGTCCATGCCCCTACAACTCTATTCCCCTCCCCTTTTCCTCGCAAAGCCTTCTTCGATGCTCTAGTAGTTCAGCAGTACTACAATGAATTATACGCTCGTGTGGCCCTTGACGAGGCTTGGCTTACCGAAATCATTAGTGACCTGGCTAAGTTCGATAAAGACTTTACAGGAAAACTTTGGGAAACCTTCTTGCTTGCTAAAAAAAAGGGGATTACTCAGCCACTCTCTTTAGGCTTGTTTAGATCTGATTATTTGGTTCATCAAGACGATGATAATGATTCTGGTGCTCCTGGAATCAAGCAAGTTGAATTCAATACTGTCTCGGTATCATTTGGTGCTTTGACTTCTAAGGTGGCTGAGCTTCACAATTACCTCATTGCATCAGGCGCTTACGGTGATAGTATTAATCAAAAATTCTACCAAGATACTGACTTGGTGCCTGTCTCCACTTCAATTGATCTACTTGCTGATGGTTTGGCCAGTGGCCACAATGCCTATATAAAGGGACGTTCTGATACTGAATTGGAAACAAAACCGAGTATTTTGTTCGTAGTTCAGCCCAATGAGCTAAATGCTCTTGATCAGCGCCACATTGAATATTCGCTTCTCAAAAATCATGGCATACGTTCATTCAGGGTCACTTTAGCTGATGTGTCCCATACTACTCGTAGCGACCCCTTAAACAATAGATTGATTCACATTGCTTCCAATACAGAAGTTTCAGTAGTATACTACAGATCTGGCTATGCCCCCACTGATTACCCTTCACAAAAAGAATGGGACGCAAGACTCTATCTTGAAACCACTACTGCTATCAAATGCCCTACTCTTCTTACTCAATTAGCTGGGGCTAAAAAGATTCAACAAATTCTCACTGATAAAGCAGTTTTGAAGCAATTTCTTCCCAATGCCTGTGATGATAATATAGAATCAATCATCAAAACTCATGTTGCAATTTACCCCCTTGATGAGTCAGCCCAAGGTCTTGAATCTCGTAAATTGGCGTTTGAGCAGCCCGAACGCTTTGTATTAAAGCCCCAAAGAGAAGGTGGCGGTAATAATGTATACAAGTCTAATATTCCTTCATTTTTAAATTCTATTCCAGAAGAGGAATGGGCGGGATATATTTTAATGGAACTTATCAACCCACCTATTATTGAAAATAAAATTATTCGAAAGGGTGAAATCTATGATGGTGAGATTGTCAGCGAATTAGGCATCTTCGGCACCATGTTATGGAATTCTTCTACTGGAGAAATTATTGAGAATGATACTGCTGGTTGGTTATTGAGGTCAAAGCTTCAATCAAGTGACGAGGGTGGCGTGGCCGCTGGCTTTGGATGTGTGGATGGTGTTTACTTAGTATAGATGTTTACTTAGTTTTGGTTTGGTATATTTATAAATATATTCATATAAATCTGAAATATTTAAAGAGTATCCAAGCTTGTAGTTTACTGGGTATCCAGGCCTAGTACACGTTTTAACTGGGATTGAAATGTTGGACTTTCTGGTGTGCTACTTAATACTAGAGCGCGTTTCCGTTCAAATTCAACTGCCCATAAAGCCGCGCCAGCACAGTTTGAAAAATTAAAAAGTATACCCAATAAAGGTAAACTTGTAAAAATTCCTGCAGTGATACCAAAACCTATGTATGCTCCTTTTCTTCTTCTTATCCAGGTATCCCTTTGTTTTTTGTTGAATCCTCTCATTTGAAAATAAGCGCTATGTGCCACTGCCCCGTTTTTAGGCCCCTTGATAACCACCATAAAAATAGGCCCTAAGACCGGGATGAAGTTTAGAAAAAAAATAATTAGTATCTTGATGATCCATAGAGGTAGAAATATTCCTTTGGCATTTGCAATTATAGCCTGCTTCATACGAATCTCCCAAGGCAACTTTAGTGATCTTCTTAATTTTCCTTTTAGCACTAAATCGTGATAACCTTCCTTGACTAAAACCTAAATATTAAACGGTGTTATTATGATTTTTATGTTGTTAGAAAATTCCTATTCACTCTAGTTGTGGGCTTAATGGGTATTGCTTTTTTTTTAATAGGTTTTCAGTATTGGCACTTACAGAATCAAACAAGCTTTTTAATGGACCTGGTAAAAGAAGCCAATTACTTAACATGCCAGCAACGACCGAACATTCAAAAAATAGAGAAATACCAGAAGTAAAAAGTCCCGATGGACCATTTAAAGCTAACCCAAAAATTGCATGGAAGGGATATAAGCACACGAACATTACGATGTACACCACACCCATTAAAATCCCATTCAGGATAACAAAACCAATTAGATGGCCCCAAAGCGATGGCCGTAGCGCCAAATAAGTTATTCCCTAATTCAAAAAAACGTTCCGAGGATTTTAATTAATATTATTTATCTTTTAGAAATTTTCCCAATAAAAGTGAGGAATAATTCTAGAAAAAAAAAAACGGAAGTAACAACCTCCACGTTGTGACCATACCATGAACGGATAAGTGAATGAGCCAGAAACAACCATCACAACGGGAATCACGATAGGATCCAAGATACGTCGGAGATATTTAGCTACTGTAGATTTTCTGTTTCCCGAAATTTTAGCTGGTTCCATAGTTGCGAATTACAATCCTAGAGAATCCCTTTGGTAATAAAATGGGCCGATTGTTGTGATTAATTGATGAACCAGAAATACAACGCCTTTGTAATAGTAAGCCTCTCTACGGGTTTCACCCATCAACAAAGCGGCTGATGTATAATAATCGTCAAGACAGTAAATAAGCTCATAACCTGTATAGAAAACCGTTCAACAACTCGACCTGTTTTCGAGAGAGTGTAAGGTAATTAGCATAATAAAGCCAAATGAAGGACTAGTATTCTTTACGTTATATATTTGATACTATGAATTCAGTTATGAGCAAAAAAAGTCCCTCACCAAGTACCTCTCTATTAGAATAGGTTTCTAAAATGTCTCGAAGCCTTGAGTAGTGGTAATCCTAAAATTCCATAGCCAGGCTCTTTTAAATTTAAACTTTTCTCCACATGATCATGTTTTGCTTTATTGATCACGATCCATAGATTGTTTACTGGGATTTAGATAATTATATCATATAGAAAACTTGAACTATTCGTTATAAAAAACGTTCATAAACCACCGCTCTGATCACTAGAGGTAACCAAACGATTATGTCGTAATTTACCCTGTAGTATCGTTCTCATATATTCTAATGTAGTTAATTCCAGAACTATATACACGTTTTCACTTTTTTTTCTCAGCTTATCCAAAAAAGCCTAACTACTCCTCCTAACTTCCTTTTTTTTGTCCTTCGCTTGCTTCAAGTAACCAACACCGTTTAAAATGTTAATTTACAACGTATGTTAAATATGAGTTTCTAGTTAATCTAGTTATTAGAAAATCTTTCAAAAATTTCTCGAAGATTTTCAACTCAGTTTTTAAATCTTTAAATTTTGGCTATAGTAGTGGTGCTGAGAAAAAAGCAATACAGTTTTCAGAATCACTATTGAACTATGTTCCAAGGTAGCTAGAGTACGAAAACGAAACTTTTCTGCTTATTACTTTAGCATATACTAACCTTGTTTATTTATTCAGGATATTATCACTCAAGATGAGATGATCTCTGACGCTTACGACATGACCCTTGTCGATGATGTCGTCTACGAAGTCGACTGTCAAATGATCACTATCAAGGAAGGTGATGTTGATATTGGTGGAAACCCCTCTGCTGAAGATGCCGAAGATGAACTTGAAGAAGGTGCTGTCCAAGTCAACAATGTTGCTCACTCTTTCCGTCTTCAAGAAACCTCCTTCGACAAGAAGTCTTTCCTCACCTATATCAAGGGTTACATGAAGGCTGTCAAGGCCAAGCTTGCTGATACCGATCCTGAACAAATCCCTATTTTCGAAAAGGGTGCCATGGCTTACGTCAAGAAGGTCGTTGCTAACTTCAAGGATTACGATTTCTTCACTGGTGAATCCATGGATCCCGATGGAATGATCGTTCTACTTAACTACCGTGAAGACGGTACCACTCCTTTCTGTATTTTCTGGAAGCACGGTCTTAAGGCCCAAAAGGTTTAAATGTATTTTAAGAAACTTATTTCCTTATAGCTTACTCTTAAAATATTATTTTTAATCTTACTTCCGTAACTAATACAAATGCATAAATAATAATTATCTCTTTTACCTTTTCGTGTACTGTTTTTTGGTACTCATATCTGTTTATAGGGATTTTCTGGTTAAATCAATGAATTAACTGTAAAGAATCGTAATAAGCCATCATATTTTTTATATTTTTAACTCTTTAAAACAAGAGTAATAAAACGAAAGAATCTATTGTGCAAAAATTAAATTACCTTTAAATTTGATTGGAGTTTAATTCCTTTTTGGTTTTTCAAAATTTATGCCTTAATATTTTACTGACTAATTTTTTTTTTGCAATGCTTCGTATTTAATCTGGAATTTGGATTATCATTTAACTTGGAGTTGAAAACAACAAAAACTAATAAACTTAAACTGGAGCAGAAATGGTGTGAGTTATTTATAAAGTGAAACTGGGTTCAAAATTGAAAACTATAAAACCTAAAGATTGACCATACACGGAATAGAGACTCATCAGAATCTTGATATTAATTAGTAGGTTTCAATTTTCATATATTTTTGAAACTACTTTTTCAAGCTTGATGATTTTTTTGACCATCAAGAAAATATCCTTTTTTAGCTTTTTCAAATCTTAATTTTTGAATAGCTATGTTTGATAAAGAAAATACTGATAGGTTTTATTGGGTAAGCTCTTAATCATGGGGATATGAGAACATCAGAACCCGTCCTGGGAATTACCAACGCTCTTAATGCCGAAAGGTTGAAGGGGGTGGGGGAGAGAAGAGCTCAGAATGAAGATTTATAACATCAGTAATCTAAGATATTTTGTAGGATGTTCTTTTTTGAAAGAACTGAAGTGTTCAATTATCCATTAGTTACTGCCCATCCCATGTTTGAAAACTTAAAGACATCATTGGGCTGTGTTCTCGGGAATTGTTGTTTGATTTGTACATTCAAAATGGTTAATTAATATTAAATAAGTATAAAAGGCACTATGGCCGAGTGGTTAAGGCGAAAGATTAGAAATCTTTTGGGCTCTGCCCGCGCAGGTTCGAGTCCTGCTGGTGTCGTGTTAACCCATTCTGGAAGTGAAACACTTTTTTTTGGCATGTTCAGCATCAACCAGTGAAGCTAGTTTAGATTAGGGAATCCTTTATTTATGCGCGCCCGAATTTAAGATTTGTAAAGACAAACTTTATCTCACTGGACTGTTCTTGATTTTGTATATTTTCTAAATCTTCATTCTAGAGAATTTGGTAATATAGACTATAAAATCATAAGCAACACAATTTAATAGATAGGTCTAACCCAAATTACCTCCGAAAGAAGCTCGTCCTTCTAATGACCATGATGGCGAAGGTAAGGGGCTATAATTGTCGCATATATCCTGAAATAGAGTGCTCGACTCGCTCCTAGGAGAACATCTCTGCATTTAGGCTTTGGCTGAGATGGTATGTCTGACAGTAATTTATTTGCAATCTGAAGGTTGAAGCCACAAAAGTTGTGAAACAAAAGACACTTAGTACATTTATTGTTAGGTTTTTTTTAAAAAAATATTTATTTTCTGATAATTTATTTAATATTTTTTTGAGAAAAAACCTGTCATTTTTTGCCCCCAGCTTTTCCCAAAATGACTTGCGTTTGGATTTTAACGCCTGGAAACTTTGAATAAAAAATGAAACGCTAGTCACTTCATTCTACTTTAGGGATATATTAAAGGAAGAAAAATCCTTATCAAGTTATTTTTCTTAAAGAAAACAGATAAATACCAAAAAACTAAATATAAATATTTTCGTAAAAATCATCCCTGTTTTTCGAATCTACAATGTAAGGTCTAACCACAACTGTATTTCTGTAAATCTAAACTATTGTAACAGAAAATTTTATAAAAATAATATTTTTTAAATGTAAAAGTAATTTGAGCACCAAAATAAAGTAAATCTATTGGAGAATTCCCGGGAATGAAATATTTATGCAGCACACAAACACTGAACAGTGAAGGGGTATTAAAGGCCACAAAAAAACTTGTAATTAACCCCGAGGAAAGCTTACGTTAAGAAAAAAAGAAAAAAAAAAGTTTTTAGACAGAAGAAAGATTCTTTTATATTACATACGGTCAATTATAAACATACTATCAATTCTTATTGAGCTGAAACATATACCCAGCTCTTTCATATCAAAATGCTTCTATACAAAGGTCATATAAAAGGATACGGAAAGGCGACTAAGCTTGATTACCTTTCTTCTTGACAATAAGACACACATTTTCTAAACTAATATCTTTTTCAACATATTCGACTAGTTCAACATCCCAAAGATCACCAGTTTTTTCCCTCAGAGCTTTGACCCGACCGGTGTCAATGACTCTTCTAGCCATTAGACCCAATTCTTCTCTTTGGCTAATATTTATACCTGACGGATGCTCTTTACCGTCTTCAGCAGACATGTTGGCACGGCGGCCACAGACTGCCCATGCCGTCATACGCTTAATGGCATGGAAGCCTTCTCTGTCTATATTAAAAGAAGATAGCCAAGCTATTGAGGTAGGAGGGTATGTTTCATATGAGCAGATTTGACGACAGCAAAGGGCTATAACTAAGCCTTGAAGACTCCAAGCGGCGTCAGAATCGAGTCCACTACTGTTCAAAAGACACTGTAAAGTTAAGTCAGTGGCACAGCCACAGAGATGTTTTGAAATTGCAATAGCGCGTTGACTATCCGGGTTATCTACCGGTATTAATTCTGATAAAGCAACGTCAAGTACAAGATCTTTGATATCGGCACGTAATCTTGAAACAATAGGTTGCGGCAGGGAAGGGAAAAACTCAGTAACATCTTTGCCCAACTTGATATCAAGCTTCATACGACCAGGATCACGATCCACAAAAAGAAATCGACCGGGTGTACTACCAGATGACATTGAACTATCAAAGTTTTCTTGACTTTTTATCTTGCCCATCTCCTTGAGGCAACAAGCTCTTGAGACGTATCTTGATAATTCTGCTCTACCGCAACCGAATTCCATAACAATATTCTTAGCATCCAGTAACCCTGATTTTTCCATGTGTCCAATTAATGATGCCTGTTGAATAGCATGCTTAGCTTGTTTGGTAACCTCACTCATTCTATCATCTAAACCATTATGTGTCAACGTCTCTTGTCTCACAACCTCTAAAGAAGCAGATTCCTTATAAATATTTTTTAGTATCGGAATCCACTTAGCATAGTCTATGGTTTTCTCATCTGTGGTAATATCTTTACTTTCAGGAACTTCCGAAACAGAATCAGTCGATCCATTTTCAAGCGATGCCAGTAACTCTGGATTTACGATATTAATATCCTTTCTAAACCATATTTCTCCCTTACCTAATCTTTCTTCTCTTCCTTTACCACATTTGACAATATGCTTCTTCAAATCTTTTTCCCACACACTGTGGCCTGGGTCAACTGGGCATAAGACGCGCTTTCTACCTTGCACCTTATCTTCTCCTACAGTCAACATAATATGCTGTGCGCAGAAGTTTTCACCCGCCCGTCTTGTCATATTACATTGACGCCCATTTTTATTTGGTAATAAGTAATTACATTGTAACCTACCCGAAGCGAGCTTCTTCTGCTCTTTTAGGAGTAGTTTGGCCTGTGATTTAGAAACTTTTGCTCCAACGGTTGAAGTACTCAAAACCGAGGTTAAAACCTTGGAATCATCTGAAACTTTTGAGTTGGTCTTGCAAAGTATGGCAGTATCTTCAGACATTTGAGCTGGAAAAAAATGCTGAAACTTATTTAATTCACAAAAGTGTATTTTTTTCAAAAATAGGAGTTTACCAAACAGTCTAGACTACACAGATGGGAACACAACCCGCAGATTTTTTCCAACATTGCATATTGACCTATTGTAAAAATACTGCTATAATAGATACAAATAATAAAAGAATATATTGAGTTTAGGCATTGCATCACAGCAAACGAAAAAAACACTTGAAATATAAAATAGATTTCATAAAAAGTGTGTTTTAAAATGGAGATGGTACTTTTCGCAATATGTCTTCTACTATTAATTCAGGTCCCCATCGTCGGAAACACGCCCTGATATAGTTGTACTCACTACCCATCATAATCATTGGCTCCATTTCTATTTTCCGCATTATAATTTTGCAAGGTATGACCTTCTTAGCAGCCATGCTAATGATCATAGGAGTTGCATAGAGTTTGTTATTAAAGACACATAGATATCTAACCATAAGGTCAAAGTCTGTCATGGAATGTGCTGAAAGACCATTTCCGACAGCCCGGTGCATTCTAACAAAAACAGCTATATCTTGCATATAACGCTTCATCTCAGTCTGTACTGCTAAAGATTCAACCTTTTGTAGGATATTCTCAAAAACCTCGTCACCGAGAATTTTTTGAGGATTCAAATTAGGAAGCTGATCAATAATTAATCTCTGATTTTCTTCAGAAAAAAGACATTCAGAATCATCTATGTTTTGATTAATATCAATTGACTGGCCAATATAAAATTGATTGTACAAGAAAAAGTTCTCATGCTGTTTCACAGTGTTAGAAAACAGAATATCATATAAAATATAGAATGCAGAAGCTACTCCACTAAACAACATACTAAGAAGGATATTAGTTCAAAATTAGAGCTATCAGACCCATCTTGAAAAGCAATGACGCTGAAGTTCTTGGGAACATAGTACTCAATCCCATTAAATACTGCCTTATTTTTGACCATAAGCTAAATGAAAGAAACCACGAAAAAAAGAGAATTAGAAATAATTGCTAAATTATACTCAACCATAAGCTTGAAATAAATGGACTTACGTCAAGTAAGAATACCTGTATAGCTTTTGACGCTACCTGTAAGTTGTGAATCATAACTAATTTACTTTCGGATACATTCAACCTAGTTGCGGATAAAGCTGGTTCTAATGACCCGTAATTATTAGTATCACTGGGAAAAAGAGCCGAGATGAATTTTTGCAATGCCATATCAGGAACACAAGTGATTACGGTGATGTCTTGAATACCAAAGATATTGGCGCAAATCAATTGTATCAGCCTTTCAGCGTAGAGAAACACGCGGGTAGAGATCACCATATGACGATTTACCGACAAGGTTATAAACAATGCCGAAAATAACTCGATATCTAACCATTCATTATATTTTTGAGATAAATCTTTACACAAGTTTGAAAATGTGGCCGTCATTGATCCAGGTATTTTAACTGTAGCACTAATTCATAATCCACCACGCTACGCAGCCTAATATCTGGGATCAGACTTGAATTCCCAGCGGCGCACTCCAGATAAGAATAATCCATCCAGCGCCTTGGTATTAATTAAGGCAGAAGTACTAAAAATGGTGTTGGGACGAATCTTAAAGTAACATTACCCGGGAGAAGCATAATTATTTTTACCTTTTTTTTTGTTTTTATGAGAATAATTTGATCTCAAGTGAAATATCTGAAATTTGATTGTGATTAATAGCATTGTGACCTCAGTCTAATAACCCAAAATGGCAAATTTTACGCATAATATTGCTAAGAAGCAGCATAAGGAAAGAGCCCAGCCTATCGAGAGAAAAAAGCTTGGGCTTTTGGAAAAGAAAAAGGATTATCAACTCCGTTCCAAGGATTACCATGCCAAGCAAGCTAGACTTAAACTGCTGAGAAAGAAGGTCAGTGAGAGAAACCCGGACGAGTTCCACCATGGTATGCTTTCCTCCAAAACTGATGATCGCGGTATTCTGCAAAAAGACCGTGGCAATGAAGTCTTGAGTGTCGATGCTGCCAAGTTATTGAAGACGCAAGATTCTGGTTATGTTAAGACCATGAGAAATAACGAAATAAGGAAAATCGAAAAGCTGGAGAAAGAGCTAATCTTAAAGGCAGTTGGTAAACATACTGTCTTTGTCGATTCCGCGAGCGAAGCTCAATCGTTTGATGTGGCGAAGTATTTCAACACTGACAAGTCTTTGATAAATCGACGTGAAAACAGATTAAGAAGATCGCAACTAGAGGATACTGAAAACATTATTTCTAAATCCCTTGAAGGTTTCCAACAACAAAAAATTAATAAAAAGAGAGCTTCCAAGTACAAAGAGCTTGAAAGCCGTATGAAACGTGAAAGTGAGCTGTCTCAAGTTAATTCAGAAATGGATTTACAACGCGAACTCATGAAGAAGGGTGATAAGAAGAAGATCACTAACAAAGATGGTTCGACTTCTTGGAAGTGGAAGAAAGAACGTAAGCGATAAATGACCCTCTCTTCTTTTGGACAATGAAATAACTCGTTAACTGGGTTTATCTACCGTACACTGCCCATGTCCTTTTCTGTACTATACGTTATAACCGCCAAGTTTGTTTCTTTTTTTCAAAATTTAGCTTATTGAGTATCGATGATCCTACCCTATCCCCTACAGCTTAATTTTCAAGTACCTCAATTATTGCACCCTTTTGTGTCTTTATCAGCTGTAATATAGTTACTGTTGATTTTTTTTCGAGTTTGTCAAACCTGGCAGATATATAGATCTTCCAACCACAGCTCATAAAGAGAAATCAATGAATACATGCATATAAAACTAAAAGATACTAAATAATCAGCCAAACAGTGTTGGAAAATTCTCAACCTGGCTAGGTTATGTTCTAATCCATTTGTTCATCATAGTGCGTTTAATATAGTAAGTTTTTACTATAACCCAGAATAAAGTAATGCTTAGTGTAGAGAGTCTCGATAGAAAAAAGTAGTATTTATTTTTTATGAATAGATATTTAAAAGTATTTTAATTCTTAGCTTTTTGTCTAATTTTGAGCAAAAACATACTAGTTTATGAGCAGTTTGACATGCGATGTTAGGGTTTTACATATATATATCACATAATCAGATGGGAACTTTTTCTGGCTCATAGATAGCCCGTCAAGTACAAGTTGTTCATCGAACAGCACCACCTGGCTCTTGCCACTGAATCCCACACACTGAAACATCAGATAAAATTTTAGCTTAACGGACTCTAGGAGTCTTTATTAATATAATTTTAAGAGAAGAGTTTGGATTATACTTTTTTAATTATACCCCACACATAACTAGATTTACAAAAACATATTATTACCCATTTAGCTTGATATTGATCGCTATTATCACTGAAAGCACTTCGAATCGGCACAACAATCGTAGATTGCTTTGATCTGCTCAATATTCTACCCGATAATCACCTTTTTGCATCTGTCTAACGAAATATTATTAATCTTTTCATATACAAGCTTACACATCTTTGATCATACACAATGAGCTCGCGGTTACTGATAAGTTCGGCAAGAAGCCTGATGGGCCATCAGCTTCGAAATCAATCGCTTAGATTAGCAACTTCCTCATCGCGCCCGGCGCAAACAATTCTGGTTGATTTTCTGAGAAAGAATCCCACCTTATCAACTCAACGCTTTATGAGTACAAAAAACAATGAGAATGACAAGAACAAGAAATCCAAGAGTGACGACAGCTGGATCAAGTTTGAATTCGAGTCAAATAGAAGTTCTGGTGGTGGCAAACCGCCAAGCCCTCAGATGTCACAAAATTTCGCTACAGCATTTTTCAGTTCATTATTATTATTTATGATTTATCGCATCCTGACCTCGTCTGAATCCTCCAGCCAAGAACTCACCTGGGAAGAATTCAGAGCCTCATTATTAGATAAAGGACTCGTCGAAAAATTAATTGTAGTCAATAAGAAGGAAGTTCGCGTACAAACCAGAAAGCTGGGTGACGTCTCCACTAATGTGACTCCTAGTTACTATTTTTCTATCGCTTCGATCGATTCCTTTGAAAGAAGATTGGATTCTGCTCAAGAATCTCTGGGAGTTCCTCTTAATGAGAGAATACCTGTATCGTATATCAGCGAGCAGTCTCTTATGGGCTACTTAATGCCTGTATTACCTACTTTGGTTTTATTCGGTAGTATCATCTGGATTTCTAAGAAGTTCACCTCAGGTGGAGCTGGCGGTGGCCCTGGTGGCATGGGAGGTATTTTTAATATTGGAAAAAGTAAAGCTAAATTATTCAACCAAGAAACTGATGTTAACGTAAAATTCAAAGACGTTGCAGGCATGGAGGAAGCAAAGGAAGAAATTATGGAGTTTGTTAGTTTTTTGAAAGATCCTAAGCGTTATGAACGTCTCGGAGCTAAAATCCCTCGTGGTGCTGTTTTATCGGGCCCCCCCGGTACTGGTAAGACATTAATTGCCAAGGCAACTGCAGGTGAAGCTGGTGTCCCCTTTTTGTCTGTCAGTGGCTCTGAATTCGTTGAAATGTTTGTTGGTGTCGGTGCCAGTAGAGTACGTGATTTATTCAAAACTGCGCGTGAAATGTCTCCTAGTATTATTTTTATTGATGAAATTGATGCTATTGGTAAAAAGCGTAATGAAGGTGGTTTCAGCGGTGGTAATGACGAGAGAGAATCTACTCTTAATCAGCTTTTGGTTGAAATGGATGGTTTCAATACCTCAGATCACGTTGTAGTACTTGCCGGTACCAATTTACCTGATGTTTTAGATCCCGCTCTGCTTAGACCTGGCCGTTTCGATCGTCACGTTTCAATTGATAATCCCAGTGTGGAGGGCCGTAAGGAGATCTTTATGGTTCACTTGAAGAAAATCACCACCAATTTAGATCGTAGCCAATTAGCTGGCCGTTTAGCAGCTCTATCGCCTGGATTTTCTGGTGCTAATATTGCCAACACTTGTAATGAAGCTGCTCTTATTGCTGCCCGTGAAGATGCTGATTCAGTTATTACCAAACACTTTGAGCAAGCTATCGAACGTATTATTGGTGGCTTAGAACGTAAATCTCGTGTGCTTAATCCTGAAGAAAAACGTACTGTGGCTTATCATGAGGCTGGTCATGCTATCTGTGGCTGGTACTTCAAGTACGCTGATCCTTTGCTTAAAGTTTCCATTATTCCTAGAGGGAGTGGTACCTTGGGTTATGCACAATACTTGCCCCCTGATGTGCATTTGATGAGTTACAAACAGTTGATGGACCGTATGGCTATGACTCTTGGTGGCAGAACCTCGGAAGAGATGCATTTCAGTAGTGTTACTAGTGGTGGTAGTGACGATTTCAAGAAGGTAACTCAAATGGCTACAGCTATGGTTACTAAATACGGAATGTCGGCCAAGCTTGGTACGGTGAGTTTATCGCTTGGGGAAGATGGGTACAAGAAGCCCTTTAGCGAAGAGACAGCTAAAATTATAGATGAAGAAGTCAAGAAGATTGTCGACGAGGCTTATCTACAATGCTCCAACTTGTTAAAGGAAAAGAAAGCCGAAGTTGCTTTAGTGGCGGAAGAATTATTAAAGAAGGAGGTTATTACTCGTGAAGATATGATCCGATTACTGGGAAAGCGTGCCTTTGTAGAACGTAATGACGCCTTTGACAAGTACCTGGATAACAGAGACGGCCCTAAGACTGAAGGCCCCGTTGTCAATGTTTAGACAGTGAATAGAACGTTTTCAGGAAAATTTATGCTTCCTGAACAGTTTTAATTTGTACATATTTATTAAATTACGTAATCTTTCATTTTGATTTATTTGAATCAATCTTATTTTATCTTTTTACCTTTAATATGTTTTTATTTTGATTTTCTCAACCATTCACCATTATACAGATGGGCCATAGATTTTTCCCTGATATTATTGGTTTTGGTTTGTATGATTCGAGTGGAAACTCTATTTCTGTCAAATACTTTGAAAGAGAATCTGAATTATTATTTTGTAATTACTTTGATTACACTCCACAATAGAAAACCATTATCGTGGGATCGGAAACTCATCAGATAAGGTGGGCATATGATAAATTAGATTGGTTGCCGGAACGGAACGGCCTTTGTTCTCGGATTGGGACCAAGAAATCTAGACTAATCCGATTTAACCCGATAGATCCACCCAACCACCCGAGATAACCCGTGAAATGCCCAGTGAGTGAATTATGATGACTCTTAAGTATGAGGATGTTCCTCCAACTAGTGTATGGGCTGCGGCTGTTAGAATTTGGGATCTTATATCAACTCATTGCTCCGCTCAGCCTTTTTTTTTTTGTTTCCCTGGTTGATAATTTATACAAAACTCGAAACCTAATTACTAGAAGAAGCCCTAAAGGTATGTGTAACTTGACGTGAATTTGGAGTAGTCTTTCGGGATCCAGGTATTGGTGGTTTTGTGCAAGTTGCCCGAGCTTTGGAGCTTGATCGAAGTCCGTGCGGGATAATGGAATAAGAGACCAGAAGCAATGATACTTGGTCAATTATGCAAAGAAACCTTCCAGAAGATCCTCCTCAAACACTTTATTTAATATACTATGGCAAACCATTTTATTTTGCACTTAATGGAGGAAACCTTGGTAAACCGCACGTGCTTTGTAGCTAAATAGCTGTGGTTTAGCCGTTTCGTTTGCCATATTCATGTTGCCCCGTGATCCTCGCGATCAGTTTGGCTGGGACAAATACTAATTATCTCGAAAGTCACATTCGACTCATATTCTCATGACGCAATCTGCTAACTTAACAGTTTATTTTTTTTTGACGTTATTCTTTGATTATCGATTTTTTTAGTATTTTCCTTTAATTTATCTTTGACCTAGTGCCTAATCATTCTTCCTGTCCGCAAAGTCATTCACACGCATAATATAAAAAAATATTCTATCATGTACCGATCCGTTGCTAGAATCTCTCAACTTTCGAGTCAAAGCGTCCTTCGCTCAATTCGCGCCAACGTAGCTGTCAATCGCATAAATATTACCCCCAGATTAGCTTCTACGTGGGCATCTGTTAAAATGGGGCCCCCCGATGCCATTTTAGGTATCACTGAAGCCTTCAAGAAAGACCAATACGAACAAAAGATCAATTTAGGCGTCGGTGCCTACCGTGACGACGCCGGTCTCCCTGTCGTATTACCCTCTGTCATCGAAGCCGAAGAACGTCTATTAAAGAGCTGTCTGGACAAGGAATACGCTGGTATTACCGGTATCTCTAATTTCACCAAGTTAGCTGCCGATTTAGCTTATGGTGAGGAATCTATTGTTTTGAAAGAAGACCGTTTGGCAGTAACCCAAACAATTTCTGGTACAGGTGCTTTGCGAATTGGTGGTGAATTCTTGAAAAAGTTCCACCCCTCTACGAAGATCTTATTACCCCAACCTTCGTGGGCTAATCATGCTGCTGTTTTCCGTTCTTCTGGCTTACAACCGGAAACTTACCGTTACTACAACAAGGAAACCATTGGCTTGGATTTTGAAGGCTTAATTGAAGATTTAAAGAATGCTGAAGATGGTACTGCTGTTTTACTTCATGCCTGTGCTCACAACCCCACTGGTGTTGATCCCACCCCCGACCAATGGAAACAAATTTCAGAAGTTGTAAAGGCAAAGGGTCACTTCCCCTTCTTTGATATGGCTTATCAAGGCTTTGCCTCCGGTAGCATTGAACGTGATGCCTTTGCCGTACGTTACTTTGTTGAACAAGGCCATCAAATTGCACTTTGTCAATCTTTTGCCAAGAACATGGGTCTTTACGGTGAACGTGTGGGAGCCTTCTCTCTTGTTGCTGAAAGTTCTGAAGAAAAGGCTCGCATTGAATCTCAATTCAAGATTCTTGTTAGACCTTTGTACTCTAACCCTCCCATTCATGGTGCCCGTATTGCCTCGACTATACTAGGCGATGCCCAATTAAAGGCCCAATGGCTTGCTGAAGTTAAGACTATGGCCGACCGTATGATTACTATGAGACAATTACTCAAAGATAATTTAGAGGCTCTTGGGTCCACCCAAAACTGGGACCATGTCACTTCCCAAATTGGCATGTTCTGCTACACCGGTTTGAGCGGTGAACAAGTTGACGAGTTAGCTCAAAAGTGGTCTGTTTACTGCACCAGAGATGGTCGTATCTCTATTGCTGGAATTACTTCTGGCAACGTCAAAAGATTAGCTCAAGCTATCCATGAAGTTTCCAAGTAGGTAATCCAACATCCGGCTTTTTACTTTTTCTATATTATGTGATGTAGCTATATAGATATTCCTGGAGGAAAGTGTGTTAGCTCGTCACTTATAGGTGTATTTTGTTATCTTTATTATTCACCAGAATGGATCCAGAACATTTGTCTAATCGTATTTACAGTGCAATGACTTAAATTTAATAAGCTCTAGTTATTTTTCTTTATTCTCTCTGGAAGCCGAGGGATCAGAAAAAGAATTGCATGGGGGTTCAAAATTTCCAATAAGCTATGACAATCCCCATCAGTAAATCGCTCAGATCATGGAAACTTGTTATATTAAAAAACGTATAGTATATATATATATATATATATATATGTATTTGTGGCTTAAGAGCACCTGGGGCACTCAGATGGCTTGCGTTAGTTTCCAATGTTCCGAGTGGCTGCTTGGGGCTTTTGTGAGGTGTTACCCCCCCATACGCCTTAGGCGCAACAATCGTAGGTTGATGCAGGCAGCATTCTAAATTCTTCTCCACTTTCAAACGAACTTGCGCTTTAATTTTCCAAAGTACACGTGTTTGAAATAGAAATATATATAGCTTCATTTAGCTCCTTACAAGATTTTGAATTGATTCCCGAAATCAATATTTGTCATTGTTAAATTTATCTCTTTTTTTACCGTTTCTTTTTATACAAAAAGACTCCACTCATTCTTCATCGATTGCACCCCGCTATATAGCTAACGTACCAACAAAGTTAGCAACCCTCCTTTTCCAGATATTAAACAGCTTGCAAATCTCAAACACCAGCTGCCACAATGTCAATCAGAACTGTCTCTACTAAACCCTACTCGGACCAGAAACCTGGTACTTCTGGCCTGCGTAAGAAGGTCACTGTGTTCAAGGAGGAACACTATAGTGAAAACTTCATCCAAGCTATTTTTGATGCCATCCCCGAAGGTTCAAAAGGCTCTACTTTGGTTATTGGTGGTGATGGCCGCTATTACAATAAGGAAGTAGTACAATTAATTGTCAAGATCGGTGCTGCCAATGGAGTCAAGAAATTGATTATTGGCGAAGACGGTATCTTGTCTACACCGGCTGCTTCTCATGTCATCCGTAAGCGCTCGGCTACTGGCGGTATCATTCTCACTGCTTCACACAACCCCGGTGGACCCGAAAATGATTTTGGTATCAAATACAACTTATCCAATGGTGGCCCTGCGCCCGAGTCCATTACCAACAAGATTTACGAAGTTTCAAAGGAACTGACCGAATATAAAATTGTAGATTTACCTGAAGTGGACCTTTCAACCTTGGGCACCAATACTTACGGAAATATTGAGGTTGAAATCATTGACTCTGTTAAAGATTACGTGGAGATGCTTAAGGAAATATTTGACTTTAACCTCATAAAGCAATTTTTACAGGCCAACCCAAGTTTTAAGGTTTTGTTCGACTCGCTTAACGGTGTTACTGGCCCATATGGTAAGGCCATTTTTATTGAAGAGTTAGGATTACCCATCACATCGGTTCAAAATGCTGACCCTCTGCCCGATTTTGGTGGTTTACACCCCGATCCTAATCTTACCTATGCTCATACACTTGTCGAAGTTGTAGACCAACAGCAAATTCCGTTTGGCGCTGCCTCAGACGGTGACGGTGATCGTAATATGATCTATGGTGCTAATTCATTTGTCTCCCCCGGTGATAGTGTGGCAATTATTGCTCATCACGCCGATAAGATTCCCTATTTCCGTGATGGAGGTGTGCATGGTTTAGCCCGCAGTATGCCCACATCAGGCGCTATTGATTTAGTTGCCAAGGCCAAGGGCTTGGAAGTCTATGAAGTCCCTACTGGCTGGAAATTCTTCTGTGCTCTGTTTGATGCTAAAAAGTTATCTATCTGTGGTGAGGAGTCCTTCGGCACCGGTTCTGATCATATCCGTGAAAAGGATGGTGTTTGGGCTATTGTTGCCTGGTTAAATATTATTGCTGGAGTTGCTACTGAAAAGTCTCCCAAGGAGGCTTCTATCTCGGCTATCCAAAATGATTTTTGGAACACTTATGGCCGTACATTCTTCACACGCTATGATTATGAAAATGTTTCCTCAGAAGGTGCCACCAAGGTCGTGGATACTTTGAAGGAACAAATCTCTAACCCTGATAAGTTTATTGGATCTCGCATGGGCTCTTTTGTTGTCAGTGAGGCTGATGACTTCTCATACACCGACTTAGATGGCTCTGTATCCAAGAACCAAGGTCTTTACGTTAAGTTTGAAGATGGCTCGCGTATAATCGTCCGTCTGTCTGGTACGGGTTCTTCGGGTGCCACTATTCGTTTATACGCCGAAAGACACGAAAACGACTCTACCAAGTACGGACTTAGTGCTCAAGAGTACCTCAAGGAGCTTATTGATAGTACCGTCGAGTTCTTGAAGTTTAAGGAATTTGTCGACCGTGATGAACCTGATGTCAGAACCTAAAGAAACAGTTTATCTATTTAGCATTTTAGTTATTATCAATTATACATAAATATTTATGTGTATATAAGCGTTTATTTATTCTTAGTTATTGTTTGTTTATGGTCGTTGACACCACAATGATATTTGTATAACCGCAATAAAATATCACGTGACAGTATATTATTTTTCAGAGATAATCACGTGACATACCTGCCTTATTGGGCGGAACTATCACCGGGTAACTATGTTTTTGTACATAATGGGACTTGCGGTGTTTTACTATGATGAAATATGTAGAGAGTTATAGTAAATGGAAAGATTGCGGCTTTTGGAGTAGGTTGGGCTTGAAATTCTCGCTATGTTGGCAATGCCCACTAATACTATTGGGAGGGCGGGGATTTTTTTTTTCGATTTTTCTTTTTGGGAGGGTTTGTTTTAGCTTGTTTAAAATTTTGTCGCAGTAAACCAACCGATAATCGATACAAACTTTCGAAATCTATAAACAAAATGGGTCGTGTTATTCGTAACCAAAGAAAGGGTGCTGGTTCCATCTTCACCTCGCACACTCGTCTTAGAAAGGGTGCTGCTAAGTTAAGAACTCTCGATTATGCTGAACGTCACGGTTACATTCGTGGTGTCGTCAAGCAAATCATCCACGACCCTGGTCGTGGTGCACCCTTAGCTAAGGTTGCTTTCCGTGATCCTTACAAGTACAAGATCCGTGAGGAAACCTTCATCGCCAACGAAGGTATGTACACTGGTCAATTCATCTACGCCGGTAAGAAGGCTACCCTTAACGTCGGTAACGTTCTCCCTCTTGGCTCCGTCCCCGAAGGTACCATTCTTTCCAACGTTGAAGAAAAGATTGGTGATCGTGGTGCTATTGGCAGAACCTCCGGTAACTATGTTATCGTTATTGGCCACAATCATGATGAAGGTAAGACTCGTCTTAAGCTTCCCTCAGGTGCCAAGAAGATTGTCTCTTCTTCTGCCCGTGGTGTTATCGGTGTTGTTGCCGGTGGTGGTAGAGTTGACAAGCCTTTGCTTAAGGCTGGCCGTGCTTTCCACAAGTACAAGGTTAAGAGAAACTCTTGGCCCAAGACTCGTGGTGTTGCCATGAATCCCGTAGATCATCCCCATGGTGGTGGTAACCATCAACATATCGGTAAGGCTTCTACTATCTCTAGAGATGCTGTCTCCGGTCAAAAGGCTGGTCTTATTGCTGCTAGAAGAACCGGTCTTCTCCGTGGTACCCAAAAGACTTCTGATTAAGTGCATTAACGGTAGTATAATCTAATGAATAAATATAAATCACAAGAATTAAAAATATGTTTTATCCAAAGTGTAAAGAGGCTAATGAAAGCTAAACAATTAAATCTAAAATCAGACTAAACCAGCCATTGAATTTGGAGCTTTGATTAAAACTTCAATTGAATAGTATTGGATAGTCGCTACCAGTATGGCGTCTTCAATTTCATTTTGGTTAGGCTCAAATTAAAAATGTAGGGAAAAGGAATTTGGTATTAAGCTAAGCAAGTTTCAAGTGGGTATAAAAATGCTTATTGTGCACGAGACACAGGTTACCAGATGCTATAAAATCGATTTCTCACGGATTTATTCGTGATAGGTACCGCTCCTGATATTTCCGACAAACAATCCTTGGTTAATATTATTTAGTGTAGTTTTCTATATAATTTGCGTGAGACCAAGTTGAGCCAGGTAATAATGGATTACCTGTTCGGGACTAAAAATACTAGAATTTCAACCAAAGTAAATACAATTACAGGCTTGGGTCAGAAGTAAAAAACTCTATATAGCGAATTTTACAAGAATATTAGGTATAAATCAAGTTTCCAGAATGACGTCCGTGTAGGAATTTAGTTTCCAAAAAAGCAGAAACCCCTATTTTTTTGATTCAATTAAGCCAAATCAAACATTAGATGGTGTAAACTAGTGGTAGATTAAAATTTGTCAGGCTTAATTGAAGTTGTCGGGTTATTTCCAAACGGTGGCGGCGCTATATGATTATGTAAATAGTGAGGAAGGAAACTGCTGATATACAACGGTTAGGAGATTGGCAATAGGGTCAGTAAACGGGGTCATCTAGGAAACGCGAGTTATGGCCAGTTTAGAAATTGTAATTTTTCAAATCCGGGGCCATACGTTTTACAAGCATAAGGCATATCCGATAAAGTAAGCCAAAAAAAGGAAAGAAAAGGGCCCGAAAGAAACATATATGGATTAGAGAAAACCAGATTGGACCAGGCACAGGTCTTTATTGGTAGCGCATGAAGATACAAAACAATAAAAAGACGGTATAGATTCCAATGTCCCAAAATAAGAAAAACAGTAAAGCCTACAGATGCGCTACGAAAAGTGTTTTTTTTATGAAGTAATCTGAACTATGGTTAGTAATCTGGCTAGTGTATGTTGGCATTGGTGTAGATGTAGATCTAGATGCGAGCGCGAGAACGCTGGTGAACGAGTGGGTTAAAGCAGGGTATTATCTGAAGCCGGCGAAAAAGGAAAAATATCGGCCGGGCCGAGAAAATCCCGCGCAACGACGAAAACTACAAAAATCGGCCTCCAATGGCCGGTTTTTCAATGGACTGGTATGAATTGAAAACAGATCCGGAAGAATTTGCTATGATTTGAGAAAGCCACAAAAGTAAGGGCCGAGTGAGTAACAGAGGGCCGGCCCACCGTCTGGAAGCAGAAAAAAAATAAAAATAAAAAAACAAAAAAACACAAAAAATAAGTATGCGACACCGGCTGATGTCGCCCTCGATCAGACCCACCCTAACCGACAATTCACCTCCAGACGGAGTCAGCCAGTCCTAGCGGCAAGGTGCGACTGACTCAGAACACCGTCAGCAGCTGGAGTGCCCTCGTCCTCTTGTCCTCGTCTCCCCAGGCAATCTTCGTTAGTCGGCATATGCATTATACAGATTGACGTTGACTTATCCTGATTGGCCTTCCCCGGGTTCGTCTTAGGCTTACCTACTCTGCCAATACTGAAATTGTCATGACGATGACTGTTTGGGTCAATCAGCCATTACTGCCCAGCAATTCCAAGGTTGACGACAGCGGACCGTCCTTAATACCCTTACAAATTCCAATATGTCTGGGTGATTCATGGCCACAGCCTGGATACACGGCTAATGGTGGTTTGGTTTTCTCGCATTTCTTTCAGGTTCAACATCCTATCGTGTCGCGCGTACTATCTAAGCCCATACGTTACATATGTAGGATTATTGGTTATAGGTGTATATACTAATAAATATTCTAATATTGTTCATTGTATGTACAGTTTAGGTCTGTCATAATCGTGCCTTAGCCTGCAATATAAGTCATAGTTTTGGTAGGTGTATAAATATACCCACCTTCCCAGGCCCTTTCCCACCACCGCCTTTTCAGGTGTTTTTTCTTTCTTCTCCTTCTCTTCTTCTTTTCTTTTCTATCATCGCTTTTTCTTCCCTTGAGGTTATATATATTTGATTGCTTCTCGCTCCATTGTTATTCACCTCTCTTATTTATTCTTCGCTTTACTGACCTACTCCCCAATCAGTCAATTTATTTCGATTCTCGTGATCTAGATATTTTTCAAAAGTGATACTTTCTCCCTCCAATCTTCCTGCGTTGCCCTTTGCCCATTCAATTATTTACGTAAATTCCTATCTACACGTACTTATTGCTTACTCCGCCGTTCACATTTTTACATAATTTTTTTATCGCGATATTAATATCTTTTCAATGTCGGCGTTAACTTCTGTTCCTGACCAAGCCTCCACTTCGGTCTGGGCCAACAACTTGGATAAAATGCGTGCTCAGACCTCTATCCTGGGTAAAATGAACAAAATTTTAGTTGCTAACCGTGGTGAAATCCGTAAGTATTATTATTTTACCCGTCTATTTTTAATATTTGACTTGTATGGAGGATTTTTTCTATCCGGTATCTCAGAATGACAAGATACCTAGTTTCCCCTAAAATCCCGCATTTTCCGTTGTCCCGTATCACATAGTTCGAATAATGCTATATCTGATCTATTCTAACACTACTTTTATGTATAGCCATTCGTATTTTCAGAACTGCTCATGAGCTTGGTATGCAAACGGTTGCTATTTACTCTCATGAAGACAGACTTTCTGCTCACCGTCTTAAGGCTGATGAAGCTTTTGTTATCGGTAAGCGTGGTCAATTTACCCCGGTTGCTGCCTACTTACAAATCGATGAAATTATCAAGATCGCCAAGGCCAACGGTGTCAACATGATTCACCCTGGTTATGGTTTCTTGTCCGAAAATTCCGAATTCGCCCGTAAGGTAGAAGAAGCCGGTATGGTCTGGATTGGTCCTACCCATTCTATGATCGATGCTGTTGGTGATAAGGTATCCGCCAGAACTTTGGCCATCAACAACAATGTCCCTGTTATTCCCGGTACTCCTGGTGCCATCGAAAACGCCGAAGAAGCCGTTGAATTCATTGAGAAGCACGGTTACCCCGCTATTATTAAGGCTGCTTTTGGTGGTGGTGGCAGAGGTATGAGAGTTGTCCGTGAAGGTGATGATATTCGCGATGCTTTCAACCGTGCCTCCTCTGAAGCTAAGAGCTCATTCGGTAACGGTACCTGTTTCATCGAACGTTTCCTTGGTAAGCCCAAACACATTGAAGTTCAATTATTAGCTGATAACAACGGTAACTGTGTTCATTTGTTTGAACGTGATTGTTCTGTTCAACGTCGTCACCAAAAGGTTGTCGAAATCGCCCCTGCTAAGGATTTACCTTTGCATGTTCGTGATGCTATCCTCAAGGATGCCGTTAAGTTAGCCTCCTCCGTCAACTACCGTAATGCCGGTACTGCTGAATTCTTGGTTGATGAAGAAAACAGACATTACTTTATTGAGATTAATCCTCGTATTCAGGTCGAGCATACTATCACTGAAGAAATCACTGGTATTGATATTGTTGCCGCTCAAATCCAAATCGCTGCCGGTGCTACCCTTGAACAATTAGGTCTTACTCAAGACCGAATCACCACCCGTGGTTTTGCTATTCAATGTCGTATCACCACCGAAGACCCTGCCAAGGGTTTCCAACCTGATACTGGTAAGATTGAAGTCTACCGTTCCGCTGGCGGTAATGGTGTTCGTCTTGATGGTGGTAACGGTTTCTCTGGTGCTGTTATCTCCCCCCATTATGATTCCATGTTGGTCAAGTGTTCTTGTTCTGGCTCCACGTATGAAATCGCAAGACGTAAGATGATTCGTGCTTTGGTTGAATTCAGAATCCGTGGTGTTAAGACCAATATGCCTTTCCTTTTGGCTCTTCTTACTCATGATACATTCATTGCTGGCTCCTGTTGGACTACATTTATTGACGATACTCCTTCTTTATTCAGTATGGTGTCTTCGCTCAATCGTGCTCAAAAACTTTTGGCTTACTTAGCCGACTTAGCCGTCAATGGCTCTTCTATCAAGGGTCAGCTTGGTTACCCCAAGCTCAAGACTGATGTCATTCTTCCCGAACTTGTTGATTCTAAGACCGGTGAAGCTATTGACGTGAATATTTCTAACCAAATTGGTTGGAAGAACATCTTAGATTCTGAAGGACCCGAAGCATTTGCCAAGGCCGTCCGTGCTAACAAGAATGCTATGATCATGGATACCACTTGGCGTGATGCTCATCAATCTCTTTTAGCCACCAGAGTCCGTACCACTGATCTATTAGCCATTGCTCCCCAAACCTCTTTTGCCCTTGCTGGTGCCTATGCCCTTGAATGCTGGGGTGGTGCCACTTTTGATGTTGCCATGCGCTTCCTTTATGAAGATCCTTGGGATAGACTTCGCAAGCTTAGAGCCGCCGTCCCCAATATTCCCTTCCAAATGTTGCTTAGAGGTGCTAATGGTGTTGCTTATTCCTCTTTACCCGATAACGCTATTGATCAATTTGTGCTTCAAGCCAAGAAGAACGGTGTTGATATCTTCCGTGTCTTCGATGCCCTTAATGACTTGGCTCAATTGAAGGTAGGTGTTGACGCCGTTAAAAAGGCTGGTGGTGTTGTTGAAGCTACCGTCTGTTACTCTGGAGATATGCTTAACCCCAAGAAGAAGTACAACAAGGCTTACTATTTGGATGTGGTTGATCAAATTGTCGCCATGGGTACTCACGTTTTAGGTATTAAGGATATGGCTGGTACCATGAAGCCTCGTGCAGCAACTGAATTGATCGGTGCTATTAGGGCCAAGTATCCTGACTTGCCTATTCATGTTCACACCCATGATTCAGCCGGTACTGCTGTTGCTTCTATGTCAGCTGCCATTCGTGCTGGTGCCGATGTTGTTGATGTAGCTTCTAATTCCATGTCTGGTATGACTTCTCAACCCTCAATTAATGCTTTGATTGCCTCCCTAGAAGGTGATTTTGAGTTTGATTTAGACCAAAATCAAGTCAAGGAAATTGATTCCTACTGGGCTCAAATGAGGTTACTATACTCCTGTTTCGAAGCTGATCTAAAGGGACCTGATCCTGAAGTTTTCGAACATGAGATTCCTGGTGGCCAATTAACTAATTTACTCTTTCAAGCTCAACAGTTAGGCTTAGGTACCCAATGGAAGGAAACTAAGAAGGCCTACGAACAAGCTAATATGTTGTTAGGCGATATTGTAAAGGTTACCCCTACATCTAAGGTTGTTGGTGATTTAGCTCAATTTATGGTCTCCAACAAGTTAACCGCCGATGACATCAAGGCCCGTGCCTCCGAATTAGATTTCCCCGCTTCCGTTCTTGACTTCTTTGAAGGCCTCATGGGCCAACCCTATGGTGGTTTCCCTGAACCTTTGCGTTCTGACGCTCTTCGCGATATTAGACCCAAGTTGACTGAAAGACCTGGTAAGTCTCTGGCCCCTGTTGATTTCGCCGCCGTTCGTGCCGATTTGGAAAGTAAGTTTGGCAATATTACCGAGTGCGATATTGCTTCCTACAATATGTACCCCAAGGTCTTCGAAGACTACCGTAAGTTCACTAGTAAGTTCGGTGATTTATCGGTCTTACCCACCAAGTACTTCTTAACTCCCCCTGCCCTTCAAGAAGAATTCCAAGTACAGATCGAAAAGGGTAAGGTTTTGGTCATCAAATACCTTGCTATTTCTGAGCTTTCTTCTCAAACCGGTAACCGTGAAGTTTACTTTGAACTTAATGGTGAAACCAGAAGCATGCAAGTTGAAGATAAACATGCAGCCATTGAAACTATTTCTCGTCCTAAGGCTGACTCCCATAACCCTAATGAAGTTGGTGCCCCCATGGCTGGTGTGGTCGTAGAGGTTCGTGTTTCTGAAGGTACCGAAGTCAAGAAGGGTGATCCTCTTGTTGTACTCTCGGCCATGAAAATGGAAATGGTTGTTAGTGCTTCCGTTTCTGGTAAGGTCGGTTCTTTGAGTGTTAAGGAAAGTGATTCTGTTGATGGTGGTGATCTTGTTTGTAAGATTGTTAAATAGAAAACTGATTGTTTGAAGTAGTATCTTGGTATATATAGTTTGGTTTGTTTATTTATTTAGTATAATAGTAAAAAAATTTCTCAAGAAAACTCTGGTGAATTCATATTTCTAAATCTATGTATGTTTTTTCTTTGGCTCTTTAGCCATAATAATTTCTGGGTTGATTTTAGTGAATTCTACAGCAAGGTCCATGCCAGGACTCAAAAAAAATCTGAAGAACCGCTGAATAATTAATGTCCGCGGTGATGTATCGTCAGCTATTTCTGAACTGGGGAGTGCATTCTCATGATATAATGCAAACTCGTCTTTGGATATAGCGGCCGCTTGATCAGGGTATATCACAGCCATAATTGTCTTTAAAGCCTGCCAGGATGCTCTACATACCTCTGGTCCACTCTGGCCCCGGCGCTGCAAACTCTGGTCTACTATTTGCTGTTGCCGTTCCAATTGATGGTATTCTTTACCACCGTTACCGTTTCCGTTCTGCATTTGTGCCAATTTCAAGTAGTAAAGCCGTTTATCGAGAAGGTAAGTTAATGGTATATTAAAATAAGCTGAAGAGCCCACTCGGTGAATTCTTACAGAATTATCGTATTCACTTCCCAAAGGTCTTGACGGCAGACGGAAGCCTACTTTCGTTGAGGATGGTAAAGGCGGGGTATGATTATTTATCGGGACGGAGCCCCCTGCTAATGATGAAAACGGCGGTTGTTTATGCTTTAACACCTGAGGTAAATTTGTTTCTATGCTAGCGTTCTCAGCTTTTATTGTATCTGCCTGTTGTGAGGTTGATGAATGAATTGGCGTTACTTGACTTGGTGACCAGGTCCAATTGACGAATCCACGCCCCATAATTATTAGGCATAGCCCAATAACCAGCCCTAGTTTGTAAAAAACAGCCATTACCAGGAGCCAAAGGACATTTTTTATATCGATAAGAAGCGAATAGGCTAAGCCGGTGGCAACCTGGGCTGTAGTAGGAGAGCTTGATGCTGAGAAGGGAGTAGCATCCATCGCCAGTGGATAAATGGTCGAATGAAGAGCATCCAGCATCTGCCAGAAAAAATTTTGAGAGTTAGTTTCACGTTTAATGACCCCCTGGGTTTCAGTCATATTTATAAGATTGAAATCAATAAAATACAATTAGATACGTTAGCAAATAATATACTTTACCAGGATTGGATACCTGAGCTTTAGGCCTACAAATGCCGTATGCTTCTAGATTCAGAATTCAGAAGCAAAACCCTAACCCACAATATATGGACGACGATTTAATTGTAAAGATCTGGGGGTATATGGGCCATGAGAATGGCTGAAAGCTGGTTTCAGGGTCAGTCAGCGACTCGGCTTTGGTATTTATATGAAACGTAGGTATTGAATTGAATAATTGCCACAATAGTATGTAAATATTGATAAAGTATGCTAGCAGCTGAAACTCGCACTATGACATCCAGCAAAGCAATAGTTTTGTCGTCATCTCCAGCGCGAATATCCCTAGTTTTTTGTTTTGCGTATAAAGTCTTTTGACAATAAACAGAACAATGATTCCGAACCAGGCTAATATCGGGGCCAGAATATTTACTGAGCCTTTTTAGTGGATTCCTTCAACTTCTTGGCCTTTTCCTTTTCGGCAGCCTTGACCATCACGCTGCCCACAAAGGAGCCAATGACGGTCAAGCCCAAGACGAGAATAATAACGGGCAAACGAATAGCCCATTCACGAGGGGGAAAGAACAATTGCAGAGCATGCGTAGAGTCCACAAAGGGCATAAGAAAAGTCCAGGTTGTGTAGTAAACAAAGACCAAAACTGCAACTAAGAGCATGGCAGCACCTACTAATTGATCCTGCAACGTGGTGGAAACCAACACCAGAACCACCCAAGAGCGGTTGTGACGAAGGGGGAGAAAGTTAACATTTGTAGAGGAAAAATAACCAATTAGGCTCTGCTAACAGGTCCGGACTTGAGGGTAATAAGATTATCGGAAGCGTTCAACTTACGAGCATAATGGTGGTTTAATGATGTTTTGGAGCGTGGCCTAGTGAGTAGCTAGAAAATCGAAGACCGGACAGAATGTAGATACAGAAATACCGCTTGTCCCCAGCCTCCAGCCTGTCCACGGCTTAAAACCGCCAAAGCAACGAATACAAGTTACCCGGTCTCATTGTTCAAAAAAATCATAGGAAAATGAATACGCGTCGGAAGACTCGAACACTAAACCACACGGACAATGACGTTGTGATTACATAATATATTAATATTTAGTTATCCAATTCTTGGAGTCGGGATTAGAAAGTCCGGGTTTTCGCTGGCTCTGGATAGGTCAGTCTGAAGTAAGCGCCGTTAAATGTGCATTTGCTCTTTGTCTCTAGTTCCGCTAGTGCCTTTTTTAGTCTCCATTGCTCTTCATTTAATTTATAATTCTTGTTTGAAATCAATTCAATTGAACTGGGTTTTCTTTCTTTGTTTGCGCTCTATTTTATTCCACCATAATGTCCTTTGCCTTAGCTAGAAACTCTTTTGCCAGAAAGGCTGCTTTCTCCGCCAAGCCCGCTGCTATCTTAGCCCGTGGTAAGGCTACTTTACCTGACTTGGACTACGATTTCGGAGCCCTTGAACCATTCATTTCCGGCCAAATCAACGAAATCCACTATACCAAGCACCATCAGACCTACGTCAATGGCTTCAACCAAGCCTCTGAAAAACTCGCTGAAGCCCAAAAGGAAGGTAACGTCAGAGCTACTGTCGAGCTTCAAAGCCTTATTAACTTCCACGGTGGTGGCCATGTTAACCACTCTCTCTTTTGGAAGAACTTGGCTCCTCCTTCCCAAGGTGGCGGTGAAAGACTTGGTGCTTCCTCTCCTTTGACCAAGGCCATTGAAGAATCATTTGGCTCTTACGATAAGATTATCACTGCCACTAACGTCAAGTTAGCCGGTGTTCAAGGTTCTGGCTGGGCCTGGATCGTCAAGAACACTCAAACCAATGCCCTTGAAGTTATTTCCAAGCCCAACCAAGATATGGTCGGCGGTAACTACATTCCCATAGTCGGTATTGATGCCTGGGAACATGCTTACTATCTTCAATACCAAAATGTCAAGGCTGACTACTTCAAGGCTATCTGGAATGTTATCAACTGGAAGGAAGCTGAAAAGAGGTTTTTGGCCTAAGTGTTGTCTTGTTCCAAAGTCAAGCCATTACCGGCATTCATAGCAATTATATAAAAAATATTAATTAAAGAAGAAAAAAAAAATTCTTGACAAATACTATAGCCACTCTAATTTACTAGCGTTAGTGAAATCAATTGTCCCAGTAGTATTGAGGACCAAACTGCATTACTACTGCCAACATAAAAATCGTTCCAGTATATAACACCATAATCAACATATAGACATACAACGATATACAGAAGTGAAAAAATATAGAAAACTATATCATGAGCTTAGTTGTTCGACTACGAGACTACTGTGATTACTGGTATCACCAGTCTACCATGTTCTACGAGTCATTGTCGAGACCCAAGCAGATCGCGATCATGGTGCTTTTATGTATCGCTCCTATTGCCGGAATTCTGTTCCTAGTATACCATAAACAAATCTTCCTTTTGTTAGCCGAGTTGGCCAAGGTATTGAAAGATATGCCATTCTTTTTGGGATCTATAATTATTATTGCCGGTGTGATTATTGTTTCCATACCGCCTCTGATCGGCTATTCTGCTCTCGCTTCATTGAGCGGCATGATGTACGGGTTTCCTGGAGCTTGGCCAATTTTAGCCGTGAGTACTATTATAGGATCAACATTATCTTTTACTGTCTTCCGCTATCTATTCTTAGCTAGGGCTATTAAGTTGGCACAGTCCAGTTCAAAGTTCGCGGCTTTAACCAAAACCTTGTCTGAATCAGGCTCGTTTAAACTCCTGATAATGATTCGATTATGCCCATTACCATACTCATTATCTAACGGTGCTTTAGCTTCGGTTCCTTCTGTGTCTGCTGCTAAATTTGCTTTAGCTACTTTACTAACCAGTCCTAAACTGTTAATGCACTGCTTTGTTGGAGATCGCATAGCTCGTTTGGGTACCGAGACGGTAGGGGCTAGTAAATGGGTTGATACTGTTGGGATTGTAATAACTATGGTAATTGGTAGTATTACTGCTTGGGTGGTATACCAGCGTGTAGAAAAGATTGAACGGGAAATGGGAGTGTCCGAAGATCTTGAAACGGGAAGTTATACAGAATTGAACTCACCCCGTGATAACAATGATGAAGTTAGAAGATTAAATATGATGGATGAATTTGAAATCTCTTCAGATGAAGAAGAGCTTAATTATGATAATGGTACCAATGAACATGAATTAAGTTATCTGAACATGGATCAGGATAATGATGCTGATACCTTCAATACTTATTCACGGCCAACCTGAAAGTGTCTGCAGACCAATGTTGCATCATTCTAATATGCTTTTCTAATAATCTAGGGAAAAAAGATTGGCTAATCAAACTCATTCGTCATTATGCATTAGATTGATATGTTGGCGACTATAGAGTGTTTCGTGCCCTAGAAATTATTTCAGTATTATGAATCCACTAGTTTACTTTTGTTCAACTTTTTTACGTTTTTACTATTTAGTTCTTACATATATAAACCACACACTCTCTTTAAGGATCCAACCCTACCAATTCATCGAAAATAAATCCTCAAAAATTTCAGTTTGTCAATAGGTTTATATGTATTTCCGGTGCTTCAAGTGATATACTATTATATTGAAGAGTCAGAAGCTGAAATATCTCATTAGAATCACACTTGTTAATTAAGAACTTTAAACTTCCTGTCCATAAAGCTGCTTTTTTTGCGTCACCTACTCACTAGTCCTAATATCCTTTAAATAAGATTTTTATAAAAATAAAAAGTAAATTTATTAAATCTACCAATAACTGTTAAGTTACCAATTTTATCTTGATATTTAGCATTCCAATTAGAAACTTAAATGCCAAACAAGAACAATAATTTACAATTGTAAACAAAACTTTGTTACTGAATTATTTTATAATCAATATTTGAGGTTTCAATAATATTTCAAGCACATACCATCTTATAAAAGATAACTACTTTCGACTTGAAGGAACTTTCTGGAGATTTTATTTTTTTCTGAGAAATAGTAAGTAGCTATAACAGGTCTACTAATAATATCTGGGATAATCCATCTACATTAGTTTTTATGAAGCTCAAGAAACAACTGCCCATTTAATTAGATTTGTAAATTTCATTCAAAGTCTAATATAAGATAAAGCTGGCAAGGCCGTATCATGCGCAGATATTAAAGAGAAAATATCAGTTTCTGTTCCTTTTTCTATTAAACTCGACAAAGAAAAAAGGCCGATGTGCTGGTTGACAGACTAAGGCATGATGGTCCATTGAATCATTAAACCAAATTTTTCATTTTTTAGCGTCCAAGTAATACTTGATATGTCATACAAAACTTATATGTTCTTGTATACGCAAAATAATATAAACAAAAGATACTAATTTAATTTGTATGAATATACGGAAGTGGAATTTAAAATAATTACTGAGAATTGTAAAATTTAATTTTTAACCTTTCAATTTCTTAGAATAAGAAAACTTGTAATTCACGTTCTATATTACGAAAAAAAAAGATTACTGAACAAGAAAGGCAAGCCAATATTTTTATATTTTGTTACTTTTCCAACGAAGTCGTATATGTTGTTTTATTTTCCTGAGCTCATTTAACTTATAGATGACTTGAGGCTTTCTGCCTATTACTCAATCCACTTTATGAAGACTCCAAACCTGAAAAAAACGGTACACGTAAAAAAGAAACAATAAATATTTTAAAGACCAAAGACATATCAGATAGTTCATAAAAGCCATAAAATAAATGAGATTCATTAGAATAGCATTCCATTCATATTGAACTACACGTGATTATTCTCTGATATCTCAAAAACGTTCACCATAGTTAAGGGTTAGGGTAAATAATAATGCTGGGAGATTTTCATGCATTTTTTTGGTTTTTCAGAAAAACTCCCAGTTCAATCAAAAAGAATTTTTTGATTTTTCAGTAATCAAGAGAAGTATTGAATAGAACACTATCAATTACGAATCACATTCAACTGACTTGATTAATTTGCAAGATGGCCAGAACAAAGCAAGAAACTAAAGATAGCTTTTCGGTTGTTAAGAATATTACCGGGACTTCTAATAGATCGACTAAGGCAAAGAGTGCTGCAACGTCTACCAACTCAACTACAACAAATACAACGAAAGAAGCTAGCAAATCTTTAAGTCACAAGAAATTCAATGATGAAAGTGAGCCCGAGTTTTTAACAGCAGATGAAGGCTCAGAAGATGAACAAGAGATAGCTGGACAAGAAGAATTAGTAGAAGACGATCATGAAAAGGAAGAACAGAATGAAGAAGAAGAGGATTCTGATGATGATGCGCCTGAAGAAGAATCAGCCTCCGTTTCTTCCAAATCTGCTCAATTAGCCCAACAAAGATTTACAGCAATGAGTAATGCCAGACAAATCGAAAAGGGAAAGGAAAGAGAAAAACGTAGAAAGGCCCAAGAAGTTTTACTTGAACAAAAGCGGGAAAAGGAAGAAAGAATGAAGCAAAAGGTTAAAAAGATCAAGTTTACTGAGCCTGATATATCCAAGGCTGCCAGTGAAGAAAATGGAGGTGACGAAGATATGTTCTTACCTGAAGAATTACTAGACCAAGTTGATGATGAAGACCTTATACCTTCTGTAAATAAGGCCAAGCATTTTAGGCTAGATCAAAGCGAGGATGAAGATGAGGAAGATCTTGCGCTTGCGCAAATGTTAAACGCTAAGATGACAAAGAATAGATTAGCCAAAAAAAAGACTTCTACAAAGAAGGGTCCTGTTACTGTTAGTGTCTTAGGTAAGAAAAACAAGACATTGGCACCCAAGGCTGAGCATAAGGTTACAGGTCAAAGAGCCAAATGGTTAAAGAGAAAGGGTATCAAGAGAAGACCCTAAACTTCGCATCCGAAATCCCTATAAAATTTTTGCTAGACAGCTGAGCTAGCTGAATTAGTATATCTTTAACTTTATGATAATGATGTCATAAACTCTTTTATTTCTGCGTGTAATATAGATCTATGTAATATAAATTAAACTGTGTTTATTTTCAGTATCTGATTTTTAATTTTACGAGGTACAATAATATGGATGATTAAGATCACGTGATTGAAATAGTATCCTGTCTCTCACTTTTGACTACCCATCGCTTCTCCAAAATGAACTCGCACGCCTCAGGTGTAAGAGATCTAGATATTCAGGCAGCCGTTCATATCCTACAGTTTGTCCCCTTTTTTCTTATTTACAACCAGTATTTTTGACAATTTCTTTTAGTTTATTGATTAACTTATAAACATCACTAGTAGCAATGGATGCTAAGGAAATGAGAGAGCGGCGTCAAGCCCGTATCAAGGCCTCAGGTGCCGCCAGATTAGCTAAAATCACAGGCAAACAGGTACCCGAACAGACCACCGAGGATGTCGTAAAAGCTGAAGGTTCTACTGAATTTCCCCAGTCAACCCCTGAGCCATTTGATAATTCCTCCACCTTCAAAATGGAAATCGCAGAGCATATGCACGATGATCCCCCTATCGAAGAAATTGAATCAATTACTAACCATGGTATAAACACTGATCCCTTTTCATTCGAAAATGATCCTTTATTTCAAATGATGAAACAACAAAATATTGGTGGCAATAATTCTGATTTTAATAACGTTAGCGAAACTGATGGTATGGCGGGCTTTGATGATATTTTTAGTCAAATGTTGAGTGGTGCCGGACTCCCTGGTATGGGCGCTGGATTTCCCGGTATGGGCGCTGGGTTCCCTGGCATGGGCGCTGGGTTCCCTGGCATGGGAGGGGCCGGGTTTCCTGGTATGAGCGCTCAAACCGGTGCTTCAAGTGATACTGCTATTAAAGTTAAATGGACGAAATCAAAGTTATTTTGGTCACTAATCCACCCTTTATTGATTATCATATCAGTTGTTTATGCTGGTTCAATAAGATCATCTATTCAATCTAACGGCGATCTATTAGTTTCGAGTTATCGTGCTTCTCCTTCTTTTTTGATTATGCTGTTTGTAACTATTCAATTAGTCTTACAAGGAGGCAAGTATATATACACTGGCGGGGCTGCTCCTTCAACGAGTAAGCTGTCGTGGATCGCTGGATTTTTACCCAGCCCCTATAATGAATACCTAAATCTAGGTCTTAGATATTTTCAGATGGGCACCAGGGTTTTAAATGATTTTTGTTTACTTGTATTTTTAGTTAGTATTTGGTATGTTTAGCTACTATTGTTATCTATTCTATCTTTTTGAAAGCACACCTATATCTTCAATAAAATGTAATTCTAATCACAAATGGGTTGTGGCATCGTTTTCTGTCTGGAGAATTATTCATGTATATTAGACTATACGTTACTCATAACATTTTGATAACTTCACCGATTAATTCCTGACAACTGTCTCAAAAGCAGCCATCTCATTTTCGCTGGTGAAGTAAATTGACAGCCATCTCTAGATATTACATTAAAGTTCGAATTATTGTTTATCTTTTTGTCATTGTGAAGAGAGGTGCCTTTAGTGCCAGTGATTCCACCCAAGTCGGTGATATTATGACCAGGAACGCTCTTACCAATGCTACCATTTAACTGAATTGGACTCGTTAAAGATGATAGTGAATGAATAGCAGTATAGTCAAAAGACTCTATGGTATTTGCTATCCGTTGCTGTTTATCTCTTAGCTCGTATGAGGGATATGACTTATGCTTGATAAATGACGAGACAAAGGATCCTTCGGAATCACCATTCCCAGCTGTTATAACAGCATCAGATGTATTTGAACTAGACATTTGAAACACTATATATATATATATGAGTGTAGGGGTAATAAATAAATGCTCTTTCCTTAGATCCTGCCGATAACGTTTAATAATAAATGTTATCACTTACCAATACACTTGCGATGTTAAAGTTTGGACAAAAAGCCTCATATGTGGATTACTAATATTGCCAAAGTCAAGGCTCTATCCAACCGTTTGTAAAAAAACAGAAAGAAAGTTATTCTATTTCACGAAGGAACTTAACTGATGTTAGAAACGTTTGACACACTCTGTATTTACTATATTTAAAAATTGTAGGGAAGCTCAAATTTTTAAATTCACCCCTGTTTTATGAACCAAAGCTATATAACAATTATTGACTAAATACTATGATTTCATATCCGCATGTGCTTACTAGCCAATATGTATCTGATACAAAATCTATATCTTGTAAAAATATCAGTTTCATCCTCTTGATTTTACCGATTTTTAGCGGTTTTTCGGCAACTACAGAGATTAATCTGGTGCTAAGTAACGTTTTTTTTTTCCCATTAAATTAGTGCATTTTTGCCCTAATCATGCAGTTAAGCAAGAAATCAGAATGAATTGTTTCAGGGTCAAACCAAAAAAAATGGAGCATCCAATATTGTTGAGGGGACCGGAAAAATCAATATTTTAGATAGCAACAAACCCCTTCACGACGCGACTTTTGCCGTTTCTACCAAATATCGTATTTATTTAGGGTTTTATTATCGAGAGATAAATTCCTGGATAAGATCTGGGGCATGCCAGAATGGTTTCCCTTATCATAAAATCTGTACCATAATTAAACTGATTAGCTATAGAGGCTCTAAAGATCGAAAAGAAAATTATTTACTTCTCCAATTCGCCAAAAATAAAGCGAATACATAGTTTCATGGCTGCAGATATAGTTGATTCTCCCAGGAACTGATATGATCCCTGTGAAGGGAACAATTGTCATTGAAAACTCATCACAGAGAAATGGACATGAATATAATTAGCATAAGTTATACGCCAAAACAAGGCAAAGATAGAGTTGTTTGAGAACCAGATGAAAATTTTACCGATTTAAAAATAATTATATAAATATTCATGCTTGGTCTGGTAACGCAATTGTATGAAAATCTATAAACATCAGTTCAAATCGTGGGGTTACCCCATACATTTTCAATTGATTCGAGCTGTTGCATTGCATTGGGGAGACTTCGGATAAAGCTCGGAATCTAATACTATGGATTATTATGTAAGACAAGCTTAAATTGTTATCGTAGGAAATTTAGGCGCCTTAGATGGTGTTTCTATCCATCCTTTGAGCGGCTAAATTGAAAAGCACCCGTATATTACCGGCGCAAAGTTTATATAGTTGATTTATCAATAAAATTAATATTTAACCAATATTTTGGATATCTTGGAATTCTTATATAACATCAGCCGAGATATACACTGTAAAGCAAGCTAGTTCTCATGTTAAAATCAAGCTTGGTACGCAGTTCTCAACTACTGAAAACTATAGCCTGTCACAAGTCCTCTTATTCAATCAAAGCGAAGGCCCCCTTACCACTAACCGGTGTTAAAATCTTAGATCTAACAAGAGTGTTAGCCGGGCCCTATGCTTCGCAGATGCTCGGAGACTTAGGCGCCGATGTCATTAAAGTCGAGCATCCTGAACGTGGAGACGATACCCGAGCTTGGGGTCCTCCATTTGCTAATTACAGCCAAGAAGTTACAGGAAGCCAGTACCCTGGCGAAAGCGCCTACTTCCTCTGTGCCAATAGAAACAAGCGATCAATTGGTTTGGATTTTAAAAAGGAAGAAGGCCAAAAAATTCTTCTACAGTTACTTGAAGAATCCGACGTATTGATGGAAAATTTCATTCCCGGAACTTTAGAAAAGTATGGACTCAGCTACAACCAGTTAAACAGCGATCCCAAATTCAAGCATTTAATTTATGCTTCTATCACTGGCTACGGACAAACTGGACCTTATATTAATCGAGCCGGCTACGATGTTATGGTCGAGGCCGAATACGGACTGATGCATATTACTGGTGAGAAGAATGGCCCCCCAGTCAAGGTTGGTGTTGCGGTCACTGATTTAATCACTGGTATAACTACGGCAAACAGCATTCTTGCTGCTTTAATTCAACGTAATAACACAAAAGAAAAAGGCAAAAAAGGGGAGGGACAGTGGCTTGATGTGGCTCTTGTGGATTGCCAATTAGCCAGTTTGGCTAACATAGCGTCGAACGTTTTAATCGACCCTAAAGCTAATCCTGGAAGATGGGGTACTGAACATCCATCGATTTGCCCATACCAGGCTTTTCCCACCAAAAATGGTAATATCATGATTGGTGGTGGAAATGATAGGTTATTCAATAAGCTTAATATTTTATTGGAAAAATCAGAATGGAATTTAGACCCTAGGTTTACAACCAACACATTGAGAGTTAAAAACAGAGATATTTTAGTTCCAATGATTAAGAAAGTGCTCTTGACCAAAACTACCGATGAATGGCTTAAGATTTTTGAAAATTCTGGTTTTGCTTATGCTGCCATTAATGACGTTAGAACTGCCTTACAGAGTGACCACGTTGCCTCGCGAAACTTAGTCCATACTATCAAACACCCTGAATGTGGTGACATTAAGCTTATCGGTAACCCTGTGAAGTACAGCGGCATGGATTTGGGAATCAGACTAGCTCCTCCTACGTTAGGTCAACACACCCATGAAATTTTAAGTGAATTTGGCTTTGAGAATGAAAAAATCAAGCAACTCAAAGACAGTGGCGTAGTTAACAAATGAAGCGTTGAAAATAACGTTGTCAATAAACAGAGAAAAAACTTGCCCGCTGTTCTGGACAGATAATAAAAAACTAGAAATACATGCATATGACTTCAAAATAACGTACAAGAGTTCTAAAATTACAAAAAGCGGAGCTAAACTCCCACTATTGTCTAAAATATATTTAAGAGTAGTCAGCTCTTCATATTTGTGACGCGATTCTTTTCCCATAGCTTCAAAAACGCACAAATGCCACTAAGCAAACCAGTCACTGTAAAATAGATCCCACTGATATTAAGATCTAAACAATCGATAAGATCAAAGACAAAATCATTAGCTAACTTAAACAATGTTAAATTCGAATTGTATAAATCCAATTTTAAGGCTTCGATTATGGAATCAATCTCCATTATTTCATTATGAAGATTATGTTCAACCTCCGCTTTTTCAGCTTTTTCGGAGCTCATAGCTAAAATAGTCGCGCGTTTATTAATAGCATTTCTCATTCGAATATTTAGAATCTTTCTATCATTTATGGCTTTGTGAGAGCTAATACAAATACCAACCATCCACCAATAAGCGGCATGACGCTCGGCAATATGAAGCACCTTTTTATGAGTTACCACACCTAATTTACCCAGCAGATATACATCATCAGCAAAAGTATTAAGGCAGTCAACTACATCTTCGTAGTCAACTTTACAAGTTTGCGTAATTTTACGGTTAGCTTTTCTGTATTTCATCAAGTTCAGCGCATTACTCATCACGCCGTTCATGATTCTTCTGTAAGGGCCAACCCAATCGCCAAATCGAATGATCTTACGAAACATTGACATGTTGTTGATTACATTAGGTAAACGATGCTTTAAATCAAGTTTATAAAAGAACACCTTATAGTAATTAATTAGGATCTGAAATATCTTGAATTTGGATCCCGAAGAATCTAAAAATATCAGCAGTTTTCCCATGTATTGTACAAGCTTAGCAGTCTTATCTTTACCCTCTAAAGAACCAAGAAAGGGAATGAATATGTCCATCCTTGTTGAAAAGCTCATTTCGTCGTTTGATACGTATGGTATGTTCCACTGGTAATGCTAATAAAATCTTGTTACCAAGTAGAAAGCTATCAGAAGAATTGTGAAAATGTTGAACTCTGATGTCATGCATTACCTGAACCGTGGCGGCGCACTGAGTCAGACATCAAAACCTTTGGTCCAACTAACAAGTTTAGATCTACGGTTTAGATTAGCACAACAAGATTTCCAAAGTAAAGAAGCGTAATTTTATTTTGACCATAAGCATAGATCAAGTAAATAAATAGCTATCAAAGGGTACACATTATGTATATATATATTTACCAGCTTTCGTTTTAGTGCCTTTGAACAACAGTAGATCGTAACTCCTACAGAGATGCCCATTACAGTAAGCAAGCACGTGACTAACGGTAATCTTCGCATACCTTTCTAGGTTACTGTGGGAACGGAGACTAAAGATATTACATCTGATAAACAAAGCCAAATTCTAGAAAACACACTACGATAATTGTTTTCTACTAAAACCCCATATAACCAGAATGAATACCGAAGATTCATACGAAAATGGAGCAGATTTTCAAGTAGATCTTACTGATGTACAAGCTACAGGTCTTAGCATATTGAACCATGAACAGCTATACCTTAAGCGTGCCTCGCCAGATGATGAAGATAAAACTGGGCAAAAAGGTCTCTATAACGTTTCAGGTATCGAAAATAAGAAAAGACGATCGATCTCTGAGGAAATTACAATACCAAAAAATCCGGCTTTAATAGATAGAAACATAACTGGATATCGAGAATGCATGTCAAAGTTAAAAATTACATACCTGGAACAAGAGACGAAACACAAATTTTTGGATGCTATATTGCAAGACCCCCCACTATATGTGCAGCCGTCAGCTCTAGTTGAGTTGGATTCAAATAATACCGTTTTAAAGGAAGGTCTGAAAGAGAAGAAAAAAGAGCTCGATGAGTTGATCAATCTGTCAGTATCCAAATCTGTTCTGATTCATAAAGGGTATGCTGACATAGAGACAAAAGTACTCAAAATGGAAGATATGAATAAAAAAGCGAACAATCTTGAAGAAAGACATATTAGAGTTCATAAAAATCTTGCCAGATTTGCCGACTGGGAGAAGGATTTGCTGAAAACTCCATTTAGTAAACTCCAACATAGGTTGATAGAAACCCAAAAACAAATTGCAGAAAAAAACCAAGAAATTGATATTGCAACTCATAAATACACTTCTTTAAGTCAAAAAGCCGAACTAACTTCTAAAGAATGCGAAATAAAAGAAAAAGAGAAACTGGATGCCGAAATGAAGGCTCGAGAGGTCGTGAGAAGACGCGAAGAAGCTGCGAAACGTGGTTTGGAAGAAAAAGAACAGGTTGGTAAATGGTACAGAACCGCAATCCCTGTTTTTCAGTATATGTTTGGTATTAAAGTTCTGAAAATTGAGGATGATTTTCTTGAAGATGTTAAGGTACTTTCATTTTCAAGTATTTTTCAACTTGATGAAAGTAAACATTTTATAACTAAGGATAGCCAAAAAGTTAAACCTAACATTCATTTCAAGCTTAAGTTTGATCCAATTTTAAATAAACTTGTTTCTGGTATTGCTGAAACTAGTGAAAACTTGCCAGATTTAACTGAATCTGAAATTTCTGAAATACTAAAGTTGGTGAATCGTGGTAGAGATATGGAGAAAATTACGTATTTTATTTTAACGGTTAAGACTTTGGTACAAAAAAAACTTAATCAGTAAAAGCTCTCTCGGCGATATATTCCGAAGAAAACTTTTGTTCACAAAAAAGAAATATTTCATTCTGTATATACACTACTATTCACCTGCATATTTCGTATTTCCGTGTGTCTGCAAAAAAGAAAAAAAACTTCTATAAATCTGGGAAATGATATAAATAGGCAAGAGAAAAATATTCTAAACTTAAAAAGTATAACTCTCAGAATGTAAACTTTGTTCTAGATTCAGGAGGAACTATTAAGGCAGTTTCAATACCATTTTTGTAATAAAGTTCAAAAGACGGTTTTTCATGATCATTATCAGCACTAAGCTCAACCATAGGTAAAAGAAGCTTACCAGTACGTAATGGAATCAAATCGAGGTTAATAATATTCGTGGAATCATCTTGGGGAAGTCCTTGAAACTTGCCCATTATCTTACCAGTTACTAACCAATTATTGTACATGTTTGTCATATTGTACGTGAACCATGCGCCATCACTTTCATTTGGGGTCCCCTCATCTTTGTCCCTTGGGCGCCAGTTATTTGAAGATTTCAAAACCAGTTGAACTGGAATTGGTGTATTTATAATATATTGGGGTTTCTTATCCAAAAATATCATTTCAATTTCGTGGACAGTTTGAACACTAGGTACAGAAACTGAAATTCGCAAAATCTGATCTATTGAAGTGAGGTTTTTCGATATACTAATACTCTTCATGAAAAAATCTTCAACAGCCTCAATCATTTTCTTTCTATCTGTTTTTTCAACAGACTCGTAAGATTTCTCCCATTCACCAGGGTTGTATGCATTGAGATCCAATTTATCGTACAGTATAAAATTCTTCGTACTGATTGACAAGCTGTATATTACAGGTTTCATTAATAGCAAATATTTTACCAAATCTTTTTCTTCTAAAATCTTTGAGAACGATTCCCAGATTGATAATCTACACTCATTTAGTAGACCACGGTGCTTGACAGTTAATGGTAAACTAGAGTCGCTGAATATTCCATCTGACTTCGCGTTGCGTGTAATTTGAAATGTATAAGATGCAGGCTGCCCGGGAAAGACAATAATATCTTCTTTCAATCCAATTGGGGAACAAGTATCATATTGGCTATCGGATTCAAGAGAAGTCTCAAGGATTCTGACAGGATTGGCAGGCTCGTTACAAGACATTGCGAATTTCGAAAATAACTTTTGCGACCTGAAAAAATCTTGCACATTAACAGATACAGATAATGAAATATTAACTGTTCGAGTGAGAACATAACGAAAGGATCCTTTGGATGTCTCATAATTTATAAATGCTCGAATTTTTATTGCAGGAATATTTGGTTCAGAGACATACGGTACTGTCAATGTCATTATTTGATTTCGCGAAAATGCGCCAAATTCGATCTCCGGTGGCTTTCCCTGAACAATATTAACTTCACAAGGCTCAGTATCTATATAGCCCTGAGCCCTAAGAGAAATTAATTTTACACTAGGAGAAAGTCCCCGAAAAACAACCTTACCTGACAATATGTTATGATCACATGGCTTTATCTCTAGGGATATTTTCCGGTTAGCCAAGTCAGTGATTTCAGGAGTCTTAAGTTCAGCGATCACAGAAAACGGGCTTGGATAGAAGTGCACAACTACAGGAGTTTCTGTATTCTCATTATTTTTGTCGTACTTTTTAGATAGAGCAAGTCCCCCAATCTGTAAATTTAGAGTAGAAAGCCTGAAATACCCCTCAATGAAAGTTGAAGAGGAAATAACAACGTTGTTGACACCAGGCTTCAAGACAAGACCGTCTTTATTTTTAAATACAAGCTTATCCTTCGAGCTGTATTCATCACTAATTAGTATAACAGTAAGGTTTTCAGCAAAAATTTCGGTTTGTAATTGGTTGTCTATTTTAACTTGCAAATAAATTTGATCATCATTTTCATATCGTTGAACAAAAGGCACCACAGTTATCGAAAACAAATTATCTACGTCAAAGGAGCATTTTTCTGTTTTCGATAAATTAATGATATCGTTCACTGCTTCCGATATTTGATCATTACTTAACTTCTGCTTATCAGTTAATAGAATAAGATTCGATTGTAACAGCTGAGTTGGTTTTTCGATCTTTCTAAGACATTTTATAAATAATTGTAATAATACAATAGAAACAGTATCCCAACCTTGACGACCATATATACTGGGGATTTTTTCGAGCTCACGAGCAGCTTCAGCGTAACGTTTTTCTTGATAATCCAACAAAATATTATCTATCGTTAGCATACTTACTGCGCGAACATCATCAGCTAAATCATACTCTCTAATGATTTCCCGCGTAAGGTTCCTATAAGCAGTATGAAATATGGATTCATTTTCAACCATTGCGATCAATTCTTTGTTGTTGAATTCATGGGGTTTGCCATTATCTTTGATTTCATCGGCCAAAGTAAGGTTTACCTCAGCAACCAATGTATGAATAAACCAACCACGTAAAGTAGCCACTGTAACTAAAGACTTTCGAGTTAAAAGTTTGAGCTCCGCTCTACCCTCGGAAACCTCTCTTACAAGTCCATCTTTGACAAAACTGCAAGCTTGCAAACATTCGCGGGTAGAGTTGAAAACCCATTCAGCTACTTTGAGAGGGTTTCTGTTATTTAAACAAAGTAGTATTTCCATTTCATTCAGAAAGCTTCGAGCTCTTCTAAGAAATTCGCCAATTCTTAGCGCTGATATTGAGCCGGAAGAAGAAGATTTAGCATCTGTCAGCAAAATATTCCCCTGGCGAGCGAAAAGGTAGCATTTGAAATCAAACAGCGATATTTCATTTGACATAATTCTATGTTTCACTTCACTGTCATCCGAGTAACTTAAAAGGCTGTTTGGAATTAAATCGAATCCAATCGAGGAAACAAACATAACGCTCGGAGAATCTTTATGTAAATTTCGATACATGACATCAAGCTCATCGTACTGAATCAGAGAGTCTTCAAGAAGTCGCATGTTCTCATATGATACAGCTAATCCTTCTTTGGTAATGAAAAAGGTACCAAAATTCCATCCAATAACCGTCCGCTGAGATTCCAGCTTCATCAATTCGGCTTGGTACATTTCAACCCTTTGACTAAACGCTTCTAATATACCTTCTTTAATCTTAGTTGTAATATCATTCCAGACCTCTAAATGCTCATTGGGTTGATGATCCCCTCGAATTTGAATACATCTATCTTTCTTCAAGCCAGTATTAAAATCTGCTTTGATCTTTCCAAAAATACCAGTTTTAAATCTACTACCACTGTTTAGTTTTGAACTAGTAGGTACATAATATATAATTAACCATTCAGTAAAATCACGTTGAGAAGTGATAGATGATAACCATTCTCGAATCATTTTGCGAACACTTCCTCTATATGTATCACTATCCTCGCATTTAATGAATATCAGCTTCATGAATGGAGTATCCGAAAGGCCAGGCATTTGATGTTTAATCTCATTCTCTACTATATGTTTGGTGGTCTCCTCCACCAAACTAATCTCTAACCGACTGATAGATCTTAATGGTCTTTCAGGTACATGCCAATGAAGATTAGTCAAGGGGAATTTGGCCAATAAATCACCTTTTACTTCATCAAATACGCCAAAGGGGTCTGAGTACGATATACGCGTCTTTTTGTCCTCATTATTATTTCCTATATCAGGGATAATCATACTGCCTCAGGTATATTTAAATAAAAGTAAGTTTAGTCCAAGGCTTGGGGTAAGAGTACTATACTATACTTGTACATGTGCTCGATAGTGTGATGATCAGAGGCGTTGTCCTAATCTCCCATTCTGATTTCGATTTTGGCAATCACGCGCGAGAGGTAAAACGAATCATTAGTTGAAATAAACGCGGGGTTACAATATATTATTGCCAATTTAATTGTACAGACTCGGCCACAATATGCTACCGACGGGATCTTCAAAAAAAAATGGCAGAGTAGATAATGTTAATGACAAGATAATATCAGAAGGAGATTTGTATGACAAAAGAAAAACTTTAAATAATGTTCATGTTGAAGCTCGTAATGAACATTCCAAGACCACACCCATATCAGATAGTAGGTCATACCAAGGCAAGGATAATTTCAGAGCATACTCAAAAACCTCAACCTGGTCCAGACGTCCTTTATTCGGAAAACCGAGCCGAAAAGTGGCCAATCATGTCTCCGGTACCAGAAGTGATGAATTGATGGCTTGGATTACTTCAGTTAAATCTGTGGCACAGGGCGCGTTAGATAGAAATGACGAAATGGAAAAACAGTTTGAAAAGGAAATTAAAGAAGAAAAAAGATTGCGTATTGAAGAGGAATCTGGGCCTAGGCTAGAAGCATTTAACCAACTAGGTGACATTCTAAAACGTGCTGTTAACAATGTCAGAACTTCCGTGCGACAGGAGAAAGTCACTCAGGTTCATAATCAATACCCTGATGATGTCTTAAATCTTAACTCTAAATTAAAAGTTAAAACGGAGTCAAAAAACCCGTATTCTGGCTTCGGATCTGTATGTATAAGTCTGCTGGAATTAAATATATTATTAAATTGTTTACTAACTATGACTTTGTTGAAGAATGGTTCCCAGTCATTAGATAATTTCGACGACGTATTCATCGAAGAGGAAGAGCCAGAACCGTTGGTTCACCAATCAGAAGAGTCTACTAGCGAATCTTTCTTAGAGAAAAACTTCGAAAGTGAATTTCAATCAGAAACTGAACCGGAAAACATCAATGCTTTTGAGAATTCAGTATCATCGAACCCCAATATACGTAACCGAATTTTTGAGAATATACAACCAGGAATTCCTACCAATCTGCCTCCAAGTGATGATTCAGATATAATCATAATGTCTGATTCCGAGGAAGAAACTCGAGCCATGAGTTTTCCAAATAAAATTCGCGGAAATATTTCCTCCCTTAATGATAATAATTCCACAAGTGAAGATTATAGTGATGACTCAGAGGACGATTATGGAGTTGAAAATATTGGGGAAGATGACGAAGAAGATTTTGAATACGATGAAGATGAGGATATTGAAGAGGATAATGAAGACATGGAGGATCAAGATTCTTATTTTATCGAAAAAGCAATAGATAAGCCTACAGACAATAATTCTTATCCTGAAAGAAGCTTGGTAATTGATTCAACACAAGACTGCGCCACAGCTCTCATGCCTTACTCAAATTACATGCAGCTTTTACCTAATAAAGATACTTTTAAGTTTGATATTGAAAACCAAGCTGAAAATAATGACAATGGCCCTGTTTCAGAAGTTGAACTTGAAGATGAGGAAGATTATTCTCACAGTGAAATGGATTTGGACCCTCAGCTGATTTCCGGACGTTCATGGAAAACGTCCAATGATGAGGTTTCTTGTGTAAATCAACCGGTATATACTAAATCCACTTCTCAAAGTCCTGATAATTCTCAAGAAAAGGAATATTCTGAGAAATCTTTAGAAGAAAGCTCCGAAGATGAAGATGAATTTATGGGCGTTCAGGAACAGAGGAGGGAAATTAAAGAAATAAAGGTGGCTATAAAAGATGAAGAAGAGCATCAATTTGAAGATTTTGAAGAAGAGTACCAATCTGAAGGTTTCGAAAAGATGCCAAATGCTAACGTACTGGAAATGTCAAACACTTCAGTTGAAAGTATGAACATTTCCTCAACGGAAGTTTTCCCTCAATCCCAAACCCCAAGTGATTCCTTTTTCGATCCCCAACTTCTAGCCAAAGCTTTTATTAGCTCTTGTTCTCCATCCACTTCCAAAGTTTTTCAGGTTTCTAACAATCAGTCGATAGCTAATCCTGAGGCTGGTGTGGAACCTCGAAAAGCAAAAGACTATTATCCATGTTTTCCAGATCCGTTCGCAACAGCTTTAAATGCTAGTATCGACTCCTTCCAAACTGTACCAGGTACAAGTATTGAAAGCTCTCCTATTGAAGCTAGTATTTCTACTGGAGACCCTATTCGCTCTGAAGATGTTCAATATGAAAACCTCCCTAGTGAAAAAGGTAAGCTGAACCAAAGAACCACACCCACATCCAAGGATGTGCTTGATAAAATTGATTCCTCAGCAATCAGCAATTCTGCTTTAAATCTGGATTTTCCCATGTTTGAAGTTTCTGTTCCTACTTACCGAAGTTTATCTTTTTCGTTTGGTCAATACATTGGCGAAAGGAAAGAAGGTGTTAAAGATCCTTATATTGGCTCTTCAGCTAAAGAAGCCATATTTTCTAGACCATATTCTTTTGAAGATTTAAAGAATAGACCAATAGAGAGGTTATTCACTCTTTCAAAAAATTCTGATGATACGGCAACCGAATTATCAAGCAGTTATTCATTTGTCACCCCTGTATCTAATGCTGAAGTAATTAATTCAGCTCACCCAACTCAGCCTGGATTAGATTCATCTCAAGCTAAGAGTAAAGAAAGTACTATCACAGCAATCCCCATTCTAGACTTTGCTTCTATCGTGGATAATGAGGTACTTTTTGTTGAGGATATAACGGAGATTACCCATGATTATTCCGAATCTTCAAAATCCATCATAGTAACTATTTATGACTCTGAAGTAATTGAACCCAAGATTGATTGGAACTTGAGAAATGAATATTGCTCTGATTCCGAAGTGTCAGAGTATGAAATTGATCTCGAGGATGAAGACAAACATTATGAGGCCGGTACAGTTACAGAAATTACTTCGGTAGATGAAACTATTAACGAAATACTTTCAACGAAAGCGTACATATCAAACCTTTTTGAACAGTCTAATGGGGAAAATAATAGCTTTCTACGTGGTGTAGATGTTGATGAATCGACTAAAGAGTCGATAAATTTCAAAAAGGATGATTTTCAGTATGATCTAGATGAAGTGTCGAATGATCGACTTACGTATAACACAGTAAGTTCAGAATCTCTTATTGATTATGATACGCGTGATCAGCCATCTGAAAGTAAACCAAAACATAGCGTACTATCTTCAGTTATGGAAACGATTGAGAATATTTTACCTCAATCCACTGAAAGTCTTGAGGTTACCCTTGAAAACCCCATCCCTTCCCTAGAAAGCACTTTTCCATTACATGATCAAGAAAAAACAGTGAATGAAACAGCTGTTCAAGGTGAAAACAATACAGTGAATAATGAGTATTTGGAAAATATGTCTACTCAAGGCTCTAGAATGGAATCTTCTGGAGATTCACTGGAGGATTCTGAGAAATTGGTCGAAAATCTGACATATCCTAAGATTTCGCGTCCCCTTACTCCGGTATGTCGTCGTACAAGATCTTTCTCTGAAGCGCCAGCAACCCCTCGTAAGGATCCCAATGAGCCCAAGTCCTCTGTTACTCCTCTATCGGCACGAGTTCTTCGAACAGATTGCCAAAAGAAATGCCTGACACTGCCAGATAATGATGAAGATAGTGAGGTAGTTTCTAGAAAATCAAAGATTCCGTGTTCAGCTCCTGACCCAGTTGACTTCGAACGAAAGATCCTACCAAAAAACGAAAAAGGTGGAACCATAAACTCAGGGGCGAAATCTCGTAAGAGAAGAGTCAGCAGTACCCCTCTTTCTAACAAAAGATCCAAGCGCTCTAGTAGGAAGGTCAATCTGAACAAATAATTTTCAGGCTACTTATGTATTAGTTTATAAGTGGTATATACCTATATAATACTTACAGTCAAAATGATATTCTAAATTTTCTAGTTGGTCTATAATTCTTCGTGTGTTCTAAATGCTTTCTGTGGTTAAAAATATAAGCACTCCAATAATGTGAGTAGTCATAAAAGCCTCTATTTGTTAGGAATATAGAGCCGGTGAATCAAAAACAGGGCAATGGATGTTATTTAAAGAATGAAAGCGATGAATAAATAATGGGACACCAGAGGTCAGATAATCTAAGCGATAATAGACAATAGATTTTCGTAGCATGTAAAAAATGTTATTCCGATCAGCGCTGTTCTTGCCATTGAAATACCCAGACCTCTATAGATCGCTCGGTTCAGGTAATCACTAAGTCTTGTCGACCTGTTAATCTCTCTTTGAGTTTTCAGCATCTTGAGCAAGGAGTCTCTCTCGGCACCAGTTGCTTTTTTCAAATTGTTAATGATAATAGTCTCCTTCAAAACGTTCTTTTGTATGTTACTCTTGTAAGTATCAAAAGGATAGACGACACACCAGCATGTCATACCCGCAAACGCACCCCCTACCGCAATAGCAGCTGAACGAACCTTCTTATTATTCGGACTTATGGACGAAATGCTCAGTTTAAATAGCTCGTAAGTAGACCAGTAAACAGCAGAGCCAACCAAATCTCGCGTCAAATGGAATTTATAGCCTGAATAAAGGGCCAAGGGGCCGCCAGCTTTAACTAAATCACGAGCAATCTCCAATGTTGATCTTTGCCCTTTGAATGCCGTTTTGATAATCGATTTTCCTTCCGCTTGCACCAATATTTCTATTTGGGCCGCCAACTTGGTGAATTCGAAAGGACATGCAACAATACTACATGCTGCGCCGGCTGTGGTACCAGCAAGCCACGCGATAGATAATTCATGTAAAGCACGAACATAAAGGGGAGATGTGTTTATAGTGGGCTCATATTTGTTACTATTGATTGTTTCATTAAACTCGCCTAGTCTAGTGGATTTCAAAATTGACCACACGTTATCGCCATACCAGAAATCTCGAAAAATCGGCCTTGTGTTAGTGTAAACTGTAACACTTAAAGAGCGAACTATCGAGCTTGAGATAAGGGGCACCGTTACTCCACGGAAAAACCCCCGCAATCCTTCCTTATTTTTTGTCTCAATGATACAGTCCCAAGACGAACTAAATTTATACGTTTGTAGTCGAGATTTTACGGAATCGAATGGAAATCCGACTGTGGTTCCTGCTAAGCCGGCTACCCAGGCAGCAAAAGACGATTTATACGGCTCAAATGCCGGCCCCAGATGTATCAGAGGTTTCACTTTATTCTCTGAAATCGACATAAAGGGTAGTCAGATATAGTTCACAGAAATGACGTGTATGTCAATAAATTACCACCCAATATAAATAAAGCGGGATTCGCCAATATTAAAAAGTATTGGCAATAATAGAGGAACTTTTCCTGGTTTCGAAATTTTACCAAAATCCAGATTATGATTCTACACAGGCCCCTTAATCGTTGGGACAGATCTGCGTCATTCCGATCCGGGCCGACATTTCGAACCCAGTCTCTTGATTATTGACTCACTTCCGAGTTCAGGACTTCAAGTCATCAATAATAGATATGAAGTATGAATGCTAGAACTTCTTCCATTAAAAAAGATTGATTTGGATACATAAACCTAAGATGCCGTTTCTCAAGGGTATTGTTATAACAAAAAAGAGAGAAATTAAAACTGTATGTCCAATTAAATCAGTACATTCCCTTTATAAATTGTTCAATGATATATTGGGACTGTAATAGACTGCTTTAGCTCACTTTCGAAAGATTAAATTTATAGTGGTTACAATTCATATAAATAAGTACATGTCGGTTTTCTCTGATGATGAGATGGAAGGAATAGGAGTTAAATTGTTCTAAACCCGTTAGGCAAGTACAATTGGATAGGCTTGAGAAGAGTTTTTGAAACCCTAGGCTCTAATATTTTCGTTATAGTTTTTTCATCGTAAAAGTCGTATTGAAAAAGTCGAATCCAAATGATGCTTTCATTTATTATCCTTTCGATTTCAAATCGTCAGGAGCTTGGTTTTGTAGGCTGACGCTCCTTAGGAGGCAATTTAAGCCCTAACCGCAATCGGGGCTGCCCATTCTTATCAATAGAAAGCATCATCTTTTCTCTTTTGAGTATTTATTTATTTGTTTCGACAATCCTACTTAAAGACAATGGAACAAGAGTGTCATTTGGTCGTTTTTGTTCATGGGTATGCATTACTGCTCTTCAGTCTTATGGAACAGCTTTTTTACGTCACTTTAACTATCAATTTACTAACTTTCAATATGCTTTTAGACTATGGGGAATCACAGCTCATTTTGATTCCATTATTTCATGTTTGGTACAGTCTTACCCCAACGCAACAGAACTTTTTGAAAGTCAATATTATCATAAAAGAAAAGACTATAAACGCTCCGATTTAGATCTTGGTGGCGAATCTTTTGTTGATGCAGAAGCCTCTTCTTTTATTGAATTCAAATACAAACCAAAATCATTTAACGAGAACGCCTTGGGTAATGAGAATATATTGCCACCATCTAATAGCACCCAATTAATTATCTATCGAGCCCATGGAAATGAAAAATATTTTACTTATGACGGCATTGATGTTTGTGGAACAAGGGTTGCTGAAGAGATTGATAATGCCATTGATCATCTTCAAAGTTCAGCTGCACCTGGTTCCGAATTCTCTCGTCGTCAAGTAACTAAAATTTCGATAGTTGGCTACTCTTTAGGAGGGCTTATTAGTCGGTATGCCATTGGCTTATTATATTCTAAAGGCCTTTTTGACACTATTCAGCCCTTCTTATTTACCACGTTCTGTTCCCCCCATGTAGGTGTAATTGCTCTTGGTTCCGGAATTTCTGCTAAGCTATATAATTGGCTAGTGCCTAGAGTCCTAGGCACCACTGGTAGACAGCTTTTTCTTTTAGACTATAACTCTATTCCCTATGGATCGACACCATTGCTAGTAGCAATGGCGCAAGAAAACTCATCATTTTATAAAGGGTTATCGATGTTCAGTAAGAGAGTGATTTACAGTAACATCGTTAATGACATACGAACCAGTTGGTGTACGGCCTCGATTGAACTAAATGATCCTTGGGAGTATTATGGCTTAAACAAACTTTGTCCTGTCTATGTAAAAGACTATTCACCTGTGGTTATCAATGGTAATATTAGTCCGACGGTTATAGAACCTAAGGATTCGGAAGCAGCAAACGAAGAAGTGTCGACTTTCGAAGAGAAAACCGAAAATTGTGTGAATGTTAACAATAAATATGTTGCAAGCGATTCCACTAGTGGGGTGAATGATGAACCAGACGAATTACCACCCTCCTTTTGGACTAGAAAACTAAAATGGCTTTTAGTGCTTTATAAACTAGTCTTTTTAGTCCCTTACTTTGCTTTAACTGTCTTGGGCTCTGGAATTTACCATGGGTGGTTAAGCTACAGAAGACAGATACGGTTCAAAGAAAGTCACTCTTGGTTGATTGGTGGTGAAGATGAAATTTTGCAAAGATTATTAGGGATACGTGTTGATGATAATTTTGACGACGATATAAGCGACTCTTTGAAAGGTGATAGATCAGACACTGATTCAAATTATTCGGATATAAGTGAGGTTAACCACGAAAATGGGCATATGAGTCATTGGTCAGACTTCGCTAACGATGCGGCCGATGATGTTATGAATTCAGTCTTGGATGCAATTTCGTTTGGAGAATTACCTGGAGATAGAGATTTATCAAATCGCATAACTCTCTCAAATGGTATATCTTTGAAGTCGCATTCTGCGATTGCTGGCGAAGTACACAATGAAAAGAATAATTCTGAAATCACCAATCCTCAGCATCAGGATGTGTCATATTTTAAGCAATCTTATATTGATATGTATAATTCCAGTGAGCTTTTCATTTTCGGATCACTCAATAAACTTTCCTGGACAAAGTACGGAGTCCATATTACCAAAACCAAAATGGCCCATGCCGCGGCAATTGTTCGTCATAAAGAGCGCGGAGGACTTTTTGATGAGGGATTTTTGGTAATCAAACACTGGATTAATGAAGAAGTTACAATTTAGATTCAGAATAACATGACCATTTACCTTACCTTTTATTTCTTGTATTCTGTTCTTCTGTACTTAAGAACGAAATCATTCTTTTGAGATTGGTATATATTGATACGTTTACTTTTACAATAGAGTATGGGTGTGAATACGATATTACTAATAGGGGATTCCCTTGAATATATAGTCTATTAGGTGCTTGCTATAAAATAAATATAAACTGAAAGGATATTAGCCTAAAGTCCTAGTGTTTCATATAATTCGTAAAACAACTTTAAAAGTCTGCGTTATTATCACGGTTTCAAATCTTATGCAAAGACGACAATCCTAACTCCATTGTAGCTAATGCTTTGCCCATTGATAATACCAGCCCACTCAACTCTTCCAAAACTCCTTCGTGTGATGTAGGGTCTTGAAGCACCGTTAAATTAATATTGGGAATCATTGGAAATGACAACATGGATGAAGAAAGAGGGCTATCATTAATAATAGGTGAATCAGTATTAGAATCAAATGTATTATCTACGCCTTCAGCAGCAAAACCATTTGATATCGGATTACGAGAAGTATTGTTTGATGTCATCAATGGGGAGGGGTTATGCTTCGTACTCATTATATTGTCTGACACCCCGATGTTGGTCATATTCCCATTCGCGCTATAGCTTCTGTATAATCTGGTGGCTGTATCAGGATTATAACCGCTAGTAATATAATCTACTTGGACATTTCCTTCGCCATTATCATTTGTATTGTGTTCTACTATACCTTCATCTGCCGATGAAACCATTGTACTCGGAGTTATTTGAATAGAATTTTCTCCTAAAATTCCAGAATTAAAATGCATGTTTGGTGCAGTTTGTGGTCCTAGTCCCTCTGAGTATACCAAACTTGCTGGTGGCATTGTGATGTGAAGTCTTTGCCCTCTGGCTAAATTTGAAGTTGGTTTTTGTTGTTGTTCTTGCTTTCGCAGCTGCTCTTGCTGTTTTTGGTAATACTGCTGTTGGCCCTGTTGATATTGTATTGGATTATAGTGCTGCTGTTGCTGTTGCTGTAGCAGTTGTTTTTTCTCTTGTTCCTCTTCTTGTCGTTGTTCTTGCACTTGTTGTTCTTGTCTTTGTTGTTCCTGTCTTTGTTGTTCCTGTCTATGCTGCTCTTGCCAGTCTTCATGGTGTTGATATTGCTGTTGCTGGTGTTCTTTCCAGTTCATTAAGATAGGTTGCTGCTCTTGTTGAAGATTTGGTTGACTAGTACTTTGATTTGGAGCAAGAGAAGATATTTTTAATGAATTGCTAGAAAGCAAGGTGGGTATAGCGGTCATTGATGCAGATGTCGCTTTAGAAAGTTTTACAGGTTGAGACAAAATCTTATCCGTATGCGAAGGAGTTTGATTAAAAGAGAAAAAATCATTGTTTTCAGATTTTGGTAAATCATTTACGCTAGTCTGTGAATCAGCGAAATTAAACGGAGTACCTTTTGGTGGATTTTGAGACGGTAATGGTAATAGTGGTCTCATTGTGGTGACTGGAGTCATGACTTTGGGTGGGCTATTTCCAGAAGCAGTCATACGCTTTGGTGATGGGGTACGGCCAACCGTATTGGGATTTGATATTTGTCCATGTAAATTTGTTGTCTGTATGGGTGATAATGGAACGTGAGTATTCGTTTGATATTTTTGTTGTTGATGTTGCTGCTGTTGTTGCTGCTGTTGTTGCTGCTGTTGTTGCTGCTGTTGTTGCTGTTGAATAACACTTGATAACGATACAGATCTATGCCCATCCATAAGACCTTGGGGTAGAGATAGAGCAGGGGGTGGTGTGGAATACCCTTGTGATACATTATTTGAATTGGATCTTAGTCTCCGAGCTGTAAAAGTAGAAGAAGATATTGTGTTTTTTCTTGATACGGCAGCCGCGGAAGTCGCTGATATTGAGTTTCCGGCTGTGAATGACGGTGTAGAAGATGCATTTGAACCTGTATCTTGAGTGAAGTAATTAGGAATAGGTACTTGATTAACATTCATAACTCCGGATGAATTTGTACTCTTGGTCTTTAAATTTGAGCTGTTATTTATGTTAGAGCTGGTATTCAAATTAGAAACAGAAGGTACCGATATCTTGGATATAGCTTTCAAGCTAGGGATCTCAATTTCCATAGGTGTAGAAGGATTAGTACTGGGGTGAGATCTATTTCCAATCGGTGTTGCAGAAGGAGAAATTTTATCGCTCATATCTTTTGATAGTTTCCTTGTTGATAAATGAGTTGCGGAGCTATCTTCAAACAAGCTTAATAAATGGTGAGGTGATTCATGCGTATCATGATGAGGAGCCGCCATAACAACTGGAGGGAGTGTACCTTCAGAATCAGGTCGGATGACTCTTAAGGTTATATTATTTACATTATTATTTCTGCCATTTTGGCTGGTCGTATCAGACTTTGACTGATAGGTTTCATTTGTATCTTGCGTCAAATAATCATCCATTATTGTGTTAGAATTCATTTTAGCGCTAGTATCGTAGTCAGATAAATGTTCGTAAGTGGAAACTAATGGACCAGCCATGGTTCTATCATCGTAAGTCGATTCAAGCAAGTTATTCGGTAAAGTTGTATTATTAATCCCAAAGTCCCCGGTTTTTTGATCTATTGTGTCTTCTTTATCAGAAGTATCGAAATCCCATCTAAAATCACTAGAATCACTTTCATATCCAGTATCGTCATTGTCACTGCCAATCTGAGCCCCCATGCCATCACCATGCGATGAATTATTACGTTTTTCATTAAATACAGCCAAGCTATCTCGATGACGATTCTTGTCTCTCCATGTAGAGTACCTTTGAATAAGATCTTTCAACATACTAGTAGAATTGGACTTGCTATACTTTATGAATTTAGTTTTGGAAAGCTCTTCAGCACTTGGTCTTTCATCGGGTTGTTCATCAAGACAAAGGGCAACGAATTCTTTCAAGCATGGTGAATACTGAGAGCCTTCTAATCTGGCCGGTTTAGATCTGGGGATTAATAGAATGACCTTCATGGCTTCTTGGTTGGAGTAAGGTGGACTTCCAGTTGCAATCTCATATATAGTAATACCTAAAGACCATATATCAGCCTTAAAGTTATAAGCCGAACCTTCCATAATAACCTCAGGAGCCATCCAGTACGGTGTTCCCACTATAGTGTTACGTTTGAGTTTATTGGTCGACAGTTGAGCGGCAACTCCAAAATCACACAACTGGACCCGACCTTCTTTGGTTATGAGAACGTTAGCAGCCTTAATATCTCGATGAATAATTCCAGCTTTATGAATATATTGTAGAGCCAATAAAAGCTCACGTGCAATAATAGCAGTGTATCTTTCTTCAACTTTTCCAGCCTTCAGTAATGTGCGGACACTTCCGCCTGCACAGTAATCCATAATAATCCATAATCGAGTTCCAAATAAGTATGATCCATGATACTTAGTCACGTTTAAGGCATCAGCTTGCTTAAGTTGTGAAAGTAACGCAATTTCTCGCTGGACATCAAGAACATCATCTTCAGGGGTATCCAAATTTAGAACTTTGATAGCCACGACCTTCTTAGTTCTCAAGTCTACACCTTTATAAACAACACCGAAATTACCTCGACCGATAACATCCTCGCGTTTATAAAGAGAGGTTACTGGTATTTGATTATTGACAGGCTGCATCACTCAATTATGTTGATCTTTTTTATTGTAAATGGAATATAAACTGTGGGGGTGATGCGATACGGATTCGGGGGAGTAATCCTCGAGTTAGCTATAGATGAATTACCAAATAGATGTTCAGTACAGCAGACAAGAATCTGGAATTTTCTTTCTCTCGCCCACTGATTATTATTTTTGAAGGTCTGATATGTCTAACCTAGTCTAATGGGGTTCTAATCGAGGCTTGAAACGTATGTACCTCGAGTATGGCTCACGGAGCAATGGGCTGAACATGGTCTTCAAAGTCCCATCAAATATAAACCTCTATACAAACCAAATTGAAAGCTAAGAGCGCATTTGTACATCGCTGATCAGTGGTTACCTCATCGAATTTTTGAATATATATTGAACTGGTGTCACACGTTTATTCTCAAGAATAGTAGTTGAAGTCATTAATTTGGTCTGTTACCATATTCAAATTTTACTGATAAGCCTTTAGTTATCGTTAATTATCCGGCACTACATCATTACTTTATTTGGTCCTCTGTCAGAATTATAACTTAAATTTCCGGTATACTTTTTTGGTACAGTTCACCATATTCTACGTTCACGAGTATTACATGACGCTAAATACCTCTAACGTCTTAAAAGTACGATCAGTATCAAGTTTTGAAACTCTGTTTCGAAACTCGAAGCTAGTCTCGTTGCCCAGGCCCATTACTGATTCAAGATTTTCTATAAAGCGAATCAATGCCCGTAATTCACTTCAAAAGAATCTACCGACTCATGTAACAAAGCAAATTATTATGACCACACCCTCAAATCACTCGCGTAATGACTGGGGTTTAAAATACTCGATACCTAATCGTAACAAGTCACAATATATGGTTTCTAATAAGCTAGATACGATGGATCATCTTCCCGACTTTGATCTTAAATCAGCTGGTAAGCGTCATATTATCAATAGGTTACAGGAAATAGGTTTGCCGATAACGCCTAAAAAACGGGCCTCTCGGAACTTATTGAGTTATAATAGAATGTCTGTTTCGTCATCTTCATCTACCCTTCCATCGACCCCTATCTCTGCAGTTGATCAGGCTCTTTTTGACGGTTCTACGAATACTATATCATTTACAGATAAATTCGAATTTAAAAATCTACAAACAATTACGAAAAAGTGTAATGAGCGACTTTTAAAAGTAGCTAATACACATCGTGAAAATTTTAAACTTTGGGTGCTTCAGGAATGTGGTGAGAATTATTTGACAATTAATCCAAGTAAATTGAGCCATCTGGTGAAGAAATATCTGGATACGCATGTGCCAATTCGACATGCCGCTCCTTACTTAACGGTAATGAGCACGGGTGGTCTCAACTATAATTTACCAGGTGCTCTTAGACAAACCAGGTTTGGTATTAGTAACAAAGTAATAGCTCGGGGTAGAGTGATAAATGATGACAACACTGTAGTAGCACTAGCTGGCGTTATTGCTAGTTGTCAATTAAGCGGTATTGATAAAACAAGAGGTATTGTTTCAGCTGGTAACGCTCGGATGACTGTCAAACCTTTTATAATAAACGGAATCAATATTGAAAAAGGTGGTAGTATTGATTTATCGGTAAATTCTTTGAATTGGAAGCCTACAAGAAATGACTTGCACTCAAATTATAATATAAACATGAGGACCAAGAGACCGAAGAATATCGCGAGGAATGGTGAAAATCATGAAACGGCTTATAAGCTTCTATTTGATGCTTTGGGTCGCGGTATGAAATAGATCGTACAATAGCATTATGTAAACTATTATTTATTTTTGTGTCTTGTAACTAATTATGTATGATACTACTACAGCTTATTAGTAATTTTTAATAGAAAACCTGGTTTCGAACTTTAAGTGGCCAACTCAAGACAGTAATTTTATGATGCTTTATGAATATTGCTATGTATGAATTAGTCTATACATTAATTCTTATATGTTAAATTTACTTGTGATGTGTGGCCTCGAGATTACAATCGTCCAGATCGTATAATTTAATGGGTTGGCTTATAAGACACCCTTTGTACTAGGAACATCATTGCTGCCAGTCCTTGTAATAGCTTCCTTAATGGCTAAAGCAGTGGCCTTAAAAGCACTTTCAGCTCTGTGGTGATCATTAAAGCCTCTTAAGCAATCAACGTGTAAAGTGACACCAGCACCTTGAGAAAAGCTTTCAAAAATATGGGGAATCATTTCACAACTCAGATCGCCGATTTGCTCTCTTTTTAATCCCAAATCAGTAACACAGTGAGGGCGGTTACTCAAATCAATAACTGCTCTACTTAGAGCTTCATCTAGAGGAGCAAAGCCAGTACCGTAACGCTTTACGCCCTTGACGACACCCATAGCCTGCTTGAAGGCCACACCTAAGGCGATGGAGCAATCTTCAGCGGTATGGTGATCATCGATATGCAGATCACCGATACATTCCAAAATTAAGGACCAGCCACCATGTTTGGCGAGAGCATGGAGCATATGGTCTAAGAAGCCAATACCGGAGTGAACCGAAATGATTTGATTACCGCCGGTTTGGCTAGCGTGATGTTCAGCGGTTTCCTGAGGGAAAATAGACTTTTCAAGTTCAATATGTCCACCATCTAAAGAAAGCACGATTTGAATTTTGGTTTCATTCGTATCACGAATTACTGTAGCTTTTCGGGGTTCATAAGACATTTTTGATAAATTAAATATATTTTGCAATAATTAGTAACTTCTAGATCGGTAGAACAGAAATTAGGAATTACGCCTTTTGACATAATAGCTTTCGTCCCATTTGGTCGCTGCAAGTGAAAACGTTCAGAAAATCCACAAAGTCAGATTGTTCTAGATCGAAACGTGACTCTTCTACTAACTTCCTGGGACATCAGTGCAGAAAAATGATAATTATTGGTGGTCTAGGTCATTCATCCTGTCTTGGTAGCCCTGGAATAAAAAATATATATAAATGAACTAACGGGTTACTTGAAAAACTGCTGACAAAAAAATGTGAGAGTTTTTTTGAGAATATGCCATATATAAAATGTCCAGTTGTTGTGGATTTAAAATCAACGAAATAAAAATCTAGAAAATAGTAACCGAGTGTAGAATATTTATAAGTTTTATATACAAGATCAAGTTATCTCATCACTCTAAGAATTTTGAAACCAATAAAGCTGACGCCACACTTACATTAAGGGAATCAACGGGGGAGTTCGTTTCACCGTCAAGGATCACACGGTTTGCTATAGGTATAGAGACAGTAAAATCACTTCTTTGAATCAAAGACTTTCTTATACCTTCACCTTCACTTCCTAAAACCAAAATAACAGGAGACTTTTTCAAAAGTTCCTTGGCCTGGTCAAGAGCCAAAACTTGGCAAGGTTTCTTTGAAGCACCAAGTCTGGGATCCGTATCATCTATTGGCTCGGCAGCGGGATCGATAGTAGCGGCAACAATTTTCCAGCCATTTTCTCTAGATTTTTCGAAAAGTTGTAAAGGTTTGTCAGTTTGGTAAATATCAATACACTCAACGGCACCTGAAGAAGTTTTGGCAACCACCGGGGTAATAGGAGAGGTGTTCTTGGAAGATAAAATAATGCCATCCCCACCTAGAAAGTAAACCGATCTAATAATAGCACCCACATTATGGGGATCTGAGATCGAATCCAAATATACCATTAAAGGATATCTCTTATCTTCAATGACGGCCTTTGCTGAAAGTCTCAGGGGTTGTTCGAATCTTTCAAAATATTTATTAATAATCGCATTGAACACGGACTTTGAGGGCTTCATAGCTTCAGTTACTTCTGGAATAGTAGGACCTTCTGACGTTGCTGAGGCTCCTGAGGGGAGAGTTTCCGGGTCTTCACAAGTAAAGTCTTTGGGCCTTAGGTTATTCTGGCTCGGGCTGGCAACTAGTATTTTAGATTCAGATGGTAGAGGGGTACTAGTTATTGAATCCATATGGAGTTCCTTAGAGTGAGTTAAATGATGAACCTGGGGTACGTTAATAGGTTTGGCAATGAGTAAAACACCATTATGAACGGCATTACTGGAAAGTAGGTTCAGTTCGTGCTTCGATTCAACTTCTTGCACTTTACCATTTTTCAATTTCATTAAATTCGTCATTTGTCCCTGTAATTCAATGTCGCCAAACTTGTGAAACAATAATCTAACAACAGCATCACGTTTATCGCTCTTCAAAGCACTCAATACAGCTTGTTTGCCATATATGATATCATAGTTGGCATACACATCGAGGCCATAATCACGCTTGGTGTGCTCTATACGGTCAGATAAGCTGTATTGCATATCGTAAACTTTACCGTTCTTGGCCATCACAGTTCGAGGGGCCCGGTCGTTCTGATCATTCCAGTTACTACGATTATAGCTATCTCTGTGGTCATTTCGTTCATTGCGATTAAAGCGGCCATTGCTGTTTCTAGACCCTGCTCGATCTTCTTGACGATTAAAACGGTCACTACGGCTGTCTTTCATCCTAGATTCTGAGCGGTTTTCTTTACGATAATGGAAGGCCTTAGGGTGCTTTTCTTCATATTCACGTTTCTTTTCAATCTGCTGGGCATGAATATGTTTAAATTTACCAAAATACTCATCCTTCGTCTGGCCAGCTCTTTCCCAAGCTTTTGTATTGAGTTGCTGTTTAGTCTTGTACTCAGCGATAGGTGACTCAGGAGACCATTTGAAAGGTACTAGTCCAGTATGAAAGGTACGAACTCTTTGTCTTAGAACGCTTATTCTGGCCGTTGGGTTGAACATTCTGTATAAAGAGTAAATTTAACCAAGTGTATACCAACCGTCAAAAAGAGCTACGCTACCTCTGAGTATTGGGACAAAGCATACCAAGTTTACTGAGGAAGGAATTTGCGCTTCTGCATGAACTGACGATTTCATGCAGCCCAAACTCAAACTAAACTATAGTTGGGACTTCCCTAATTTGGTTTGCTAATTTCCTTTTCAATTATGTAATACTATGATATTTATAATATTTACCCCACAAATGGGCGTTATCAGCAACCTGGACATTATCATGAAGTGAATAGCCGGGATTAGGATATCACATTCACCTTGGCTTTTGCCAGATGCCGCAACGCCTTTCGCTTTATTTGACAGCTTCTTAGTTTTATTACCAACATACTTTAAGGGGCTTGTTTGGCTTTTTTTATTTGTTTTTTATAACTGTTTTTATCCTGGTAAAACCCTGGATCCGACCGAAAGTGTTTTTCTTGACCCTCATTTACAGTTATATATTAATATATATATAACTATTTGTTGCCTCCTGCTATCCCCACTTCCTGTTGCGCCTTTTTTAGTAGCTAAATACAAACTACCGCCGACATAGCATAGAAAGATCACTTTGCAATGTCGGAAAGTTCAAAAGATCATGTTAATGCAGGCCTAGTTGACACAAAAACCATGGTGCTGCACCAGGCCACAAAAGATAAATCAGAGCCATCTGATTCTCAGGTTGAAACAATATCTACTGCCAATGGTTCTGAATCAATCTTTGACATTTTTAGAAATTTTGGTGTCTTTTCTCCAGCTTTCTTTGTCACGGATGAAGAGAAGGCACATATTAAAAAACTTCTGGATATTCAGGCCAATGCTATAGAATACCAAACTTGGTTTGATTCTTCAAAGGCTTTGGATGATTTGCTTGGCCACAACCATTGGAAAGATCGTCCTGAATCCACAATATACGATTATAAATTGATTCAAAATCAGCTGAATCAGTTACAGGATGCTCGAAAAAGCAAGGATCATATGAAATTATTGTATTTAATCCGTACCATCTGGTCTCGAAATATTGGTAATATCGGGGATACCCGTTTATTCGATCACTCTTTTATCGGCACAAAACGTCTCATTGAGGACTACCTTAAGGAGTGTAAGAACTCACTTCAAGATCTAGTCGATAATAATAATTCTATTGACGATAAAGAGCTTCTCAGCAATTTGATGAAAACCCGCCAGAGTTTCGGTCGTACGGCGCTTCTTCTTTCTGGTGGTGGGACTATCGGTTTATTACACAGCGGAGTTTTGAAAGTTTTGGTGGAAAGTGAACTGTTGCCTCATATTATATCGGGCTCATCCGCGGGTTCCATTGTAGCCGGCATGTTGTGTACCCATACTGATGATGAACTCTTGCCACTTTTCGAAGAAATTGTTAATTCGGACCTGAATCTTTTCAATGAAACGGGATTCGAAGAAAATTGTTTTATTCGAGTTTCGCGATTTCTCAAACACGGAACGTTTTATGATAATAAATATATAAATGCCACGATGGAAACTATGTTTGGTAGTTTGACTTTTCTTGAAGCATACAATCGAACCCATCGTATTCTAAATATTACAGTATCATCATCTGACGTTTATGAGATTCCCAAGTTACTGAATTATTTAACAGCGCCTAATGTTTTAATTCGTTCAGCTGCATGTGCATCTTGTTCTGTGCCATTTTTGTTTCCCTCTACTACCCTATTAGCTAAGGATCCCTTGACTGGTAAAACCTGCCCATGGAGTGATTCCTCTGTTTTAAAATATATCGATGGTAGTGTAGATTGTGATATTCCAATGGCAAGGCTTGCAGAAATTTTTAATGTTAATCATTTTATTGTATCACAAGTTAACCCGCATGTCTCGCCATTCATGGCTATTCCTCAGCATACGCTAGAAAGAAGGAAAAAGAAGCGTGAAACCAGTGACGACTATGGTGATTTTAGTGATCTAGAAGACGATATCACTTCACCAGGTTCGGATTCCTTAAAGAATAAAATGTGTAAATGGTGGAATATTGCCAAGTTTTCAGTAATCAATGAAGCTGTACATGGGTTTCAAATGATTAATGAGGTAGGAATTGCTAAAAATATAACCACCAAATTCCAATCAATTTTGTCACAAAGGTATAAGGGCGATATTACAATATTACCTGGGCTGAAACCGATGGAGGTTCTTAAGGCTTTTCAGAACCCAACTGGTGAGTATTTGAGGGAAACTATGTTGCGAGGTGAAGTATCAACCTGGCCCATGATTTCGCTTATTGAAAATCACATGTCTATTGAACTAGCCTTAAATAAGGCCATTCATAAAATTAGGGCTCGTTTGATTCCTTTTAACGGTAAGAAGGCTCGCTTCACCCAAAGTTATGCAAGTATCTATAATCCGATACCTAACGACAATCATAACAATGGCAATAACAATAACACCACCAAAAATAATAACCATCGGTACAAATCTGGTTCTAACTATGGGTTCAAGGGGGACTTTGACGATGACAGTTCCCAATTTGACGATGCAACCATAATGTCTCGTGGTAAACATAGCAATAATGGGCAATCAACTGATCAACTTTTTAAACGAACACAAATTGACCGGCAGAGCGGGAGCGGTTTTACCAAGCCACCGTCTGTTGCCAGTGCTGATTCTTCGCCAGCTGTGCAGCCCAATATGTATCCAAAGCAACAGCCTCTAGTTCAGAATAGACAGCCAGGCAAGCAGCAAAGGCATCATCGGGCTAGATCAGAAGGTTTTCCTGACGGTCTTGTGCTTAAGGAAACAAGTTATTCTACGGAAAAGTCTCCAGAGGCGACTCCGCTATCTTTGCCAGCACCATTAAAGACAATCAAGACATCAAGTTATAATTCCAGGAGTAATATGGCTCCCTCGAGTCAAGTATCTTATCCAGGAACCAAGCAAAGTCCTAGTAAACTAAAGATAAGCAGAAGTAATTTCTTACCCCCTCAAGGGCGAGCAACGTTATCTTTATCAATGCATACACCATCGCGAGACAAAAACATGTGGTCTTCGGCCCTAAATCGTAAAGCATCATTCAGTCTATCATCTAAGCCAACCTCCCCCTCACTAAAGAAAAGCAATCCGATGATGAGCAATACCGCACCATCATCTGCTTCAATATCACCCGCCTCTAGTACTTCTAGCTCTCACTCAATAGGACATAATGACTATTTCAGTGTCAAGCATAAAGGCTCGCTAAACAGAGAAGATAGGGGTGGTGAATATAACAATACTAATCCTATAAAGTCTAGCTCTAGTTCAGCTGAAGTGGGAAAGTGCGGTGATTTTAAAGATTCAGGCACCAACAGTAGTAGTTTTGGAATCGGTATTTTCAAAAAGCTTTATCTTTCCAATAGTAATAACGAATTTCATGCAGCAGATAGTATTGGTGGTGATCACTTGTCGGTATTCAAGAAAAGATCTACAATTCCCAGAGAAAATGGAGATACTCATCATTTGGCTCACCATAGTCCTCTCAGTCGAAGCTTTGTTAAAAAGGTTTCTGCGGCACCCACCCTGTTGGACGATGGTTTGGCTCCTTTTGTTATTGAATGTAATAGGTATTATACTAGCGATTACGATTCCGAGGAAGACAAACTATCAGATCACCAAGAAAACGCTAGTTCCGCAAATATCGTTCTTAGTGATGAAATTGCGGAAGTAGAAATTGAAGAAGATATGGATGATAGCACTGACACCAACATTCTCGGCACTAGCATTGATGTTAGTGTTGATAATGAAGCAGACCTTGATGTTGATATTGATGCTGAAGCTGATATTGACATTGACGATGTTGACGCTGATATTGACATGGACGAGCCAGACATTGGTAGCCCTGGTATTACCTATAATAGACTGAGTTCATCTATTAATTGCGACAGGCGACAGCTGCTAGACAGTGATAACGAAAACGCCATTGAAGATAGTAGTATCGACCCTAGTGAAGCAGAAGCGACTACTTCACGGACACTTTCTAAACGACTGATTGATCTTTTCGATAGGGTAACTAAGAACCTAGACTCGAAACGACTTAAAGTGGAGGATGTGGATAACAATGATGATGTAAACTACAGTGATTTCTAGGGGAAAAATATATGGTGAATTAGGTTTAATAAAGTTAATATCATTTTACCTGCCTGGTAAAGTACAGTTGTGCCATAAGATATATAGAACCATAGGTTATGCCACAAGATCCGACTTTGTCAAAACTTGTACAGCTCAGATACATTGCAAGGAAGTAGCACATTCTTCTCGTAGGTAGAGGCGCCGCGCACGCCATGCGTGGATTACATGATGATTACTCTAAAGCACGTGAAAAAACGCATTCTGAAAATTACGCCAGATATTCCTAATGAAGATGTGTCATCGCTATGCGCGTTAATAATGAACCAATCCCTCTACGGACTGTGGCGGCAGCAGCCCACCATCCAGGCTAAACTTAGCGAGCAGAAAGAGTCAGCAAAATGTTCAAAAAATATATAATAATCGGTTTTTTCAGCACGCTCTAAGTACGGATTGGTTTTGCACGTTCTATACCCTTCTTTAACTCATCCTAAGATCTCTTTAACCTTTAACCTCCTTCATCGATTACTTCAAAACTCACTGCTTTTACAATTTTGAAGCAAAGCCCCTCTAAACCCCTTCCGATCCCAAATAACCCATAATGGCCTCTCCTCAAAACATCGTTAACGCGGCCGCTCTCCAAAAAGATATTGTTGATTCCTTCTCCACTTCAGTCACAATTTCTTCTTCCCCTCAACAGCAATTTTCTTACATGTCATCCTCCCCTACCAATTCTTTCATGTCTCCTACCGGCCGTCGTCTCTCCACCTCCTGTGCCCCAGCTAAGGCTCTTAAGCCCTTCTCCACTGGTGATGTGAAGATCTTATTATTAGAAAATGTCAACGAAACCGCCATTGAGATTTTAAAAGGTCAAGGTTACCAAGTTGAATTCCACAAGACTTCTTTACCCGAGGATGAATTAATTGAAAAGATTAGAGATGTTCATGCCATTGGTATCAGATCTAAGACAAAATTAACCCCCAAGATTTTGGCCGAAGCCAAGAATTTAGTCACTATTGGTTGTTTCTGTATCGGTACTAACCAAGTCGATTTGGAATACGCTGCCGAAAAGGGTATTGCTGTCTTCAACTCCCCCTTTTCTAACTCTAGATCTGTTGCTGAATTAGTTATTGCTGAAATTATCTGTCTTTCTAGACAAATTGGTGATAGATCTATTGAATTACACACCGGTACTTGGAACAAGGTTTCCGCTAGATGTTGGGAAATTAGAGGTAAGACTTTAGGTATCATAGGTTATGGTCATATTGGTTCTCAGTTATCCGTCTTAGCTGAATCAATGGGTATGCAAGTTATCTACTACGATGTTTTAATGATTATGGGTCTTGGTACTGCTAAGCAAGTTTCTACCCTTAACGAATTGTTAAACAAGTCTGATTTCGTTACCCTCCATGTTCCCGAAATTGCTGAAACCAAGAACATGATCTCTACTGAACAATTCAACCAAATGAAGAACGGTTCTTATCTTATTAATGCCTCAAGAGGTACCGTAATTGACATTCCTGCCTTGATTCACGCCAGAAAGACCAACAAGATCGCCGGTGCCGCTATCGATGTTTACCCCAATGAGCCCGCTAAGAATGGTGCCGATTTATTTTCTAACGAATTAAATACCTGGGCTACTGAATTAACTTCTTTAAGTAATATCATCCTTACTCCTCATATCGGTGGTTCTACTGAAGAAGCTCAAAGCGCTATTGGTGTCGAAGTTTCTACCTCTTTGGTCAAGTACATTAATGAAGGTTCATCTGTTGGTGCTGTTAACTTCCCTGAAGTTTCTCTTCGTTCTTTGACTCTTGACCAAGACAACCACGTCAGAGTCTTATATATTCACAAAAATGTTCCTGGTGTCTTAAGAACTGTTAATGAGATCTTCGCTCAACACAACATTGATAAGCAATTCTCAGATTCTAGAGGTGAAATCGCTTACCTTATGGCTGATATTTCAGACGTTGACCAAGCTGACAGAAAGAGTCTTTACCAACAATTGTTACAAACTCCTTTCAACATCTCTACTCGTCTCTTATATTAGATTTTGGATGTTGATATAAAATAAAATTAATGACAGATGGGTAAAATAGGAAATGAGAAATGAGGGTGTAGTGTATCCATATCAATTACCCCTCTCGTTTTCTCTTATTCTCTCTCGTTTTCTCAATTTCTATTGCTTGCTCGCTTGCTTTGTTAAATAGAATGAAAATAAACATTATTCGATATTGAAAAATTATTATTTCTGAAAAAGTATAAAATGTTTGTGTTGTGTTTTCCCTTTTCTTTTCTGTTACTTTTTTTTCTCATTTTTATTACCTCTTTATGTTTTCCTTTTCATTTCTTTCCTGGTATTGAGTTGGTATAGGTTCTTGGTGGATCTTAGGTTGTATTAATTACCATTTTAAAAGTATTATTGTTTAAATCTTGTATTTTCATTTTTCTAGAAAACCACTTTTGTTGATTCGCAGTGATCGTATAGGCTAGTTTACTAACACTGATATAGTCACCATTATAACCTCACCCTAGATAAACGAAAGTTGGGGCTTATTTCTTTAGTGGGTTTGGAGTATCCATATAACCACATGTTGTTTCAAGGCTTTAATTTATTTAAAAGGAATGTCAAGTGAGCATGCATTCGATTTTTTTAAATTTAGCTGTGCGGTGAATTTGTAAATCTCATTTATTTCAATATCATTTTTCGAAAATGTTGGCAAGGAATTTTGTGTTCAAAGTACTGAATATTTCCTTGTTCTTTCTAGTAATCATCAAAAATTCACGGTTATCCCGCTAAAATGCTTTGAAAGATAGTTTTCGTCTTTCACTAATATAGCTATTTTTTTTTCTTTTTTCTTTTCTGAGTTATATTCCCGTGTTGGTTTTTTTTCGATACCTGATTCCTTTTTGAGAATGTTTTTAAAAATAGAAAATAGAATTGTGAAGTAAATAAAAAAAAATAAGAAATTAAAGTACGAAAGGGTCAAGCAGCTTTTTTTGGCTGATTCAAATAGATAAAACATTATTAGGTTAAGGTATGGCTTTTCAATATTTTCAAAAGGTTTCTATAATGTACTGTTTATAAAAGTATGCGCCTTGCGTACTTAACAAAAAAGGAAAGCTAAGGAATATAGAAATGAAAATTAATTGAGAGTCAATTATAATTAAAATTGACTAAAAATGTTTTGAACAGTAAATTATTAGATTACAACACCTTTTGGCCGAAAAATCCTACTATATATCAAGAAATTCGGTAGTTCGGAAACAGAATTAATGTGTTTAAACTCTCTAAATAACATGTAGTACGAAAAACCCGCAACCATAGAAACCATATATATACCTGGAAAGAACAAATTTATATATAGTTTGTATGTGTAAACAAGATTTACATGCTAAACTAATTGCTTCAAAAAGCGAGAACGCAATAAATTCAAAATGACCAGGCTATCCATATTATGTACATACATATTATTGGAATGTATGGAATTGAAGTTACGACTAGGCTAACTTTATTTTCTTAACTTTATTGGGAATTCATCAACTACTTAAAATATCTTTTTATTATTTTAATAGTATTCATAAATCAATTTAATTCTTCTTGGAAACAACAATGTTGTCAAGAAGTACTCTTTCTTGGTTTTCTTGTTCAATTTCCTTGATGTATTGGGAAATGTAAGGCTTGTCATCGGAGGTCTTGACCCATTCGTTTTTGGGTAAAAGCTTGTGAGAAAGGGAGCATTGATGAGCGGTAGCAAGACGGAAAACACGGTCGTAAGACTCCTTGGCATCAAGACGTTTAAGAGCAGTTTGAACAGTGGGGTTTTCTTCAGTGATAAGATCTTCGTACCTAAAAAATCAATAATGGGGTTTTTGTTAGAATAATTGTAGCAAGGAAAACGATGACCGCAACGCCCAGTATTATTAACAACAGCAAAACCAGGTATTTTTCTCAATAAGCTTTGGATCTGTTACTTTGAAATGACAGAATAACATAAGAGATAATGATGTTGTATATGGTATAGATATCACGATTGAAAAATCCGAAGAAACAAAACTACATTTAAAAAACTCCAAAAATATAATAAAGAAACAATGACTATTGTCATATCAAGTTTACCAATATTTCTAAAAGTAGGAACGGGAGAAATACGGTTGTTTGGAGACTATTCGAATAAGCCCTTATCGTCTAACCCATGTCGGACATATATAAGCAAGCGTGATTATCTCTAGTGATTTCTCATATTCTGTATCTCGATAAGTGAAACAATCCGAGAAGTTTAGTTGATAAGCTGATTTTTACTTGGGGGTCATTGGTTGTTCTACTAAGAGAACAAGAAGGAAAAAAAACCTACTTTAAACCGATCTTTCTGTAACCGGCGGCGTTGGCGAACCAGGAAGCGATGGGGACAGCGATCTTAGCCAAACCAGGCTTGGAGAGAACAAAGTCAGCGATCTTAGCAGTTTGAATAAAAGTGGACATTGTAAATACGATCGATAAATTAACGGGTTCAAATCGAAAATTAATTGAAACAAAAGTAATGAAGCTCGAAATATGATAGAAAAAGGAGCGTGAAGTTGAGACTGGATTCCTACTGGTGAGTTCGCTAACCCCCGGGCGGGATTTTGTGCCGGCGACTGAATTAAGCAGATTTTTTGACTGACTTAGAACAGGCCCACGCTGATTGGCTCATTTTTACTACCGGAGTGAGACAGACCCTCAACGACCGGGTAAATGAATATCTTCAATTTGTACAGCCAAACAAACCCTTACCCACTTATCCCAACGGCTTATTTTGTAGTTTTAGCAGCATAAGCTAGGTTTCTATATTTGACCACAACAGTCGACATTTGTATAAACAATTCCTGGAAAATCACAAGAATGAGGTCTTTGTTACACAGGAAAATAATCGATTGCACACGTATAATTAGTAATTATTATTAGGATTATTGGATTATAAAAACTGGCAGTATATGAGCTCAAAGAAGGTAATAACGCTCTTTTGATTCGCAAAATCTGTGCGTAAACATCGTTAAAAAAACCATTGCGACCCGCGTCAAATTAAATCATTCTGGGACTAGGTGCTGTTGCCGTTGTCGGACGATTCTTCTGAATAGCCAGTGGAAGTGGCTTAGTGCCGGAGGGCATGCTTGAAGATGAACGCTTACTAGGAGAATCTAATGCTAGACCCATAGTTCCAGAGTTTGAAAATCGCTGTGGTTCTTCAAAAGCCGAGTTTCCATTAGATGGTGGTGTAGTAGGCACATGAGACCGCTGTAGCTGAAAAATAAAATCATCATTTATCGAAGATTGGTTACGTTTATGACTATTGGCTTCCCAAGACTGAATACTGGAAATAGATTGGGAGGTAGTTCGTCGGTGCGATTTGCGTGGTACCGAAGGAACAGGTAAACCCAAGCCAAGACCCATTCCGCTACTATTGTTTTCATTAGTGACTGGACTATTACTAGACACCGAGTTTGATTGTCGATGAATTGTGATTGGCGGCACCGGACTCATCCCGCTACCTATGCCATTAGTAGTCTGTGCTTGGCTAGTCACACCCCAGCCTCTATAGCCGCCAGAAGCTTCAGCTGAGCCACTACCACGTCTAGAGGGACTTTGAGCAGGAATATGGGGACTGAAAGATTCAAAAATTGGGGTAGTTTTTGATGAGACAGATCCAATACTACCACCACCATTTATCGGCATTGGCGGAGATACTGATACCATTGGGGGTGTATTAAATCCACCGTTGACATGATCAACCATGCCTGTTGGAGCCACAGCATCAGTTGAAACAGCCTTGAACATTGATTCACCAGAATTATTATGTGACAAGCTCGGGCTGGTAGCGTCGTCTGGCCTAGAGGCGACTGAAGCGCCAGCTACAGTATTAGTAAGAACCATAGAGTTAAGATTGGAATTATTATAATCGTTCTTACTATCAACGTATGAGCCATTGTTAATTGCAAAACCATGCGTGGGGGCCGGGGGCATCGGCAAACTAGTAAAGGGCGCTTCTTTGCCTTCATCATTATCGGGCTTATCATCATTAAAACTGCTGCCAATGACTGCACCAGCACCAGCAATTCCAGAAGTACCGCCAGCCAAAATATTAGGATTGAATTGGTAATCTTCAACTTGTTGGCGGATTTCATTATTGATAGCGTTGCGTTTTTTGTGGCGCTTCCATAGAAAGAAAATACCTACACCAAGCAAAGCTAGCACAACAACGGGTATCACAACCCCTATTGCAGTTTTACCAGCTGACGAGAGACCACTATTTTTTTGTGGAGGAGCAGATGCAGCTTTATCCGCCGAGGATGACGAGGAAGCTGTTTCTACATCAGAAGAAGTGGCTGAACTAGAGGCAGCAGTTGAACTAGATAATGAAGAGGCAGTAGTTGAACTCGAAAACGTAGAAAATAAAAGAGTAGTGAGCAAAAATGAGCTGGTAGTAGCTGTTTCTGATGAAACATCAATATTTAGTGTTGAAGTTAGGTCAACAATAACAACACCATTAGGCTTGCTAGACAATGAGCTCTTGTCACCGAGAGAGCTTACAGCGGCGGAGGTGAAAGTGTCGACGATACCGGAGGAGGTTATGTAAGAGGAGGATACTAACGAAGGGGTGGACGAAAGAGCGGGAATATTAATTGTATCGGCGGATAAGACCAGAGGATCTGACGGGGCAGATATCAAAGCAGAATAAAAGGGGGTAGAATCCGAGGAGGTCGCTATAGGGGAAGTTGAAATAAAATCAATTGAGGCTGTAGGCTGATTTTCAAAATTTTCAAAGGATCCAGTCGATTCAGATAATACAGCAAGCGTAGGGGACACCAATGAGGTAAATACCGGCGTTGACACTGCAAGATTAGAAGATAACAACGGTGCAGATTCTGTAGATGATTCTATGTTTTCATTTATCGAACTACCAGGAACACTAGCCGTGAATGTAGGTAAAATATTGCTGGAAGGGCTATCCGTGTTGATGGATGATATTACTACATCAAAATTTGGCGTGGATGACAATGCAACATTGATGTCTGGGGCAGAAGATTCAGCTTTTGAAGAAAATCCTACATCAGGAGCGCTCACATCAGATGGGTTAGAATCCACATTTGTTCCTGTCGGTTGTGATACACTCGCGGAGCCAGGCTGGGCAGCAGAGGTAAACAAAACTTCCAAAGCGGCGACTGATGAGATTCCATTAGCGAAAGAACTCAAAATAGAATCAGGGCTTTGGGAGGCTGAAGATAGAATTAAAACAACATAAACAGAATATTGGGCCAAACAAGCCCAGGAAATCATTAAGTTAGTAGGACCGAAAAAACCAAACGAAAATTGTGTAAACCATTTGAAACGGTATAGGTAAATTCAAAACCCGAGCTATTTTAAAATACTGAGGAAGCCAATCTAATCGGAAGACACGAAGTTCAAAAAACAAAATAAATATAGCATGGTAGTGAGAAAAAAAATATGAAGAAAACTTACAAGCTGGGTCCACCCCGGCGGGAATATCTGACATGGGAATATAATATGAATATCGATGAAGAAGCGAAGTTGATTCTAATAAACAACAATGGTTCTGGTAGGACTTTTAACTGAGGTATACAAAGGTGTAAAAATGACCATTTTCTAGTCTCAGGGCTCGTATACATCAGGCTGCTGGGTTAATATTACCCAGATCGACCAATCAATCAGTAACCACCAAACTTTCCATGAGGGCTCTCAAGGGTTAGGGGTGTCACAGATCTTGAGATCAAAAAGATGTATACAAATCGATAGGGATGACATCATAAACGGTAGTCTTCCACAACGCGTCCAGTGCAATAAGAAAGAGAGGGAGACATCAGATAATTATAGTAATCGAGATTCAGCTTTTTTAATTAACGAATGGTTTTTACAAAACCCGCAATATCGGCTTGGGAGTTCTGAAATTCTTGCCGTTGGCAATTTAAAAGAAGTTGTCAACAGTTAATTTACTTCCAATACACCCAAATAATAACTTCAGGTACAAAATCGGCCTTTGGTCACATTTGTAGCAATTTTTAGTTTTACAGATAGACAGCATTTAATATAATAAAAAAATACTGAACCCACAACCAGCTATTTCGTTCTTATATTTGATTTTGATTTTGGTTTTAAATTTGATTCTGGCTTTTTTATTACATAACTAATTAATCAGGATTACCTTCCATTAATCGTATTCATTTTCAGCTTAAAAGTTCACATAAATTACTTGTTTTAGAGATTACCACTTTTATTTCAAGATTTCCTTTAGAAAAAAAAAACATTCCCACTAATAGGGTTGGCCCTCAAAACTTCTGGAACTAGACAGGTATTTCATCATATTCAAATGAATATTGATCATTGAAGCTGATTATCGATTATATTATGTATCCTGGCGATGTCCAGAAGTCTCGAAAAGAATGCCAGTCTAGTTTCCGAAAAACGTGCTAGAAATTATAAGCGCTTTTAGCGTAGCTTTGAATACTTGCAACTTTTAAGAGTGCATCTCACTCTGGCTAGGTTTACACTTTTTTTAAAATATGTAAGAACCAATATCTGGTCGCCGAAAGAATTTCGTAGACCGACTCAGATATATTATTCGACTAACTGTCCTTTTGTATATGATATAAAAAAGAAAAAGATTGATCCTGAGAATTTTCAGCAAGGTGTTTTGAAGTCTACTATTTTACCAGGAGTAGATCACAACCATGGCAATCTCGACGCAGCTGAGTTAACAGAAGCCAGAGGCTCCAGTATTTTTTGGATTCATAAAAACGCCCTGTCGAACACTTGAGCTATCGACCAAAGATGGTAGTATACTCCTGGAGATACTGGTTTTCAGACAAGAACAAATCCGTTTCACTGAGTATTCTCAGGCTTATCTGTGGTGTCCGAAATCCTGTGGCCAGACAATGACAGACAGCGCTCTTTCCAACGCCCACGTGACAGACAAAGGGTCCACAAGCCAGTACACGTTTGATAACCCAAAGCCAAAAGTACTCAGAGTAGATATTTGGCTTGCAGCAAGCTATAGATTCGGAGTTGGTAGACGTGGAGTGGTGACAATTCGGAATTATGGTAGTAAATTGAGTTGCATACTGGGGAAAATATTTGCGACTGAAGCTAGAAGCCCTGCGCTCTGGGGTTTAATTTATTTATTCATCTATTATTAATTATTCATTTATTTCTTTATTTAAACTTTTGTTTGTATTTCTTTTTACGTTTGGAAACGCCTTTGCAAACTCGTAATTAAAGCTAGCACTCTAAACCTGCCCATTTCACAGTAGAGCTTCTGTAGCTTAGACATAAAGTAGGTTTGTCTTGAGAAGGCACGAATATGGTCCCGCAGGCCAATCAGGACTTGAGCCGCTCAACGTGTGAGCCAGAACAGACTTCATTGGGAACCTTCGGCCTACACACGGCTAGACTAACGCATCAAAGCAGCTACGAGCTGTCGTCATCCCAGAAATAAACGGAGCATATGAATACAGTTTAGGCACGTATTCAATTCCAAACTATTGACATTTATCGTATTTACACGCTTTTTATAAACGGTAACACTAATATTAATTACAGGACCATTTGATCTTGTTCTAATAGGCTCACAGGCTTATTCAACCATACCGGAACCTGCATTTGACGGCGTGATTTTGTTGAATTTTACATTCAACGTTATTTTGTTCTGCTCTCGCTAGAATCACCTGCGTTGTCGTGCTGTCTTGGTTTCCCTCGACTCTGTTCATTTATTTTCACTCTGTCCTCTCGATTCCTTTGATTCACTCGATTTTATCTCTTGACTGCTTTCAGAGCCCTTTCTCTTTCTGGCTCATTTCTTCACGGCAGCATTTGACAGCAGGTCTTTTACTTTGGTTCAAAACAGACCCGAATTCATTGTACTCACTGCCTCGAAGCTCGTATCTAGGCACCACATTTATTGATATTTAAGCTCTTCCACCATGAAATTCGGCAAATATCTAGCCAGGCGTCAACTGGAATTGCCAGAGTATATCAACCATTTCATTAATTACAAAGCCCTTAAAAAATTGATCAAATCCCTATCTAATGAATCGCTAACCACTTCAGTCGAACAAAAATTGCGTGAAAATAAGGCTACCTTCTTCTTTCGGCTAGAACGTGAGCTGGAAAAGGTCAACTCCTTTTATTTACAAAAAGAAGCCGAACTCAACTTGCGCCTCAATATCCTATGCGAGAAAAAAACCGTAGCGTACAGGACTGGTAATCTAATCAGCAAAAGTAGCATCAATTATATTTCTCTCTACGAAGGCTTCCAGCGATTTCGTCGTGACTTAGTTAAATTGGAGCAATTCATTGAACTCAATCAAACTGGGTTTTCTAAAGTTTTAAAGAAATGGGACAAGCGCTCCAAACAACAGACCAAAGAACTTTATTTAACGCGAGCAGTCGAAGTTCAACCAATTTTCCACCGGGAAGTACTAACAAAATTATCGGATCTGACCAGTCAGAGTATTTTGGAATTGGACGCTTGGACTGAAGGTGACCATTCGCCTGTCATTTTCGCTAAAAAGTCTCAATCCAATAATGGAAGTAGTATTACTAACTCCGCATCGGGCTCTTCATCTACTCTGCCCGATAGCATTTCTAACTATTCGAAAGCTATTGGTACTCAGGACATCAATCATTACAATAAGGACCATAGAATTCAAAATGAAGACATGAAGAATATTATTAGTTCAATTAGTTCTACTGCTATAATATCATCCCTTTCACCTGGTGACTCTTCACCCGATTCACCGTCATCATATTCGGCTAATCGAGTCACAGATGACCTTTACTATGAGTTTATAAAAACAGCGTCCACAAATGACGATAATACTAAGGATTCAATTAATGAGTGGATTTGGCAATTAGCAAAAATGGCCGACGCCAAGGAGCGTATCACTCATATCTTCATGTTATCCATATCTACTTCGGCTTGCAATGAAGCATTATTACAACTTTATAATTCTGGTTATGTGAACATTCATGCTGTGGATGAAATAAACGGCCGTACGTGTTTGCACGAGGCCTCGGCAGCTACCACACTAGATCGTAAATCGATAGTTACGTTGGCTATTGATCAGAAAATTGACGTCACTAAGCGCGATATTTACGGCCGCACTGCTCTGCACTACGCATGTATAAATAATCGAACCGACTTGATTCCCGTTTTATTAAACAACGGCTCCAATATTGAGGACCAGGATCAGGATAATATGTCTCCATTGTTAATTGCTATTACACACCAATATTCTACTTGTGTAATGGACTTGGTTCGCTTTGGCGCTAGTATCTATCCTCAATCCGAAAATTCTTACGTTCCTCTAAATTTGGCTTGCCAGTATGGTGGGTTTGAGGTAGTGGAAATTATTCTTAAACAATTACAAAAGCTAAACAAGACTGAAAAGCTTTTCCAAGGTCACAATGCGAATAGAGTTTTGGTCTATGAAAGTTCTACTGCTAAAGACGAAATGGATAATAAATTCCTTCAACAAAGTTTTATACCCGATGCCGAGGGTCTATTCCCAATTCATGTTGTAGCTAGAAATGGACATCATCAGTTAGTATCACTTCTCAAAGAGTATGATGCCAACATTAATCAGATTGATAAGCTCAATAGTTGGACGGCGCTATTTTATGCTGCTAGTGAAGGTCATCCTCTCACTATTAGTGAATTGCTAAAAGCTGGTGCTACCACGAATTTTATGGACGAAGAGGATTTTACAGCGCTTTATTATGCTGCCTGGGAAGGTCATATTGACTGTATGAAGCTACTTACCCCTCATGATGACTTATCCGAAAATAAATCACCATTGAATTTATCCTCAAACAAAAATGATTCGATGCAATCATTATCGTTAGGTCTAGACTTAACCCAACAGACTAGCACAAGTAATCCTACTAATGCAAATATTTCTAATGACCCAACCGTGGAGAATGCACCAGGCTCGTCTACAATGGATGATATAAATATGACGGCTGATTTAGATGATATCCCTGATCTTTCGTTACCTCCACCTATTTTGCCTCTTCGAAGATATGGACATAACTATCTTGAGCAAAACATTTTTGTACAACTTTACTTTAACACTGAGAACAGAACCCCGCCAATTAAATTTTATAATGAGGAAACCTCTGCTCTCATTGGTCAATTACGCATCTCATCCAAGAATAATAATGAGATAATTCCTAAATCACTTCTCTTACCGATCGATTATAAAGACCAATCTGTCTCTTTTCAAATTAATTCATTACAGGATTTTAGTATTGATTTTGAGATTTATCCTACATTTGGAACACGGATTATTGCGAAGACAACTGCTCTATCTAATTTGTGGGATTTGTCCAATCGCAATATCGTCAATGTCACGCCATCTTCGTTATCGTCGGTGTCATTGTCAGAGGATAATAATACTAGCCATCAACATTGTACTTTACCTTTGTTCGACATGAGACTTAAAACCATTGGTGAACTGAGCTTTTCTTATCAAATCATTAAACCTTATTCTGGTGTTCCATTAGAAATTAGTAAGTACGATACTTACTGGAAATCGACAGGTACATCTCAACAAACCCTCAGTTTTGTTACAGAGAGTTCACTCTGTGGCCAATACATTCGGTTACCCATTTGTCTGACTGCTGATTTGGTGCCTGTGGTAAATAAAACCTGGTATTGGCAAAATAAAGATGGCCTTAAGCTTCCTATTAATTTACTATGCTTTGGTGATTTGTTAAGCATGAGTTCACGTGAGAATGACGGTGTTAATGAACCGCCAACAATGGCACAGCTCATTGAAAAACTAACAAATATCACTAAACCTGATCAAATTTATGATATTGTGGCTAGTAACATAATTTCACTAGCTGATATCCTCAAATACGTTCCAGTTGACATCAAGTTCGAGATTGATGTGCTTTATCCCATGCAACATGACAAGCTAGAATTGGATTTAGCAATAGGCGATGGACGTGGTCTTGGATCTACGATGATTAATGTCGGCATTGCCACCGAATTGAATCAATATGTGGATTTAGTTCTTACCGATTTATTCAACCACGCCCGCCAACTTAATGTGGTAAACCAGTCCAACCGTTCTATTACCGGCCATTTGAAGCATATTACGCGTAATCTGATTCTTGTATCATCAAATCCTGATGTTTGTTCAGCTTTAAATTGGAAACAGCCCAACTATCCTGTCTTTTTCGCCATGAAATCCAATATTGAAAATAATTTCAATGGCCTTAACAGTTCAATATTCTCTCAAGTCTTGGATTCTATCGATAGACGTTGTATCAGCGTTAAAGAAGCTGTTTCATTCTCTTCCCAAAATAATTTGTTGGGCATTATCGTTCCAGGATATTTACTGGAAACAGTACCTCGACTGAAGGAAATTATTCGACAAAAAGGGTTGGTTTTGGCTAAAGACGGAACAAATATACTAAATGATATGGAAATTGATTCTAATGTTAATGGTACCAGATCCAGTCAAGTCATTAGGTTTGTAGATACTATTGATATGTAAATAGCTATATATATTTTAACATGTGCTGATCAAAAATATTGTAAACAAATATATATATATATATATTTTCTTCAGCTAAAAGAGATTTTTAACAAGCAGAAAGTCAGATATTAAACAGAGTTTTTATTATACAAAGATACACGAAAAAAAGATACTAATATACATAAATTAATCAAGAAGATAAAAGTGAGTCCTTATTGATGTAAGAAATAGACCCAAGGTGATTCAGATTGACATACCGAATACACACTCAGATTCGGCCTATGAAAATTCAAAATCGTCTAATGCATTACGGTACTTCATAACATTCTTCTTAACCTTACTATTATCCACCCAAGTGACGAAATCTTCCAAATTTCTAGTCACCAAGAAGGCAGGGTCGGTAACCAAATGAGGACCAACTCTAACATGTCCTTGTTCAATCATCTTAACAGCGCCAGAGATAGTTTCACTCATTTTCAAACGGCACATGACAACACCTAATCGTCGACGACAGAATGCTGATACAGTAATTTTCGTCTCTAATTCAGATACCTTGGACTTTGTGGAAAGAATACCCATGTTATAAAGTTTCTCCAATAAAAGAGCCTCTGTTTCTAGCCTAACGGGATCTTCAGCAGGTAACTGTGATAATTTGTGAGCCATTTGACGGATTGAACCACAAATTTTGTTGTAGCGAGTGTAGTCGTTACGGTCTTGAAGATGATATTGGCGAATAATTTGAGCGTCACGATGACCTTGATCTTGTTTCCACTAAAAGAAAAGAGAAAAAGAGTTAGAAGAAGTCACATATATCATAATATGCAATTTTTTATGGGAATATTCATGTTGTATTCGCTAAAATACATAGAATTCTGATTAAGATAGCAGCGCCATCCGTATAATTACCCATACCTAGGGCATAGCTTCCGAAAAAGAATCAAATCGAAACTTCTATTAATATACATACATCAAGAAAGTCGACTTTTCTTAATAACTTTTGTTCATGATGCTTGAATTGTCTACCCATTTTGATGTTTTGTCGACGGTATGAAATAAGTTTAATTAACAAGGAAGGTGGTGTGCTTTTAATATTGTCTTCCCAAAGCGTTAAAAAAAACCGAAAACTTAAATATATTTTCTCGGAATAATAAACGAATTACATCATCATGACATAATGTAAAATAAATTCCTAATGACCTATACGAAGGGTTACTGAACGAGCCATAATGTGAGTTTTGGATATATAAAAATAAATCAAATATAATTTTAAAACATATATGAACAGGAAAAAGAGAATAGAGGATAAATTCAATTTTATTTACAAATTTATGCACGAAATCACGAATATATCTGCAGCGCTGCTATTTTAACAGCACAGATAGTGGTGTAAAAGCAAGCTTATTTAGCTAAAACACTATCAGCGTTATTCATTAAAGCAGTAGGTTCTTCACCCTTACCAGGAACCATAGGAACAATATCACCTTCCAACAAATTAATAACTAGACCATCTTTAGTAGTTAATGTCCATTCATTAACCAAAAACTTTTCGTATTTATGCTTTCTAGTGCTAACAAAATGGACCCAACCTTCAGACTTGGAACCTTTAACGTAGAATTCACAGTCCATAATACCTCTCATCTGACTTAATTCACCATGAATCCAAGGAAAACTAGATCCGTATCTAATAGCGCCTCCAAGAGCTTCCTTGGCCTGAGGAGATCTTCTCAAAGCGTACATCGTAGAAACAACAACGGGGTTATTGGTCTTTTCGTAGTTAAAGGTTACAGCCAAGGTGACGGTCATGGCAATAGCAAAGCCAATAAAGCCAATGATACGGTTGCGATGGCTAGAACTAACATCGGGCAGGTCCCTTTCAATTGTAAGGGGTCTCTCTCCCTTAATAGGACGCTCAAACGGAGTCTCAGGCTTGTGAAAATGAAGATCTTGAACATAGGTTTCACCCGGGCCGTAAGCCGAGGGAGGTCTAAGTAGAAAAGGGTTTTTTATTTCAGAATTGTCTTTGACCTTGAGCCTGGATGTCTCTTGCCTTAAAGCAGTAATCGTAGAGAACGACGACGATTGTAAAGGATAGAAAATATTGACGGACTTAACTTTAGTAAAAGTATTAATAGTAGTTAAACCAACATTAGAGTTAACTCTATTCAGAAATCTTAACATGGAAGACATATTCTATTCACTATTCTAACTATATTATCCAAACAAATTGGGTTGAAAGATCTTGAACTATCGTTTCTTGGCTTTGGTGACGCAGTCCTCAGTGAGTTTTTTATTAAGAGAGCCCAAGGAACCCACTATGGGGTTAGGTTTTATTCCAACTATCTATGATCTAGCTTTATGATGTTGTGATATGTATAACAAATATTTACATATTTTTTTTATTTTTAAAACAATAAAAAAGAACTAAAGAACGAAAGCAGAAAAATAAAAAATACAAAACACAACAAAAAAAGAAAGTAGTAGTACGGGCAAACTATATATCATAATACACCCTTGGAAAAATAGAATTTTATGAAAGGTTAAAAAGATAAGAAGAAAGCAATTTGGAACCTCAGAGTAGCCCATTCTCGTCCTCCCATTGCTAAAAACATAATTTCCATGTTGGCGTAAAGTCATGGAAAAAACCTCGCGATTCTTTAAATATTTTTCCCATGAATTCAAATTTTAATAGAATCTAATGTCTCAGAGATCTTCATCCATATCGGCGGGCTTAACCAAACCACCAACTTTAAGAGCCTTTTCTCGCTCCAAACGTTGCTTTTCTAATTGCTCATTTTCTCTATCATCAGCAAATAAATATTCGGTATCATCACCTCCAACTTCTTTGATTTGCACTAAGAAATCCCTCAAATTGATTCTAAACTTTACAGGATCTTTGTGAAGCTGGAATAGACTTTGAATAAAGTTACCGACTTGAGCCTTTTGTAAATGTGGGAAGGCATTCATCAACATATTACCAACGTATTCTTTTAGGTATAAGCTATTGGAAACACCTTGGGGAACGTTATCATTGGGACCATAAAGCGGCACCTTGATCTTGGTATTATCATCAGTTGTTTCAACAAGATCAATCATTCTAGCCAGTACTTGAGATTGGAATCTGAAACCAGCTTTGTGGTCAGGATCACACAAAACATAGAATAGGTCCTTTAAGATTGTCAAGAAGAAATTCTGGTAGAAAGCTGAGGTAAAATCAGGGTTAATCGCAGAAGACTTTTCAGCCACGTTATTGATCAACTCATAAGCAAGATTTAAACCAGAACTCTCAACTTCTCGGTTATCATGTTTAGCAGCCCAAAGACAGGCATCAATAACATAAGCAAAAACGGGACCTGGTAATTTCAGTAATGCTTCAAAGCAGTTAAAGTTGATAGCTCTCAACAATTTGAAAAATTCAAGACGATGTTCAGGGTAATCAGAAAAATTCTTATTGATCATATCCAAGGTGCATTCAAAAACATTCTCTAGAATCAATACAACTCCATCAGGAATAAGACTACCAATTCTGTTCACTAAAGTATTCAAACAATTCAAAACTTCGGCTTCTCTGGCGTCAGGAACATTGCTCTTATAATCAACAAGAACCGCTGCCAATAAAGGTTGACTCATGTTATTAACAACATCTTCTAAATTCTCAGCATTGGAGATATAAGTTTCGACTAATTTTAAAATTTCTTTCTTAATTGTCCTAAGACCTCTAACCCTAGGTGTCTTCGTAGCAACTTCACCTTGAACGGCCACAGAATCGCTAATCATTTGAGAAACAGCTTGGTAAAGGTTCAGCATCTGCACATAAATTAAACCTAGTTGAGGATAGAAAGCAGCGCCCAAAGAAGAGCAAGTAGCCACATTTGTCTTCATAATATTGGCAATAATCTTGATACTTTCAGGGTTCGAAAGAAATTCAGGATCTTGACCCGCTTGTTGAACCATAGAGCTCCAAGCCATATTAGGAACCTTCATTAAATCACTCAGTAATCTCTCCTTTGTGGCTTTGACTGGCTGAGCAGAAATAATATAACCACAAGCTCTGTAGAAAGTATGCACCTGTTGAGGTTGTAAATCACTGGTAATTTTATGCAAGTTACGAATAATTTCATCAATAAATGGTTCCACTTCTCCCGATTGTTGTGAAACAATGTTACGCTTACACTTTTGGGCAATAGTTATGAAGGTGTCACAAGCCATATCTTGTACACCTTCATGAGTTTCATGCATGAACTCAAATAACTTATTAACAACCGTCTTTAGAAATTTCCAGTGAGCCCTCAAGAACCTAGGGTATTGGCCAACAATGTACATAATATTAGAAGCAACAACAGCCTTATTGTCTTTACCACGCTTCTGCTCGGTTAAGCCCAATAAATCCTTAATAACAGATACCAAGAATCTCTTTTCCATTTCCTCATTCATAGCACCTGAAATTGAACCTATAGCCCAACATAATGTATTGATATTATTCCAGGACCATTCACTACCATCAATTTGCTTTGACAATTTACTAATCATGATTACCTCAGTATCAACAACATCCAAGTGAGTCAAGTAGACCAACACCTCCCTCATAGACTTGTATAAAGTGATGGTATCACTTTCTTTCACGAATTCACGAACGATCTCACCCTCATCATTTTCAACAATGAGAACTTCTTCAGGTCTAGCCATCTTTTCAATCATGACCAATCTGAGATTAGACAGAATATTGTTATAAAGATGCTTTCTGAGAGGGTAGTTAGCTAAAACTTCAGGATTGATAGCCCCACCGCCAGCACCAGAAGTAAAAGTATTACTGTTAAAACTATGCTGAGAGAACGGATTACTAGTGCCACTAAGATCAGATAAGGGGATTTGTTGGATTTCTTCATATAATTCTAGAACCAATCGCGACCAGTAATCTAAGCATATCTTAAAAATTTCTCTTTCTTCAATCTGTGAAATCTTAATTAAGTATAAGTGAGCATTAATTAATAACTCCTTGTTTTCCTGTTGTTCAATAATCTTCAAGTGATTAGATAAAAACGACGATAAAAACAATCCCAAATTTTGAATAAATTCTTGGTCACGGGTAGCGGAGTTAGCATATGCTTGTTTAAAATCAGTGTTAAGAGGAATAATGGAATTAATGCTTTCAACACTTGCAACAAACATATCAAAGTAGTTCTTATCATGGGAGGGAGAAATTAACAAGGAAATTTCAGTCAAACATTTGAGGGTAACGTTCCGATAATCTTCGGGCATTAAAAATTTACTGATGAGTAAATTAATGATGGGGGTTTCAAAAATATAGCCTGAAGGCATCCATGTAAGGTAACGTAACAAGCATTCTAAGGTGGCAATGATCAAAGAGGGGCGATTGGCTTTTTCAAGAACTTCATAGCATAATTGAAAAATTTGGGTCAGCTCAGAGCACATTTGGTTCTTGAGATTGGTGATTTTGGCCGACGTCATTTGTTCTGCCGAGAAATCGAAAACTTCTTCAGACAGTAACTTCAAGATTTGCATATTATTTTCACAAATGTTCAAACCAGCTGTGGAAGATTGAACAATCTCAGGAATAAAGTTAGGCCAATTTTTAGGCCAGTCTTGCTTCAAAATTTGAACCAAAGTCAAATCACACTTATTGATAAGTGATTTAGATGTACGGAAAGAAGTTTCATCATTAGAAAGGGCGATACACATATTAACAATGAAATTTCTAATACCAGTACGGTGATCTAAAGGTAACGTCTTCCATCTCGTTTGGATTAATTTTTCTAAAACCGATAAAGCGATATCTGTAGAGCGTAAATAATACGATTTGAGGATTAGTATTTGAAAGATATAACATAAAATTAAATAAAAATATGACTTACACTTAGACTGAGAATCAGTTGAAGTTTGAAGAATCTTATCCGCTCTTTGCCAGGCATCAGGATGTTCTTGAAATCTCGTTAAGACTTGCTGAGCTTGTTGACGTTCGGCAGGAGAGCCTGTGCCCTTGTAAAAACTTGCCACAACTTTGTCGAATAATGCGACATCGAAGTCAATTTGAAAGTTAAGAATTGCTTCCATTCTTATAAAACTTCCGATCGTATTCTTTTGTAATAGAATAAATAGAAAAGGAAAATGTAGAGATAAAGCCCAGTTAATTGAGATAAGTTGCTTATCAGTCCAAACTACAAATTTGGAACCAAGATTGACAAATTAAGCAAAATAGTGAGCTGGGTCCAAATCGAGTAGTGTAAAAGATAAAGAAACTGTAAGGAAAGTGATTAGTTATCTAAATCTCAGTATATAAGGTTTTTGATAGAGATTGCTGGATATCAATGGCTTTCGCAAGTGAGAGGATAGGCAATTAATAATACCGATTAATTGTACGGAATTTCAACTGCGCAAAGAATTAGCGAAAATAATAAGATGTTTTGTTATAGCAGAAAGTATAACCTCAAAAATAACACAAAGATTCAATTGAAGGAATTTTACTAGTTAATATATTGAATCCGCAAGTTAAGAACAATTCCTGACGTCAGAAACTGAGAGAAAAGGCCTTGGTTAAGCGAAAAACAAATAAACAAAACCAAACCTCCATGGGATAAAGGTGCTGAAAAATACAATTTGCGGGATGCATGATACGCGGGGTTATTTAGGCTATGCGAGTATTTGTAGGTGAAGCTTGAAAAGAATTTGGATCAGAAATCATTTATCTAGAGCTTATTAATATCAAATATCTAGATATATATATAAATATAGAAAATAAAATTACAAGAGATGTTAAAAATACAAAGGACAAGGAAAGTTTTGACATATTGACTAGGCTCGTCTTTGTTGCCGCAGTTGATCAATCATCATGACTTTTTGAAAGGCATTCAAAGGCTTTTTAGTACTAGAGATAGATCTATTGTTGGAATAACCAGATGACTCTTTTTTTCTGACACCAGCCTCACTGGTTGATCGCTTGTCAAAGACATTCCCCACCGGGGTATTTTTATCATTCTTGACAGCAAACCCCTTGAAGAACCTGCCAGGGGCCGGCTTCGAAGTTGTCGTATCAACAACCTTAGAACCTAAAGAAACATTCTCAGAATAAAAACCCAAGCTTTTAGATAAACCCGCCGTGGGCTTAGATACTGAAGATGGTCCAGATACCGGCGCTCCTCCAAGTGAGATGTTGAGTTTTAAAGGAGCTGAGCTTTCTTCACGCCTCAACTCTAATCCTTCTGGGTTTGCCATTAGTCGGGGTTCAACTGCCTTTTGGGACTTTTTAGCCATTTCAATTTGTTTTTGTAGTATTTTTTGGCTCATCTCTTCGTCACCTTTTTTTGTTCTGTTGTGCTTTCTTATAGCTTCTTGTCTTTGTAGTGCTTCAGGTGATGTATCAATATACGAAATACATATTCCGTCTTTTTCGGTTTCGGTGACACGACATAGTCCTTCTTTACCAAGATACTTAACAAATTCTGATAGATTTGGCCACGATGTGGCGTTCATATGAATATGATCTTGTTCCCCAATATATTCTTGATAAAATCGATTTGCATTAATAGCCTTCTCACCGTGAGCCAATCTCAAGAGTCGAAGGAAGTCATACTTGAGCTGATTAGAATATTCTTCAATCTTTTTGTTCGGATTCTCTCCTAGAAGAAGCATTTGTCTGATGTGAGATTCACTCTGCGTGTGGCATTTGAATCCATTTTCATCACGGCATTGTTTCTCACAAACTTGACAGTACCATCTCAGCCTTTGCAGACCTTTGGACTTCATTTTGTTAGCAATGTATTTGGGCGTCCCCACCTCCGCTTTGGCCATGTTAGCTTTTTCACTATATGAAAGAATAGGACTACCTCTCGATCAGAAGTTTTTTTTGATGGAAACCAGTAGGCAGTAATGACGGATAACATTTCGTTCTCTTTGGGAGTTTAGAAAGCGATAAGAGTATTATATGCACATATTTCAAGACATGTTACTTTACCCCTCTAACAACTATTAATAAATAATGCTGCTAGAAATTAATTATCTCCTCACATTTCTTTGATAATTAGTTGATGCCTGAATCAATTAAAAGCCAAATATCTACAATTGACCCTAGATATGTGCTCCAGCCTGAAGGCGTGAGTACCAACCGAACCTTGAGTGGCTCGTATGAGTCAGATAATCAAGACACGAGTAGTTTGGAAACCCCTTTACCATTTTATGGTTCTTCTGATCCCCAGCCGACCGAGAGAAGTCATGATAAAGCGGCGAATGTCAGCAGCCAAAGGAACAGTTTAGATATTGAAAACTCGAAGGACGATACTCTTGCCTTGAATGAAGAGAAGCTACCTCCAAATGACCCACCAAAATTGAAGACTGTTGCTGACAAACTTAAGAAACTGGTTCGACTAGCAACGCCAGAATATTTTTATACTCACTGGAACCGGAACGATTTAAAACCACTTTTGAGATCTTGGCTATCAATGTGGATAAGTTTGGTTTTAATTACTGTACCACCAACTGAGGTCTATATTGGACAAAGTACTTATCTAATGGCCATCATCTGTTGTATCATACCATGCGGTACACTCTCATTAATACAAAATGTTATGATATCTATATATTTGATGGCTAGTACTTGTTTCAGTTGGGCTATTATGATTATAACATTCAAAATTTCTGCAGATGTTCGTGGTAATATGACAAGAACAGAAGCTGTTCGTCAAGTTATGGAAGCTGGTTTGTGTAGTCCATCATTAAGTCCAGCTGAGCTAGCAGTATGCTTCCAAAAAGCTGTATTCACAGGGTTTTTTATTGATAAAAAAAGCTCCATTATTACTGCTTTTGGTATGCTTGCTTCATATGTGATACTTGGTTATATTAGAAAAACCAACCCCCCGCATAAACCAGCTGCATTAATTGGTATTATCTTCACAACGATTGCTGGAACCTACGGGAATTTTTTTCCTTACTTTGATGGCACTTCGATCCCTCTATTCATTGTCAAGCCACTAGGTCTTGTTTTATGTCTAAACATATTTCTATCATGCGTGATATATCCCAAAACTTTAAATTCATCTTACATTGCCAATCTTTCACAGGAATTTTCTATTATTCAGAAAATAACTCTTTTTCATACTGATTTTATTAAAACTGTCCGACCTACCCAAGACGAATGGGATTCCCGGGAAAATATTAGAGAAATGATAAGCAGTGCGCGAAAAATGTTTCCTCGCCTTGATATGGAAGCAGGTATGCTAAAGAAAGAGTTAGCATACACTAGACTTAGTGCTGATACCTGTGTATCTCTGGGACATTCGGTAAAGACATTACTCAACGCCTTAACTGGTTTACCGTTTATGTATGATAATATCAATGATTACAAAAGTATTATCCTAGAAGACAACCAGGCCGATATGCACCTGAAGCGCAGAAAATCTTCTATCCATCAAGTGGCTGTTACTCGAGAGGCGGAAAAAAAGATGTATGAACCAGTGGGAAAGTATGATCAATATTATTCAATGACAGAAATTTTAAAGAAGGAAAAACAAAAATTAAGATATAAGAATCATCCAGACAATGAAGAAATTTCAACCCCGTATTTGAAGGCGAAAAGAAGAGCGATTTAAAAGATTTAGATGAGTTACTTGAAATTACTGCAAATTCGACAATTGATGTCAATGATTGTTGTAATGAGGCTGTTGAGATTATGTACGAATGGCTGGTTGAGGCGAACAAATTTAAGGTCTACACTTTGGTCATACCAGGTTTAAGATCAGAGAGGAAACACCATCAAAAAGAGCTTGCTCTAAAAATTGCTAATATCAAAAAAAAACTTTCCTTGGTGGTTAACGAATATAAAAGTTCAAAGAGATTAGAAATGTACCAGGATTTTGACATAGGGACTTACTCTGGACTATCTGAGGTCTTGACTACCAGTCAACTTCGAATGAACTATATTCTACAAGGGAACCTCTATGGGTTTTACCTTATGGAGTATGCTCGTGGTATTGAGGGTGCGCTCAAAATTATGAATGATACTGATATTAATCTTCCCAAACCAAAGCTTTTTCATCCACTCACAAGTAACTATAAGGTGTTAAAAAGCAAGACGGAGGGTCGATTTTCTCAAGAAAATGAAGGAAATAATGAATATTTTAATGAAAATAATCCCGAAATTATCCCTGGTATGAATAAAAAACAGTCTCATAACCGTGATCCCGATTCACTTCCACCTAGTAAATGGTATCATTCCATTGGTGCTGGTCTGTATTGGATATACCACTCGGTGGTGTTGAATGACGATGTACTATTTTCTTTAAAGGCAGGCGTTTTCACAGTTTTGATGGCATTTCCAGCTTTTTTCAAGGAAAGTGCTGGATTCTTTTACAAGTACAGATTAGGTTGGGTAGTAATTATAACAAATATGGGAATATCAGAGTATGTTGGTACCAGTATCTACTCACTTGTTGTTAAAATTCTTTACACATTTATCGCGTGTATTTTGGGTATGCTAGCTTGGTATATTTCAGCCGGTAGTGGAAATGGTAATTATTATGGTTTCTCTGCAGTTTGCCTGGTTTCTTCTTTTTTTGTGGTGTATTACCGTAATTTTTCCGTTCACTCCACGCCAATCCCGAGTATTATTACAACCGTTACTTTTGTTCTGGTAATAGCACTCAGTTGGGTGGGAAACACTTATCCTAATATAAGTAGTTTGGAAGCTGGCTGGGAAGTTGCTTGGATTAGATTTGCGTCTACCATAGCTGGTGTTCTAGTGGGAACATTTGCTTCATTTTTTCCGAAGCCCACTACTGGGAAAAAGACTATTCGTATGACATTGTCCAGAACCGTGAGGGAAACAGGTAATTTACATTGTGACGTTAGGGAGTTTGCGGTTCATAGAATAAAATTTCCTCTGATTCAGGTTGATTTTAGGGATGATGTTACTTCTAAAAATATGACAGCGTTATTTAAAAAATTGATTATGACAGGATCATTGATGCAACTAATGATCTACGAACCGCCTTTGACTGGCGCTTGGCCAGCTGCGGAATATAAAAAACTAGTCAACACCCAAACTGAAATATTTGAGCTTTACCGTCATCTATACTCTTTATTTAAAAGGTTTGAAGACCCGGAATTTTGGATTGCCAAATGTTTGGATCAATTTGGCTGGAAGGATTCCGTGTTTATGGCCGATTTTTTCGCTGTTATTTACATGTCTTCTGGCGCTTTGGCCACTGGAAACCCGTTGCCCCAAATAACGCCCACTAATCTTCTGGCAAAGCATTTATATAAGTTTGGAGCTTTAACTCTACCTTTTGAGAACAATCACCACCATAGACATTTGAATTATCAGTTTAGTCAACAGCCTCCTTATAGAAATTCTGTAGGAGACGATGGTATTCCCATAAGAAGTATCGAATCCAGAATGAGCCACAATAAGATGGATTTAGAATTACTCAAATCTTATGATGGGGGCTTGTACATTACCGGTATTATTCTGATTAATAGTATTTATGAGCGAATTGATCGGTTGTTACTTTGTGTCAAAGAATTAGTTGGCGAAGAGTTTGAGAATGACACCTACTATTTTGAAGATGATCAAAACTACTCTGAAAGTTCGCGCTTAGTTTAAATATTTGTTGAAATAGATTTCTACTGCTTTATTTTGATATACAACACGTTTCATAATATATTATTTATTCACTTTTTGGTGTTGTTGCTGTTTATCTTTTTGTAATGTCGGCATTTCATCTTAAAGCTGCACCTCCAATCAGATCAATCCTGTAGGGCATGATGCAATTTGACCCAATCGAATTGGATCATACTCGTACATATTCAGAGCGACGAAAGGAATATATTCTTTTTAACTCACTATCATACACCAATCAATATATATATATATATATACCAAAAACAGAAAATGTCGATAAATCCAGCTAAGAAGAAATCTTCTATCTTTTTGCTTAAAAATCAAACGGTGCCGAAAGATAATTACTATACTCTTGGACATGAACTTGGTCTATTTTCCAAGCTTCAGTTTATCCCGTTACTGTCTCACGAGTTTACAAATCAAGATAGGCTGCGCTTCTTCTTCAATTCCGACATAGGTAATATAACAAAAACATTTTTTGACTATGATATATTTATCATCACTAGTCAGCGTGCAGTGGAATCCCTGAATCAACAATTGGAAATAGTAAAGAAAGAAGTTGACCAGGGTATTTGGGAGATGATCGTGAATAAGCCCATGTATACTGTTGGGCCAGCTACAAAGCAAGTTCTTGGGGAATTTGGCTGGAAGAACATAAAAGGTGGAGAATCAGCCGGTAATGGTTCGATTTTGTCTGATATTATTATTCAAGACATCAAGACTGATTATGTTAACCGTGACAAAACAGTAAAGATTCTATTTTTTACAGGTGAGGTTCGAAAAGACATCATCCCAGTGAAGTTGAATAAGCAACTAGAGATTGATTTGGACGAAATGGTGATTTATAAAACTGTGGAGTTAGGTAATGTCTATGAGAACCTGTCCGAATCTTTATCTACTAGCCTCTCAAAAAACCTTGATGGCACTGAGGGTACTCCTTGGGTCATTTTTTTTTCACCCTCGGGCACCACCAGTACCCTCCCATTAGTTCGAGAACTACAAACAAAGAAAAAAGTTTTAGTAGGCTCTATTGGTCCTACAACCAAGGAGTTTTTGCTTGAAAATGGTATTCGATGTGATGTTATGGCGGCCAAGCCTGATTCTGACCATTTATATAGAGAGATTGCCAATTTCAATGAGTCAGAAGTGTAGAGACCCCGAGGTCAAACTATGAATGTTATATATATTTGATAATATTTTAGTGAATTATAGAAAATGGTAAGTCTCTACACATTATGCATATTGACTAGATATTCTCAATTTTGAAACGAACAAACCAGGAAAACTATAAATAAACACACTGCATAAGAAAAGAAACCCAGAGAGACCCGTAAATAGTACCCCGCGGTTACTGCAGTTTCCCGTCCCGTGAAGAATAATTCTGACTTGATCACTCTGGGTCAACCGTTCGGTTTCACAACAAGTATCTTCCATATATAGCGATTTTTTCGCTTTCGTCTCTAGCGTACCTTTTTGAAATTTTATTTCAATATAGATATCGTAGATTGGGAATATATTGCACTAAATGAAAGCAATGAAATGATCGAAACCACAGTTAGTTCCCAAGCACCCCCTTGTCTCTCTGGCCCTGCCAGTGATGCACATTTTAAAGGACACGACAGTGAAATGAAAGCAGACGTTAAAATACCCAACAAACCAACCATAAACTACACACACATTGATGCTGTTTCACCAAATTCTAATCCAAAAGTTGAACTCTTAGCTCCACCGCAACATACGCATACTAAACGGCATCGTCATCGAAGATCAGCTGCCATCTCTCACGACTTTGGCTTTGAAGGTATCCCTGGAATAGAAAGTGCCAGTTTACCTCGAAAGTCAGGTGTTAAAACCTCTGATGTATATGGGAAAAGCGTTGTACGAAAATCTATCGCAGACATAAATGCCGCCTACCAAGAGACAGACTCTTCCGATAGTAGCGAGAAAGAGCCTGTATCAAAGAATTCAATAATTCGTACCAAAGTGTCATTTGCTTCCCCAACTGACGTTAATATCAAAGGTGAATTATCTTTAGATAATTATGAGTCCGATTTCGAGCTTCCTCATAAGCGTAGCTCGTCGTCAGGCGCTTCGTCAGAGTTCTATCATTCTCGCTCTAGTTCAAATACACCATCCATAATCTCTAGTAATTCATCTGTCACAATTCAATCAACTAATAATATTCCATCAAATGATAACAGAAATGAAAAAGCTTCTGATAGGACTTCAAACTTATCTTTATCAGGACGACACAAAAAAGTTCGATCTTGGGCGGGAAGTTTTTTCTTTTCTTCAGCGAAAAAATCAGAATCGGATGCCAATAATAACAAAGTTTATGACCACAAAAGTCGACTTTCTCTGGATTCACCCAGATCGGTATCACAGATCATGCAAAATGATACCACACCAACCTTCCCCCATCCCCTATCTATGGTTTCACTGAGTTCACTTCCTTTAGATCCCTCCAGTAACGAGGTGTCACCTGAGTCGCCCATATCAACACAAAGTTTAACAAATGTTTACTCTTTTGCGAAGTCACGAGATTATCAAGTAGAGTGCGAGGAAATGATTGATTTGGATGCCGCTTTGGGCCCTTTCAATAATCAGAGCAAGACAGGTTTTCGTAAACTTTCTCCGAAGTATACTTCAAATCACCTACACCTTCGGAGTGAATCGCTACCCAACATTCTTGACAAATTTGATGAAGTAAGTGAAGAAACTGAACTTCAAGTTGATGACGACCCAAGTCTAAAGAATAGAAAGAGAAAAACGGGACTCATTTTTGAAGACAAATCACAGATGACCGTTAAAGAAGTTGCAAAATTCGAACGTGAAACTCCGAAGCTCCCTGGTAATAATTCAACCGAAAAGATGGCCCCAGTTGCTCTATCTGATTCTTCCCAAGAGCTTACTACTTCTCATTTGCTTTTATCGCAAGACCCTCAGTCTAAGCCCCTAAAGTCACCTAATAGATATTCTAGGTATGCTAATAACCAAATGACGCTGGCAGTTAAAGCCGTGGCTGAAGCTAGAAAAAACAAAGAAATAGTGAATGAACAAGAAAAAGATGATTATATTGCTACAGATGATAGCATGGAGGAAGAAGTCACCTGGACTACTGGGACTACTCAAATTAAAAACCACCATACTGAATATAGAGAGACCTACCTAGATGATATTGGCCAGCCTGGGCCACTTGCTAGCGGGCCAGTTGACGGAGCTGGTTACTTAGAGAGTAAACATGTCTTTTCTGGCGTTGACAATGATTCTGGTCGTTTGAGCTTAAAGCCCCCATTCCATGTTAGCTTCATGAGCTCTCTCAATGCAGACGAATCCCCTTTTCCATCGCCCATGGCCAACCCACCTTTTTCTGAAGTAGCTCCTACCTTGAGTAGTGACAGTGAGTTGGAGTTTGATATTTCTCCTCATAGATGCCGTCATATAGATCTGGACAGGACAAGAAAAGTGGTGAGGCAAAAGAAAAGCATCGGCTATCGAATTCGAGATTGGGTCAAAGCTAAGATAACATGAATATATTTTTTGGCAACGTTGGAACAAGTTCATTAATGAAATGAAGAAATTACATATAAACATAAACACATACACACAGCACTAGACACATTCAGGCACGTACATAAATGTATGCTTACACTTTAATATATTTATAAATATGTAGATAAAACACACAATAACTAGAATAATTAGTTTTAGGATGGTTATAGTAGCACACTTTTTTGATAGTGAGATATTTTGAATACACCAGTTATCATTTATCTTATCAGACTTCAAGCCCAGCCTTGATTTGCTCCACTAGTAGACATGCTAGCGCTATTTTCCCAGCCCTTCCTTCGATCGCTATATTCCTTCAACTTTAGTTTTTGTTCTGAGTTATCAACATTATTAATTTTGGCGTTCTGCCATAATTTGAAGGCAAAGCGTTGATTTTTTTCAATAAGGTTTTTATGTGATCGTTCCTTGACATTAAATTCAAAAGACTTGGTTTTGGGGTTCATCGAGAATCGAGAGGGTTTTGATGACGTTCCCGAGTTTTCTTTTTCACCTTCCTGGTTCGACTGGTTACCATTAACTATACCATCGTATACGGCCATTATTGTCTTGTATACGAAAAACCCAATAGTTCCGAAGACTGCAATTAATAGAAGTAGTATAATCAAAGAATTCATACCGTTTGCTTTGCTGAATAATATGTCGCTTTGTGGTTTGATCCCTTTCTTTTCTGTAAATGATTCTTGCGTAGTTTGAGAGTGATTTCAAAGGGTGTATTATTTAGTGGGTAAAAAAAAAGTCTGATGGAACTTTTTTTAAATTTTTTTAGAAAACATAAAAGACTATTTAAATATAAAAAACTAACTACGCGATACATCAGGTATAGTAAGGAAAAACCGAGAAGAGAGCCCCGCAGCGTAATGGCTGGTCCGACAACAATCATTAGATGCGGCTCAAACGTTATTCACACCACTCGCGTGTCCGACTAGGATCATTGCCTAGAGAAAGGCAAGCACTCGAAAGAAGAAATTAGTAAATTACATCTGCTCAAAAGAAGTAAAATAAGGTGATCATTTCACCCAATAATTTATGTTAGAAACAGAGGCTATTCCATACGGTATGTCTTTTGGTTCTGGTTAAAGCAGGGTGTCAGGAGGCTTAGAGACCATGTCTGGGAAGTTTGGAACTGCTACCGGTATTGTACACAGCCCAACCACAAGCTATTTTTGTGTTGAAACAATCACTATAAAATTTTCAATTGGTTTGCGCAGTTTGTTTTGTCATTTGTCTATTTTCGGTCCACATAATTCTAATTATGTCCAGAATCCTTCATCATGAGAGATTCACGGTTGGTCTGATAAGGTCTACATACAAAGAGCTTTTACAACTGTACTTGTATTTGCTGGTCAAACTGCAGGTGACGTAAGTTCGGCTTGGACTGAAAATACTACTTTTTATCATCATATCTTTTAGCACCATATTTTTTATTTTGTATTTCCTTTGTTGGTTTCATACTTTTAAATGAAAGTCTTAAAATAAACTCCATGTAATTTTTTCTTATTTAAAAACGACTATTACAACTATAGTTAGGGCTTTTTTATGTGGCGCGCCTCTTCGAGAACAATGGGATTCGGACGCTTCTCTTCCCCTATAGCTCATTGCTTACATAACACGGTCGACTTAGCCCCTGTATCCCCCGCGTATGGAACAAAAGCATGCAGGGGTTGAACATTCTTTCTGCCGCACTGAAGTTAACGTGTACAATTATTCTTTCATTCACTTGTTCGCCAGAACCTTAATTTACTGATCGCTGAAACGAAAACAATATTATATTAGAGTTCAACAGTTATAATTTTATCAATAAGAAATGTGAAAATTCATTACATTATATCTTGAAGACTACAATCCAGCGGCCTCCAACAAGACATCCATTCCACCCATTTCGGCAGAATTATTATCATCTAGCACCTTACTTTTGGAACCAAGGACAGATCCAGACTCTAATTCTGAGCCTGAGCCTCCGTAAAACTGATTTGGAAGCTGATGTGCAAGTTGATTAGGATTGGGGGTTTGCGATTGATCTCGATTATATTCTACAGTCCTTGTGTTGCTGGTTATTCCTTCTATGGGCAACGCTGAACAAGGCTTATCATAGACCCCCACTGGCCGATCTTCAGTCATAATCGTATCAATGGCATTCGACTTGGTTCCATATTTCAAATGGGCGGCGGGAATAACCCCCGGTATGGATGAAATCGCTGATGATGTCGACACAGTTGTCGATGATCCCAATGGCACGTATGATGATACTGACGTTGAGGACGACGTGGATGATAACGAGGAAGATGGGGACGTAGACTTGGATAAACCCGACCCGGAAGAGATTGGTGCTGATATTGTTTGGTCCTGTTGTGAAGTGATGGGTGAAGGATAACTCTCTGGTCGCGGTAAAATGAAGTTTCTGGTGTAAGATTTATTTACAGATAGTCTTGGTCTTCGAGGGTGGTCATCATCAATATTTACTAGCTGGTGTTGGTATTTCTGATGTTGCTGGTCATAATCGGCCGAAGCAAAACCGCGAATATGACTCACCGAAGAATACGAGCCAGGACTAGAATCTGGCTGGTAATCAGTATTCGTGCTTTTGAATGATTCTGGGGTATCATTTTGTTTCGATGGTAATACAGGATTGACGTTTAATAAAAAAGACGACGACGCAGAGCCGGGTATTGATGCCGAAGCAGATACAGAACGAGTTTTTATAGGTCTGCTAGAATACGTGGATCTTAAACTGTTACTGCTATATGGCGAGCTGGAATTAGAGTCCATGCTATAGCCGCTGCTGTTACCATTAAAATTGACATTGTTTACCACTATACTATGACCAAAAGTACTGTTAGTAGGTGAAGTTATACCACTAATCATAGTTCCAGGTGAGTCTAAAGGAGTAGTAGGGGGGAAAGCTTGTGAATAAACTGAACGTGACGACAAAGTGGAGTTACCAAGATCAGCACTAATATTCCGGTGGGATTTATAATAGGAATTACTAGGATGAGATGAATGATGGTGATGATGATGAGACGAATGAGAATGACGCTGGGCTGTAACTGGGAAATCGGATGAAAACGGTGATCGGTTATTTGTAGTAGAAACTGACTGATAAGACGGAATCGGCGGGAACTTATAATTCACACTCATATCACTTAATGTCGATGGTGGTGGTATAAGGGGTTGACCTGCAGTTGAATTCGCTGTTCGGCCATCACTTGGATTAATAGGACTAACCACCGGCGAAGCTAGTAAAGCAGGGGAATCCTGACTTCCGCTGGCTGATTTTGAATCACCGTTAATATTTAATGAAATAGGACTAGGACGGGTTTTACGCAATAAAGGACCCGGAGTGGACCGTAGAAGAAATTCAGATACTGTTGATTCTACCTGTACGTCGGGAATATTTTTCTGCGAAATACTTTGAGACTCGTCAAATTTATTAGGGCCCTCCGCCTTAATCGGGGGATCCGAATTCATATTATCACTACTATTAGTGTGGGCATCGATTATATTACCAGAATTATCGTTAGATTTAGTCGCTGGTGATGATCCTCCTTTGGGCGATATACGTAACTTAACCATGTGGGCTGCTGTGGATGTCGTAGAGGAAGAAACACCGGTCAGAGGATAAGTCATAGGAAACCGGGCACTATCATTAGCGTGAACAGTATGAATGTGCTGCCGTAGGTTGTCTAGTCGAGAAAAGGTTCGAGTACAGACACATTTGAATGGTCTCTCCCCTGTGTGTTTACGGATATGTCTTGCCAAATGCTCAGACCGAGTGAACATCATACGGCAGTCACCATAGCCTGTACATTGAAAGACTTTAGCATATTTAGCCTTTGATCGCTTAGCCAAAGAGACTGAAGCTGTTTGCATTGTAGAAGAATTCCAGCTACCGTTGGTTTTATGATCTGGCAAAGTGTTTTCGCTTCGAGGCGGATCGTGATCATTCTTGTCGTGACTGTTATTAGCACTGTTCCCATCTAAAGCGGGGTGGTGCAATACCAAATCGGAAGTTGAATTTTCATGGGGGAGGCTTGGTTTTTTCGGCACAATGTTAATCGCCTGACTGGGGGTTTGGTTGTCTGAACCAATTCGAGGCACCCGACTGCTGGGGTATTCAGTTGAACGAGAGTCGGAAGACATGTTGGGCGACATCTAGGCAGGAATGCACCAGTAATGTGTAACTGAGATTGTGTAAAACACGTACAGTATGGGTACAGGTCAGGTACGAGATCGCGGTGAAGCGTATTTAGCCAAAAATAAAACCGAGATGTATCGGCGACGGAAAAGGTAGTGGTCAAACAGAGATATATATAGGCTTTTTTGAAGAGTAAAAAATAAATAAAATAAAATAAAGAAGCACCAAAATAATGAGCAAAAACCAAGAACCGGGTCCAGAAACAATAATTTTCTCAAGCCCAAGAAATAAAACAAAAAAATCAGAATTTTATAAAATACAGAAACCGTTTATCAAGCCTTGTGGGGACGTTACCGTATTATAATCTTGAAGAGGTTATGCCTTGGGCCTTAGTTTGGTCCTGGCAGCTGACGCGGTTGGGTCTTGTCGAGGGCCTGCAGATCGATTGAGTTGATACAACTATAACGGTGTTTAGATGAATATGTTGAGAATTTGCCTGCTTCAATTCTCTTATATATTAGTTATATTCCTTGGATTCTTTTTTCTGGCCGTCAACATATCCATAAAAATATTACAAAATGTCCGGTAGACAAGGTGGTAAATTAAAGCGTATGTGTTATATAGAAACTATCATTTCGAGTCAATCCAGTTGAATATGTCTTTTCTTTTTTTTCTTTCTCTCTTTTTTCGAAATATTTTTCAAGAAAACTTGTTTGGATCCTTTTTTTTTTAAAAAAAAGCCAGTTCTAACTTATTTCATTTTTTACAGCTCTTAAGGCTAAGAAGAAGCAAGGTAACGAGTTTGAAGATGAAGAAGATATTGCCTTCAAAGCTAAACAAAAGGCTGCTGAAGCCGCTAGAAAGGAGATGGCCAGCAAGGCCGCTAAGGGTGGTCCCTTAGTTGGTGGTGGTATCAAAAAGTCTGGTAAGAAATAAATCAGCTAGATTTGCATTCCAGTTTCAATCTTGCTCTCCCAGGCTGCAGTGGTTATTTCTTACTAAGTGACTGTTGGATTTAACAGTCTAGGGCTATTTAGATTTACTCTATTGGCCTGTAGCTCGTATATTTTGTAAAATACTTATCGAATAAAATCGTTTTCTAGTTTAAGTCGCATATAAGAACGCAGACAGCTGAACGGATATCCTGTAAAAGCGAAAAATGTAAACTTCCAGATGCCCAAATGTAGGATCAAATGTAGTGCCACCGGCAAACTGTTAGTCACGAGTATTGAAGCTACCAAAGCCATTCCACGCACGGTCTCAGCCCACGAGAAATTGGGCGTATTAAAGTGAACTCGCTCCGTTAACCCCCGGCGAAAGTCAACTCCGCTCAGTGGCGCACATATTGAGCCTCAAGCATCGTTTTTATAACTTTATAATACTCCTGTATTTTTCTCAAGATCGGGGCCGAAATTGCTGATTTAGATTTTGTCTCTGGCTGCGCCTTTCAACCCCAGTCCCAATAAAATTCTGAGTTTATTCCCTGCTTCTGGCTATATATTCTTCTTACTCCCACCCCTCTATCTTGTATTTTTGTCAACCGTCAGATTTTTTTCTCGCAGCACTTCAAATCATCTGCCATTTTAACTTTATTTCTCTGCCCAAAGAAATCGCTATATCTTTTGTTTGTATCTACCCCCTATTTCACTCTTTTGACATTCATCTGCAAACACATTCCCACTCTTGTGCTCAATCATTATGTCTAGCAGTTCTGATTTGATCGCCCGTTGTATGTTGACATTGTCCCGGTTATGGGTGGCTACTATATTACCATAGTTGTTGTTTTCGCTTTTCTTGTTTGTTTTTGCTAACTTTAATCAGACTATGTCTATGAATACTCTGGATGGTACTGGTACGGTCGTTGGATCTTACTAGGTGTCGCTGTCTTTGTCTTCTTTCTCTGTCTTTGCTCAACCGTGGTTTCCCGTCGCCGGGTTAATCAAGGTAGACCTCCAATCTACGGTACCGCCTGGGCACTCCCTAATTATCACCAGAGCCAAAACCAATACGGTTTCAATCAGCCAGCTCCTCCCTATGGCCCACCTCCTAATAATGGCCATTATGATAACAATGGTAACTTTCATGGTCAGCAGCCTCCCCCTAATGATGTCCATGATAGCTATAATAATTATAATAATATGTACGCTCCTCAAGGCATGCCAGAACAACATGAAGGTACCCAAAACTTTGCGCCTCCCCCTGGCCCACCTCCTGGTCATTCAAGACCGGAGACTGAAGAATCACAAAGCTATCAAATGTCAGACTACATGCCTCCTTCTCATCCTCCTTCAGCGATGACTAAGAACTAGTTTAAAAGTAATTTTTGGTACCTTTCCGATATTGTTTTTCTTCAATTCTTTTTCTGCTTTCTTTTGTTTTCTTTTATTTTCAAAGATAGTATACGTCCCCGAGGGTTTTTTTGATTTCAATGTGTAAACCCTCTTCCTGACTATTATTTTTCCTTTTTGTTTCCACGGTCTTATTTCCAAGCCTTTTGGTTTATTTTCAGTATGTCAACTATAAACATCTGTTTTCCCTAGCTGTTATTTTTCCTTATATTCCTTTAATAATCTAATAATAATTGTATATCTACTTGTATATATTTATGTTTCTTTGTATATTTAAATAAGAATGTTTCTTTACTGGGAAAGCTTTTCTACCCCTACTGAAATATATCTCTGTCCGCACAACTTCCGGGAATAATTAATATCTGCTTGTTTTTACCACCAAACTTTCTCTCGTAGGTATTTATCAAAGTTATTAAATAATAATCATGTACGGTATGCTGTTGCATTTCAAAGTGGATTGATGCGTCACTGTCGCACGGCTACTAACGCATGTTACAGGGTCCGGGTATAAAAAAATAAAGTTGAGACATCATAATTGAACAAATTGCATAAACACAATACAGGTTACTGCTAACTAAAACCCACAAAGAAATTTAAATGTGGTTTTTTCTATAAACCCTCTTGTGAATAAGCTCAATTTTTTAAGTATTGTTATACTACACGTGAAGCTCTACTCTTTTTGAGGTGCCTACAAGCCTAAAGTGTAAAAAGACAACTATAATTATGACGATGTCCTGCATCCTGTACCATGATCAAGCGGAAACTCAAAATCATTTCTAAATTGAAAACGTAAGCTCTTTCATGTTTAAAGAAATAATATTGGTTAAGGGCGGCTATAGACCTGAGTTTTGTTTAAATGGTTAAGGGCTTTTGAAAACTTTACACTACGGGAATTTGCAATCGGATGAAAGGCTAACGTTGTATTGAAAAAAGTTGCGCCAGTAAGCCTCCTCATGTATGAAATAACATATGTGCCAGTGAGTTTATTAAATTTTATTGTCCAAACTAACAATTCGAATCTCTGATAATAATTAGGTTGAATGTCTTTCTTTATATATAGTACCCTAGCTTTGATCAAGTCAGGTATGAAGTACTTGTGCTCTTGTGGTTTGTGGATCCGGGGAGACTGGAAAATTCTAATGATCCCTAGAACTTGAGAGAAGGCATTTCTCCAAGAAACATATATTGCCCCTATAAGTTGAAATATTCTAAGCTCATTTTAAGCTGGCGAAATCTTTGTATGATTATTTTAATTTTCTGGATCTGAAGAAATTATCATTATAAAGAAGATACTAATTAAAGAGACAATTGGTTTACCTCAATAGTTCTCCTTATGGGTAGAGCCTGTTTGGACTTCGAAAAGATATGGGACCAAACAGGTTTTATTTTTTATTTCATTCCTCAAACCTAGTTCCCTTTTAACGATTTGTTCTAGATGATGTTTTTAATTACATAGGAATTTAGCCTTATTTCCCATTATACTCGTCATAGTTAGGATGTGTAATCACTTTTTTGTCGTGTCTTTCTTTTCTGTTCTCTTTTCTCGTTTTCTCAGTTTTTTTCATTTTTTCATTCTAGTCGAAGGCTATCGCCTCTTTCTTCCCAGGATACCAGAAATCTCCCGCACTCTTGGGATTTTGTAAGTCCCAGCAGCCTCTCTTGATGCCCTTACCTTCCCAGCCTGATTCCTTCACACATTTCTTCTCTTCCCCATAATTCTTCACTGACACCTACGACACCTATCTTTTGGTTACTATTTTTCAGATTCCTTAATTTTGTATTAACCTTAAAATCACTTATCTTTAAAGCCATTTTATTTTAATATCAATCGTTATGTCCACTTTTGAGCCGGCGTTGTCTAACGCAACCGATCTTACTCCAAGCTCCCCTACAGGCGACCATACATCAGACAGTCACCCTCAATCGTCTGTTGACGCTGCAAATAACCCTGTATCAGATGTGGTTGCTATCCCTGCTTTACAACTATCTTTACTTAATAAACAAATTTTGGATTTGGCCAAGGAAATCAAATCCAAATCAGATCATTATAAGCTGGAATATGAAAAAAAGGTCCAGGAGTTGGGCGAAAAATACCAGCTGGAAATTCAAGAAATCAAGGCCTCCCAACAACTTTGTGCCAATAATGACTCATTAAGAACTTCAAATGAAACTAATTTCACTAATCAAGCCAACCCTGATGATAATCATGGATGTGATCTGGAGGTTGATCACTACAACCAACCATCCGAAAGCAAAATCAACTTGCAGATCCAGATGAATAAAGCACAGGACTTGATATCCGTTTTTCCCAAGTATTCTGGAAAGCCTGAGCAATCAGTGGAACTATGGATTACTAGAGTTGAAGACGTACTCAAGACGTTTAACTTATCCACTCGATCAATCGAACCCATTGTAATCAAGTTTTTGCAAAGTAAGGCTTATCGAAAATATTACGATGAACTAAAATCCCAAAATTCTGCTCTGTATTCTGCTTTCCAACAACAACAAAGACAGAGAGATCAAGTTTCCAGTGACTCAACTCAAGCTACCGCTGCTAATGAAGAGAATATTACATCTGTCGAGAATAATACAAACGACAACGTCGTCCCTGTTGCTAAGCGAGCTTCGTTCAAGAAACTGGAATACTTATCTTGGGATAACACTAAGCAGTTACTATTAACCTTGGATGACCCCTTATTAAGGGTAGTCACTACACAGCGTCTTATTGACGCTCTTCCTCGCATTAGCCCTAATTTATACAACTTCCACGAAACAATTAAACGGTTTAGAGAGCTTGAAGCTAACTTGCCCACTACTTCCAACATTTATGATCGACTATATCTTTTGATTAATAAAGTGTGGCCTCACGGTGAGTTTATGATTCTCTCTGAGTGGAAACGTCGTGAGAAGTTTGACGACTTTGATGAGTTAATCGAATGGTTGATAAGCTTGGATAAGAAAGAAATACTCGAATTAATGAATATTGTATCGGCCGAATTCAGTAATCCAGTTCATATCGTGGGCCCTAAACTTGAATTTAATAGGGAACGCGAGTCGAGGGGTAGCAAAGACCCCAGAAGTGGAGATCGTGATTTTCGCATTAGTGATCGTAGTAGCCGTAATGACCGTGGTGATCGCAATGACCGTAGTGATCGTAATGACCGTGGTGATCGCAATGACCGTGGTGATCGCAATGACCGTGGTGATCGCAACGACCGCTACGAACGGAGCGACCGTGATTACTCTGATTACAGATATAGCAATGACTCTCGTAATAATGAGACAAATAGTGATCGTGACGATAACAGTAATTGGGGTTCTAAAAGCGATGGTATTCGTGGATATAGAACCTCCAGTGGTTCAGTCAAGGGTCGTAAACGAGGTGAAAGACAGCCTAAACCCCGTGTCAGCTCGAACACTACCAATAATTATTTGAATAACAATAGCAATAATGCTATTAATTACATTGATACTGACTTGGCTGGAAATGTTGAGAAACCTAGCTCCGTCTCTAGCCCAAAAAATTCTAATTCGAGTACCAGATTTAATTTCAATTCTGCTGTTGCCTGTTTTAAGCCTCCCGCAATGGTTCAAACTGAATCTTCATCGGCAGTAAATAAAGAATCAGTCTCCAGTTTTAGATCGGAATCCTCAGATAATATTGCATCCTATTGAAGATGAATATTTTGACTTTTGTCTGATCGTTACGGTTTTATTTTTCCGGAGTTTTTCGTTTATTGTTCATGAAATTTAAGGTAAAAAGTCATTTAGTATTAAAATTAGCTTTTTTTCTCCCTTAGCATTTTTGGATAGAATTGAGTTTTATCACCCTAGTGATTATATATTATTATCTCGTTACATGTATAATGTGATGGGATAGCACTACTTTATGTTTGTACCATACTAACTTACTATATTCTTGTGATTCAACAAAATAAAAAATACAATTGCATTTTTGGTTATTTATTTTTAAATTAATACCAGCTTACTACCTGTGTTCACTGCTCATCATCAAAATCCTCGGGAATATCAAAGTCCCACGTATCAGAGTTTAGTTGCTTGTTCTTCATACCAATGATATAGCCCGTGAGAATGTTTAGAGAGCCTATTGTAGTTTTATTGTTTTTCATACTATCATCACTAGTGATGGCATCCCAGCCCTTTGAAAAATCACGTTGGTCACGAGGTAGAGCCAGTTGAATATCGTTAGCACTCAAAACAGCTTCGTCCACCGTTATCACGAGATCATCATCGTCATCTTTATAACTATTAGTTTGATTTTCGTCTTCGATGAGATAAGCAGAAAGCCTAGCGGAAGGGTTTTCTGTTTTGTCATCAGTAGTAGTAGTTTCAAATGAAGGAATAGGAATATCTAAATCGTCGAAATTGAGACTATCGTCGTTCGCCAGCAGATTATCATTTGCGCGAGCATGAGCATGGTCGGGACCCCCTAGGCCAACCTCACGCCCCATAAGAAGCCCGGTTTCCTGTGCAACTTCTAATATAGTGTTTTGAAGTTCGGATAAGGAACAACTGGGTAGAATTGGGAGTAGGATAGTTGATTTCCCATTCTTAAGCCTGATTGTTATAGGGATAGAGCTGGTCTTAGGTTTTGGCGGCTTTGGTGAATCGAAAAGATAGTTAGAGAGGTTGGGTTAGAAAGATTTTTAAAAAAAAAATTAATAGGATTCTATGTTTTGATAGGAAACTCACCATTATAAAGATAGTGGGTCTTGTTGATTGCGATGGTGTGTCTAGTCGGGATTCGCGCTTCAAGCTTGCATTTTGGATATTGGTGATCTGATTCTGTTCTTTAGGATGTCAACCTCCCAAATCACTAAGAGGCTTATGAGTCGAGAAAAGGAAGATATATACCATTCAATGCAAGGAAAGCTTTACAAGGAATGAGAGGAAGAAAAAAATTAATGTTTTTGAAGAGAGGAGATTAGGGGGCTACCATTTTTTATATAGATCATGAAGTCTGACTACAACCACTTATTCTTTTTAAAAATACTCTGTAAGGCGGATTAATTTAAATATGTACAGGTACCTTTTAAATACAAAATAATCAAAGAATAAGCAAAATGAATTAGGAAAAAGAATTCAAAGCTGAAAAAGTTTAACAATCGCGCATTGAAAAAGATTCAGTATTGGCAACAAAATCTAATGTGAATACTCTGAGAGAATGGTGTCAAGTTTATAAATTAGTTGACTTGATAGCCTTCTCGGTAACATCCTTTATTTTAGAAGCTTTAGTTCCGGCAGCTTTGGCAGATTGCTTAGCCTTTTCTCTCATGCTGGCTACGGCAAAGCGAATAAACATTCGAGGGTTTTTGAGGCGAGCTGCCAATACAATAGCACTAGTCAACAAGACCAAAGAACCAGCCTGATGAGCAGACGCTAGAGGTACGGGAACAAGATAAAGTAAAGTAGTGATACCTAGGCCAACCTGGACACCAACAAAACCCATCATAGCAGCCGCGGCTCTAAAAGCAGGTCTAGGCAAGAAAGGCTTCATGCGAAGTGTGTACATATGATGACCTAGAACGGCAAAGAAAGTAGTGGTAGCTAGAATTCTATGGTTTAATTGAACAGTAGTGGGGTTCTCTAACATATTTCTCCAGAATAAATCAGAATTATCGGCCTTTTTGGCGTAATGTGCGTCCATTAGTTCAGAGGTGGGGGGTACAAGACCTTCACCCATGTAAGGGAATTGATTATAAATGAGGCCAGCATCAAGACCGGCTACCATACCGCCGGACATGGCAGTGACAAAAATTAAAAAGAGTAAAGCAGTAGTAACATTTTTGTAACGTTTCAAGATAGGGGATTCGAGTAAGTGGAATTGAGTAACAGCGGCGGCTGGATTTCTAAACCACTTGGCTTCTCTAATGACTTCTAAACCAGTAAACATCATGGCGGTGTAAAGAAGGAAGGCTGCGCCAAGATGAGTGGTGAGTCTATATTGGGATACTCGGGGATGGGCACCAGGGTCTTGGAAATTTTCGTGCTGTAAGCCAGAGTGGACCATCCACCAACCGATAGCGCCTTGCAAACCGACTAATAAAGTAATACCGACGAGCCTAGTGGCAACACGTTTAGAAACTTGACGTTTAGAGATAAAGTAAATGGCGGGTAAAACAACACCTAAACCAATAGCTCTACCCCAAAGACGATGAATCCATTCCATAAAGAAAATAAACTTGAAATCCTCCATGGTTATGTGAGAGTTTAAAATTTTAAATTCAGGAGAAGACTTATATTTCTCAAACTCAGCCTCCCATTCGGCTTGGTTAAGAGGAGGAATAGAGCCGGTAACTGGCTTCCATTCGGTAATACTGAGGCCGGATTCTGTCAAACGGGTCAAGCCTCCTAGAACGACAATGCCGAAGACCAAGGACGATGAGCCAATCAGCCAGTAGCCAACCCAGATACTGGAATTACCAGGAAACTTGTTAGTGCCACTAATGGGGCCCTTGGCTGTCTTGTTAGCTTGGTTAAAAGTACTGGCAATCTCGCCCAAGGAAATACCTTGGGAGGGCTTAATAGTGGCATCCTTTTGAGCCTGGTTTTTAAGCAAAGAGCTAGTGGTGAAGGAGCGGCTGGTGTTTAACGAGGAGTTGAGTCGCTTGGCGGACAGGGCCGAAGACAGGGATGAGCTGGACTTTTTAAGCGTAGTTGATGAGCTGAAAAAGCCTCGGGTAACAGCCATTCGGGGTGAAGTAGCAGCTACGGATCTCTTTACGGAGCCTGACCAAGCAGTTTCAAACAAGGCACGGCCTTCCTTGAGAAGGGAGCCATTCTTATTGAAAAAGTATTGGGATCTACCCACAAACGATGAAGACATACTAGTCAAAAAAAACGATTGGTGGTGGAGTAAGAATATCTACAAAATTCCGTAGTTTGCAATAACGGTTAGAGGAATACAAGCCTGATCTAGTTTCGGGTCCTATTTCGCACCTTATCGAATGGCGAATGGGGCGATTCGGAACAAACCATTCTTCCCTTATTCGGCAATATCGTGATGGGAAACTTACCCTAACCTGAGTCATTTTAAGCCTGTATAGTGGGTTTAGTAGTATTATGTAATGAGCAAAGGTGGAATTTTGGGTTGTTGTGGCAACGATATTATTCACTATATAGCTACTAATAACAAGTAGGGAGAAGACAATAGACTTGGCTGACAAAGCAGGAAACTATGACTATAAAAATTATCGCGTTTTGCTAGTTGGGGGTACAGAGAATGATTGACCTCATTGCGAAAAAAGCCCACCTTGGACATATATCACCAGAACTTCCCAGCAGAGGTCGCGCAATTGTATACCATACTATTCTTTTTGGCAGCAAACTACGCACCACCCAACACCCGCCTCCCCCCCCCCCTCTGTAACCCCACTTGTTCACTACGATCTACTACGATCCACAACTGGCCTTCTTTGCTCATCTGCATCATTAGCGAGGTTCTCTCTACACACATATCGTCATGCTATTTTTCTCCCTATTTAAGACTCTAGTGGGCCAAGAGGTCACTATTGAATTGAAAAACGATCTCTCTATCCGTGGTACCCTCAAATCGGTTGACCAGTATATGAACCTCAAGTTAGACAATATCACAACTTTAGATGAAGCCAGCTTTCCTCATTTGTGCGCGGTGCGTAATATATTCATCAGAGGTTCCGTCGTCAGATACGTTCACTTACCCGTCAACGCCGTGGATACTGCGTTGTTAGAAGACGCCGCTAGACGTGAAGCTATGACCCAAGCTGGTACCCCCGTCAAATAGCGGTGGAATCAGGCTTCTATAGATTTGGTCCATCAGCCTCGCCCTCTTTTATTGTAATAAAATGATGAAGAAGAAAAATGAAGAAAAAAAATTAAAAAATATAAAAGAATATGAAATTCCCCATCTAAAAGAAGAAAAGAAAAAAAGAAGATACCAATTGATATTTTTGGCTAATTCGTACTAAAGAAGAAAGAAGCGATTCTCTCTTTTCTTGTATACTATTATTTTAATGACAACCCTTTGCTTTTTGAACTACGACCCTCCTTTTTTTTCTATAGCAATATATTGCTAGACAGTGTTTTAATATATCTATTTTGAATAAAAAGAATTATTAGTGTATGTACAAAATATTATGCTGGTGGTAAATAGGCTGACCATAGAATACCCTGTACTACGATCCAAACAATAAAATAGGTGGCAATTACCCTTGGCGTCTTGCTCTGGGGCCGTCTGACCATAAGGTCCGCGACGTACCAATACATCAAGGGCAAACAGGTGGCCACACGAGTGATGATTTGGAAATGCCATAGAAACAACGCGGAAACGGCAGTGATTGCCTGAATAATCATCAGGGGCAGTAGTTTCATATACAAGGAGGAGAATTCGTGCTTAGAGAAATACTTTAATGAAAGACAGAGCAGGATAAACGTGGGGAGTCCAAAGGCAAAATTGGGGATATTGTTTGGGGTCCAGTAATTCAAAAAGCCCAAGTTCCAGTAATGGTTTTGCACAAATGAGTATATCAGCGGCAAGGGTTTATTACACCACAGTTGTCGTTCCGGGCAATAAGTCCGATAAGCGTAATACTGGATACCCAAAAACATGGCGCCAATCAACGACCCGCCGAGGATTATCGAGACGGTGCGAATTTTACGTTTAAAGTGGTATTTGTACAAGTGGAGTGCCAGATCGTAAAGGTATAAAATTCCCCAAAATAGGCCATTGCCTCGGATGCCGCAACTTATTGCGAACAAGACTCCAGCCAAAATCGGATACTGGCGATCACGCAAAAGAAGGCCTAAGAAGGATAAAAGGGCAAAGGGGGCTTCTGTATACCCGGCTACTAGAAACATGCCTGCGGGCGAGATACAGTAGAGTAGCGCTGTGGTTAAGGCTAACTGTGGCGCCTTGACCCCTCGAAACATGCGCTGGGTCAGGTAGTATAGGGTCAAGGTAGCCAAGTAGTGGCATATGTTGGATATCACAATGGCGGTGATGGCGTACCAGTAAATGTGGTTTAGAGGTGACTCGGTCCAGTTCAGCAGGGCTGACGGGGTCAAGGACCGGATTATAACTGACCATAACTTACTAAAGGCCCACTCCTGTTCATAGATTTGGCCACGGTCGGCCATGGCAATAAAGTACACGCTGTCCCAGATCGCCAGACGGTCTACGAGATGGGAAAGCGTGGACCACACCAGGGACGGGGACGACGGTCTTGATGATGCCAGTGTCTCAGCCGATGCGGGAGACAGTACACCCTTGGCCAAGAAAAGCTTGGAGGATGAGTCGTACTGGACTGGTGTGATACATGCTATGAGTAATAGGGTGAGCTTGACGGCTCCGAATAGACTGGTGATTTTCCTGATGTGGGGTTTCGTCAGGCATGGCCGGATATTGCTTGCCGTGGGCATTAGGGCGAGATTCTCAGCGTGGACAAGAGAGTCCTGGTCGGTATGGGTGGTTTCGTCGGGTGCGTGGTGATGTTCTCCACTCCCACCTGCTGGGGTGAAGCGGCCGGCTTCAACATGGCTACCCTGTACATGTGCGCTGTTGGCGGCGATACTCTGGATGTTTGCAGGGCTACTTGGTCCCGCGCCTGGCGGGATCTCTGGAGTAGCGTCGACCAGACTCATTGGAATATGCGATTAATAGGTGAAGTTGTAAAAAAAAAAAAAAAAAAATAAATAAATAAATAAATAAATAGACTAGATTAATTTAGCACAATATTTCGATAGGGCACTGATTTACTTTTTTGATTCTTTTTTTTTATCTTTTCTTTTTCAAATCGTATTTTTTCTTTTTCAGACTCTACCTGAATAGACAAAACCAGACACAAGCACAATGGAGAATGGAGAATGGAGCATGAGTAATGCGATTTAGTACGCCAGTATCTTGCAAGGCCAAGAGTGGTATCCCCTCAAAGGCCGGTCGTTTTCATTTTGGCAAACGGGTGCAGCGGTCCGACCGGCCCCAGAGGTGGTTTAAGGACGCCCAGAGACGGCCAAAGTCCCAAGCCGGTTAGTCATGCTGCCTTACAGTGGGGAGGTGGGCGAACGGGCAAGGGTCGTGTCGCTGCGGTAGGTCCTGAATAAAGCCTTGAAGGGTCAAAGTGTGGCGGTGTGGACTTGCGGGTTTACGGTGAACATCTCATCCCTCATCGCGCAGGCTGGTTCGCTAGCGATGAGGATTGCATCGTGAGCGTTGGCGAAATATAGTCGGAAAAAAAGCTATTTTTAAGCGCCACAGTTTTGTGTGTTATTTTCCTTTTTTTTTTTCTCTTTTCCTTTTTTTTTTTTTCTTTTCTTTATTTCTTTTTTATATTTCTTTATATTTCTTCTTATTTTCTCGCGCCTTTCTTTTCTTCTCCTCTTTTCCTCGGGCTTTGCGGGTTTTCCTGTGGCGTCTGGGTGGCGGCGGATCGACCCTCACCCTGCATGCTGCTTAGTCATACTCTCTGTTTAAAGTTTACCTTTTTCCCCAGACTCATGTCATGCAGCCCAGATGGATCCAAATACGGGGTAAACTTTCGCTTGGCAGGTAAAACCTGACTCAAACAAAACTACGGATTGTGGCTCGTTTGGGCATATATATTCCGCCGTCTGATGCCCGAATTCCAAATACTCGTGGCCCCTGTATCCTCATTACACCGCAATCACAACCCTCGCTCAGAACAATCTTGCTGCTTCTTGGCCCGTCACTCCCAAATCCTCTGCCCAGAATAATCACTCGTGTCGTGTCGTGTCGCCTCCGCCAACATGGCCGAACCCAACCTTTTTGCCAAATTGCCCTATGAGCTCACTATAAAAATCCTAGAATACGTCCTGGACGACTCGCCATTCAACGCCGATAGGTACCTCTACCAGGCCAGCGCCTCCTGTAAAGAACTGCACAACTTCATGGCCTCGCCCGAAAATGATACCCGCATATACAAAAAGCTCGCCAAGCGCCTCAATTGTCTCCTGCTGCCCACGGAAATCGACTTTGAAAGCTATAATGGTCTAGGCGTCCCCGATGGAGGCGCCAGGTGGCCCGAAACCCACACCCCTGGCGGGGGTACGCCGCAATCGACCGCCAGCCCTGCCCCCACACGAGCCTCCTGGCGCCAGACTTACCTCAACTACGGCCAGTCCATGGCCAACGGTAGCATCCGTGCTCAGTCGCCCGGCTTGCGGGAAATTAACAAGTCCAGCGTACGGCCCATTGTAAATGAAATTCGTGCTGGTAATGCCCTCATCACCGGCTTCTACAGTACCATGCTATGGGAACTTAAATCCAAAGACCGCTTCTTCCTGCGCGGCCTCGGCAAGGGCGATATCTATCTTATTGCAAACTCCAAACCCCCAGTCTATATGGATCTTTATACTGGTACCTGCCGCGTCTTGGGCACTGCAAGCTTCTATTTGAGACCCAAACAAGACATTGTCTGGTCTCACAAAGTCGACGAGTTCTTAGTGGCAAAATACGCCGGTAACCATTTCACAATGACTCGTTTCAACGATGGCATCCCCTGTAGCTGGGTCGTGTCTTTAGGCGACAATGCCTCATTCACAGACTCTACTATTGCAAATGTTGCTGTTTTCAAATTCGATATTATCTTTAGTTTGGTGGATAATAACCAGCACGTTCGTGTGTTTAAGGCCTCCCCAGAATCATCTGCTCAAATGGTTAACCAAGCCAGCCATTTGACCAATACTTGCATTACCCAAGAAATCAATTTTTACGAACCACTGTCTAATATCTTGGCTACCAATATCGACAAAATTGTCTGTAACCGTATTCATATTGACGAAGCCTACATTTACATTACCTCAACAGTTAACATGGAATCCTGCATTTTAATCTTCAGCAAGGACACCCTCGAACCCAAGTACTCAAAAAACCTCTTAAAGTGGGAAAAAGAAGGTAGTACTTGCAGTGCTCGCAAGGAAAAACAAAACTTTTCTGTTCTAATCTCTGGCTCTAATATTTACCAAATCAAGAGCGCCAGTATGCGTCACTGCAGTACCGAAGGCTCCGGCCTATTCCTTTACGGCTGGCGCAACTTCAAGTCCATGGAACCCTGCGATGAAAAAAGTAAGCCAATTCGTCAATTATTTGCCATGAAGCAAGATCGCATATTTTTGGATCAGCGTCAGTGGTTCTTTTGCGACTACAACATCGGCAACCGTTATGCCCTGTTTAGTCGTAAAGAAGGCACTGGTCTCGGCGTGGTTGATTTCAATCTAAACTTGTCCACAGATTACAATATCATCGACGTTCTTAGAGGCTCAGGTAAGTCTCTGCCCAATTTCAGTTCCATGGTATTTTGCTATGCCGTTGACACTAACGGTAACTTGAACATTATTTCCGACGCCCATGTCTATGATCAAGTGTCACAATCAGGTATTGAAGCGGAAAATCATGACTTGAGTATTTTCTTTACTAAGTAACCAAGCACGCATCTTATCAAAACAAAAGTTATTTATTTGCATTTTTTCTCTCATCAATAAGCCATTTTGTGTATTATTCTACTCTTTTTCTACAGTTTTTATTAATTAATTCACAATCTTAATATTCTATTAATAATTGGTCTCTTGACCCTTAGTCTTCTATTAATGTACTTTCTCTATTTACATAAAACTAAGTTGTTTCACAATGGTATTTTGGTTCAGGTGCATATAGCAATGTCCCCCGATGACGCAGCATTGCCTTGTCTGCAGCCACTTCGTTATCAGGCTTCAGGATAATTGATTCAAATAGACTCCAAAATCCGCCCGATTTTTCTCTTTTTTTCCCAAAGTTTTGTCCTCATAACATTCAAGCAAAAATATCAATCATGGGTTTATTTCATAAAATCAAAGATAAACTAGAACACTCTTCAGCCTCCACAGCGGCTGCGCCGGCTGCCACCACGGGACAACCCCCCTCGACGCGTCAAATTTACCACTCTCGATTCAACCATGGCCCTAATCTAGGTTCGTTGTTCGTACTAGAGAAGTGGATCTCCGATGACTGTTTTCCGGAAAACTCCCCGGACATGTCTGAGCTAGATGCGGCCAAAGCAGCTTTCAAGGCTCAAGGGGTTGCAGCCAGTGAACTATGGAAAAACCATTATACAAACTTCATTGGAGACAACGATTTTAAGTGGCTACGGGATCAAGGCGTAAATGCTGTGAGAGTTCCAATTGGGTATTGGGTTGTGGATAATGGTAACTTCACATCAGGGACACCGTTTGATGAAGTTAAAGCACTGTATGCCCAAGCTGGTGCGTGGGATCATTTCAAGAATTTGATTTCAATGGCCTCACAATACGGTATTGGCGTTTTATGTGACTTGCATGGCCTACCAGGGGGTGCAAACGGTGACAAACACAGTGGTACTTCGTCCGGTAAAGCCGAGTTCTGGGGCTCTAAAAAGTACCAAGGTTTGACCCTAGATATCTTGTCATTTATTGCCAATGACTTGAAAGGTTATGATAATTTGGTAGGTATTCAAATTATTAATGAGGCCCCTTATGAGTCACACTTATCCAAGCAACAAAGCTTTTATCTTGAGGCCTTAGCAGCTATTCGCTCCAAAAATGCCGATATTCCTGTCTATATCTCCGATGGCTGGAATTTAGAAGCTTGGGTCAAATGGGTTCAGGACGAAGATAATAAATTGGGTCCTGGTGAATCAACCGGATTCGTTATTGATACCCATACTTACAGATGTTTTTCTGATTCTGATCATGGTAAGAGAGCCCAAGATTTGATTGCTGAAATTCAGCATTCATCCCCATTCAATGGTCACAACTGGGATGCTCGTAATGTAGATGTAATTGTTGGTGAGTATTCCTGTGTAATAGATGGCTCATCTTGGGAAAAACAAGGCTCTGCTTGCAAAGATGATAATCATCCAGTTCGCCGTGATTTGGTCCGCCAATACGGACAATGCCAAGACCAAACCTTTGGGCAGTTTGCTAGAGCTGGCAATTATTTTTGGACCTACAAGTTTAAATGGAACGGTGGCGAATGGGATTTCCGTGAAATGATTGATCGTGGTGGTTTAATCAGATATTCTACCATTATCAATGATGTTGTAAACGATAGAAATCGACTGGATCAAGAATTTTCTAACCGGTGTAATCAACGTCTTTCAGACCATTCCAACTATTGGGAGTCTCAAGCTAAGGGCAAAAAATTTGAGCATGCTCGCTACCAAAAGGGGTTCGTCATGGGCTGGAATGACGCTTTACAGTTTTATCAATATAATTGTAGCAAAATTGGTAGAATGAATGCTTGGAAACGAGCCAGGCTGGGACAGCATATTCAAGAAGACGGTAATAGTGAGTTTACATGGGAATGGACTCAAGGTTTTGAAAAAGGGGTTGAAGAGTTTGCAAATTTCGTTAACTGAATGTTTAGCAAAGAATGAAAGGGACAATAGGAAAGAATATGTAAAATGTTTATTTTTGAGTATTCATACTAATAACAGAAAAAGATACTCTTTTTTTAAAAAACCTAATAATAACAATAAAAACAATAAATAAACGGGAAGATTTAAATGCCAGGTTCTTTAGCGAAATAAAAGTAAGAAGAATGTATTGAAACAATATACATGAAGACAAATAAGAAATTATTCTTTATCGGCTTTGTCTTCGTCAAACTTTTCGATAATTTCAATACCATCAATCACCAGCTCAAGAGTGGTTTGGGGTCCCTCAAATCACTTTTAGGCGTCAACAAAGTAGTAAATAAGAGCGCCACACCAAATAGCAACATTAATGACCAGTATAGTTCATGGTTAGAGCGTTTACCTCAGGGCTGTTTTCAGGGAACTTCAATAGGATAATGGTAAAGATCAAGTAAGCCTAGATAACCCAACCAATAGTTTTAGACATCACAGGTCCCATGTAAAAAGGGCCAGGCTTTAACTACTTTCTGCCAGAGGTTAATCTTAAGAAAATAGGTAAGAACCAGGCCAAATAATTTGAAGTAGTAGGCAAAGAAAAAAGGACACCGACTGTTGTACTGCTGATCATACATAAAGCGCCAATAACGGCACCAACTATGCAACAAGCCCAAGTAGTTCTTACGGGAGCGGAGAATTTAATATTAATGACTCGAAGGAATTTGGACAATGGCAAAGCAACATCACGAGCAAAAAGCCCATGATTGTGTAGAGGCGGCAATTAAAATTAAAAGTCCCATGAACCATTGAACCATGGCTAAGAGAATCATCATAGCCAATGCCCACTTCTTTCCCAAAGCATCGTAATAAATCTAAGCCATTGGTTGTGGAAAGGGAGTTTCCAAAATTGATGCCAAGTCCTGAGTAATTGTAGTACAAATGACAATTTGGATGATGAATCCCAGAAAACAACACCTGCCGATAGAAGAAACAATGCCCAGAGGAATAGCGACGGTAGCATTGGCTGGCTGCTTCTTCGGCCGTAAGAACACAAGAGTCAATGAGCCAATTGTCCAAATAGGGGCTATCCAAGATAAGAAGAAAGCCCATCCATTAGGCCAAGCGCCAGCGTTTTCAAAATGTGTAAAGATATCTGAAGCATCGTTTCGACGGTTGCGGGCACCGATATGAAGAGCGATAATAGTTACCAAAACAACAATAACATTAGCTGATGCACCCGGTTTGTATTTTAGCTATTTGTTTAGAAGAGATGAACCCCACGACGGCATGAGATAAAATACAGGCCACAATGATACCATATACTTGGTAATCTTTATAGCTGAAATTAGCGTCCGATTTGATCACGACACAGGACATGATCGTTAAAGCAAAACCATAATCAATTAAAACCAGACCTGCGATAAGACTCAAGGTATTAGAGTAGCCAGCCAAAAAACTAAGGGCTTCTTCAACTTTTCTGGCGCATAGTGAAACGTCCACCAATAAAGTCCACCCGATGTGGAGATAGAGGAGCCTAATTCCACCATTGATAGGCCCCCAGTAAGAATACAGAGACTAACAGTAATCCAGCCCCAGACCATACCGACGGGGCCAGCGGGGATGTTGAACGCTAAGGTCGATACGACCGAAGGCATGATTCCCATATTGGAGAAGGCAATACCAAAAGTCTGGGCGGTGGAGAAGTACCTTCTCAGCTCGGACTTGTAGCCATATCGGCCGGAACCGCACTATCGTCAGGCATAGTGTTTGTGCCCTTCTCGGTGGACTCAACTATGTCAGTTCCTGGCCCATCAAGCCGTTTAAGTTGGTTCATGATTTATGGGAAAAATATAGGGCATGTTATTAAGAAAAAGTGGTGATCCACAATGATATTTAATCTAAAGAGATGAGGGTTGGATAGTGGAGAATATCATCCAGTAATAAAATTGCGCTGTCATGTCTGATAAAAATCATGATAACAAAATACAGGTTACCGAGCGGGAACAATCTCACAACAAAGCACCATTGTTTGTAAAGCGATGATTATGGCATTTAGTCCGAGACCTAGTAGGAGATTGGAATATTCCGGACGTCTGCAACTTTTTTGATTTCCAGATGGCTTGTGCACTGACCGGTCTTTGGTCGCTTCAAAGTAGCGATAAGGCATTGGAATCCTAGATACCAGAGACCCTGCTTTTGATGCAAGATGTGCTAAATTACTTCATTGTATCTCTAGTTTGGCCCCAGCTTTCCAGAGATGATGGCCCTGTATTCTACCGGGTGTAGATTATAAGTATCTTTAACGGATATATGTCCTTTTCGTCAGCCGAACCTTTGCCTACCCTTACTTTTTGCTTTCTACAAACGCGTTTTTAGTTCTACATTTACCTTTTTTTTTATTTCTTGTCCCTCTCAAGATCTTTGGAAAGCTTGAGGGTTGCGGCTGAATATGATGTCTCCTACGTTTCCAGTTTGGTCATCACAGCCGCCACGCAGCCGTCCTCTTATCTGATTTTGCATCTAGGCGGTGAAATATATAAACGACATGACCGGCTCAACCGCCATGATTATCTAAAGAAGCCCAACGAGCACGGACAGAAAATAACGTAATAGTGTTGTTTACAATAGCCCCATCTGACCGGCCTTGTATATAAAATATAATCAGCTGTTAATAATATAAAGTATAACAGAAAATAAATTAGAAAAGGTAACAAAAATAATCATTTTAGAAAACCAGAGGCTGTTTTGGGTGTGTTAGTCTGACGAAAAGAAAAAAAAGGCTGATCTACTTTATTCCAACAAACATTTTAAGCGGAACCATAGATCACCTGGGTGGAAATTGAACCGTTTTGCCCCATTGTCACATAATTATTAAAAAACCTAAATCTTCGATCTAGAGTTCTACTAAAGTTTCTTGTGCCTTCCCAACAACGCCAGTATTTTCTATCGCCCGGCCGGAATTTTGTCATGGCCAATTTCTGCCTTTATTAGTAGCAAACAGTAGACAGCACAAAAGGAGAAATATATGATTCATCCACGTGTAGACTTGTGCAGAAACTGTCCTCAGGCTGGCAACTACCTGTCATCTATGGTAGTTGTACATCAATACAGGAAACATTAAACAACTTATGAAGCCGCGGCAGGTAGCGTGTATTCTTGTGCATGAGAAAAGTAACCAATATGAAGTATTTTTTATTAGACACTCCACGAATTATATAGCCTTCAAAATGTTGAGTACATTCCTAAGTCGGTTTCTCTGATTATAGAATTATCATTTCCTCCTCTTTTGCCATCCAAAATACCAAGCCTATATAATATGCTAGCGTATATATTTGAACGGCACAATTAGCAACCAAAATAATCGTAAAGATACTTTTTATACCCTGCAAGACTATAAAAGTGCCCAGTAAGATGTTACAAAACTATCAATATGTGTCCCCTGCACATTTTTCAGTTAGTTGATCTTCCGTGCTTGGACCCTGTCTGCACCAAATATGTCTATTAAAGTCAAGTCCTAGGATTTTGTATTGAATAAGTTACAACTTGTACAAGATCATTGTAGTCTCTACTAGGTAACAGAGTAGAATAATAAATAATATACGAATCAAATATAAATATGGTAGAGCTGGAAATCCAAAAGAGAAATCCAAAGTGTGGTGAATAAGTAAATAGCACTGATGGTTGGCAAAATTAAATGAACTTTGAAAATCCGATAATGCCAGTGAAACACCTCACGTTAATAAATAGCAAGAAAACTAAAGGTGTTAAATCTTACAGCTTAGATTTTCCAGAAGAAATAAGATCCCAGTCATTCTGTTCAAGCCTTGTATAACTGCCGTTACTTAACCAAAAAATAACCTCTTTTTCATTCTCACCCTTGGGTAAAACTTGGCTTCGGTAAAGTTTCTTCTGAATCTTATTGTTGGGCGTTGTTTGAATGGCATTAACAAACTTGATGAACAATGGAATCGCGTATTTGGGCAAATTCTTTCGGAGATTGTTAGCCAATTCCTCAAAATTGAACTTTTCGGGGTGTGCCCGGTATTCGGGGGTAAGCGCAATAACGGCAAAGCCTGCCCTACCTTCATGGTTAGGTACCTTGACACCAACAACCACACATTGATCAACGCCAGCAGACTGTGAGATTACTTCCTCGACTTCATTTGTGGAAACATTCTCACTCTTCCAGCGGAAAGTATCACCAAGTCTATCAACAAAATAAACCAAATCATCTTCTCCAAACTTCATGATATCACCAGATCTATACCATGCATCACCTTTCTTGAAAAGGTCAAAGACGATTTTTTTATTCGTTGCATTAGAGTCATTCTTGTAGCCTTGGAAAGTTTGATGAGCCTTTTTAGGATCCAAAATAAGTTGCAAAAATTCCCCAGGTTCCCCAGGCCTACACTTTCTACCTAGGCCAGTCTTGGGATCACGCCAAAGTTCGTTTTCGTCTTCAGGATCAAGGGCAGCAGTGACACTTTGAAACTTGAGGGCCCACGAGACTAGAGCACCATATTTTCCAACAGCACCAATGCCATAGTCGCCAGTTTGGAAGTTATTTACACCTAAAGGGCCTTCGGTGGATGCATAAAACTCGCCAACGGCCGGAATATTAAACCTTTCTTTAAATTTAGCCCAAATATCTTTTCGCATGCCATTACCAAAGGCAACACGGACCTTGTGGGATCTCTCATTGGCAGTTTTGGGAGAGTTGTACAGGTATCTGCAAGTTTCACCAACATATTGAATATGAGACGCACCTGTCAATTTGACTTGGGTCCAGAAAGATCTAGTAGAGAATTTGTTGCCCATTGAGTAAGTAGCACCTCGGGAAAAGCAAGGCAATAATCCCAGCACTGATGCAGTTGAATGATATAAAGGCATAGCCGAATACACAGTATCGCCGCGTTTCAAACGAATAGACGAACCATAAAGAGCAGAAGCCAGATTGGCTTTCCTCCACGACATGATACCTGGTTTAGGTAGGCCAGTAGTGCCAGAGGTATAGATCAAAATAGCAGTATCCCAAGGTTGATGTTCGGGATGGCGGTCGGAATTCGGGGCCCGGTAGGCTGGGGAGGTTTGAACCAAATCTTGAAATTCTTTATCCAAAAAGATTGTTGTACAATTGCCTTTTTCACTGATATCCTGGATGCAGGGTTCGACATTGGCACGAACTTCGGCGTCATTGTCCACTAACATCAACGCGGCCTCACCAATCTTGATGCAATGGATTAAACTAGAATTGGTCAAGTTGTAGTTGATGAAGGCGGGCGTGGCGCCTAGACTCCAAATAGCAAACCACACAAAGACAAATTCGGGGGAATTTTTGGCATTGAGGGCAATGACCTGATCTGGAGTCACGCCATGCTTCTCCTTCAAGACGTAGGCATACTTGAGGATAGTATTGTACACTTCACCATAAGTGTACTTTTCAATGATGAATTCTTCTTCGGGAGTTTTGAATCTAGACTCTGAAGTCACTGGGCGCGGGTATATGATTGCTGTCAGCTGAGGGTAGTTTAGTGCGTAGTACTCAAACAAGTACCAGTAATTATTTTTTCCCTGGCGGTTCTTTACGACAAAGTCGATTCCGTGTTGCAAGGCCTTTCTGATAAGGAGAAAGTCTTCCGAGATCAGAGCTTTTGCTTCAAGATATGCGGCACCCATTGTGGCGCCGGCAGCCAATGATAAAATTGACATTTTGAAAAAAAATGGGGTAATCAAGAATGGTGAGGACGAGATAAGAGGTAGTAGACGCCGAGTAGAAAGAATATAAATAGTAGAAAAGGAAGACAAGAGGAGAAACAAGATCCCGCGGTTATAAACAAAACAAAAAAGTAGCCACAAAAAGATGAATAAAATAATAATAAAAAAAGAGATAAAAAACTCACGTTCTTTTAGATCATTCTGTTCCAAGTCAAGGTCTTCTTTACCCCGGATTGATGTACCGAGGTGCCTCGGCATGCTATGATCTGACTAGCCCAGCGGTTGGGATAACGTCGCTGACTAATCTCTTATGTAAATGGGACGGTTTAGTTGTCCGGGAAACCGTTACGCCTCAAATGACAGTTCCCGTTTAGCGAAAAGCCAAACAAACAACGATGCGGCGTCTACCACCTCGAGTATAAACAATAAAAACAAAACAAAAAAATCCCATAGCGAAATCACCGCTGTCCTTGTGCTGTGCTTTTTTTGTGCCAACTAGTATTTTAAAATTGTATTACTCTAGACAGTTCAATATCCAAAGCACATAGCTTTAAACTGATACTCAACTAATCGCGTGTGATATTTCACGGGTTGCTTTTCTTTTCTTTTTAATTCTGCTCAGCTTTCGGACCCTGGCTTTAATTAAATTCTGCCGTCAGATCCAGTCATCGTCATCTGACCTGTATAGTTGTAATTTAACTGTCAAACCCGCCCTTTTCTTGATCCTCCTACGCATCATCACCAAACTCTGAGTGAACTTTTATTTGCATAATCATACCCCGTCCTAGTCACTATTCTAAACTAGCTACTCACAAAGCATCGGCCAGAGCCTTGCTGGAGACTTACCCCTCGAAAAACAAAATCGATTACACAGAGATTTAATAAACATACTGCAACTTTCATCACACAAAAATGGCATTTCTACCTCGAAAAGCACGTATTCCGACTATTGAATTTTTAAAGGGTATGTACCATTGTGCTTCGCTATCGCTGATTTAGTTTTTGGTTTTTCCTTTTTGTTTTTTCTTGGCTTTCCGAAATCACGCTGCCTGTTTTAATATGCGGAAAGCCATAGACCTATCGGTATTTTTTCCAAAAAAAAAAATCCAGACTAAGCTCTAACAAAAATGGGTTTTTTTTTAATTCCTTGCTATTTTAGATCGTATTTACCTCGCTGCATATGATAATACCCCAATTGACACTGATACCGCCGTCCATTTCACGATCGACGACGCCCTTCCATACAATGCATTCCATCACGATTTCGGGCCACTCCATGTGGGGCATTTATACCGTTTTGCCGTAGCGCTTCACGAAATACTTGGAGACCCAGAGAATGAAGGAAAGGTAATTGTCCTGTACTCTCGGACTAATCCGCGTGACAGAGCAAATACTGCCTGTTTGTTATGTTGTTATATGGTACTCATTCAATCGTGGCCCCCTCATTTAGCATTGGCCCCTATAGCTCAAGCCGAGCCTCCATACATGCCTTTCCGGGACGCCGGGTACTCACAAGCTGATTTTATTTTAACTATTCAAGATATCGTTTACGGTGTATGGCAAGCTAAGGAGAAAAAACTACTAGATCTAAAAACATTCAACCTGGCAGACTACGAGCGTTATGAAAGAGTCGATCAAGGTGATTTCAACGAAATTTATCCCTTCTTTGTAGCTTTTGCATCACCTCAACAAGACGAAAGTGATTACGGAAAATGCATCGATCAGCCTTTTAATAACGTTCTCGAATACTTCAATGATCATGATGTTCAATGTGTAGTACGACTAAACTCGCATCTTTATGACAAAACTGAATTCGAAAACCGCAACATAAAGCATATCGACATGATCTTTGATGATGGTAGTTGTCCTACTATGGATATTGTTAAAAATTTTCTGGGCGTAGTTGAAGGTGTAAAATCCCAAGGTGGCAAAGTTGCAGTTCATTGTAAAGCTGGTCTGGGCCGTACCGGGTGCCTTATCGGGGCCCATTTAATTTACACGTATGGGTTCACTGCTAATGAAGTTATTTCTTATATGAGATTTCTCAGGCCAGGCATGGTGGTTGGCCCTCAACAGCATTGGCTTTATTTGCATCAGAACGAGTTTCGTGATTGGAAACGCACCCTGATGGTTTCAGAAATTCCAGATCCATCATTAGCAGGTTACTCTTCATTAGTGCCATATCACTCACAACAAGCCAGTTTGGTTCCCCATACTCCTGAAAAGTTAGGATTGAATGTGCAGCAAAATCATAGTGCAGTACTGCCTGTTCCAACTCCTGGTCAGCCGAGAAAGAACAGCCCCTCGCCCGGAAATAAGGTCCGAGCCGAAGCTGTTACACCTCATAGAACAAGCCCAAAGAAATTTATTCCAGTGGAAGGAAATGGTCACAGCAGCAATTATCTTACTGCTGGGCCTTATCGAGATGCCCCTGGTGTTGCATCAGATGAGGAAGATGATGGCACATTCATGGTAGGTGATAGTCTAAGACAACAGCAACAACAGCAAATGCAACAAGCCAAGATTCGTTCATTATCTTCTAACCAACGAATTTCCAGTGATAATCTACCTGAGCATCAACAAATTCTGTTGGCTTCTAAGAGGCGTGGTAACAATAACCCTAACATATCCGACTCGAGGCCTATCACTAACCCAGGGCAGCGTGTCAGATCAGCTAAAAATATGAATTTCCAAATGACCACTACTACTACAACGACGACTACCACAATGCTATCTTCGTCACCTCCTCCTCATGGTTATATATCTCCTAATAATGAAGATGGCCCTCTACAGGTCAAGAAATCTTCAAGAGTAGTCTCTTATGGAGAAAGGGGAGCCATGAGTAACGGTATTCGAAAAGTAAGCGCATCTATGAAAAGAAAAGTGTAATGACTAGCTTCCTCGTTGACTGTACGCTTACACACTTTTTTACCTTGAAGCTTGCTTTTCTAAATTGTCTATATTTCAAGTAACTATTCTGATACAAATAAAAATACTGAAAATTCTAAATCACTATAAACAATTCTTGGTATTGGCTGTTTTTCTATTTGACAATATTTCCTGCCACTTGCTAACAACCAAATACTTGGGAATTATCTTACACTCAAATGAATGCATGTCCACTTAGTTTTCGAGGTAATAGAATATGGCTTGAAATAGCAGTCACATGGCTTTGTCTGTAAAGTTCTATAGATAGATTAATCCCAGGTCTCCTTCAAAAGCAGTGGCCTTTTTATTCTTCAGGTCAAAAACAATAATAAAGTACAGCGTGAGATCAAAAAAAAAAACAAGCAGTCTGAATAAATTAAAAATTGTGTCCTTCAGCTGGATAAGATAAAGACAAAAAATAAACTTCCTTGCCAGGGGTCGAACCTGGAATCTTTCGGTAGTGACTATTAACACACGNNNAACGTACGCTTCTGAGACAGAAATCGTAGCCGAACGCCTTGCCATTGGGCCACAAGGAACAAGCTTGTAGATAAAAATATTTAGTCATATAAGAATATTGTTTTTAAATATTAACCACCCCTTAATAGACTGTTTTCTAATAATTCGGAAAAACATTTTGACTTTTCACTCAATGTCATTTTCAAACTTTATTACAACTATTTACCTATTTTTTTCCTTAAATATCACTAGTGCCAGAGAGATACTTTTAGATTCAAAGATTAAACAGAGGTATGATTTCATGTTCTAATATAAAAGCAAATTTTAAAGGATTTCATTTTTGAAGTATTTCGGTGAGGATATCTGATTTCTTCAAGACTTTTTGAATTCAATAGTAAAGCTTGGCTTTTCTACTCGAGAGAAAAATGAGTCAATTATATTTTGAATTAGTTTTTGAGAATTTTTTTTAAAAAATTAGAAAACCAATTAAATATAAACTTTTGAGATACGTAAAAAATACTCTTTTCAAAAAAGTATTTTTATTTAGTTATTTTACGCCTTAATAGTGAGTGTCATATATTTACGGCCATTGTGTGTGGGTTAGGGTTGTGTTTTGGCGACGTCGGCATTGTCTTGATCTTATACTCAGTTAGGATATTAGTACCTTCAAGCATTTGACAGTATACATTAGAGCTAACAATAATAAACCATGGACCCTTTTTCTGACAACAGTGGTATGTATATTCTTTAACACACAAGAGAATTATTTTCAAGCCTTTCTAAGCATACTAACTTTATCTATTGTGTAGAACTCTTCCATATCTACAAGGCTTTCTTTACTGGTGCCTACGAAACTGTTTTAGCAGTGGACTCTACTCATTTCTCTGAAGTGAACCAAGAAAAGGCCTTCGTTTATAAACTGCGCTCTAAGTTGGCTCTTGGAGATATTGATGAAGCTATTGCTGAACTTCAATCATCCCCTACAACACCATCTACAAGTGCCACTTTGGTATACGCTATGTACTTGAAGGGAGACCGACAAGCAGTTACTGAGATCGAATCCCTTGTTCACCAAAATGAAGACAACGAAATAGTCTTAGTACTTGCTGGTATTATTCTTGCCAATGAAGGTAGATATGGGGAAGCTCTGCAAGTGCTCAATGGCCATCAAGGTAGTTTGGAAGCTATCTCTGTCATCGTTAGAATTCATTTAGGCAATAATAACACCGAAGCCGCTTTCAAAGAAATTCAAGCTGCCAAAAAATGGGCGCAAGACAATATTATTTATAACTTGGCAGAAGCCTGGGTTTGCTGTAGAATTGGTGGTGAAAAGTTCCAACAAGCTTATTATATCTTCGAGGAACAAGCTCAAAGTTCCGAATCTTCTGTCAGAAGTATCGTGTCTCAGGCTATCACCGAGCTCCAATTAGGTAGAATTCCCGAAGCTCAAGATAACATTCAAAGAGCGTTAGAAATTAACTCACAGGACCCTGATGTTTTGACCGCTGCCATTACTTGTGCCATCCTTATGGATAAGCCTGTCGAAGAGTACGAATCAGCACTCGAATCAGTTGATCCTTCCAACCGTTATTTGCAGGATTTAAAGGAAAAGGAAGAGTTATTTGAAAGGGTCTCTGCCAAGTATGCTGACCAAATTTCAGGATACTAACTTAGTTTAAGCTTACATTAAATAAAATCATGAATACTTGAAATTCACTTTTTGTGTTAACAAAAATCAAACGCTGTTATTCTAGCGCCTTTAAATATAGTATTACTAAAATATCTTTTTTGTGAGTCTTTAATGTTAAAACACTGGTATGGGGTTATTGTGAACTGTTAAACTGTTTTCTCACTTGATCTACTTTGTTCCTTATTCTAGAAGGCGCTCAGTTGTCAACGAGTAAACCAAACAGATTATGTCATGGCTTTTGCTCAAGTAGAAATTAGCCCAAGGCTAGAAGGTAAAAAATTCATAATAAAGAAAAATAAAAAAATCATCTTTTCTTTTTGAATATGGCGGTCAACAATTAATGGACATTTAAACCCAGTTACTTATGAATTTTTTATTCGACTGGTTTGTCTAAGGGTAGGTTCAACCAGCTGGCATAGGTTTCAAGGATCAATAGAATAACTTTTAAGAAGTAAACTTGACACTAAGCTGTCCAAACTCCTGGGGTCGGCATTGAACTATGTATGATTCCAAATAAGTGTTATGTTTTAATGATCTTCAAGGGTTTCACCACCATTACTTTGGTACTCACGTCTCGATAACGGCATCCTGAACTGCGGCTGATCCTGTTCAGAACACTGCAGGTTAGCCACCATCACAAGCATGTCAAAAAAATGTCTTGGTTTGATTCTAGAAAAATATAACAAAATACCGAAAAGATATAGGAGGGGTTTTTTTAAATATCCCTACACTATACTTAGGTTTACACTCTTTTATATTACGCTTTCAAAAAAAAAAAAAAGGTTTAATCTGTGAATATAGAGAGGTTCCCACACCAGGAAGCGCATGAGAATCCCCTGTAGAGCTCTACATGTGTGAGATCTTGCGTGGCTGGTTGAATAGTATCTAAATACAGATAAATCAATCAAGCTTGCGTATTATGTGCAACTAACTTTCATGTTTTTATCTTATGTAATATTCAACTTTTTTGATCGGACCTTGCAGCATTTGATTAATTCGAGGGGCCGACTCAGGTTAAAAGTCATGCCAAAACTCATAGTTTCGCCAGCTACTTATACCGGAGTCTCCACCTTCATGAGCTGAAATTAAAACATTCAGTATTTTTCTTGTGCTTTTCTTTTAAAAAACGATCTTTTCCCTAAATTGCTTAATACAAGTCTATCTCAAGAAATTTTACTATTATCATGAAATTGACGTTGCCAACCCTTACTAGTGCCTTGGTCATTTATTTGTCTACTTTTTCATCGGCAGAAACGCTTCAAAACCTTCCTGACGGTAACTTTCCTTTAACCTCATCTGAAGTTGACGGTAAACCGTACACTAGTAAATATAGCTTTACCGGGGGTACATTATTTCAAAACCTAACTGCCCAAGTCTCTCTAAAGATCTCAGCTGTGCCATCTTTTGATAATTATGTTCTGGTAGGTTTCAGAGCGAAAGACCATATTCATGATATCTCTTCAATCATATGCCCGCAAGATGATTTCTCTAAATATACCATTTATTATACTTATACCGGTAATATTAATTCCAAAGTCGCTAAACGAGATGCTTCAGTCTGTATAGAATTTATTGATCTGGTTTCTACATGGCAAAGCGCGAACGGTACCAAGGTTACGGTTGATGCAGGCTCAATTGATAGAGCTTGTTTTGAAATTACTGATATTTCTAATGCTACTTCTTTTTCAAGTACAATTTCTTCTAAATATTCTACCTCGTTCTTTGATAAGGGTTCACAAATACCTACCCCCATCATCACGTCAAAATCGGCCATTACTACAGGGCTCCCTACGTTTACCTTCACATTAACGGATACTACCAAATCCAAGATAACCTTAGAAGGCAGTACCTACACCACTGATGTTCAGGTCACCAAATATATAACTACATGCCCCTCCAAGCCTACATCATCTGCAACTATCACTGAATTTTTAGAATCCTCACCGGCCACATACACCTTTTTGCATGAGACTGCGTACCTTGAAGGTACTAAGACTCTTACATCAACCACCATTTTGACAACTTGTCCCGTTTGTACTAAAAATGAGCCTACTGCGGTTAATTTAGCCACATCTATTTCTGATCACAGTTCTTACAGAGATGAAAAGTCCAGAAATCCTATTTTAAATGAAAACAGTCCCGTTGAATCGACTCCATTTAGTCTCCTGGCTACTGTGAAGTCAACTTTAGCGTTCTCTGTGGGAAAAAACACAAAACCTTATCTGAAAGAATATTCTACTACATTGGTATCACCGGACCCCGAGGTATCCTCCAACGCTGTCAGATTCTCCAATTCTAAGGTATCGTCAAGCTCTACAAGATCCTCTGATTCCAAGATTTCGTCAAGCTCAAGAGTTACTGAGGTTGTTCAACAAGCTCCTCCTTCGTATAAGCAATCTGACTATTTGCTGCAAGCGAGCGGAGCCTCATCATTTGGTGTTACCATGCTTTCTTCCGCTATAAGCTTAGCCTGTTTGGCTATTCTAATGAGCTGTTTATTTTAAATTGTATCTAACAAACTAGGTGCCAGGTGTCTTTTTATATAGTATCATTATCTATTTTTTAATGAAATATTCTGTTGAATAAGCGCTCATATATAGCGTCACGCGAAATAATAATTTTAATGCATGAAATTTTTTTAATAACTGGTTTTTAAATAAACATGTAAGATTTCATTTATCAAAGCGTTATTATCTTCTTTCATACCTTAATGACCAGATTTTGAGATTCTTTGATGAAAAAACTATAAATTTCAAAAATTATTTTGTTATACTTTTCAAATGTAGAATTTCTAATGGGAAAATTAAATCAGAGTTTTGCAAAACATAGGTTTGTATAATATATTTGTCTTTTAATTACTCAATACTTTTTCCTAAATCAATAGCATGGTTGTTTGGCCGAGTGGTCTAAGGCGCCCGACTCAAGAGGTGTTAAACTCTTATCTGTTAACAGGTGCATTCGGGTCTCGCAAGAGGCGAGGGTTCAAATCCCTCAGCAATCATTTTTTTTTTTTTTTTCGATAAGACACAGATGTTTCAGACCTATCGAACGGTATATGTCTATTGTTATTTTTCTTTTTTCTATGGTCTTCGGTATTAAATTCATAGTCTTTATGTGTCTATTACTGCCCATTACCTAGCGTGGGGAGTTCTTTTTTCATCTTTTGTGAATGTGTACCGGCGAGATTCTTCATGGGTATTTTTGACTCTGTTGGATTATATTTCAATGGGGTAAAGTGGGACACGAATAATAAGAGTGAGGAGCATAGTTATAATCGCTTATCCATAAACCGGCCGTCTAGGCAATAAATAACCCGGAAAGAAGAACCTGTAAACATGCCTACAGAAATGACAACCAAATATTATCAATAAAAAAATGGGTTTTAAATTATGTCTAATTATACTAATTTACATTATTAGATTTCAAAGTCTGTGAGATATATATGTGTCTTAAATTTTTGAGAGATCCTCCATTGACAGATCAATGCATTCCTTCAGCTGTGTATATTTGATAATAAAACAGTTCTTTTCATTTCTTGAAACAAGTAAAACCTTTTCATCAGTACCGGCATCCGCTTTTTTCAGGCATTCCAAAACATGTGAAAGATCAATGACAGGATTACCATTCTCATCAACCTGATGAAAAACATAATCTCTGAAAAGTGACAGGATATACCTAATACTGCCTTCAGACCAATTTTTGTCTAGACCGTTGTGACTGCGACTATTTATGAATCCGAGCTTCGTGAGGACACGGAAACACCGCGAATTTTCCAGGGCTTTACATAACTCTAATTGATAATTATCTTGAGAATATTGTGATTTTCTAAAGAAGTCAATAACCCGAGGCGTTATTTGTGAAATCAACTGCTTGGAGGAAATATTGGTAGTTTCAGTGTGTATTAAGCAGGTTATAAATCTTATAAATTCGTCAGAAAATACCGTAGACATGAATTTGAGAGATTTTTCAGGTTGTTTGGGTGCGGATGAGGAACCACAAGCTAGAGATATCAGTAAAAAGCCAAGGTCTTGAAAATCCTTTTGTTGTAGCTCTTCTATCGTTGCAGAATTGGTATTAAAGTCCATTACATCAAATATACCCAAACTATTGAGCTTGACCTTGTTACCAGGTAACAACAATATTCTTTTCGGATCGACTATTCTGGCAGCTAAACCGCATTTATGGATTGATGAAAGTGCCAATAGAATTTGAACCACGTAGTTCCATAGAATTTGCTCATTTACCGGGCTTTTGGCGAGGAAATGGTACTCTTGTAAAGTTTTAGAAAGAGGACAAAAATCATAAACAAAGATTAATGAATCATCATTAAATTGATTGGAAGGAAAGCAGTCATATATGTTTGTGATATACGGCGAGGCCACGTTTTTCCAATTGTCCATAACAACATCTATCGGTGATAAATCATCTAGCCTATAGCCCTCAATCCTTCTTAATGAATAAAAATTACCGTCGATATTAGACAATGCTTTATAAAGCCAGGTTGTATAACCAAAATCTAATCGGGTTTTATCTATGGAGATATCCAATGGCATTAGAGACTGATATGCACCTACAAACGGAGGAAATGTGGAATTAGGAATGTTCTGAAAGCAAACTTCATTTTTTCTCAGTAAAAGTTCCCGTAATTCGGATGGCATAAAATAATCGTGAACCAACCGTTCATTTGGTTTGATAGGTATACTCATAGCTTCAGGTGCGTAGAGCTGATATTGCACTGGAAAATTAGTAATATTACCCATATGAATTGAATGTCCATTAAGAGGTGAAGGTGGCACTGATGATTCATAGAGCATATCACTTGGATATGAAAGATGAGTCGGTTCCGTCATAATATTATCATAATCTACTAAAGCTGGGGAGGTACGCGCTGGTGATTCAATCGCCAAAGACGCAACTGATGAGTCAAGAGTAGCTTCAGATGTTGAAGCTGACGGGGTAAAGGTAGGTAATGATTGAAAGTCAAATGACGATACTGATTTTGAAGCAAGTAAATTGGAGGTAACAAAAGATGTGCTTTTAATTACCTTAGGGGGGAGCAGTGGCTTACTTATTCCAGATAGATCAGTCCCGCCTGGTGTGAAGGAAGGAGTTTTAAGGTTGAATTTCTTCTTGGATAAGGGAAGAGGGGAGGCTACTGGGGCTGATTTTGGTTGACTTGGTATATTTTTCGTAGTTTCTACTGGCATTGTCGTTGCAACCGATGGTTTGGTCAAATCATGAGTAAATATACAGCCTTTATCAGCGTATTTGCAAAAGCCATGGATCAGAATATTACGGCAGGGCGTATTTATCGGTGTAGAATTGCTTGATATGTGTGAGTTCAAATCACTCCCGGCGGAATGGGGCTTCATTCTGACAATATTTACACTCTTTTTCCTTTTTTTTTCAGATAGATTTTCCTTTCTTGATAAGCCTTTAAGGTTGATCGCTTCGTGCGATGATGATATTAACTGATTATCAGACTGACGCAAATGTGCCGCAGACAAGAGATTTATGCAATTTCCTTAATAAGTGGTACAGCCGTTAAAAGGATGAAATCTAAATTGTATTTTTTAGTGCACAAAAAACGCTCTAATCTACACTATAAACAAGATTATGAGATTAAGATATAGATTATAAATTAAAATAACAATAACAAATAGCTGCCGTGAATACTGGTTATAATCACTAAAAATCAACAAAAATATAAAATTCTGACGGAAGACTGACTGCGAACTAATTCAATAGAGCATAAGCTAACCTAGCAACGTACCCTAAGATTAGATTGGGTATTCTTAGAGAGTATGATCTGTATTTCCAAAGAAATTAGAAATTATAATTAAAGCATATTGCAACCAGGTATTTGGTCTTTTCTTCTATAAACAACTACATCAACAATACTGATCATAGATTCAGTTACCCGGCCTTACTCTATCGGAAACTAATACGAAGCGCCAAATCACGATCAGCAACCGCGATTCCAGAACATCCACGTGGAGTTTAGAGAAACAACCACTACAGTATGGCGTTCACCGACGAGTTCAAGTCTTATAATTTCAGCATTTACGGCCAATGGCTGGGTGTGTTAAGCATTTTTTTGTGTATTGCCCTCGGAATTGCTAATATCTTTCATGCGTCTTTAGTCATTATCTTTTCCATCATTTGCATGTAAGTTCTTGATATTTTCTTAGACTTTTAGACCCATAATTAATTGCTCAGTATATCTAACGCTCATAATATAGTGTGGAAGGCCTTGTCATATTTTTCGTTGAAATTCCGTTCTTCTTGAAGATCTGTCCTTTGACAGACAGATTCACGTTCTTTATCAAGACCTTCAACAATAACTTGCCCCGCGCTGGGTTCTACTTGGCCATGGCCTTGATTCAATACTTTTCTTGTTTTGTTCAGGTAACTTCCCTTTTAGTCCCTGCTATTTTCTTGACTTTTGCCTCCATTTCTTACGCTTGCGCAGCTATTAAGCATCAAGAGTTCACTGCCAGTAGCACATTGGGTGGCACTGGTATTGCCAGACAGATGTTCACTAGTCAAGTCTAAGGCTTATCTCCACAAATGTACTCTACCTGAGTTTTTCTTTTTGAAAAAAGATGCTATAAAATAATTGTAATAGTAATAAATTCATAATGTAATATTGTAACAGTCTATTTTCGATATAGTTAGTATATTAGGTTTGAAGGGCTGACCGTTGAGATCCCGTCACGCATAATCTGTACATATAGGTAAATCCCAATGCCTAAGAGACTAAATCCGTTTTTCTGTCCATCTTTAAAAAGAGAATAGCCACTAACTATCAAGTTCTACTCCTTTTTCATTCAAGTTAAATATTTATGGGAATTAAAAGTGGCTCGGGTGGAAGAAGACGGCCTAGAGCGTTCGAACTAATTGATAAAGACGATTCAGAAGCCAATGAGAGAAAAAAGCAGGAAGAACTAGATGTCAGACCAGATTCAGTGGTCAGACCCAATTCATCGGCCACTTTCTACCCGTCAGTACCGCTTAAAACATTAGCCAAAGAGGATGTTTCTATGTCTTTGATAAGTAAACACAAATCAACCTCTTCAAAGGTAGGTGGCTTCACAATTGGTGCACCGATCCCCAAATCGACGCTTGAAAACAACAAGCCTAAATTAGCTTTTTTCAATCAGGATGATGAAGAAGAATATTCTTATGGAAAGTCAGGTTTTACAATAGCTGAGACGGATACACGAATGCTTGAAATTAATAGCCGAATGTTCATACCAAAACCATTGCACAATGATCGTACTAGACTTGCTACTTCAAATCACCTTCAAACCCCCAAAATTTCTATAACGACGAAGCCCTCCGTAGTGACTAGCCCTACCCCTTTAGAATTTCTATTGTATGTGTGGCATTCTCACCCACTACTGGGTTTATCGCAGTTAACAGCGTTCTTAAATCATACGGTAGAGCAGCTCGGGTATTCAACAGACTCAATTTTACGAGTTACCAGTATTAAATCCAACGATAGCCGATCATTTGAAGAATCTGATTTAAAATGTTTTCTTGTTGTTTTCTCATCGCAAATTGTACTTGATAAGGCTCAAAATATAATTAATGATTTTTATATGGGCGAGGGTCATAGACTGGTGTCCGACATTAAGTGGCCACCTTCTAAAACATCAAGTCATAGCGTGGCTATTGTTGGTCGAGCCAAAAACGATATAATGCAATCCTATGAAGTCAATGTGCCAAAAGATCTAATGTTACTAAGTTCCATCCATGGTGTAGTTGAAGGGATATTAATTTACGGAGCCAACTTTGAAACATCTGTAATGAGCCAAGAGAGAAACAATGAGAAATTCGAATTTCTCTGGGGTGGCCCTTTTCATGGATATTTTAAATGGAAACTATTAACTCTGAAAGCAAGTTCTAGCTTGTGCTCATCAGACCAATGGCAAATCAATCAAGTTAGCTCGGTAAATTCTGAATCAAATAATGAACAAGTTTTTACCTACTCCATTGAGTCTGAGATTTTTTCAACTAAATTTATCCACCCCGCATCACCATCATCATTACAGGACTTGTTAGATCAAGAATTGAGTAAAGTTAATTACACGGGTTATAATTCGATAGAAAACGAATATGAATTACCTCAACCGAAGATTGATTCAGGTGGCTATATTGGCACTTACGCGTATAAACACTTAGAGTTATTACTGTATCATCTTGATTCGCCTCGTCGGGGATCTATAGCTCGGGTAATGGTGTTTTGTATTGGGTTTCCTTATGCAATTTTGGAAAGTTTGAATTTGATCAAAAGCTCTATCGAAAATTTGGATACTTGTGACTCCATAACTTCCGATAAGATAAACATGAAGTTTTGGCGTTTATGGGTGATAAATGATATAATTTTTAATACCATGAATTGTCGCCTGACTATCAATGTACAAGAGCAAATGGAAAAAGGAGCATGCGATCAGCCTGAACCTTTAATGGAAGCGTTCAATATTGTTCGAGAAATATTACTACAGGGCGCTAGTCGGCAATTACTAGGTGAAATTTTAATTCATTTCAAGTTAATATGGGTTGAAGAAAAATCTAAGAGTAAATTAAATGGTGAAAAGTTTAGGACTAGGGTGTTGCAAGTTATTCAAACTTGGACTCTATTTACTTCTTTACAGAATAATTCTGAGAGTGCGAGTAATGGAGCCGTTACAAGTGCCCCGATGCACCAATGGGGCCTTGATGAGTTTGTAGGTTTGTTTGAGTCACCATCTCTTTCCAGAAAAAGCGATGATGTGGACTCTCATTATCTACATCGACCTCGAGAAAATAATACTATACAGGAAGATGCTATTTTATCCAATAAAGATATTGCGTCTCCTGCACCAGGAATACATGATGGTTTGGAGTTGTCCTTAGAGGAGACTAAGTACTATGAGGATTTACTCAAATGAAAAATGTGTGATTGTATACAGATAATGAATGTTGAAATTTTAATAGCAAATAGTGCGAATAGATAATAGCCACAAATCAACAACCTAAGGTCAAAATCGGGAAAATAATATGTGAACAGAATTGTAAGTAAAAGACTCAGAAGTAAGCTCTATATTTTTCTCAGAGAGTCAATCCCTCTACAAAACTGTTGCGACCTCCTTTCTTGGTATGGGTTTTCAAATGAGCTCTCAAATTATCGCGTCGACTAAACTTACGGCCGCAATCTTCAACATCACAAGTAAAGGGTTTTTCGGCAGTGTGTGTTTTAGCGTGTCTTCGGACATGTTCCATTCGTTTAAATCGCTTGGAACAATGAGGGCATTTGTGAGGTTTATCGATATGTTTGATTGCGTCAAGCACTGGTGCAAACAACGGGGGTGTCTCTATATCTAGTCGTTCAAGAGAGAGTGATGAACTTGATGATGATTGAGACATTGTTCTAGATGGTGTATTTGTTACCGACGAGCTAACATGGTGATTTTCATCCTCGTTCCGTCTTTGTAATTGTCCTTGTGAGTGCCTCTGCAATTTATCCTGTGACTGTAGCTGTGAATGCAGTGCTTGAATTGGGTCTTTTTCTTTTGAAACCGATCTACGAAATTCCGATGAGATATGATGGGAGTACGATCGGACGGGTGAACGATATACTGAAGATTGATTATTGTAGCCCTTGGAAGAGACTGATTCCTGTGATTGATGGTGTATACCTATTGTAGAAACATCTAAGAGAGGCACGCGAAAATCTTCAGTAAGAACCGTTGGTGTTTGAAACGGTTGGTCTGTGGGGTGATGGGGTTTGGATAAATGACTAAAATTCCGTGGGTTATGATGATCCTCTTCAAAAGGATCATCGAGTAAAGAAGATCCCTGATGGAACCCATTATCCTGATAAGACGTGGGTGTTCCCAAGAACCCATTCCCACCAGATTTTGGTGGCCGAGGGCTCTCCTTGATAAAGTTAGAGTGAATATATTTACTGAAAGGTGATGAAGAAAGACTATTCTTAGATGGCGAGGATTGTATCAGCGGAGTGCCAAAGTTACCGGTTATATTCGTACCATTATTTATGCTCATACTCAGGCGTGAATTCATATCTGATGTTGACAAGCCATTACCTCCAGGTGTTTTGCTTGGTGATGCAGCAGAGTTGGATGTTGGTAATCCACCGTTGGCTATTTTGAGCGCAATATGCGCCGCAGATTGTTGTTTGGTTTTACTAGTCCACATATCATCATTTTCGTCATCAATATTTGTGGTAAATTGTTGATTATACTGTGCCTGCTTTAGAAGTTGACTGTGACGGGAGTTATGTAGATGCGAATGAGAATGTGAATATAATACCGGATTCCCTCGGTAACGATGAGGTGATCCAAGAGAGTTATTGCTATTTTCATCAAATATATCCATCGTGCGTGACTGTAGCATTCCAGAATGGGGTGATATAACCATACCAGGAGTACCTAAGAAAACTGGCATCAATGACGTGATATTAGGATTGGGCATAGCCGGTTGTGATGCTATAGAAGATACAACACTGTTACCGTTCAAGTGACCATAGGCTTCACCGCGACTTACAGGCGTAGCGAAAAGATGTTGTATATGGGATTGGCTAGTAAATGAGTTATAAGCATTCAGGCTAGTATTAGTACTACTCCGGCTTCTATCAAACTGGAGACCATGTCCTGAAACTATTGTTGAAGCTTCATCGTCACTATCAATGTCCGAATCTTTGCTGATATTACTCCTATTATTGCTATTTTTAGCTTCACAATCGCTATTATCAGATGCTTCATTATTATTCTTGAAATTATCATTCTTATTATTATTAGCCTTGTCTCTATTCACCTTAGGGAGAAGAGCGATATCTCTGTTGTTATTATTGTCCCTGTTACTTATAATACTTAACCTTTTTTGGTTAGTTTTATGGTCATTATTTCTTTCTTCTAGCTCGTGAGTACTAATACGTCGGGAGGGCGTTAAAAAGGTTGGTGGGGTGTAAAATGGATTCACTCCCGAAGATGGTGCAATTGGGTTCAGCGAAGCAGAGTTATTTAGATTATTTTTCTGTGACTGTGGTGTCATCATGATATGACTGCTAAGATTAGAATTATAGCTAACTGACGATCTCATTGACGGTCCGGCAGATATATAACTACTGCTGTTACTGTGATCATTGCTGGTTAAAGCCGCTGTGCTATGACTTCGGTGCCTTGTTCTAGTGGCGGTTGACGAAGATGAAGAGAATGAGCCAGAAAGGCTATTATTGAGCGACATAAAGTCGTCAGTCTCCACAACATACGATTTCCTTTTGTTGGATGGAGTCATCGGAGCGGGTATAGGTGGTGTGCCTGAAGCTGAGCTTGAAGATGAACCGTTACTTATGGTAGAGCCGTTAGTGACAACAGAAGATGAGGATAGTATGCTGGATTCTGTTAGGGTCCGCGCTCGGGTACGCCGAATTCTGCGAGGTGTTGATAACACCGAAGTTTCAGCAACCATAGATCCGGTTGGTGAGCCGGCTGAGACCAATGTATTGGTAGACTCAGCTTCAAATTCTGAATTCGAATCGTTCAGGCTGGCGCTGTTGCTGTTTTGTGGTTTCGAACGTGGTTTTTCAGTTTTATATGTCAAATCTTCTCCCCTGTCACTCTTCTGTCTATTGTTAATTTCTTCGTCGGCATAATCCTGTAAGTCTACGTATCCGAGGTTCTGGGATGTCATAGTTGGCAGAAAATGTGATAATGACATGCAAATAGCGAACGATAATACCACACCGTAGAAGGATGAGGGGCAGTCTCTGGTCGGTTTGACGGGTTTTGGGTGTGGTTAGAGAATTGCTTGATTAGCTTGTTTATTTTTGAATCTGCTAATCGGAAATTAGCCACAAAAAAAAATTAGTGGTTTGGTGTGTGCAAACCGCGGAAAGTGAGCGCTGCCGAGAGCTAAGATGTCGTAAAATGGCTCCACTAAGACGGGGCTAATAAAAAAATCCGATTAAAAAATATGGCCCTGCGTTAATTAAGCGATCAGAAGAAAGCCAAATAGTAGGAAAATATGTACGACTCGAAAGCCGAGTCCAAAAAATTGTAATTAACGCTGAAAGCCTGAATAATGAGTGGTCTATACAGCGGTGCAAAAACGTTTGAGATGTGCCAACAAGACAGCCAAGGGGTGCATATTGGGAGGCCTACATAACCATATATTGTAGTAACACAGCCAAAGTACCGGCCGGGTTTCAGGTTCATAATCAGATCCTTAAATTTTAGATAATTTACATAAAAAAAAAAATCTATTGGTTTACTGGGAAATAAAGATTTTAATAATAATAAATAACGTATTTTATTTCTTTTCATCAGTTGTAAATAGCAACAATGTCTTATGTTTCATAACATAAACGCTTCAAAATAGTACATAATAAATAATGGCATCAACCTGTTTTCTCTCTGATTTAGAAAAAAGCACAGGTTTCTATGATTCTAATATTTATGCAGCACTAGATTTAGGGGTTTTGCTTGACGAAGTCAACACCCTTTTGGATGTTCTTGGCCAAGTCAACCTTGGCAACTTCAATCAAGTTTTCTTCGTACTTGTTGAGGGGACCAAGACCGTGGATTTCTTCAACACCGTTGGGGCCAAGGGTAACCTTGGAAGAGAAGAAGTCGATACCTTCTTCCTTGAAAAGAGGGGATTCAACAAAGGTAGGTTCAACAATGTTCTTTTCACCCTTGATGGCCTTAAGCAAGGAAGAGGCAAATCTGGAACCGGCTTGAGCCATGGAAAGAGTAGCAGAGCCAGCACCATTCTTGGCCTGGACAACCTCATCACCACCGAATTGGATACGGTGAATTAACTTGTCAAGAACATCGCCAGAGATTTCGGGGTGGTTAGATTGAGAGAGGAGAGGAACAATAGTGTGGCCAGAGTGACCACCAACGACAGTAACGGATTCAGCAGTAGGATCGGTCTTCTTGATTTCAGAGATGAAACGTTCGGCACGGATGACATCAAGGGTGGTGACACCGAAAAGTCTCTTGGGGTCGTAAACACCCTTGGACTTGAAAACTTCAGCAACGATGGGGACAGTAGAGTTAACGGGGTTGGAGATCACGGCAACAAAAGCCTTGGGGGCGTATTCAGCGACAGCCTTGGCCAAGTCTCTGACGATAGAAGCGTTGATAGAGAAAAGATCGTCACGGGTCATACCGGGCTTACGGGGGACACCAGCGGGGATAAGAACGATTTCAGAACCTTCAAGGGCAGCCTTGATACCATTTTCTTCGGGTAAGTGACCGACAACAGTGGAGTTGGTGGGGATATGGGAGACATCAGCAGCGACACCGGGGGCACCACGTAAATCGTAGAGGGAGAGTTGGGTAACGTCCTTGTTGAGCTTCAAAAGAAGAGATAAGGGTTGACCAATACCACCGTTGGCACCGAGAACGGTAACCTTGGATAACTATAGAAAATGGAGGTGAGCAAAAAGATCAAAAATGTAGGAAAAAAAGAGAAAATCGGCAAGTTTATAGGGTCAAAAGAGGAGTGGAGCACAAGCAGCAAACGGCAGATAAAAAAATATACCCCGAAGACGGTTTTAGTCCATACGACAACCAACCAATTGGAATAATATTATAGATCATCTAATGGGGTTCTAGCGCTGCTATTTACCAAAGATATCCATAAACAACCCCAATCAACTTCTCTAGTTAACCCCGACCTAGATGGTCATAAAAAATTTTAAGCGCCCAGCCCAGATGAGTAAACAGAATATTACCGCAACTAGCAAAACCGCCATCGCTTCCAGAGGACGCGACCGATCAATCAAGAGCACAGACTTACGTTAGTACGAGAGGTGGAGAAAGCACGACGAGCGATGTAAGACATTATTGGTAATTGCTGTATATATCTACTAAGAAGGGGTTTTCAAGAAGAGATTTAATGACAAGGTCACTTCTTTTTATACCGACTCAGCGAACCAGTACTTGGGAGCCCATGATTGGTTAATTCTCAGTTACGTCATTGATGACTGGACTTGGTCCGGGGTATTTGTAGGCTGAAAGCCGATTGGCGCAGCCGTTGATGGTTGTCCGGACAACCCCAACTGCCATAAACGCCGTTATGTTCAAAAAGCACTCACTGGCTTGGCACGGCCCTAATCTCCGGACGGTTTGACCTCCAGGGCGGCCCGTCCGAGTCTTTCGGGTCCTGGAAGAGAACGGCTGGTCTGGGCTAGATCTATGGTTATCGCCGGGTCGTCGGAGCTGGTCTAGTAACTTACTTTTCTGGTAAAACCCCATGTACTAAGCGTGTCTGGGCTTTGGAAAACCCGTCCATGGTCACGATCAAGTAGACGGTTTCCTGTCTTTGCCATTATCGGCGACCCGAAATACCTCAGAACCGCGCAAATCAAAAATCTACCTCGTGGCCGCCATTATTCAATACCTTACCTCTTATAAACACACCTTAGATCTTTTCCAACAAGTAGCGCCAGTGGTTTAGTGGTAAAATTCACCGTTGCCATCGGTGAGCCCCCGGTTCGATTCCGGGCTGGCGCACACTTTCTTCCGAAATAGTTTAGTGGCTAGAATTTGCGCCTGTCAGAAGTTTCCTTCAGCACGCGTGGGACCGGGGTTCAATTCCCCGTTTCGGAGTCTTTTTCTCAAAGGTAATTTTTATAGCCGAAACACTTCACGTTATTCATTATTCAAACCAAATGAATATAAAATTGGGTTTCTTGGGTTGGAGTAAACTTTACAAATTTCATACTCTGCTTTTGAAGAGAAGAAATCATAAAGGTATAGATCGTATTCCTCTACGCTTGATTATTTTTTTAGCTTGTTCTTGATATTGATATGAATCGCTTTGGTGAGAGATGTAGTGAAGTACCCCAAGAGCAAAACATCTAGTTTCTGCGGTTTAAAAAAAATGATATGAAGTGACATATAAGAAAAACTTTATCAAACTATCCGGAGCCGGCCATTGAGAATTATCCAAAATGAAAAAAGTCAAGCAACGATGAAAAAAAAAATGATTCGACCCAGGATCGAACTGGGGACGTTCTGCGTGTTAAGCAGATGCCATGACCAACTAGACCATCGAACCANGAAATGGCGACACCAGCAGGACTCGAACCTGCGCGGGCAGAGCCCAAAAGATTTCTAATCTTTCGCCTTAACCACTCGGCCATAGTGCCTTATTATTAAAACTTAGAGCTTTAAAATAATTATATAGATATTTTAAATTTTTGATAAGATAAGGCCACTCAGTTTAGCGGGTTTAGGCAGAAGAGCAACAAATTCTGAATAAAAATAATGTTTTTTTATTTACTTTATGACGTTAAATATTTATTAAATTGTATATGATTGTATTTACGGTTTCTTTATAGTTATACACTCAATCATTATTTATAAACGTACGTTTAACTTGAAGTGTCCCATGTATATGCGCAATTCAACACAGCTGTAAGTATTTAAAATCGTTTTACCACAACTACCAAAAAAAAAAAAATTTCAAGTATTAAAATCTGTCGGTAGAATTAGATTTTTTTTGATATATATTTCTAGTTTTTTAGGGTTGATTTTTCAGGTTGCGTATCAAGGTATAGTGGATCTAAAGATCCCAGATTTTAGTCTTAGTGATGTTTGGGCTACTTGCAGATTATATGCATCACATCGCTAAATTTTAAAAGTTGACCCTCTCATTATAAAAGCGCCCTCAGACATCAATTACATCAATATTATTGAACAAGAAATATTAGACGTATTTCTAATTATCTTACAAATTGGGTTTTTAGTTTCAAAAGATATGCATAGATTACTTCATAAAACGCTGCTTAGTAACCAGTCTGAAGCTGATTCTGCGAGAAACTACGTGTCTCCACCCGCTACTTCATCCGAAGAAGACGATAATGACAACTATAGAGGCAAAATTTTGAATGATAGCAGTGAAAGTGATTTAGAAGACGATGAAGCACGAAATGAAAGCCAGAGCCCTGGCCCACCACAAAGAAATAGCCTAGAATCAACTACTAGCAAAGCCCAAACGTTAGTGGGAGATGCCTTTGATAAAATATCCTTGGCTAATACGCTGACGCCGACAATTTCAGTGAATTCTATCCGCACTGGTAACCAAGAGTTTATGGATCAGAGGTATGGTAACTTTCAGCAGCGAAAAACAATGCCCATCAATACTTTGCTATTCAAATCGGGTGTGTCGGTCTATGGATCTTATCAGGATGCCCGTACCGCTGCTGATCAGTCCAACCTCAGTAACACCATCAGTAAGAAGAATAAACAACGGGAAAGAAATTTTGGCCAAATGGAAGAAGAAATTGAGAAAATATGGCCGAGTTTGTTCGCCTATTCACCTAGTACAATGACATTTTCGAAAAAGAAGAGTCCCTATATGATTATTCAAAAGTTCAAAACAGATGGCACCAAGGAGCTCTACTGCACCGTTTATCAGCAAGTTATTGATCAGGATCATTTAAAATATGTTCTAGAACTTAATCAGCCCAACCGAGACTATCCCACATTAACCGAGAACGAACAGATAATAATGGTCACAAATGGAGCTAAGCGAATTACAGATACTATATACCGTGGAATTCAAATGCGTTGGTACGGCACAACAGGTCTTTCATCAACTTTTGGCAGTGGGTTTTTTGAACTACGATTTTTGGATAGCAATAATCAGACTCCAATAAACAATACCAACATGAGTGCCAGAAATAATAGCGAGTCTGAGGACACGCGACTACCCCTATCCCCCACAGTCTCGAATTCATCTATGTCTTCAAGCGCCTCTGACTTTTATTTAGAATCATCGCAGCCGCCTTCTCACATAGCCGACGTCTCTGTCTCAAGCAGCCAGGTTATAGAGGTCTCAGCAACCCTCAGTGACAATAATGGCCACCAGAACAATTTACTCAATACTATGGTAATCGCTCGGCGTCCACCGGTAGCGGTATACTATAATATCTCGGCTAAATCGCTTTTGACAAAAAAAATGAGATGCGTTGGTGAGTTTTCCGTTTGGGAGCCTGGCTATGAGATAGCGGACGTGATAACTACAATGGGGTTGGTTCTAAGAAAACAGGAGCAGAGGAAGAATAATGAAGCGACCCATAGTGTAAAGTATTACAAATAAGGCATATATTGCTTTTGGCTTATTGAAGTTTTAGGACTTCCGGAGAAATGTATATTCAATAACAATAATGAAATAAATAATTGTGATAATATAAATAATAATAAAAATAATAATAATAATAAGTTATGATATAACGGAACTAATCTCCATACATTAATTTTTTTCGCATATTTTAGCCGAGATGACTTACATATGGCCATGACCTCTATTAGCGGTTCTGGGCTTAGCTCTGATGATGTTGTCAACTCTTAAAAGTAACTCAGCGGCTTCCGAGGCACTAGAAACAACAGCTCTCTTTAACTTATAACTTTCAACGATACCTGTTTCTCTCATATCAGCAATCTTACCTAAATTCAAGTCCAGACCACTTGTAGTCATGCCGTTGTAAATGGCCGATCTTAACTTTGCAACTAATTCACTGGAATCGAAACCAGCATTATCGGCCAATATGGTAGGTAACTGTCTAAGGGCCTTGGCAAAGGCTTCAATAGCAAGGGCTCTTTTACCATTCTCATTTTGAGCAGCATTATCAACAGCCTTAGACATCAACATCTCAGCACAACCACCACCTAATGTTGTACGGGTTTCTACTGTTGTTTGGGAAAGAACCGATAACGCATCATGTAAAGATCTGTCAGCTTCATCAAGCATTTGTTCGGTAGAGCCTCTTAAAATGATAGTGCAGGCTTCACCTGCAGCGACACCAGAAAACTTAATCATACTGTCTTCACCAATCATAACTTCTTCAATAAGATCACAAGTACCTAATTGAACTAATTCGGGGTGGTCAAATGTAGATACAACCTCACCTCCTGTAACGAGAGATAATCTTTCCACGCCTTCGAAATCAGCATGCTCGATAGTATTGATACCAGCATCAGAAAGCAGTTGCTCAGGCCAGTTGTAAATTAATTGACGGTTGACAAAACAGTTGATACCGTGAGCCTTAATCTTATCAACCTTCTCCTTCATTTTGTTCTTTTCGGCCCTTTCCAATTCAGCTAATTTGCTTGTAGCATCAACCTTGAACTTGGCACCAAATATCTTAACCTTATCGGTATCCATGGGAGTATTAGAAATCAAAATCTTGGCGTTTGTAATTCTCTTAGGTTGGTTAACACCAAACTTCTTCGGTAAAAGAAAACCTTCATCAAGGTAAGAGTCGGATAATTTACCACCCACCTTCTTAATGATTTGAATATGCTCTAAATTCGTGCTGCCCTTTAGTCTTAAAACTGCATTGACAGCTAATTCGGCAAAGTGTTCCTTGTCTTGACTTAAAACCTTAGAACTTAAGGTTGTCTTGGCAATGGCAATCAAATCTCTTCTAAATAATTCGGGATCACCACTATTATCAACAGCAGCTTTTTCTAAGGATTCTAAAGCGGCTTTAGAGGCAATTCTGTAGCCATCGATAATAGTTTGGGGGTGAATCTTTTGATCAACTAACTTTTCAGCTTCTCTCAATAGTTCAGCAGCCAAAACAGTGACCGAGGTGGTACCGTCACCAACTTCATCATCTTGAACTTTGGAAATATTGACTAAAACCTTGGCAGCAGGGTTATCCAAGGGGATTGATTTAAGGATTGTAGCACCATCATTGGTAATTAGCGATTCACCTGTAGAGGCGGATTGAAGCAACTTATCCATGCCCTTAGGGCCCAAAGTGGTCTTGACAAGATCACCGACGGCGATGGCACCAACAAAGGCTGAGAGACGGGCATTTTCACCACGTTCTTCAATAACTTGATCACCAAAAATTTGAACAGACTAAAGAAAAAAAATAGGACTCAGAGTTAGTTATATTGATTAAATGAAAGTTTCTATTATAAAAGAGAACCCGAACAGCTATATATTAAAATAATTGACCATTTAAATTATGATTTATTCATTAAATTATGACTTCAATCGTGGCTGTTGGCCTAATAAAGGTATCACAATGCTAGAACCAATTCAAAACAAAGACGCTCAGGTATATCAAATCTTCTTCAAAATTTTATTCTTCAAAGATTCTCTGTCACTACTTTTTTTCAATATACTTACCATTTTTGACTATATTTGGTAGATTAATTAATTTGATTGAGTAAAATTACGGCGCCTTCGAACAGTAGTGAATCGAATCTGATCGAAACAATCGACGATTTCTTCTGGGTTAGGGCTCTAAGGCGTACCTCTAGGTACGAAAACATATACCAGCACGCAATAACTCAGATTATCTATGGGAACCACTTTAAATTACAGCCTAAATGGTAAAATATATATTTGAAATATTTGTGAGTTTGATAAATATTATAAAAGCACAGAAAACATTCCATCATCTTCCACTTTTTAGGTATCATTGGGCCTTGTGTTGCGATTCTTGATGGTTTGGTTGCGTAGCGGTCGTCTTGCTACATTAGAAGACGGAATCACTCAACTATAATACTAAAAGGCAAAAATGTATATCAAGATAGATTTTTAATAGATTATAAAAGTAACTAGAGCTATGTACGAAAAACAATCATCCGAGATTGCCGATGGCCAACCCCTTCTCTGGCTCTTCAGGTAGAGGCATGTTACGATAGTAAACAACCATAAAAAAGTGTCCTACTTGGGGATGTTTTTGATAAGAAAGCCATCAGTCATGATTACACCATACGCCAACAAACCACCAAAAGCAGCCAAGTTCAATAAAATGCTAATACCATGGGATTTACCGAATTCTTTGTTGATTTTCTTCATTTCGTCACTGGCCGAAGGATCCTTGAAGTGCTTGCCTTCAATCTCTTGCTGCTTAACCCGTCTGGCCATGATTTCCTTTGTGATAGGCATCATAGTAGTGACGTTAATCAAACCACCCACGGTAGCGGTGCCTAAAGAAACATAGGCCGCCGTGGCAGCACCAGCCAATGGCATAAAAGAAAGTGAAGCTAATAAAGCTGCGGAAGCTGCGGTCTGGAAGGTAAAGTAACCAGGAAAGATCCTGGCTTGTAACGCCGAAAACTTATCGTGAGGAAGAGCCTTGAAAGCTACAATACCAGCGTAGAACGATTGGTAAGCAGTGGAGCCGAAAACAAGCGAGTAAAGGATGACATGGTAAGGGGCAACAGTAGCCAGAGTAGAAAGAATTGCCATTCTGAATAATAAATGATAACTAAAAAGTCAGATAAACTGGTAGTTATAGTGGCAAGTAGGTCAAGTAAAAGTGAGACGTTTCTTATCGTCTCACCGAATAATGTTACCCGGTAGAATAGTTAATTTAAATGGCTTGATGCAGACCATTGAGAAAAAGATTAAGAAAGAATCTTCGGAATCTCATACCTTTAAGAGCTTGTTGATTTGCGCCAGACATAATAAATATAAAAAATGGAAGAACAGTTGAGTGAATTAGAAGAATATACTTTACAGCTTGCTGCAATCGAGGAGGAGTTATCTAAATCTCCAAAAGCAGCGGTGGATGAAGAGTTACTAACATTGAAAGCTGAGTTGACTGACCTAATCAATCTCTTGAATCAATCTTTAGGGCTGGACGTAAAAGAAGCAGTTGGTTCAAAGAACGATCTTCATTCCGAAACTATAAAGGTTAACGGTAAAAATGCTAATGTCCTCAAACAACCGGAGGTTGAATTAGAACCTCTTCCTACGCCAATAGCGCCGAAGGAAAATCTAACCTCAGCGCCGCCGCCGCCACCTCCACCCCCAGCTTCATCATTGCCCAAATATTTAAACCCACCTTCGGATCTACCCGCTTATAAAGTAGGTGACTTCGTATTAGCTAAATGGGCCAAGGGGGATAAACAGTACCACAAAGCCAAGATAACAGCGGTCACTGGGTCCACTAATAATCCGCTTTACACCGTAAGATATTTTATACCCCACGATGATAACAAAATCATCGAAACTATTTCTTTAAATTTGATTAAATCAGTTTATAATAACGATAATAGTAATTATAGTGCTCACTCGTCTGGCTTTTCTCCGGCTGTGATGCTAACAACAACCGCTCAAACGAATTACAACAATAGAACAAAACGCTCAGCAGCGGCTCTTGATGAGCCAATCGGCAAAGAGGCTATATCCCCTTCTTTTAAGAAAGAAAAAATCTTAACTTCGTATCAAAAACAAACTAAATCACTGGAAAAGGCCGCCAGTAGTTGGCAGAGTTTTGCCAAGAATGGCTCAAAGAAGAAAGGAGTTAAAATTGGTGAGAACTCAATGTTCAGATCTCCTGGAGATGTTAATGGTAAAGGTAAGTGTCTATTTTTGTATTTTTCTTTTTCTTTTGCCAAAATACCTATTGTATTTACTAACACCCGTGTTATATTAGTTGGCGTCATTGGATCCGGTAAACGAATGACTAAAGATACTAAACGTTTAAAACATATCTTTAATGATAAGCCAAATAATATTTTAGGATAGGTTTGTAGTTTAACCTTTTTTAGGAAAAGAGTACTTTTTGGCCGACTCCTATTTGACTGTATAAGCGTCGAGGATATCCTTTGTTCTTTTAGGGCATGCTCATTTTCTCTATAATAATCAAAATAGTAATACACATTTTATCAGATCTTTATGCCGGAAGACCTCAAACCCCGAAAGGCTTTGTGCTATATTACGCTAAACTAGGAGTAGATATGAGAGTTGGTATAATTAACATTTAGTTTCCTTTTGAGGAAAAAGCCTATTTACTCTACAGCCTTCACTATCAAGGTATTAATAATATTAATAAAATTTTAACAAGTTAGCTCTCTAAACCTTGTTAAAAAGTGGTGCCTCACGAAGCAACAACTATAGTCTTTTTTGATACAATAAGTAAACCATAATTAAAAAAACTAAAATATAAGGCACTATGGCCGAGTGGTTAAGGCGAAAGATTAGAAATCTTTTGGGCTCCGCCCGCGCAGGTTCGAGTCCTGCTGGTGTCGTTATTTTTTTGTTTGGATAGATTTGAGATAATACTTTAGAAACATTTTTCCTTGAATTCTTGGCATTCCATTGAAAATGGAAAAAAACTCCGAAACGGGGAATTGAACCCCGGTCCCACGCGTGCTGAAGGAAACTTCTGACAGGCGCAAATTCTAGCCACTAAACTATTTCGGAAAGTTCACTAGGGGCACTTATTCAATTTAATAAATGAAAAATACCCTTGTAGAATGAACGGTGGGGGAATCGAACACCCGTCCCCTGCTTGGAAGGCAAGGATGATAACCACTACACTAACCGTCCCGATTTGTACTCATGAAGTAAAAGTAAAATATATAAACCTATCCAGCTAGGAATGATCCTTTGTCAAATAGAATTCGAATTTTGATCGCCACATTATAATTATTTTTTAAAAAAAATCAATCAAGTTGAATTGATAAGTTTCTATAGACATTGAAAATCAAAAAGACAAATAATCTGAGTATCAAGAAATATGCATACAGACTTAGTTACTATCCTGAGTTACGAGAGAATGGCAAATATTGATGAGTTTAGTTTCGAAAATTGCAAAGGTTTAAAAAAATGATTCGACCCAGGATCGAACTGGGGACGTTCTGCGTGTTAAGCAGATGCCATGACCAACTAGACCATCGAACCATATGGTGATATCTCTGGGATTCGAACCCAGGCCTCCGAAGAGACCAGGACCTTAACCTGGCGCCTTAGACCAACTCGGCCAAAATACCTATTTCTTATTTCCGAATAGTTTTTATTATTTAAACACTTTTCGAATATTATATTCACTATTTTCTTTTGGGGTGTTTTTGTTAAATTAACATTCTTATAATATATATATATCATAAAAATTAATGAAAAACATACTATGCTTGAAATATTCTGATTTTAAATAATTGTTTTTTTCTCGTTGAAATCAAGGATAACCCAATGATACGTGTCAGCTCGTAACACTTCTGGGTATTCTATACAGGTTATGCGATATTCATATCCTGCCAGCTTCGAAATTAAATCGACCACCTTCTAGACCAAGGAGGAGTTATCATTAATCGACTACTAAATTACCAGATCCATCATTTATTTTTTACCATTCATAGTGATAACCTCATATTCACTGTATTTTTTATTGAGCGGTGGAAATTCTTCATATCCCAAGTTATACTCTCTACTTCAAATATTATACATATTCATTAGATATGAATCAGCGGGTTTCAACAGCGCTCTACAGTCTTTTCCCATCCATGGAGCCTCCGGTTGCCCCAGAGCTTCTACAGTTGACAACATCCTTTCATATGCAATCAGTACAAAAAGTGAAAAACCTGAAGCCTAGTGAGGAGTCTGCGCGGTACTTGATATGCGGGCAATTAGCTGCTGAAAAATTGATGTTCAAGCTAAACCTACCACCAATCAAGCAGCCCAAAAACATAGCAATCCCTCCAAAAGCATATGATAGTTTATTAGCAATATTCAAAAGAGAATTGATTGTGAATAATGCCAGCGGCGGCAGTGGCAGTAACCGAACTTCACCAGTAAAAATAATGAAGCCTCGGTCAGGTGCTTCCAGTAGGCCTACGACACCAATAAGGATAGCCAGTCGTGAGTTTGGAACGCCAATAAAACCTTCACCAGGCAGTGTTTTTGGTACTCCAGTTAATCTACCAGCGTCAGCCCCTATCAATGCATTACAAACCCCTGGAACAGCTAAAGTACCCATTTCCCGAAGGGTACTGGATGAAGGTGAAGATAGCATAACCTTCGGTTCGCTTTCGTCAACTAACTCGGTATCACCCCCCGATTCACCATCGGAAAATGCACTTTTTGCGGTCCCTCCGGTCTCGCAAACACCAATATCGTTTCTTAAGTCAGCGAAGAAAGAACCCACGAATAATGTTCTCGATTTGAGATCGCCCACCAAAAAAATACGAGGAGGGATCAAACCCACAGATCCTCGACAAGCACAGATTGAAATGATAACAAGACATCTAGTTTTTTCTAAGTTTGCCATCGATGGTGTTCTCTATGGTTATAAGCAATACTTTAACCTTGTTAAAGATAGGTGGGGCTTACTTTGTGGGTTAATCATTGTTGTAGCTGAATATGTACAACACCCTCTACTCCTTAAATCAGAAAATTTGTTCTATTCGAAACTATTAAGATCAGTTGGTACGATGTTCGAGCATGATAGATTAGACGAGTGGGTGATCTGGGTTGAAAAAATTGTTAAAGACCAGATGTGGATTAAAGCATTAATGAGAAAAAGTGATATTAACCCTACCACGGTGATGCTAAGAACGGACACCAAAAAGAAAACACTCAGCGGCGTTGGTAATATGATTCCTACTTCTTATGCTTTCACGAGTCGTAGAAAGCAAGATGAATATGAGTTATGGAAGAAAAGAATCCTGGAAAAGGTTGCCTAATTAATTTGTCTTTAATAAGGTTACGATAAGGTTAATCTCTTTGTAATAAAAATTTAACTCATTGGTCTGGGTAAAAAAATTTAAGCTATGGAAGGCAAATCGTGTATTACAAATTGCTCTTCTTTATTTCATATAATTTAGAACAATTCTACATAAATGGTGTTTCTGTATATACTTGTCAACTTTACATCTGGGTTTTCTTGTCCTATAATATATGACTAAAAGGCAAACAAAAGACCATATTTAAAAGTATCTAATAATCATGTTAATTTTAACTATTCTGTCGAAAATCCACCTGCCGCGCATAATGATGCGAAAACACCGTCGGGAACTTTCATTAGGTTGACTGGCGTATCAAATTCAACAACATGGCCAGAGTCTAAAGCAATAATCTTATCACTGTCCATGATAGTATTCAATCTATGTGCAATAGTGATGATTGTCTTATCCTTAAATTCATTTCGAATGGTTTCTTGGATAATCTTATCAGTCTCTACATCCACAGCGGCCGTAGCTTCATCTAATATCAGAATTGATGAGGGGTTCAATAATGCTCTACATAAACACATCAATTGTTTTTGTCCAGCTGATAAGTTGCTACCACCTTCACTGACTTTAGCATCAAGGCCATAACCAGTATCAGCATCAACCTGGGAATCTACATTATCACTGGCATCCAAGGCCCGGCTTTCTGAATCTTCGCTAACTTGGGTATCGGGTTTTCTTCCCATAGAGAGAACATGAGTCTTTAAATGAGATAATTCAAGAACTCTCCATAGTTCTGAGTCAGAGTAAACGCCAGCTGGATCAAGATTTTCTCGAATACTTCCAACAAAAACTTGAGATTCTTGAGGAATAATACTCAGTTTTGATCTCAAGTCGCTTAACCCAATTTCGCTAATATCGATGTCATCAATCAAAATTTGACCACCAGCAGCTTCAATAATCCTGAACAGTGCAAGAGTCAACGAACTCTTACCAGCACCGGTTCGGCCAACGATCCCGACTTTTTCTTTCGGCAAGATTTCTAAATCAATGCCATCAAGCACTAGGTCAAGATTCTCTCTATATCTGGTAGAAAAATTCTTAAATTGAATATGCCCCCTTTCTGGCCAGGAAGAGGGGGGGCGGTTAGATTCCACAACATCATCTCTCTCTGGTGTCAAATTACAATATTCAATAACGCGTTCCACGGCAACAATATTAGCCTCAACTTCAGCAGAATTACGAACTACACCGTGAAGATCATTAGCGACCTTAATGGCATAATTCATAACTAGACCGATAAGACCAGCCGAAATCGTAGAGTAACTAAGTGTTAAAACAGCCATTAACCCAGTAAAGAAAATAATAATAGCACCAATCAGTCTTAATCTGAACGCTAGCCAACGGTTAAGAGAGGTCTGAATATATGAGCACTTTTGGTAATTATTGATTCGCCCTTCACATTCATCAACAGACCTATACTGTCTCGCATAAGCTCTGATGGTAGAAACACCAGTAATAAGTTCCTGAAAGTGAGAAAATATGGGACTTCTTGAGGCACTGATCAAGCGCTTGAGTTCTCGAGAAGTCTTAATGTAGTATTTCTGATAAGAAATATAGACCAACAAAAGAGGAATAATCAAAACAAGTGTCTGAGGCGCAGAATAAATAATCACACATAAAGTACTAATGAGCGAAAACAACTGGATGAAAAAGTATTCAAAGGTATACGGCAAAACATCATCAATACGAGAGATATCACCAGAAAAACGGTTTGTTATACGGCCTAATGGTGTTGTTTCAAAGAATGACATAGGAGCACGCACAACAGCTCTTAACATTCTGCTGTACAATAATTTAGCACTTCTCATGGCAGCAAAAATGGTAAGAGTAGCGCTTTCTAGAACCCCAAATAGCCCAGATGTAATGCCAATGATAGCATAAATAATCAAAAATTTGAAAGGGTCAGTGTCACCACCGGAAATTTCATTTTTATCTGACCAATGCTTTAACCAGAATGTACTCGCCACTTGCAAAGCACTGGAACCGAACATCCAAAAGACACCAAGTAATATATAACCCCAACTAAGGGACTTGGCGTACTCTCCATAAATTGACCAGCCAACTTCACCTTTATTATTTATTTCAGACGATATACCTGTTTTTTTGTTTTTCTGTAATTCTTCATCTTTAAACTTTGGCATTATAAAAGATGTGGTACTGGCTCTGCGAAGAGTGATGTTAGTAAGGGTTTTCATTAAAAGAGCCTCTTCTGCAACTAATGCACCTGTATCAATCAAAGTTGTAGCATTTTGTGATTCAACAGGAATTTGAAGTTCTGTTGTTACATCCGAACTTAAAACTTCATCTCCATTACCATCATTTTTATGCATTTTACCAAACTGTTTAACGAGTTGATAAATTGAGCCTTGGATATTTTTGATAACATCTTCATATCTTCCCGATTCAACAAATTCACCACCCGAAATCATAAAAACAGTGTTGGCCACCGAGAGTACGTTAATAGTGTTTGATGCTAAAATCCTTGTCTTGGTATTCAAGATACCTTTAGGTCCCAAAACTTCTCTAATAAGATGGGCTTGAACGTGTTCATCAACTGCAGAAAGGGGATCATCAAACAAAAAAATATCTGCCCTTGAATAGACTGCTCTTGCTAAGGAAATTCGGGCCTTTTGGCCTCCAGACAATGAGATGCCCTTTTCGCCAACTTCTGTTTCATCGCCATCAGGTAGCATCTCGATATCCTTTTTCAAGGCGCATACTTCGATTACACGATCATAAAATTCAGGGTCTAATCGGTTGCCAAAAACAATATTATCTTTCACAGTAGCGTTGAGAATCCATGGTGTTTGGGCAACGTACGCAGTTTTACCGTGCACTTCTATAATGCCACTTTTTTTAAACAAGTCACCAGTTAAAGATTGTAAAAAGGTAGATTTTCCAGCGCCAACCTTACCGATAATACAACTCAGTTCACCCTTGTTAGCAACAAAATTAATATTGTTTAAAGCAAGGCTTGTTTGATCAGTTGAATCAAAACAGAATGTGCCGCCGATCACTTTAACAGATAAGTCACCTATCACTTCAGTTTTAGGAAGTCTAGTAACCAGATTATCCTGAAGTTCACTAGCAAGATAAAACTTGCAAAGACGAATGATTGAAACTCTTATCTCGAATACATAGGTAATAATAAATGGAATCATACTAAGAGGCATTTCAAGAATTTCAAACAAAGCCAACGTAGGGAAAATAATTGACGCAGTCAAAGGCGTATTTTGAATATAAGTAAACATTCCAAATGAAGCTAAAGCCACCAGAAAAGAAGACGAAAACCAGAAGAATTTACCAATAGAACCTATCATATAAATTTTTTTCAATGTACTTAATTCTTCTTTATTTCTAATATCTTCACTTCTCTTTATAAATGTACTTTCCCAATTGTACAGTTTTAAACTTTTGATGTTCGAGAAAATTTCTGTTGCTGCTCTTGATCTTTTATCTTTCATATCCATTAGATTGAACCAATGTTTGGATTGAAATTTAGCAAAAATACCATTAACTGGCAAAAGAGCAACCATAACTGCCACACCGGCCCAAGTTGCGGGCCCCAGTAAACTGTATAAACTGTATAAGCAAACAAATAATTCTACTGGTAACATCCATATATCATTAATATAAATTGGCATGGTGTAGACCCGGCCGATATCGGTATTCATCATGGTGACTAAGTCACCCGTAGATCTATCTTTACGCTCTTGAGGAGCCAAAACAAGAGTCTTTTTAACCATCATTGAACTAAGGGCAGTCTGAGCTTTCAAGCCAATGCTGAAAGCCTGTTGATAGTATTCAGAGTAGAAGAGATTTTCAAAAACAGTGACTAAAAGCATCCCAAAACTGATAATAATACCTCTACTCAAAGGAGGCGTTTCGTTCAAGGTGTTGTAATCATTTACAAAATTGATTAATGCACCTAGTAAAAAGGGTTGAGCATAGGGGATAAGTCTGTGAAAAATATAAAGAATACATATTTGAAAATATTCCCATTTATAGCATACAGCTAAAGCACGCAATAGAGAAGGATTACTCTTCAAGGATTCTTCTTTCCAACACTTATCGAAACTAGCAGTAACTTTCTTTGGGCTAAATTCAGCAGGTGGCTTAGGGATATCATCTTGATCCAAAAATCTGGCTGAACCTAATTTTAACAAATAGTTGATCCAAACGTATGTTATACGAGAAATAAAGTTGGCACGATCGATAGGATTCATTTCAGTATCTTTATAAATAAAAGATAAATGTTCATATGGGTTAAAAAACGTAACTTCAAGAACAAAAATAAACCCGGATACTATTGTTGTAAAGCTTATTAGCACAGTATAAGTCAAATATCTGCCATTATTCAAAGGTATTTCTCTAAGCAGCAAACCGAAAAGTCTAAAACTTCCAAACAATGTTGTCAAAAGCCAGTAAAGTAGCAATGAGCCAGTAGCCATACGACCTTTAAACTGCTCTACGTAGTGAAGGGTAGCTGCAATCACTAGAGAGAACCCCCCTAGAATAGGACCGAAAAATCTAATATCAGTATACCATTGGGGATTGCTTTTCAGGTCAAACAATGAAACAGAAACGAGTGCAATGCTCACATATAGCATAGACTGAATAGCTATTAATGACAGCTTCAGATAAAAATCCCAGCCTTTATAGCTGGAATAAAGCTTTTGAGAGCGAAGGTACAGCAGCTGATATATGCCAGCTGTCAATAGCAGGATTGAGGGTATGACATAGAGAACTAAATCATTAAAACAAGGAACAAAATCTCCATAATAAGAGAATGGTCCCCATCCCTCCGTATTTGAACAAAAACAATACTTTTCATTTAGTTTTGAGTCTAAGTCGCCTTTGGTTGAAACTGAAAATAACATCATGCTGTTGAAGGGATTTTGAGACCCCGCAGCCAAAGCGAACTTAGACATTTTACTGATGTTGAAACTATTCAATTTCAAGAATCAAAAGAGACACTTTCGATTTTATTATACCCAAAGAGAGTTTCTCAGTTGCTCTCCTTGTTATTAATACGGTAAAACCGAAAATGCACAGATTTCGGCTTGGAAATGAACTATGGACACTCGAGCCGTTTTTAACTAGGCGCTCATGATCCCCCCCCCATAACCTTTAGAGAAAGAGAAACCCGAAGGCGCAGTAACCGTTGTGTGCGGCACCAAAAAATCTAAAGGCCGATTAGGTGCGTCATAACTTTATTTTGGATATTAATTCCTTTTTCCGTTTTACAAAAATTAGGTAATCTGGCAGAGTGGTTAAGGCGAAGCACTAGAATTAAGTAAATTTGGTAGACTTATTCTTTATTTTTTCAAGAAGTGAGTCTGTTATTATCCGGCTCGTGAAACTAGAAGAAAAAAGGCGCAAATTTACATCTTTATAACCTGTTTTTTGATTGAAATATTTTTAACATGATGGAAAAGAATAATGGCCTTAATTAATTTGATTTTTAACGCATTTTATAAATATCTCTTTTTTATAAAAAGAGGAATAACATGGCAATCTGGCCGAGTGGTTAAGGCGAAGCACTCGAATTAACTTTATTTGATATGCTTTGGGCTCTGCCCGCGCAGGTTCGAATCCTGCGGTTGTCGTTTTTTGTTTCAGTAGTGAGACTTCCGGGTAAATTTTTGAAATCACAAATTAAAATTATTGAATTATTCATTTTGTATTTTAAAAAGAAAATGTGGAATAAATCAAGGTTCTCGGTGGTTTTTTTCTTTTTTTTAAAAATTAAATTATAAAGTTTTGTGCATGTTTATTGAAAAAGCTAATTATTTTTAGATTTAGAGTTTTATCAGAAGAAAGATAAATAGAGAACAAAAATTGAAGGAAAAAGTTAAAATAACACCAGTTCCACTTAAGATTCATTTGAAATTAAAAAAAAAACAGATTTCTGATTTAAAGTGATTTGCTTCTAACTTTATTACTCAATCTTTTAACTGTATATAGTTGTATATGGGCTCACAGATCTTCGAAGGCCAATGTAACGGGCTCAGCGTTATTGAGATTGTGGACCTGCAAGCTCTGTGGTTAGGTCCCAAGTTGTGGTGGTTTTACTTCCCAGTTGAATTTTTTTCGTTTTTTGTTTTGTTTCTGAGCTAATCAGGCTGAAATCCTATCTTTCGAGAAATACATCTAAATATACACCATCTAGTACATAAAAAATGTCACAGATAGAATCCGCTATTAAATTAGCAAGAGAGCACTTGGATGCTTCTGCGCCCGAATCTGCTATCCAAACTCTTATGCCCCTTGTGGAGACCAATGATAGCAATATTACTCTGCTTCAAGTTCTCGGTGAAGCCTTTTTAGAGTACGGTGACACTGAACAAGCCTATAATCTTTTCATTAAGGCATCCGAATTAGATCCTACCGGAAGCCAAGGTGGTATGGAGAAGTTTCTTTGGTTAGGGCAAATTGTTGGTGGTAGATCTGGTGAGGTTTGGTTTCAAAAGGGTATGGAATTATTAAGAAGTGAGATTTCTAAGAAAGAACAAGAATTTTCAAGCATTAACGATAAGGCTGGACAGCAGCAAAGGCTGGAGCAATTAAAAATTGAAGTAGCATTTTTGAAACGTAAACTTTGCGAAGCTCTCTGCGGTGTTATTGAAATTTGGATGACTGATTTATGTATGGAGCCCGAAGCTGAATCCAAGTGTGATGGCCTTATTACCGAATCTTTACTGGTCGACAATACACTTGCCGAATCATGGACAGTTCTGGGTTCCATTCGTATTAGTCAACAGAGAAATGAAGAAGCCGTGGTTGCCTTAGCCAAGGCTTGGGACCTATACAAAGATGAACTAGACCCCCCTACGCCTTCGTTGCTGACTCTTGCTAGATATCTTGTCGAAATGAAACAGGACGAAATTGCTGTTGAATGTTTACAGAAAATTCAAGATTTAGATGAAGCTATCGTGGAGGTTCACTACTTGGAAGGTTTTGTGAATTTCAATGCTTATAAGGCTATCGTGGAAAAGGTTGGTAACTTAATTTCGGACGAACTTAACGAAGAAAAGAAATCATATGTTGCTGACGCTAGAATGTCATTTAAAAAAGCTTTACATTTTATGCAGTTTGATGAAAATGTCGACGCCGAAATCAAGACCCATATCGAACAAATGTTGAACGAATTGGCCAGTGAACCCGAAAGTGAAGAAATAGCGGCATACACCGGTGATATCAATGAAGAAAATTTGGAAGATTTTATTGAGGACAATGAAGATGAAGAAATGAGTTAAACGAAATTGAAATAGTTTTTTATCATCATATTTATATATAGTATTTTTCTGTCATATCATGCTCTTTGATTGCCATTCATTTTTTTCTTTATCACGGTACAGAGATTAGAAATTGTATTATATTCTTATTAGGACTAAGCACAGAAATAGGGTTTTAATTTATTTGCTTTTTACTTTTTTTATCTACATCTTTATCTATCTCTATTTTTCATTTTTTCGATGCCTGAGTTGAATATCTGATCCATTGTGTGTTGATGTTATATTAAGGGGAAATACTAGTGAATATTTAGTCTTATTGCGTTTCCGCAGCCGTGGTTGTTTTCTGTCAAATTATCGTTAATCATTTTTTATTATATTATTAGATTTGTGGTATTTGTTATACCTTAGAATCGTGCATAATTGATTGCATAATAAGCCAGCCTCATCTATTGCAGAGCTCACTAGTTCTATATTGAACCCAACCTCCTTAGTTTTAAACAAAACGTCTTGTTGTATTTGCATATAAATATTATATATAATAGAAGAGGCAAAAATATCTGAACGCACACCTTGAAAAAGATTCTAGAATTTTGAAGTCCTTCATAAACCTAGATCTGGTTCTTATTATGCACTCAAGATACATATACCTACCGTAGAGAGCACCTCGCAGCTCCAGCCACCCAAAATTGCCAGATTGAAAGTTGTATTGTTTCTATTGTTTTTAAAGGCATACCCGCCACTTATATATCAAGCTTGAATATAGCTTGTATATTATTAAGGATACTTCCTCAAAAGTCATCCTTGACTTTTTTTTTTTTTTTCAGTACACGCTATTTTAATTCCAAGTCTTCACAAATATTTTGTTTTTTCTACTATAGTACTAAACTCTACAAAACATAAAGAAACAAAAGAAACTATCAAAACCCTTTCAATTTGAAAAATCAATTTTAGGAAAACTAATACCAACATAATGCTAACAATTAGGGAAGCTTTTGTCGCTAGTTTGTTCGTTTCAAACTTATTTGCCATAGCTTCACCTTTACATTCTCGAAGTAAAAGTGAACCAGCAGTTAGCTCTTTAATTTCAGAGGAAAGTTCATATCAAGATCCTGAACTACACGTTACAGTTTGGCTAACGGTTGAAGTTACTGATTGTTATCAAAAGAATCCTATCCCCTCCTCTGCTCTATCTGAAAATGGACTATTTTCATTTAACAATTCGTACCTAGCATCCTCAACAGATACTGCTTATTGTACCCAAGAAAACTCCAAAATATCTCACCAGATTCCGGAAAGCTCTACAAGAAAGATATTAGGGCAAGAATTATCCGACGGATCTACAAAGGCGGACAACTATTCAAGTGGATCTTTGGAGATATCAGAAACATCAGTTCAACAAGAAAGGCCAATAAGGAAAAGTCATAGCAACCGTTCATCACCGAATTCAACTATAGCGAATGTGCTTTCTCAGAGTTCAGAAGACCCAAAAAACAAAAATTCAAGCGTAAAGGAAAACACTAAATTATTGACGTTTGAGCCTACAATTACATCTTTGTACTCGTTTAGCACTGAGTCCTCACCAATGGGAGAAAATCTTTCCGAGCCTACAGACGTAACAGTCCTTTTTTTTTCAAATGGTCTGAAAACACCACCGTTATCTTCGGTAACACCATCGCTTTCTTCAGTCACACCATTAGAAACATTTTATTCAGAACCATCAGTGATTTCTTTCACTTCTATTAATGTCCAATCAAAAGAAACCTCATATTTCCATGCGGGTTATTCTTCAGATATTTCTAACTTATCGTTAGTAAGTTCTGACACTGGGGCTTATTCAACGTCAACTAGTAACTCGCAACTTTTAACAAAAACAAATATCGTTCATGAATCCGAAACTCCAATCTTGCCATTAAATTCGGTAACAAGTCCATCTATTTCCCATTCAGTTGGAGCTTCGGTTTTTTCAACAAATGAATACATGGGTACTAATTCTGATCAGTCAAGCAGGACCGAGCCAGTTTACTCTTCATCAAGTAAAGGAACTATTAATGTTTCAACCACTTCTGATTCAAAGGCCGAGCAAACAGCCAACTTACCAACTTCAGGTTATAATGCACACACTCATCTTGTGAATTCACCATCTACGATTTCCTTCTCTACATTGAATAAACAAGTCTCAATTTCTTCTAATAGTATGAATTCAAATATGGTATTATCCCAAATTAAATCTGTATCCTTATTACTGTGCTCAACCTCTTCAATTCGCTCAGTCTCTCCGCTGGAATCAAGTTCAGCTAGGAATTTCAACTCAAGTGAAAATTTAGGAAACTATGCGAACATCAGCACATACAATAAAAAAATTCATTCCTCAACTGTTGATCAAACGTTTTCAGCTAGAATAACATCAATTTTAGTTTCTAGTGCTTTAAGCATTAGGAGTATGGGCTCTCAATCCGATATGGCAACACCTACTCACTCTTTTAATGTGTCTATGTCCGCCACATCATCTTTGGCTTCAATTCAAACTTTAATAACATCGATTAAAAGTAGAGAGTCAAGTAAGGCGACTATCACTATCAACTTACTAGCCCAGGATGTTCCTTCAATATATTTAGAGCCAGTTGAAAAGACAATTAACAAGACTTTTTCGGAAATGCCTACATCTAAATCAATTAGTGAAAGTTTGGGTATTACATCAGGTGTACCGAACGCTACTTATTTTGAAACGCTGAAAATATCTAAAAAAAATTCTAATGATAATGCTTCATTACCAACTCCAGTTCTATTTTCTGTTCGTGAAGTTAGCACATCTAGCCCCCTTATTGATACTACCTCAGCCTTTCATTCTATTAAAAACGTTTCCATTTCTAGCTCATATAAAACAGCTACACAATCGGCCACTATGACTCAACTAGTAATGAGTACAATTGAAAGAGCTACGACTTCCATGAAAATATCTAGTGTTATTTCCTCTAGGGCCGTCGATTCATTAGGCATTCAGTCTACTCACAGTATATCTGAGCCGGGCCTTCCTTCATTAGTCACAGGATCAACTGCTACTTCCAGACTTTCAAGTAAACTAACTAGATTAACATCTACTGCTTCATTGGAATTTCCCTCAAAATTAGTAAACACACCTGCCAGTAATCAAACTCTGATGAGCTCAATTGTTGTTTCATCTTATGATAATTTCGTTTCAAGTTCAACTTTATCAAGCAAAAATTCGATGGCTACAATAGAACCTATTCCTGCTTTTACCACTAGAAATTCAGAGTCATCTTCATTCCAAAATGAGGTTTTAGGAGAAAGTTTCTCAACAAATTCAACAATTAATAGTTCAGCTATGGTAATAAGCACTATTGCCAGTACTTTAAACATTGACAGTCTTACATTTGTAACTAGTAGCTTATACACCAACCCAACGGTCTTATCCAGTGCATCCACTATAGAATACAGCAATAGCAGTAACAACCCTGAAAGAAGTGATTTTACCCCAGTCACTAAGAAACTGACTAGTAGCTCTACCACGACACCAAGTATAGCTGTGAGCTCTACCACGACACCAAGTATAGCTGTGAGCTCTACCACGACACCAAGTATAGCTGTGAGCTCNAGCTCTACCACGACACCAAGTATAGCTGTGAGCTCTACCACGACACCAAGTATAGCTGTGAGCTCTACCACGACACCAAGTATAGCTGTGAGCTCTACCACGACACCAAGTATATCAGTTAGCCCTACTACTATGCTAAGTATGGTTACTACTAGCTCAGTTTGGGTGGAAAATAAAGCTTTCACTAGCTCCACTGAGATACCAAGTAAAGTTATGAGCTCCATTTCAGTGGCTGATATAGTTACCATCAGCTCTACTACGACAGCAAGTATAGTTACTACCAGTTCTGTTCCTTCAATTCTAATTCCAGTGAGTAGATTTACATCAATCTTGGCTTCTGTATGTTATGTGACTGATATCACTGTGACTGATGAAATTACTATTTGGTCTACACCCACATCTACCCTAACGGTATATAACACAGTATATTTTACCACAACATAACGTGGAAACTGTCTTCTTGAAAATTCCAACGGAATAAGTTTTAGACGGTTTCTAAATCCCAATAACTATTAATAACTCTTAACAAGTTATATACTTAACAAGTTAAGTATTTCCAACGACTTTACGATACATGTGTTTTACTTTATTATTCTATTTATTCTTTTGTTGTTTAACACAATCAATTTCTGCCATACTTTTTTTCTATAATTAAAATTTTCAAGTTCTGTATATTCTAGATTATAATTAACCTTGTTTGTTTATAATTGGCAATATTTTTAGTACAATATTTATACTATACAAAAGGTCGTTCTCGTTGTATTGACAAGCCACTTCTGTGAAGGATAACAATTTGTGACGACGTTTATGCAGTTATGTCACTGATCTGGGATATCCACTGAAAGAATTGTAAGGAAAATCTACTGAGTGGAAGGCCACCGCTTTATATTAATACAGCAAAACACTTCATATATCCACAACAATAAAATGCAAGCTCCTGTTGTTTTTATGAGTATGTTAATCCACATCTGTGTATTTTCTAATTAAATAAAGTTTTTTCTTTTTCTAAGGACGATACCTGGTCTACGACCTATGGTAGGTTCTGGAACAAACCCAATTGTGCAGAATTGGCTAAATGCCCTATTAAACGGGGGAAGAATTTAAACAACTATACTCGCTGTCAATGTTATAAAACATTTTTAAATGACGGATTATCTAACGTTTATGCTATTCTTATTTAGATGCTGGCACTGAACGCCAACAAGGCCGTAAGGCTCAAGTTTCCAACATCACTGCTGCCAAGGCGTAAGTTAATGAACAATTGCATTACTAGTATAAGCCAAAAACAAACAGAATCGAGTATTTTTTGGTGAATTTATCACTAACTTTGTTGACTTCTTTGTTTTCTTTTCTCTTAGTGTTGCTGATATCGTTAGAACATGCTTAGGCCCTAAGGCCATGCTTAAAATGCTTCTAGATCCTATGGGCGGCATCGTTCTTACAAATGATGGCCATGCTATTCTCCGTGAAATTGAAGTTGCTCATCCTGCTGCCAAAAGTATGATTGAACTTAGTCGAACTCAAGATGAGGAAGTTGGCGATGGTACTACAACAGTAATCATTTTAGCTGGTGAAATCTTAGCACAAACTTATCCTTATGTTGAAAGAAATATCCACCCCGTTGTTATTATTTCGGCTCTCAAACAAGCTTTATCCGATGCTCTTGAGGTCATTAATGAAATATCGACACCTGTTGATCTTGAAAATGAAGAAGCCATGATTAAACTTGTTGCCGCTTCTATTGGCACAAAATTCGTTTCTCGTTGGAGTAGACATATGTGTTTGTTAGCTCTTAAGGCTGTCAATACTGTTATGGTTAACGATAATGGACGTAAAGAAATTGATATCAAACGTTATGCTAGGGTTGAGAAGATTGCCGGTGGTGAAATTGAAGATTCCAGAGTTTTGGATGGTGTTATGTTAAACAAGGATATTACACATCCCAAGATGAGAAGAAGAATCGAAAAGCCTAGAATTGTTCTTCTTGATTGTCCATTAGAATACAAGAAAGGTGAATCACAAACAAATATTGAAATCACAAAAGAGGATGACTGGAACAGAATTCTGCAAATTGAAGAAGAGCAAGTCAAATCTATGTGCGAAGCTATTTTGGCTGTCAAACCGGATCTTGTTATCACTGAAAAGGGTGTTTCGGATTTAGCCCAGCATTATCTTTTAAAGGGTGGTGTTACTACGTTAAGAAGAGTTAGAAAGACAGATAATAATAGAATTGCCCGTGTCAGTGGAGCTGTCATTGTTAACCGTGTTGAAGATATTAAGGAAGCTGATGTTGGTACCAAATGTGGCTTGTTTAATATTGAAAAGATTGGTGATGAATACTATACATTCCTTACTGAATGTGAAAACCCTGGGGCTTGTACTATTTTACTTCGTGGTCCTTCTAAGGATATTCTTAACGAAATCGATCGTAATCTTCAGGACGCCATGGCAGTTGCCCGTAATGTTTACTTTGAACCTCGCTTATCTCCCGGTGGTGGTGCCACTGAAATGGCCGTTAGTGTTCGTCTTGCTGAAAAAGCAAAGGCTATCGAGGGTGTTGCACAATGGCCTTACAAGGCCGTTGCTGATGCAATGGAAGTTATCCCTAGAACCCTAGTTCAAAACTGTGGTGCCAACGCTATTAGAGTATTGAGTTCCTTAAGAGCTAAACATGCACAGGGCCTTCACACTTTTGGTATTGATGGTGATAATGGTAAGGTTGTAGACATGAAAGAGTACGGTGTTTGGGAACCCGAAGTTATCAAGCTTCAATCTATCAAGACCGCTATTGAAAGTGCGTGTCTTTTATTACGTGTTGATGATATCGTCAGTGGTGCTAGAAAGCAAGGTGATGCTGGTAACTAAACTTACCCTTGATACATGGTTCTTACGTGTTTTTGCTATTATTACAGAAATATTATTTCCCATTATTTATATATAGTTATAATCGAAAAGTTGTTTGCGATTACCCGCATAGAATAATTTCTTTTTATTTTAATTTTAAAGTCAAAAATTACTATTTTCTTATATCCATCTAAACCAAACCAAAACCATTTCTGCATGACAAGAATCTATCCATGGGTCCTCTATGGAATTATAGTATATATATTGTGAGGCGTTAATAATAATTAGCATCTTATCGTTATAGCGAAGAAAAAACTATAATAGCTATTATCAGTAGTAATCACTATTATACCATTGTGACTGCTTTTGTATCATTTACTAGGTGCCGCTTGCTTCACTTTGTCAAGACATGTGCATATATGAGGCCTATAGTAATAATGGGTCCGCAAGACTGGGCTGGGCGTTTGCCAGCCCAGTCTTGAAAGTATACTGAAAAACGATCGTTACAAATTGATATACATTTTTCGAAAGGATTGTACAAATTTAGCCAAAAATGTCTCTTGTTGTCACTGAAAAGGGTAATTTCCAACACATTCTTCGGTATGTATAAATAAATATTAATGTTCTGGTAGAGTTTTCAAAAAATGGTGCAGAATATTTCGTTTGACGATAGGGAATTTTTTCCTTGGATTATTGTTCTTAGACTGCAAATCTATCAGTAACTGCTCAGTTTGAGTAGGCGGTGATTGCTGATCATTTTTTGGGCTCTTCAGCTCAACTGTCTGTATCTTGTTGGTATCGGCTGAAACTGTCTTTTTCATGGAAAATGGTGTACTAACAATTGATTTATATAGTCTCCTCAACACTAACGTTGATGGTCGTATCAAGATCATGTACGCTTTGACCAAGATCAGAGGTGTTGGTCGTCGTTACGCCAACTTAGTCTGTAAGAAGGCCGATGTCTCCCTTGATAAGAGAGCCGGTGAACTTACCGTCGAAGAACTTGAACGTATTGTTACCATTATTCAAAACCCCACCCAATACAAGGTTCCCGCTTGGTTCCTTAACAGACAACGTGATTTCACTGAAGGTAAGGACTCCCACCTTCTTGTTAACCAACTTGATAACAAGCTCCGTGAAGATCTTGAAAGACTCAAGAAGATCCGTGCCCACAGAGGTCTCAGACATTGGTGGGGTCTTAAGGTCCGTGGTCAACACACCAAGACTACCGGTAGAGGCCGCAGGGCCGCTGTCGTTCCTGGTAAGAAATAAGCAACAAGCAATTGAAAATTATTCATCTAAAACATTTAGTTTAATCTTCATCATAGCCACTTTCTTTGCTTTGTAAAGAAATTTCTTTGAAGTTTTCAATACCTTTTTGGTTTATATTGTATAATACCTTTACTTGTAATTTATTACAGCAATGAATGTCTGAAATACAAAAATACTTATTTCAATTCTTCATTTACGTATTATATCTTTGTATTTCTTTTAATTTAAATGCCGTCAATTCTAGAATTTTTTGCCATGGCCGATTATTTCAAATTCCGCCTATACTGTAATCCAATAGGTTATCTCCCAACATGGAACCCTGAACTCCTTGTGCCAGAGCTGACCTGTATGAGGCAATCAAGTTCACAATCTCTTGCCAAGTGTTCAAAAATATACGAATATATAAATAATATAACAAAAACCTGAAAATGTCTGCTAGCTTCGCTCCCCAATGTACTGAAAAGAAAAAATCTTACGATAATTGCTTCAATGAATGGTACAATGAAAGTATGTTATTCATTACAATGAATAAAGTAGTCTTTCTACGCACGGAATCAAACTAACCGCAATAATTTTTGTTTTACTCTTATTCACTTTCAGAGTTCCTTAAGGGTGTTGCCGTATGTAATGGATAAGTGCTTTTTTTGGTTAATTTAGAATTAGCTAGAGGGATCGCTGTTATATTATTTTGCGTGATATGGCACTAACCATTAGGTACTCCTTTGTTTTAGACCGTTAATGAGTGTGAGGATACTTGGAGAGAATACGAAGAATGTGTCCAAGTAAGTGTTTCTGGTTATCTTTTTGTTTGAATTCTTTAGATTGATATACTTATTTGATGTGCCACTTTAGTACAGAATCCGAATTAACCTTATTTTTTTTTCAAATATCTACAGTCCGCTTTAGCCGAAAAGGGTATCAAGAAGATGCTAGACCAAGCTGAAAAGGAAGCTCCCTTCAAAAAGAATGGGGTACTTACTGGTAGTGAAGAAGTTTCATTCACAAAGGACTCCAAGAACTAATTGGCTCATTTTTTGGTCTTTAAAAAAGGTATTGATTGAATAAAGAGTTGGTAAGCCCTCATCTCACCAGTGCCATTTATAAATGTTCCGTGCATTTATGTGTTAGAGCGATAACACAGTGATTTTATAATAACGGTTTGCCAGAATGAATATTTATATGTATATTTGTATATAGTTTTTGCAATAATTATTTTTTCTTGTCTTAAAATGGCTGTGGTAGAATCATCCAACAGAGCTATTCCAATTATTATGTATTAAAACTTAAAAGGTGTTTGCATTGTACAAGTAATATGTATGTTAAAGAAAATACCAGATTTCTTTATAACCTTTCCACCATCTTTAGACACTGGTTTGATTGACAAATATCGAACCGACCCCTTAAGATGCAAAGGGCTTAAGGTGTGTATACAAATAACTGGCTTCAGAAGGGAACTTGAAGTCGTTTATACTCTATAGTGGTTTTATCAGACTTTAGAGTGTGGTCGAGTATATCTTTTCAATTCAGCTATTACAAACTCTTAATATGATCAACAAGACAGAATCAAACAACATACTTTGATCCACTTTGAAAAAAAAACCTTGAAAGTTTTAGCTTGGCTATATATATTATGAGTACTTGAATAAGCAAGTACCTTGTATAATCAAGTTTTATAGGGATAGAACCATCAGTAGATCTATTGACAGCGGCGCCTTGACAAATCAAATCAAATATCAATAATCAGTATTACAATATCCTTTCATAAATAGGAAAAATCCGAAATAGTTTAGTGGCTAGAATTTGCGCCTGTCAGAAGTTTTCTTCAGCACGCGTGGGACCGGGGTTCAATTCCCCGTTTCGGAGTTCTTTTTTCTCCTCTCCCTTAAATTTTTACTTAACAGAAAAAAACTTCATCTGTTAGTCCGGGTAAAATAAGTTTTTGAACTAAAATTAGCATGTGAATATCAATGGGAAACCTGACACCAATCGGGATATTATCAAACATATTTACGTGTTATTTAGTTAAAAGGGGCTCATAAGTTTTAACAGTAATAGCTTGCCAAAGGCCTGGTGGATTAGTGTTTATATTAGCTTTTTATCGTAATTTTCTTTGAACACGAGTAAAATAATTAATTTTTCTTAACTTTTGAGTTGCATAGAGCATCTATTCTTGATATATCGTAATTTTAATTTTCAGTATTCAAAGATTACATTTCTCAATTTTTACCTGCCTAGACATATCTAGTAAGAGCTTATTTTCACGGTGCTGCAGAAGGGAGATTGCGATCGCTTGTTTACTATCGCAGCTCAATTTTTTTTTCTCGCAGCTTCAGACCCTGGGTAACTACAAAGTCGCGACAACCCAGTTTTTCTCTCCAACTTTTATCAGGATACAAAAATAAATACGCATAATTCAGCCAATTCAAAAATAATGCCGACCTCAGCTGAAATAACATCTAATATTTCTACTGACGAATTCTCGTCATCCTTATTACGTCGACGAGTTGAAAACAATAAAGACCATGTGAGTGATGATACCCCACCCACCGAAGTCTCGGAATCATCATCGTTATCTTCATCTGGCGACGAACATGGAGACAAGTCCACAAACGAAGGCATAATAGTTGATTTCTTGACTGTACCACAACCAGCCCTTGACTTGCCCTCGTTAACCGATATCAGTCGCACAGCTTCAGGTGTGGCTTTATCATCTCTTGCTTTGTCTTCACATAAACAGTTTAAAAACTTCATACACAAGCATGAGATTCCACGAAAGTTTTTGCACGTTTCTATTGGCTTCTTTGGCCTAGAGCTCTACCGACGCGGATTCGATCCTAACACCGTTACCCCGCATCTGATTTTCGTTCTAATTGTGATCAGTTGCGTTGATTTTATTCGCTTTAACGTTTCCAAATTTAATCGTTTGTATTGTAAATACTTTGGCTTCTTAATGCGCGAAAAGGAAGTTAGCAGTGTTAATGGTGTTATCTGGTATCTTTTGGGCGTGATTATCGTTTTGGCCTCTTTCCCTAAGGATATCGTCATGCTGTCTCTTTTGTTACTATCTTGGGCTGATACTGCCGCGTCCACTTTTGGCCGTGCCTATGGCTATTTGACACCCAAGTTTAATAATAAATCTCTTGCTGGTTCTATGGCAGCCTTTGTCATTGGCTTGATCTCCGCTATCACTCTTTATGGTTACTTCATTCCTAAATACACTGCCCTAGTTGACTCTCCTGGTGAAATATTATGGAACCCTGAAACTTCGCGCCTTAATTACTATGTTCTGGTCTTCTTGTCTGGTTTGGTGGGTGCTGTCTCCGAAGCTGTTGATCTCTGGAACATGGATGATAATTTTACCATTCCTGTCATCTCCGGAACTTTTATGTGGGCTATTATCAAAATCTGTGCCGTTTGAATTTATCTGTAGACCTGCATGGGTTAGAGAGCAAGTTCCTTTACTATCCCATTATCCTGGATGTGCGAATAATTGGCGTGTATTCAAATAGCCCTTCTAAATTCATTTTGTGATCTTACTTAGCATGTACATACTCAATAATAGATGAAATACACTTAATAACGACCAAAAGGGATTATCTAGTAGGGGTTAGAAATAGCTTGCTATTCTACCTTTTCTCTGTTTTTCTACCCCTGAGTAAAATATCAGTAGTTACTGAACTGTACTATTTTTTCTCTAAATGTAGATGAAAAGTTTAATACACCATTCTTCTAATTTACAATGCTGAGGCTCGTTTTCTGGCCCTCTAGAAATGCATTTTGAGTATGATAGACTAAGAAATAATGCTAGGTGGTAAATAGAGAAACATAAAAACAAAATGTATCAATATGTACAACATTTCGGACGTAGTTTTAATTTTTAGTATATATAGAATTTTTGTACAATATTCAAAGCAATATAAAAAATACATTATATTATATCAACTAAACTAAACAAATTACAATAAAACAAGGTTTATTTTAATACATTTAGTAGAAAGTAGAAGGTCTTTGGGCAGCAAAGATGTGCTTGGACTTTTGGACACGGTGGGGAAGGGGGAACTTAAGACCGGGAACAAGAAGTTGCTTGATGTATTGTCTCTTGACATCTTCAGTCTTTTCAAGTTCAACAACCTTAAGGATGTGAATGGATCTGAATCTAGATCTGTGTCTAGCGGCCATGTCTTGGTAAAGAGCTTCGACAGCGTTAACACGACTAAGTTCACGGTATTCCTTGTACATGTTGTGAGTACCGGAACGAGAATCGTAACGGATCCAGACACCGAAGTTCTTAACCTTGGTAGGCTTGGCTTCGTGAACTTGGTTGATGGAAACGATTTCACCGTTGGTCTTCTTAACCTTTCTAAGCTTGGCTAAGAAGTACCAGAATCTAGACTTGGCAACAACAGTGTTGGGAGCAAAGATTCTCATGCGGTAAAGCTTAGGGGTTAAGTCGTGCTCAGTCGGGAGACGACGGCCAATGACTTGGTATTCGTTAAGACCCACTATTATTAGAATCTGGTTAGTATTAAAATTCAACAGTAAAAATGAAGACTATTGAGTTTCACTTAATAGGAGTTAATGTTATTATTATTGTCTACTAAGGCCGTTCAGTTTATATCAACGCTGAGTTCACAAAATTCATTGAGATGCTTAACCGTTGAAATAATATCTCATAGTGAATGCTGATTAAACAAGTAAAAATTTTCACTTTGAGAAAAATACCGAATCGAACGTTGAATAAGGATTTTAGTAAGGCTGTGACTATGATATTATTGCGTGTACATGGATGTCTGAAATTACATATCAAGTCGTTGAAAAGAAAAATATTATTGATGGATTTATCACAAGTCCAGCCCTACGGACGCCATCCTTGAAAAGGCCCTTCTTATTTTCAAGACAATAATAATAACATTGACAAACAATTAAGTCATGACTCAAGAGACATATTAATGTTCTCTTCCCATAATATACTGTATCAGCTGCTTTAATTAAATATTATAACATACTTTTTCCGATGTGTTTGGCGTACCTTGTGTTTTGAAACAGATAGACGAAAAAGGGAGGAAAGCCTATCCAACGAAGAAACGTAGTTTAGCCCGAAGGACTTAGCGCAGTGAGTTCTTCTCCCCAGTCAGACTTTTCCCCGGCGTATACCTGAGAACAGTTCCCATTATCAGTCCCACCGCCTAAACTTCAAATTCCAGACAGCACCCAGCCGCAGTGGGAAGATGCCAGTCCTATTTGGGAAATTGGCAGTCTCTTAGGGTTTTACCCTATCTTTGGAAGGTCTGATCTAACCATGTGACTTTTAGACTATTTACGCGATCAATGACTTTTTGCCCTTATGAGACTGGCGTTTATCTTATCGCTGATAGATCTTACACATAGTTTTTATGGGGTAGGGCTGAACTAATTACAAATGATTCACCTATTCGTATGTGTAGACCTGAATAGACTCATTCACCACGAAATAGTAAACGAAAAATTTCACTGCAATAGAGATTTTATTTTCACTAATAACTATATGAATCAAAAAAAGACGATGAAAGCATCCTTTGATGAATAACACCCAAAGGCTAATTTGCTAAAAATGAAAAATGAAACTTCCTATAACGTTTGTTATTTCTAATTTCTTGCTTAACTCTCATTCCTTCTCCTAATCATTCTTTTTCTCTTTTTTTCTGAGTTCAACAATTTTGAACTTTTCTCTCTCCATTTTTTTAAAAAAACTATTACGGTCATCAAAAGTAAATTGATCAGTTAATCAATTCAAACTAAGCGTCGGCATGAAGCTCAAAGTCACATTTCTTGTTAAGTTCAAATTTCTTGAACAACTTCTTGTGGCAGTGGTCTTTCTTTTTGTAACACTTGTCAGATTCGGACTCAGACTTGCAGTCTTCGCTACTACTACTACTGGAGCAATCACTTGAGCTGGAACTATCACATGAACTGGAACTGGAGCTTGAGCTGCAGTCATCACTGCTGGAACTATCACTTGATGTGCATTCATCACTGCTGCTACTACTGTAGCAATCACTTGAGCTGGAACTATCACTTGATGTGCAGTCATCACTGCTGCTGCTACTGTAGCAATCACTTGAGCTGGAACTATCACTTGATGTGCAGTCATCACTGCTGCTACTACTGTAGCAATCACTTGAGCTGGAACTATCACTTGAGCTGGAACTATCACATGAACTGGAACTGGAGCTGGAGCTGGAACATCTGTCTTTTTCGCTGTCACTGGAGCTGCTGGAACAGGAACTGGAGCTGGAGCTGGAGCTACAGTCACGCTTATTCTTGTGGTGTCTGCGACGGGGGAAACGACGACGAGAGCCAGGGAAAGAGGAGATAGGGTAATTATCACCTCTCTTGGGTGAACCTATTGGCTGGATTTTGAAAATAGGCTCGCGGCGGTGATGATGTTTACCAAACTTGTGCTTTCTGTCATGTCCTCTCTTATTGTGATGCCTCTTATCGCGATGTTCATAGCAATGACGTTTTTCATCATGGCATCTATCATGGTGACGGTGTTCATGATGGTGTCTATGACGGTGTTCATGATGGTGTTCATGTTCATGTTCATGGCAATGACCGTCTTCATGTTTGTCATGATGCTTGTCATGATGCTTGTTGTGATGCTTGTTGTGATGCTTGTTGTGATGCTTGTTGTGATGCTTGTTGTGATGCTTGTTGTGATGCTTGTTATGATGCTTGTTGTGATGCTTGTTGTGATGCTTGTTGTGATGTCTGTAGTGGTAATTGCTATAACGCTTGTTATAGTAGTTACCATAGTACTTGTTGTGGTGCTTGTTGTGGTGCTTGTTGTGGTGCTTGTTGTAATGCTTGTTATGGTAGTTTTTACCAAAGTCAAATTTACGTTCAAAACCATGGAATTTTTTGTCGCCATAACGCTTGTTGTGGTGATGCTTATGACGATGATTCCTGATATGGCGTCTATTATGGTAATGCTTTACCTTATGTCTCTTACTAGAACGGAAATGCTCACTTCTTCGAACACAGATAATCGCCAAATGAACACTAATTGAAACCTTAGTTGAAGAGTGACCATGAGAACCGGATCCATGAGTTTCACATTCATTAGAGTGATGGCTATTCACGGGGGAAATAACCAAATCAAAGTGAGAACTAGCACGGGCTTTAGCATGTAACTTTTTAAAGAAAGGACAGTGAGATTTGAATTGTCTTATGCATTTTCTGGGTCTATTAAATCTACCATTCAGACCAAACTTATTAAGTTGTGCAGAAGTGTCTAAAGTGAACCGGGCGCGAGGAGATCTGTCTTCAACACAGTGTGAAACTGGTTTTTCATGTTCATGATGATGATGATGTTTTTTAGGTAAATGGGAGCCCTTTTCTACGTGTGAAAAGTCATACCCAAAGTCCTTCAAGAAGAACTTAATCTTCTTATCAATATTCTCAAAGCAATGATCATCATGTTTACCGTGTCCATGTTTGGATTTTTCACCAATAATCTTGACAATCTTAATTTTCTTGTTAGACTTCAATGACTTAACAAAAGGAATAGTTGAAAACCCTTCATTGAATCTCTCGAGCGATTCAAATGTATGGCAGTACTTGAAAACAATAAGCTTGGAATTTTGCTTATGCTTATGAACCTTATTATGTTTATGGCCATAATGATGTCTACGTCCATGGTGATGTCTTCTGTTATGGTGATGTCTTCGCTTATTGTTATGGCCTCGCTTATGATGGCGGTGACCACGATTAGACTTGAATGAGCTACCCATGATGAATCTGAATAAAGAAATCTTAGTGTTAGTCAGTTTGTACCATTGTTTTGTTTTTAATGTAAATAAAATATGATTTTTTTTTCAATTCCATTTGATTCGAAGCGAATCAAATATTCAATATTGTAACCGGAAATTAAAAAAAAAAAAAACACAATCAAAGAGAGCGGTATCGCAATATTGACAACAGAGCCATATCACAATACTCATGATATAAATGAGTAGGTAAAACATGAATTAAAAAATGATATTTCATTTCTTAATAATTTAGAAAAAACATACAAGAATGGATTGAGTTACTTGGTTGAAGTTATTTAACTGTAGCTGTGTAAAAGCTTTGATAGTTTTTAAAGGGTATTACTGGAATGGGATAAGCGCCAAACAGTAATTACGAGGAGTTTAAAAAAGCAAAAAAGTAGCAAAAAGTAGCAAGAAAAAGCTAGAGCAAAAAGTGAAAATAGAAATCTGATTGCGGATACTAAAAAAGAGAAATAAAAAGCCAAATAAAAGCACGAATTTTGTCCCTTCTTATAATCATCATTAGTATTTTGTGTCGCCCTATTTTGTCGCATATTCTGTAATGATCCCCATTGCAGCTTGACGTTGTCGCGGAAACTCCTGCATATGATCCCCCATAGTAAACAGAACTTGTGAGTTACCAAACCCTTGTCGGAAGTTCCCTTGCCTCATTACTTAATATTGGCGTTTAAATCAGTATCTTAGATATTGATCTAATTTAAAAAATAATTGCCTCAGCCAATCATTCTAGAATTAATACTAATATTTAAATATACAACAGACATACTAGTTGATCCGATATGACTACAGGGTCCTTGAAGGTTTCAACAAGCAGTTTCACTATTGTGGAATCTTCTATTGGTAACTCGGCGCCAAGTTCGGTGTTACCATTAAATCTAGAAATCCAGAATCATAAAATAGAATGTGAGAATACGACGCGTTTAGTGAATCATAATATCTATGAGCCTGTCAGAGATAATCATTTAAATGCAGTGGTTTCGAGTTCTACAGCTAATGACGACTATAAATCCTTGAACCAGGATCTTGACTCGGATATCCATGAGGAGATACTAACAGCTCCTAACCAAGTAATACTTGCAAATGTTAACTCTGGTTCTGCAGAACAATCCCCTAAGGAGATATATAGTAATCAAGTTTCGGTGACGTCGATGCTTACTGAGGATAATGTCCAAATCGGCCAGTATGGGGATAAACATGCCCTGACAGATACTGACACCCAAGGTGATTGCCCGCGATCTTTGTTTATGATTGGTTTAAAAAGGGGGGTGCAGGAATCAAATGTTCCGGTAAATACAAGCGCTAAAAAACGAAGAATACACCAGGAGTTGGAGTTGCTAGATGAAGGGTCTCATGAGAGCTTGGAGATTCAACAGAGCGATGTTGAAAAACAATATATGAATTTAATTGGAACCATAAATTCCAGACGCAACTATAAACAAGATTTTGAAGTTCATGTTTTGAAAAATAACGGAAACAAAGAGGACAATCAAAGCAAAAGCGACAATGATAGTGAAGATTATAGTGACACACGGAAAGTAAGTGAGGGAAGTGAGAACAAGAATATCTATAGCGATGGCAAAGTAGATGGCAAGGTGGATGTTGAAGAGGATATTGAAGATGATGACGGAGAATATAATGACGGAGAAGATAATGACGAAGGTGAAGAACATGGTGAGTATTACACTGAAGATGGGGATGAGAGTTACCTTTTTTACAACTCCTTTTCTGATGAAAGTGACGATTATATTTTAGTGCCTCCGTCACCTATATATCGATCAAACCCACTACCTAAGGATTCTTACCCTTCCAAGCCGCTGTTGAAGAAACAGTCACCTGATTTCTTCAATATCGACGCCTCGTCAGTGGTAAAAGAAATAACTACGAGGCTTGGGTTTTATACTTTGGACGAGCTTAAAGAGAAATTGACTAAAAAGAACATTGTTGTCAACTTCAATATAAATGAAGATGATGTGGATTCCGCAGCCAAGGATGACACAAAAGATGAATCCTACGGTAGTGATATTGACCATACGTTAGATGATCAGGCATACGAACAATTCGAAAGTGTAGTATCCAGAAGACGCTCGAGGCTGAAAGGGCTTCAGAATTCTCAAAAATCAGTCAAATGGGCCCCGGTTCTGGAGTGGTAAGTTATTAATGCCCGCACTATTACCATTCTACAATTCTCTCACATTTGATATTCTCTAGTGTTTTCCTAAAATTCTATGACTTTATGATTATTCAAATTTGGTTTTTCTCTCATTTATCCTTTTTATTTATTTGTTTCTTTCTTTCTTTTTTACGAAACTTTATCAAGATGACCTGACGTATCTAATCACATTTTTGATATCTCTTGGTATCCTGCATTTACTTAAACTTACCCAAAATCAATTTTTTAATAATTATTTTTTCAAATCCCTAATCATTTCTCATTTGTGGCCTTCTTTGATTACAGCTAAACAAACCTTAAATTATAGGGGCTCATATCCTTTCGGTAAATCTAAAAAATCGAGATTATACAATTAGTAGCGACTATCTAAATCACATTGGAATTTGGGTCACAGATGTTTTCATTTGATTAGAGACCGAGTAATACATATTCAGTGATTAATAAAATGTTAAATAATAAACCAAAAGATATTTTTTATATTGTGTTTTAAGATGCCATTCAGAGATGGAAGAAATTGATTTTCAGTCTAACGCGGTAAAATGACATAGCCAGTCTCAGTAACTTGTATTCATTCAACATGTCCGAAAAAAACTAATTTTTCCTACTTTTAGAAACTAAAAACCAAATAAAAAAATAATATTCAATATAGGATGCAATAACTTGAAAAAAATTAAAATAAACTTCTGTGTTTTGTTTCTTTGGACTGGAAAATAATACATATGTATACTCTTTCTCAGTCGTCGTACTCGGGAGGTACACGCATATAACATATTCAGACGTACATATACATACATACTACATACACATACCCCCAAGTATTCCTGCAAAAAGATAAAATTTCTCATTACAAGGTATGGGTATTCGATATTTGACCAAAATTTACAATCCTTTAGGCGAATTTGTTGACTATGAGAAACTAAGGAATGCAGCCTGTTTTATCGATGGTCCTTCATTAGCACATTGTATCTGTAGCGACTTATCCTCTACCAGTGTTGGGGATCCAGCATTAGCTACTGAGAAGGCTAGGCGAATTTTACAAAGGCTCATTGATAAACAAATTGATATCCGATATGTGGTCTTTGATGGTGCAATACCATTAGAAAAGATCGAAACTAAGTTGCAAAGAGCTAATCAGGATATAGCTAAATTGCATAATACTCCTTCAGGACTGATCCTTGGCTCCTTTGCTACTGATATGCTACGTGAAACTTTAGATGAATATTTTCCGTCTATTCCAGTTATAACTGTACCTTATGAAGCTGATTATGCTGTGGCTGGCATGGTAAAACGATATGCGGCTATATTTAAACGGAGAGTAGAGAGCGTGGAGAACCAATCTAATCCCAAGCCTTATGAGAGTGTTTACTTGATTAGCTCTGATTCAGATTTTTTGGTATATGATTTAGGATTTAACGTTGGTTGTGTGTGTTTTACTAGAACGAAAGATCTCGAACAAAGTAAACAAGTCTTCGTCACATATCATAAAGAGGTAATGGATAAGGTTGGTATGCCATTATGGGAAGCGGGTTACGTTCTTGATAAGATTCCATTTTATAAAAGAAAGAATCTAACTCTGTCCGATTTATCTCGCTTTAAGATTAAAAAAAATGACCCTCATTATCACAAGTTCAAAGATGAGTTTACACTAAAAGAGTTCAAATGGAGTACATGTGATGAGTTTGCCAGAGATCCTCACATTCTATTTATAAAAAATTTCCTTCCGAGTTGTAAATTAAGTCGACTTCATATCATGTTGAATCGTCATGGTGAAAATTTGCGAGCTAAATTAACCAAAGATTCAACTAGTATTTTTTTACCTGTATTGGTTGAAGATATTCGGCTTTCCACAGTATGGGCCATTGGTCGAAGATGGAGATCTTTAGCTTATGAAATCTTGCTGAAGAAGTTTGAAGGTGGAATGATCAATATGGGTGAATTAGGTGATTACACCAGGCCAGGTATTGTTATTGAATATCATCGTAACGGGAAAAAGCTTGACACGAATCGTATACCAATTAATGATAAAAGTAGAGGATTATCTGATAGGCCTAATACTAAGTCTAGCCACGAGTATATTGATGCTTTAAAAGAAATGAATCCTCATGATTTCTTAAAGCTCATGGCTGCACAAATTGTTGAAGATAGCAATGCAGAGTCATTCCAAGACCTAGAGAATAGGCTATACAAATATTTTGCTTTCATTTTTGATCTTGAAATTGAATCTTCACAGGCTACCAGCTCATGCCAGATTGAAAAGTCCGCCAAAAAACCAAAGTCTAAAAAAACTAAATCTAACGAATTCACGTCTGAAAAGTCTGATGGCCTTTTGACTTTAATGTCTTCTTTGAACATTGAAGATATTCATTGGAATATTAAGAAGCTTCATTTATTCGCACAAATTCAGGCTTTGTTTTATAGCGTTATATTTTTGCAACAGGCGGGAGTAAATCTAGGAATTCATGTTAAAATCAGACATCTCAGAGGTACTGATTTCAGTAGATTTTTTAGTTATAGTTAGCAAAGTCAAGTTAATTTTGGCTTTTTCTTTATTTTTTTTTGATTTTTTGTTTTTAGTATTATAGGTTAATTCGATGATTATTATGTACATTGGGGATATCCCTTGTATGTCTACTAAAAATATTCTTCAAAGTAAGAGAGATTAAGTAACAAAGGGTGAGCTATCAGTCTTGATGAGGAAATGTTATATATTTTTCTCTTTTTTACTAGTATTTATTTTTTTTTTTTTTTTTTGACTACTTCAACACACATTACCTCGTTCGAATCTAACACTAAAGTTACTCAGACTTGAAACTTACACTCACCAGATGCATCATATTCAGTCGGAAATAATTTGGAGGACAGTAAATTGGATCTTTGGTATCAATATTGAGCATTAGTTAGCCAAAAAAGAGTTAATTTTGTTTTTTGTTTTTTTTCAATTTTTCTCTGTTTATTCATTTAACAGAGAATTATTGTACCAAATGGTTTTGTGTAAAAAAAGATTCCCTACAAGTCAGTTAAATGAGAAAATCTAAAGAAAAACAAGTAAAAACCCCACTAAAATAAAAACCAGACAAATACACCTTAAATACATGTATATATCAACCCTCGTTATAAGCTTTTATCTGAAATCATTGAGAAGTATTCATATATTGACAAATACCCGGCCGTCAATATTAAAAACTATATTCACCACTACAAAACACGTGATAAGATTACGACAATATGAGAATCATTTCAGATCAGCTAGGGGATAAGAAAACTTTTGAGCGATAAATTCTCGAAGTCATATAATGGGAATACAATACTTGACGAAAATATATCGTCCTCTCGGTGATTTTAGTAACTACACTTCACTTGCTGGTGCTGACGTTTTCATCGATGGTCCCTCATTAGCGCATAGGATCTGTCGCGACCTTCAATTCTACGATATGGGTGATACCGCTCTGGCCACTCAGGGCGCACGCCGTGTCATACAAGCTATGTTAGATGGGGGACTAAATATTCGATATATTGTTTTTGATGGTGCTTTACCTCTAGATAAGGAGGATACGCGAATTGAACGTACGAAACAAAGTATTGATAAATTGAGTGAGCAACCTGAAGGATTAATAATTGCGTCTTTTGCAGCTGATATGTTTAGAGAGATGCTAGATGAATATTACCCCGCAATTCCGGTTATTACAGTGCCCTACGAAGCAGACTTTGCCATTGCTGGGATGATCAAAACTTACACTGAGGAAGCAGAGAATAAGGATAAGATGGTGTATGTAATGAGTTCGGATTCGGATTTTTACGTATATGAAATGGGAACTAATGTTGGGTGTATTTGTTTATCGAAGAGTGAGGATTTGGCATTGGGTCAGCAAATTTTCGTAACTCAGCACCGCAAACTGCGGGAGATGATCCAGCGACCTCTCTGGGAGGCTGGGTATCTTGTGGAAACGACACCGATCAACAGCCGTAAGAAGTTGAATTTCTTCTCACTACGAAATAAAGTTATGGTGAACAAGGCCCAGCGTGAGTCCTATGAAAAATTCAAGGATACGTTTACTCTTAAAGAGTTTACTTGGACGTCTATTGCTGCGTTCGTGAACGACACGCGCACCACACTAGTAAATGATCGAATTCCCTCTTGTAAATTTACTCGTCTCCACGAGTTTCTCAACCGTCACTACGATAATATAAAAAAGGAGAAACATAATATCGGTATACCAAAGGCTGAGGTTTATTTACCCACATTAGTGGAAGATGTCACGAGACCCTCGGTATGGATCATTGGCAGCAAATGGCGATCACTAACTTATGAGATGCTAATAGAAAAATTAGAGATAAAAGAATCATCGGTTCCAGTAACGAACAGTTTGATCATTGAGTACTATCGAGTGCGTCGGGGTGTCGGGGCTACGTATATCCCCATTCAGGACCATTCGCGCCAAGAAGGCCGTGAAGAGATAGATAACCCCGAGCATTACCGCTTCATAACGCAGGGGGAACTCAAAGGCTGGATTAAAAGTTACCACAATGATGAGGGATTAGTAATGACGGTCAAGGCTATAGTGGATGAAATAGTGACTTATAATCTTGACACACAACCATTGAGTGAGACTCAGTGTAATAAACTGACTACTTATTTGACTAGTATACTGAATGAAAATTCTGAAGCAGTAGTTTATTCAGATTCAGACTCAGATTCATCTATGATGTCAACAAAAGCCAAAAGGCTTAGAGATGTGGATTGGAACATAGCGTCGTTACACTTATTTGCCCAAACGCAGGCTGCACTGTATTCCCTTTGTTTTCTTCAACAGGCTGGGGTAGAATTACCCCACGGTCAAAAAATCAAGATAACGACGGTGAGCGATAGCATAAAGTTTAGCAAGTACTTTTTACAAAAACAGTGCAAAGTAAACAGATAGAAACTGAGAATCAAATAACTATGGTTATCTCGTCAGAGTTTTATAAATGAGGATTTAGACATGTAACCATGAATTTAGTATTGCATGGCCGTATATCACCAAATATTTCTGAAGGGCATACAGTCATAGTAAACATTAAAAGGCTGGGACGTATTTAATATTTTTTCAGATTACAGACTTATCGAGTGTTGCTAAAATATCAAAAAGGTATAGAATAGCAAAGCCCCATTAGGATAGCGACACTTTAGAGGGATAGCTGCGTGGGTCTAGAGAGTAAAGTAGATAAATTGATACATATGTATATATAAACTAAGTAGGTAAAATAAAATAAAATAGAGAAAAAATTAGAAAAACAAAACGAAAAATGATATTACCAAAAAAAATAATACAGTTAAATAAGACATCACCAGGATGATATCTTAGTTAGAGACGAGTATGGGGATATGTTAAGAATACAAACGAAACGGGAGAGAAACGAAAGGGAGGGGGGGGAACAGAGAAATAGAGATGTGAATTTGAAGAATGCTAATGGTTGATATTAGGGATTAATGGAAATCAAAACTTACTTCTTTTCCTTCTTTTCCTTCTTGTCCTTCTTGTCCTTCTTTTCCTTCTTTTCCTTCTTTTCCTTCTTTTCCTTCTTTTCCTTCTTTTCCTTCTTTTCCTTCTTTTCCTTCTTTTCCTTCTTTTCCTTAGGAGCTTCTTCTTCTTCAGAATCAGCATCTCTCTTTCTCTTCTTATCCTTCTTTTCCTTCTTTTCCTTCTTGGGGGCAACGACTTCTTCATCATCAGAGTCTTCATCATCAGAGTCCTTAGCTTCAGCTTCGGCGGCAACATCAGCATCAGCATTGTAAGACTTCTTAGCATCTAATTCAACCTTTTGTTGAGGTCTAGCGTTAACAACGGGTCTAACGGTGCCAATAATCTCCTTACCTTCAATTGTTCTCAATCTGTTTTCGATCTTGATACGGGTATCAATGCCGATGGTAGGAGTATCATCACGGTCTTCGGCGAGAGCATCATAACGAATAGAGACGGCAGCCTTGGCAGCTAACATACGAGCAATCTTACCCTTGTTCTTACCACTGGCTTGACCAATAAGCGAAGCGTGGTAGATGATACCGTACTTTGGTGTATCATGCTTAGTCTTAAGGGCTCGGAAGAGAGCCTTTTCAGCACCGAGAATTTGAACGGTGGAAGCGGGGGCTTTAGCAAGGGAGATAAGGGAACCAGAATGGGCGATAAGACGAGCACCGACTAATTCGCCAACGAGAGCAGTCAAATTAGGGGCAATGGCGGCCATACGGGCCCCCAAGTAGTTAGATAATTGTTGTCTGTATTCAAAGAAATCAATGACTTGATCAGCAAGACACTTGATATTTTCTAAATCAAATTCGGTAATTTCGGTACCCATAGAAACTTCTGCGGCTACCTTAAGTTTGGTTTCGATTTCTTCGGGGAGAACTTCCGAGAGGTCGGTTTCAGAACAATTAGAACGGTAACCCATAACCTTAATGACACGAGCATAGGCAATATTGTCGGAAATGATCTTGGCCATTTCCGGGAAATGCCAGCCGTACCATTCCTTGATACGCATAGCATAGGTATTAAGTTCTTTATCAAGATCATCAAGGAGGGCAATGGCTTGAATGATCATAACATCAACCTTATCAGGAGAAAACTTAAGCTTGTGACGTCCGAGAGAGTGAGCCAAACCAAGAGACATGGTGGAAAGGTCCTTTTCGGTTAAACCAGGTAAAAGAGCAGGCAAGTTTTCTCTGATAGCACGGTAAAGATCCAAGGAGTTGGTGTCGGCCACAACGGAGAAGGGGAGACCTTCAATCTTGTTGATGGCATTACCTAACTTGGGGTCGGCAACGACTAAACTGGTGGCCTTCTTTTCATCCTTGAATTGTTCAAGAAGGTTGGCAAGCTTTTCAGAGACCTTACCTTCGATAATGGAGTTAACTTCTTCGAGAGCGGAGGAGGCAGAGTCGAACTTGGCAAAAGCTTTCACCTTGAATCTATAGAATGTTAGTAAACAAAAACTAATTAAATAATAAAATCATTGTGGTTGCGCTGTTTGAGTTGATCGAATCAGCTGATGTAATGGGTGATTTGATATTTAAATCATCCGGTATATTCAGTATTTAGTTTACAAAATTTTCCGCAAACTTTTTGAAAACTCAAATAGCTGGTACCACAAGAATCTAAAGCGCTAATAGGAAATTACCAGAGCGCCAGAGGACCTTTTCTTCAAGTACCCTGGTGCTGTAGTGATCTCATATGATATAACTTACTGAGCAGCGACCTTTTCAGGAGTGGAAAGATCTTCCAAAAGAGTATCGGACTTGTAGATCTTCTTATCCTTAGCCTTAAGAAGGGCGTAACCAGCTGACGTTTCGGTAAGAATGAAAGTCATTTTGTGATATGGGTATTTTGTGTGAGTAGAAACAATCAAAAGCTAACAAAAAGGTCAAAAGGTCAAAAGAGAGGTTGAAGCGAATTGAGGGAATGAGAAATTTTGAGAAACTGAAAAAATAAATGGAAAACGAAAAAATGGGAGAAAATGATGAAAAACGAAAAAATAAGTTGAGAAAAACGAAAAAAACAATGTGGGAGGAGTTGCTGTGACAACGGATAGATATTGGTGGGTGACCTCTAGAATGCAGTGATAGGGGTTATGTATACAAAGTACCTGTTGATTATGAAGGTTGGTTAACAATTGTTGATAGGCAATGGCAAGTGGATAACAATGAGAAATGGAAAACCGTAGTCCAATGGAGGAAACGGAAAAGTATAGGGAGTGAGGCTAGAGTAATGACAAAGGATGAAAAGATACGAGACCACAGAACTGAGGTATTGAAGATACAAGAGAGTGTTTGTAACACACTAAAAGTGGTGTATGAGCTGGTGTGAATAAGAGAACACCGGACAAAGGTTGGTATTTTATCAGGGTTGAGAAAACGCCAAAACCAAAGCCAAAGCCAGAATCTCTATATCTTTTAAAAAAAAAAAATAGAGTAGTTGGATTCAGGGTGTGAAAAAGGAGACTGAGACCGTATCCTGATAGATTTACGAGACGGAACCAAAGATGTCACAAAAGAGAAGCGGGACGTGTTTTATGGGAATAAATGAAATGGCGCCGACACTGAACAAGATAGTGGAAGGAAGGACAAAATTAGCAGAGATGGAGATGAGAGAACAAGAGCGGTGGCCGGACTAGAGGAGACGGTTTATAGAACACCGGTCCTTTTTCTTTTTTTCTTCTTGATGGCTCTAGAGGGTTTAAAGGGTTTTGGGATCTGGGGGATTAGTAGTGGGTTTGGACTGTGCCGGGTGTAGCCCTGAGCGAGCGAGTTGTAGCGATATCCAAGAACGCTACGGCGTAGCCAGAGACAATGCCGAGATGATCAAAGGGTCCTGAATTTTAGTGGTTGGTTTATTAGAGAGAAATTGACAAAATAGCATAATAGTAATTAGAATAACAATAAAAAACACAACGGGGCTAGTCGTGGATTAGCGAGATTAGCGGTTTGGGCGCAGTGGGTGGAGTATATCATGCATGCAGTTTCCAATATCTGGACCAATAAAGCCCTCAACGATAACAGGTACTGAATATATGCAAGTATTTTTATTTAAATAAATTTATAAATGAATGAAAATATAAATATATATATGAACAAATGAACCTGGGATATACCGGATTTTTAACGCCAAACTATGAATATCAGTCTAATTTCAAGCTGCTTCATCATCTCTCGGTAACCATCTCCCACCTCCAGAGCCGCCAACCCAAGAGGCATAAAGGTGAAATCATCATGCGATTCGTCTCCCCTCAGTCATAAACCAACCCACGTCATCCCACTTTCTCGTATCGGTAGTTGTCATTTTATCTGGCCCTCTCTCGCCTTCTCTCTCTCGCCTTCTCTCTCTCGCCTTCTCCCTCTTACCCTTCCCTCCCTCTTCCTCCTCTTCTCTCAATTACACATACAATTACATACCCACTCCCGTCCGAAAATGAGCATGTTCAAATCCCTCCAGTCCATCCGCCCTGTGATCACGCTCTTCCACTCTCCTGCTTCGGCCGCGTCCACCCACATTGCTACCTTGCTCAAGTCCCTCCAAACCGCGGCCCCGCAAGTCGACGTTGAAATCACCGAGTTGGCGCCCACCATTCAGCAATTATCTAGTATCATGGACCATTTCCCTATATCCATCCCCGAATCCCTGCCCACCAAGCCTGAAGACGCTAAATTAAATATTCTGGTTCCCGGCTATTTGGGGCACTGGCACGAAACGGCAAGACTAACCGCCTTCTTGAAGGACGACGCTGGAAAAAAGGTCACTAGGCCTATCTTGGTCGACTGGGATAATGGCAGAGTCGCCGTTAACGACGAATCCTTGGCCCAAAAGATCATTTCCCAGATCGAGGGGAACCACCCCAAAAGCACTGTAGACTAAATTGGCCGGGCCCGGTCGACAGAGTTGAATATCTTGGTGGTCCTATAGAGTACATTGAGACCCGACCAAACCCGTCGGGCCAATAGCCAATATTTATCTTTTTTTTTCTAGTGCAGATCGAAATTAAACACTAGATCGATGCCCTGATTTAGTTTTTTAGTGTCGAATCAAAAGCACCTGACTTTCATGGTGGCATCAAGTGCCAGTGTTGATGTTTTTTTTTTTAAAAATTTTTTTATTATCATTTAGGGCCAATATCAGCCACTCTTTGTATTATGTTATTATTTGTGTTTCCAATCTTTGCCAATGCCGAATTGACGGCTAGTCGAGTACCGAGATTGGCCCAGTTTTTAAACTATTGCCAGGTTTTTCAATAGTTTTCCTTTTCAGACAGTATTGACGTTTTCTCTTGGCTAATACTAAACGTTACTTTGTGTTCTTTTCGTCAATACCGGCGCTGACATGATAGCCAATTGCTGTTAGTTTTAATGGGTTGCTTGTCATTGTCGATTGCCAATCACGAGTTTAAATCAATTTAAGCGCCTATCTTCTTACCCAGTTCAGTCCTTATCTAAGCAAGGTCGTATTATCACTATTTATAAACTGTTAGATAAGCTTAATAAATCATCGAGTCAAGACACCCGTGGTGGTAAATATTTCCACCAGTATCCAGAGCCGGAATCTTTTGCTGGCTGAACTATTAATATTGCCCATAGGGCAAGCTTATAAGGTATTCATGTTTAATAAATATGCGAATAAATGAATTAAAAATAATCATATTTGTATTATAATCATTCCCTAGTGGACATTTATAAACCGCCCTACTAACAAAGTAGCGGTACGTTTCAGTCCGCGTAACTCCCAGAACATGCACTGAAAACCTCTCAGGATCTAATATATTCTTTTTGGCGGTTCGGTGTGTAATTGTGTGTATAGCTGCAAGACCCGATTGGTTTGGGTTATCGTCTTTGGTATGTATGGGTTGATTATTATTAAATGGTCAGTTTGTGAATATATTGTGAATATTCGGAATATGGCCTTTTTGTCGGCGGTGCTCGTTATATTGTCCTGTGGCAAATCTTGCTGTCGATCTTGTTGTCGACGTTAGTCTCAAGACTGACTGACTATGCGATCTTCTACTTTACGCGTCAGAGTACTAACCTTTGTTCAGTTAACTACTACTTTGTTATTCTTCGTTTTTGGTTACCTGGTAACTCACTAAAAAGAACTAAATGCCTGCGGCCTTAGAGGATCCCACACAACCGCCACATTACCGGCCGGACTTGGTCATGCCGCAACTGGAGCCATACACGGTCTTATTGAAAGACGGCGAGACCACGGCCACTATTTACCCTATTTCATCCGCCGAACAGCTTCCTATTGGGCTTTTGGCGTTTTTGTGTGACGAGTTTAATTTAGAAATCGAAAAGGGTGATACTTACCCTTTATTTGATACGCTACATATCGATACTTTCCAAAACTACTGGTTTGGCTCGTTTGCCGGAGTAATGCTTATCGGTGACGCGCCCTCGATCCAGAACGGCCGACAGTGGGAAAAGGAGTGCTTGGGTACTTTTTACATTAAACCTAACTACCCCGGAAGATGCTCACATATCTGTACTGCTGGGTTTTTGGTAAATGCCGGTATCAGAGGTAAAGGCATTGGGAGAACCCTCGCCGAGTGCTATTTGGAATGGGCTCCGAAGATTGGGTATGCTTATTCTATCTTTAATTTGGTGTTTGAAACCAACGTAGCCGCTCGCCGTATCTGGGAGACCTTAAGTTTCAAACGTATTGGTAGAATCGCTGGTGCTGGCATTTTAAAGGGCCATGAACACCCCGTCGACGCACTGATTTATGGCAGAGAACTGGTTCAACAGCCTGAAGAGCCTATTGGTGAACTCCGTTTCGACCGAATCAAATATTACCTTGAAACAGGTCGATATCCTGCGCAATCGGACCGCCAGGAAAAGTCGCGACTTAGGTCATCCGCTGCGCATTATCACCTACGAAACAATAAGCTAATGCTTAAAGAAAGGGAGGTTGTCCCTGAAGCCGATCGACAATTGAGGATCGCTGCCGATTATCATTTACAACACCATGCCGGAATTAATAAGACAACATCGGCTATTGCTGAACGGTACCACTGGACGCGAATTAAGGAGACTGTGGCAGATGCCATCAGAAATTGTCGTGAATGTAGAGAAAGCTCTCGTCCCCCACCTAAGAGACCGAAGAAAGAGGTTATTCTCGATAGTAATGATGTTGTACGGGCTGTAGCTTTGCCCCCAGACTTCCGCAACGGGGCTGAGAGTTATTATGTTCAACAACAGCATGTCCAACAACAACAGCAACATGTCCAACAACAACATGTACAACAGCATTCACAACAACCTCAAGGGCCACTCCAATCAAAATCACATCTTCACCAACAGCAGCCTCAACATACGATTGCTGATATGCGACGAATGGGGGTTGTCAACTCCAACAACAATGGTGGTGACACTACGTCTAGTTTATTAGGGGCTGAATTGTCCCTGGATGCCGATGTTGAGGACACTAATGGATTAATTGCAGCAGTAGCCGCAGCTTCAGCACACCAACAGCAATCACAGAATGTTAATGTTGGTGGAGTCGGAGTAGGTGGGGTAAATGTTGGCGTAGTGGATGACAGAACTCGCCATTTATCACAAGGTGCACCGCAGTTTCATACCTCTTCGGCATTCTCTCACCACCATGGCTCTCTGGATCATCACCATCAACAACAGCAAAGTCATCAATCTCAACAACAGGGAGTGGGACACCATGGTCATAATTCGCACCATTATAACCAACATCCCAATAACAACCAAGTAGTAGGAAATACTAATGGTTCACATCAGCAAGGTGTAGTTGGTGGAGTGGGTGTTAGTGGAGTCGGTACTGGTGGCGTAAATGTAGTAGATCACCTTCATCAACAGCAGCAACAACGACAACAACAGCAGCAACAGCATGAGCAACAGCAACAACACGAGCAACAACAGCAGCAGGATTCTTTAGGCGGTCACCATCATGAGGAGGATATTCCAGTGGATCCGCAGGTGGAAAGTGCGTTTGAGGAACATGTACATGGGGGAGAGGAAATTGCGATTGCGCGGGCATTGATCCAGGCAAATGAGTCGGCGGATGGCGAAGGTGGAAATGAGTTGTTTTAATGAGGCTTTTTAATATGAAATTAAAAATGATTGAAATTAAAGAGTTGCCGATATCAGCGAGATTTTAATTAGAAACACCATATGCGCTATATTTCTTATCATGATTCGCGTGATTAATTTCAGTTTACTTTAACTTCTGCTAATCAATTTTTAGCTTTTGCGTTTACTGGGTTTATCTTTATGCTTTTGTCTTGTTTTATTCTGCCTTTTTTCTATTCTTTTTTTCATTTTGTCTCTTCGTTATTATTTACGTCTTATGGTTTGTATATTTGTATATTTATTTAATTTTTTTCTTTGAAGTTTCGTTTTTGCAATACCACTATGATATTGAAGGTTCTACCTAGTCATAGGCTAAATGAATTACCTTCGAAAATTTATCCGTACTATATTCTAAGCTAACCAACAGTATTCAAAAGTGGTAATCTCCAATGACCCTATCTATTTTTTCCTCAGTTGGTAAAAAAATAATCATACTTGATAGTACGTTTAATCCAATTTCAAAGGAAAAATTCACTTTTACCACCACATATTAAGCAAAGTATATGAAACTTAAGTTTTTTTAAATTCCTTCACTGAGCCAACAACGTTATGAACTGTAATAACCAGTGCTTAATAAAAATGGTCTCCCTGGTAAGCTGATTTTGTAAACACCCAATTACGATTGAATAAAAAAGACCTATGTTTTATTTAGAAATGCTATGGGACTTCTATATTATAAAAGGCCGAATACAGAATAAGTCAAACCAAGAGAGAATAATATAAATTGCTTTCTTTTGAGAATCGGGAGGGAACCTGTCTGTTATATCTTTTTCAGTGCACTAAATTGGGTGTAGGTGTTTTTAGTTACGTAGTTGGGCATGTCGATGCATCCTTATTTCACACCTCCAATCTCTTTTCTCTCTAACCACCCCTTCACACTTTGTTGAATTGCTCTGGTTTTGAACTCGCTAGGCAGATAATTATCTACTCTTGAGAATTGTTCAGGCTAGTGATATAGACATTGGGGATAATTACAAATTAGCTTCTACCGAACTAAACTACATTTGTCAAATCTTCACTATGAGCGACTCTCGTGAAGCCATCTTTCGTATGTTTTTTCAGACTTTTGACTTGTTTGTCTTTTATTTTTCTTTGTTGATTATTATTCGGTACGAGAGGTTATTCTACAGGTGCTCAATGGCTATTGTTGTCTAGTTTTTCTCTTGCTTTTTTACTTGCCGTCCCGGACCGCTACATCCCCGACTCGGCTGTGCCAGGCGATCATCATGACACTATCTACCACAATTCATCATAATAGTAAACTATCTTTTGGGAATATGTATTCTATTCATGCTTCAGTAATTAGCTTAATTACAGTAGTAACCAGGCAGTCATTCTCTGATAGTCAGAATTATTGAAGTTATAGACTGACTTTAATCGTCTTCCGGAGTTGAGATATTGAAATTTCTTCCTTTTTTGAACTGTTTTCTGTTGATAGCCATTGCTACATTTATAATAATATCTCTTGTTTTGCAAGCTAAATCTTCCCTGTTTCGGCCCTCTTAACTCTCAGAGCCAATACTCTGACGTATACTCCGACGACATACATGCCCATACATAATCAGATAGCGCGCCTGCACCTTGACGAAGAAAAACGACTGATTGATAAAAAAGTCAAACCAGAAAACTTAATCTTGAACAAAGCATTGGAGTTTTATTGCTAGTACTAACCTATTTAGGCTCGGCGGAAATGTCGCTAATTCAAATTTATGTGGCACATGAAATTAGTCGTGATGTTATTTATGCCCTAGGCGAGCTAGGTACCATTCAATTGCGTGACCTTAACCCCACTGTTAACGCCTTCCAACGATCATTTGTAAAGGAAATTCGTCGGTTAGATAAAACTGAAGTGAAACTAAAGTACTTGCAAAATCAGCTTCAGGAGCACTCGATTCCACCTAGCCCGTCTAAACTGGAGGAAATTGGAACTAAACACACCACGAGTGAAATTGACTATTTGATCCATACGATTGATACCATTGAAGATAAAATTGCAACATTAGCCAAAAGTAAAACTTCTCTTCTCGAGCGTCAATTGGCCATGGAGGAAGAACGCCACGCTATCCTAGCTAGTGATCAATTTTTTCGTCAAAAAAACAATAATTCTATTCTAGAACAAGCGGTTCATCGGTTTTCTATTGGCGATAGTGATGATGAAGATGAAAATGATAATTTATTCAGTGACCAGCCCTTATTAAACCAGGAATTAGAAAACAGGCGATTAGAGTCTGGGATGGAGCTGGGTGTCAACACCATTTCGGCATTAAATATAGAGTTTGTATGTGGGATTGTACCTCGTACCAAGATTGCACTTCTAGAAAAGGTTCTATGGCGTACGTTGAGAGGTAATCTTTTTATGAACCATGTACCGATTGAAAAGCCTTTTGAAGACCCTCTGACTCATGAGCTGATTTATAAGGATGTGTTTGTTATTTACGCCCATGGGTCAGTATTACTTCAGCGGATCCGACGTATTACTGAATCTCTTGACGCTAAATTGTACAATGTATCTGAAAATTATGAGATTCGTACACAAGTATTATCCGGTTTGAATATGCGCCTTGACGATATTCGCCAAGTTAATACTACCACACTGCGCACACTCGAAATCGAACTGGTGACAGTGTCTAACTATCTTGCTGACTGGATGACTATGTTACACCGTGAAAAGATGGTCTATGCATCACTCAATCAAATGAACTATGATCAAACACGTCGCTGTCTGATTGCTGAGGGTTGGGTTCCGCGTGCTGATCTACCTGCCCTTCAAGCGGCATTGAGAATTCTTACACAAGAATCTTATACTAACACCACCACAGTTGTGAATGAACTCCAAACCAATCGTACACCCCCAACATTTCACCGTACGAACAAGTTCACAGACTCCTTTCAAAATATCATCGATGCTTATGGCGTTGCTACGTACCAAGAAGTCAACCCCGGTCTGGCTGCAGTCGTGACTTTCCCATTTATGTTTGCCATAATGTTTGGTGACTTGGGTCATGGGTTCATTGTAGCCTTGGCTGGAGCAGCAATGGTGCTCAACGAGCGGGTTATTTCCAAGTGGAAACGTGACGAGATTTTTGATATGGCCTATACTGGTCGATACATTATTCTGTTAATGGGTGTATTTTCAATGTATACTGGATTTCTTTATAATGATTTGTTTTCAAAGTCAATGACACTTTTTCAGTCGGCTTGGGCGTGGCCCGAAAAATGGACGGCAGGTGACACAATCATTGCCAAATCTACAGCTGCGGTCTACCCGTTTGGGTTGGACCCGGCGTGGCATGGCACGGAGAACAACCTGCTATTTACTAATAGTTACAAGATGAAACTATCTATTCTGATGGGGTTTGCTCACATGACCTATAGTCTGATGTTTTCGTTAGTTAACTACCGTCATTTCAAATCCAAGATTGACATTGTCGGTAATTTCATTCCTGGTCTCTTATTTATGCAGAGTATTTTCGGGTATCTATCTCTGACAATCATTTATAAGTGGTCAGTGGACTGGATTGCGACAGACCGTGCTCCGCCTGGGTTACTTAATATGCTTATCAACATGTTTTTATCACCGGGAAAGATCGATGATCAATTATATCCAGGCCAAGCCTTTGTGCAGACTTTACTAGTATTTGTTGCACTTATCTGTGTACCCTGGTTATTGCTACTTAAACCTCTCTACCTCAATCGCCAAAACAAGCTCGCTCAGAGCCAAGGGTACCAGGACTTACATCATGCCACACGTGCTGAAACGCTGAACGAAATGGAAGATGAAATGCTAAACTATAGCTCTTCGTCTGACGAAATGGTTATTCAAGACCTTGGCGTTGATCATGATGACTCCCATGGCCATGGTGGCCACAGGTTTGAATTCGGTGATGTTATGATCCATCAGGTCATCCACACTATTGAGTTTTGTTTGAACTGTGTATCTCACACCGCTTCATATCTTCGACTATGGGCATTATCTCTTGCCCATGCCCAGTTGTCCTCGGTACTTTGGGATATGACAATTCAGAATGCCTTTGGAGCCACTGGGGCCAAAGGCGTGGTCATGACCGTGCTGTTGTTTGGAATGTGGTTTGTACTTACAGTAGTAATTCTAGTTATTATGGAAGGTACGAGTGCCATGTTACATTCGCTACGTTTGCATTGGGTTGAGGCTATGTCCAAGTTTTTCGAGGGCGAAGGATATGCCTATGTACCGTTTAAGTTTGATTCGGTCTGGACTGGAACTGAAATGTAGTCGAATTCAAAACCAATTCAATATAGGACTATATTGTAGTGTCGATAAGTTTGACATATAATACTTTAGAAGAAAAAAATGGAATGTATATATGTTGTGTTAGATAATAAATAAATACCTTGTACGCTGGATTTTCTTAAGGTGTGTAATGTTCATTTCTTTTCCTGAATATAAATTAAGGCACTATGGCCGAGTGGTTAAGGCGAAAGATTAGAAATCTTTTGGGCTCTGCACGCGCAGGTTCGAGTCCTGCTGGTGTCGCCATTTAATCCGATATAGTGTAATGGCTAGCACGGTCCGCTTTCACCGGGCAAATCGGGGTTCGATTCCCCGTATCGGAGGCAAATGTTTTTATAGCCCTAAAGGTATTTTTTTTTACCACTTTTGAACTTCAAATACTTATATCTATTGCGTTTTATTTTGATCATCAGGTTGTTTTTCGTTAACGGCCTTTATTGAACTTCATCAACACCCATCTAGTCCTAAAACAATGTTTCTTGCCGCCGGACCCAATAGCAAAATGAATAGTGACTGCCTAATAAAAACCCGAACAATTTTTGGCTATTATTAGCCGGAGGAAACCAAAGGAATTAAGAATTGCTAGAAAATAAACAATGGACCTGTTGTAAAAAATTTCCGTTCTTCTCATAGAATATATAACTTAGCGGCATAATACCAGAGTAAGTCTTTTTCATATAAATTATAGCTTAATCTAGTTGATAACAACCTAAAGGACCCACAAATTAAGTGCAAAATACTATGTCTGCATTAATAATGGTCAAGGATATTGGAAAAAAGACTGCAGCACCTTGTGTTCCCACGTGGTCTCCCACCGTAGTACTTAAGAAGGCTCTCACTGGCTTAACTATGATCGATCGGACGGGAAATCGTGCTTTCTAGTGGATATGGCGCAGACATGATTATGAGCGTTGTGAATGACGTGTTCGTGGGTGGGTTGAAATTACATTTGAAGTATGGACATGACCACAAGGGTCCCTACCACTTTGAGTTAAATCAATAATAAGTAGCTCATATTGGGCTAATTGGTAGGATGATAGGCAAAGACTTTTCCCTAATTACAGATACAGTATTGCCTCTAGGCTGTTCTTGGTTGGGTTTGTAGCCATCAATTACCCGATTTTTCAGCTAGTATTTGAACATGGTTAAAAATACGAACGACTGAGACCAAATGTTGGGTACTTACGTAAAAAAATAAGCCCAACGGGGGGGTCGAACCCCCAACCTTGTGATGACTTTAACTCCTTTCGCTTGGTTTTTAAGAGTCACACGCTCTACCGATTGAGCTAGCTAGGCTTATAATTTGATCTCTAGCGGAGTCGAACCGCTGATCCTTGCGTTATTAGCACAATGCCTTAACCAACTGGGCCAAGAGATCAGTTTTTTGGAGGGTTAAAAAATACACACTAAACATAGAAGGCGTGTTTTGTGTTTAATTTTTAAAGAAACGCTTGCTATTTTGGAATTGCGTTAATTGAATAGGTACTTTTAATTTTCCGTTTTTCGGGGCATTATAGTATACTGATTGATTAAAAGGCAGAATGTTTCTAAGGGTCGTAAATGGGGATTATCCTCAAATGTATAATCACAACGTATCAGAGTACAGGTATATAATAAATAAATAATAAATAGTCTATAAATAATAACGTTATCTAAGCAAGACAGTAACCACCGTCGATAAGGATATCGGTACCGGTAGTGTAGGTACTGGCGTCGGAAGCCAGGTAGAGATAAGCACCGGTTAATTCACGGGGGTCCCCTTCCCGGCCCATGGGGATCAAACTCCACCACTTTTGCTTGATGTCATCATCAACAAAGTTACTGATATCAGTAGCAATATAACCGGGGGAAATGGAGTTGACTCTGGCGAAGCCGGCCCATTCGATGGCCAGACTCTTTGAGAAATGAATGATACCGGCCTTGGCGGCATTGTAGCAAGCTTGCATTTGTGGGATGTTAACAATGTGGCCAGACATGGAAGCGGTGAAAATAAAGGAGCCGTTACCTTGTTCCTTGAAAATCTTACCGACGGCCTTGGCGCAGTAGTAGGCGCCGTGGAGATCGAGATCGACGACCTTGTTCCATTCGTCATGGTTGGGGGTTTCGATCATAGGGCCTGCCGTCCATGGCACACCGGCGTTTGCGACGAAGATATCGATCTTTCCGAACTCTTTTCTTTGTTGTTCAATGGTGGCTTCGACGGCCTCGGCGTCTGTGACGGCGCACTTGTAGGCCTTGACCTTGACGTTGTACTTTTTAGCCAGGGCGGCGGCCTTTTCTTCAGAGGAGGTGCTATTGTACCAGATGGCGACGTCGGCGCCGGCTTGACAGTATGCTTCCGCAATGGCGTAGCCAATACCTTGCGACGAGCCGGTGATGGAGGCTACTTTGCCCTTAAGTGAGAAGAGATCCAGGACGTTGGGGGCCAAAGAGGGTGTAGGTTGAGGGCAGCTGAGTCCGGTGGCGACAGTTTTAACTTGAGACATGATGGTTGTTGGTATGGATTAGTGTGTATATGTGAATTGTTGAGCAGAAAAGTATGAATTATTAATAAAGATACAGAATTGTAGTCTGTATTTATAAGTCTGTATATAGGTTGTGACCTAGATCTTGCTTGACGTCATGGCCACTGAGGAATATCCATTTTATGACGTAAGTGTAGATAGATTGCTATTTTCGGAGTTAACCCGAGACTAGTAGCAAGAAACCAGGACGAAAATCAAGAAAGATCCGAGAAAAAGCAAATATAAAATTAACTAAACCGATGCACCAAAAAGTATTTTTAAAAGAAAAAAAAAATAAATAAATAAAAAAAAATAAATAAAAAAAAATAAATAAAAAAAAATAATCACTGGCCAGTAATCGGATAAATGAAAAGCGGGAAAAGATCTCAAGGATGAGGGAAGATTTCCTAATTGGCACGGGTACCCCATCTGTAGTTTTGTGAAAAAAGCCAATCTTGAGATCCCTTGATCTAGCAGAGTATTGACCTACTAGCCGAAATATAATATAAACCCAATATAAACCCAATGTAAACATAACGCAAGAATAACGCAAGAATAACGCAAATATAATTCAAGTATAATCTAAATAACTGTTTAAGAGGTGGTCCTCTACACGACGTCAAGATTATCCGCCCCTGGTGTCTATTTTCTCCGACTTGGGGTGTGGGGTATAAGCTGCGATTGCTTTCCAACTAGACTGCCGCAGATATCAGTTGGCTACTGACCACTGGTAAGACGATTCCGATTGCTGTGGGCCATGTCGGCGGTTGCGTTGTAATTAATATACCGAACCTGGCTAGAAAGTGGTGCATTGGAAGACGGCTGAGATGCCTGTGATTATTACGCACTAATCTACCTCAGCTGCTAAGAACAAAGCGAGGGGATCGATCAATCACTGGAATCGAGTTTGGGCAAAGGCTCCGATTAAACGGCTGCCTCCTTCGACTGTCCCCTGCTTTGAGATAAGCGCGGGGTGATTCGTGTGGATGGTCCAGTGGAGAAAATAGCCGTGGCCACGGGTTGTTATATTCACAGAGGCCACTGGGGCCATAGCCTGGGCTAGTATCCAAGGGTTGGTTTGGTTTACCATGGCCTATTAATTGGCTGACGGCGGTAAAGGTACACGGGGGTTTCCACCGGGGCTATAAACTTTTACGCCTGTATGAATCAACTAAAGATCTAAAGACGGATATACAACACATTTAATTGATTATTTGCTGCTAAAGTCACTGTACTACATTTTTAATGGCTCATTTTTAATGTATTCCTATTGTAAGTTTAACTACACTGTTCAACGCTCGACGCGTACATAGACTATACGGCGCCTGGGTCAATGAAACCAATGGCCCATGCTAGAACGGGCCAGGATTAGCAAAAGAAACAAAAAAAGAAGAAAAATATATATATATTCCTTTGGTTAAAAGACCGAGGGTATTAAACACGTCCTCTACTTTGTAAATATGTATACTTGTTGGGACCCCAGCATACAGTAGAACCCCCCCAGCTTTTAGCGATGGGGCGGCCTTGATCGTCCCAATAGGGTGGATACATCCATACCCCCTATACAGTACTACAGCTGTCATAGATTATTCAACTGCTACGATAATCCTGGAGAAATCTACCAGCCAGGCTTGCTATTCATAGTGTTTTTCTCCGCGAATGAATGTGAATGACTTGGAACCTATAGTCTCACGGCCTCACCTTCCACAGATGTCTTCATCGATTTCAATGTCCAATCTTCGCGCCAGCGGGATCAACAGTGGTAATAATAACAACACCAACACCAATGCCGGAGATACAACCACTACCACTGTGGGCGAAGCCTCCTCGGCCAAAAGAACGCGTCGTAAGGAGCCTATTGAGATGATCCTGTCCAAGCCAAACATGGTAATACAGCAATCCCTAGTACAATTGCGCTACGCGGTATTGACCGCGGAGGTGCCTATTCGGGACTCGTACCGGCCCTATCTGTGGTCGGTCTTGCTGAGAGTACCCCCTATGAAATCATCGAGTTTTGCAAAACTGGTGCGAAAGGGACCCAGTAAAGTCTATGTCAAGATTCGCCAGGATACTTTTCGTACACTGGCCACCGACACCATTTTCAAACGCAAGGTCTCCGAGGAGGCGCTCATTAGAGTGCTGAACACTTATTCAATTAAAAAAGAGATTGAATTTGAAGAGCAGGGCGGTAACTCTAACATGAAGCAACATTCCAATATGCAGGAAGAATTGGCTGCGTTGAGAAATAGCAGAAATAGCAGCAGCAGTAGTAATAGCGGTACTATCAACAACACTAATAACCATAATCTTGGTAAAAGCGCCAACTTCAACCCTACAATCGGTAATAATGACAAGGCCCATCATGACATTGGCAGTAGCCCCAACCCAAGCAGCAGTATTAATAAACGAATCACCTCGACATCTGTAGGCCAAGACTCGTATGTCCAGGGTATGAACGTTTTAGCAGCGCCCTTCTTGTACGTTTGCAAGAGTGAAACAGAAGCCTTTGCGCTTTTCGAGACCTTACTACGCCGCGACTGCCCCTTATATGTCCGTCCCACCATGGAGGGTGTGCACGCTGGGCTCATGTTATTGGACAAGTGTCTGGAAATTATCGATCCCAAACTCTATTTATTTCTCAGTGGTAAACTACTTAAGGCCCAGTTATATGGGTTCGCGTCTGTGCTGACACTGTCAGCTTGTACGCCGCCATTATCAGAGGTTTTACAATTATGGGACTTTATGTTTGCTTACGGTATCCATATGAATATTTTGTTTATCATAGCACAGCTGAACCTTATTCGAAACGAGCTTATGGAGGCTAAGAGCCCTATCTCCTTGTTAAGGTCTTTTCCGCCGCTGAAAGCAAAGGAGATCATCAAACTTTCAGTGAGTTTTGTGGCCAGGCTACCCGATGATCTTTACGATTTACTGTGTCGTCATGCGTGGGACGAGAAGGTTTATCAACAATTGAAGTTTTCTGGTAGCTCTTGAGGGAAATTTTATATAAAAAGAAGAGCATAAGGGATATGGGTTTAGTGTATAATAAAATTTAACTATGGGAAGTTTTTACTATTGTAGAGTAGTGGCGTCATTACTAAGCCCTATAACATTGATTAAAAATTACAGCCCTTATCAGCCTGCTTCGCCAAATATCAATAATAATACTTGACGCTGCTAGGGGATGAATGGATATATAAGCTCGTGGTTTAGCCATCAGCATTGTCGAAATGGGACGTAATCAGATGCTAATCGACATGAACGGCATTGTTTTTAAAAGAAGTACCACTCATGTCTAAAAACCTCTATTTACTATCTGGTTTCGTTAGTAAACCTTCAGTTCATTTACGATAAGGCGGCTATTTATTTGCTCCCTAATCAGTCCTCAAAGCATATTTTTTTTGTTTGTAACTGGAATTTCTTATGCAGGTTGCAACTCCGACGAATTTCGATTGGGAAACCTTCAAAATGGGGCTCCTTCGCAATCAGGAAATCATACCAACCCTTTCCCCAATCAAAGACCTGTATGACTAACAATAGGGGCTAATGTTTCCTACTACAGTCCCTAATAATAGGCTGTTACTTATTGATCTAGCTTAGATGTTACATTGCCAAGACCTTTATTGGGCTATTTTATATGGCTCGGCTATATTACATCATTATGAAAAATTCATCTTTAATGGCTGTGAAAGTGTTTTGGAGAAAAACCCAGCATTGGTATCGGTATCTCATTATTGTAGATATATTAAAATAAGAGAACTGGATTGGCTTTCATCTTTAGCCCGACACATAACGGTGCTGCCCGATGACGCATCCATGCTACATAAATGTATGTTAACCGCTTGATCTCTGAATTTTTGATTAAACCTAGTTTCTTGACTTTTCGATTTATCCCCACTATATTTGCCTTTTTCAAATAAAAAAAAAAGACTCAAAGAAAAACAAAAACATGATGGTTTCCGAAGATTGCTTTGCGGGTAAAAAATTGGTCATTGCGGTCACCTACCAAATCGATCCTAAAGCTATAGAAGAAATTAAAGCTATAGCCCCTAGCTTAACGATTGAGTTCAAACCCATCAAGTCATGGTACCCCGAAGGCTTTCCTACTGATAGGGATTTTTTTATCGATGCTGATTTCCTGTTAACCTTGCGTTATCTTCCTGCTACCCTTGACTTGGCTCCTAAACTACAATACGCCCAATTATCGCAATCAGGTGTCGATTCAGTCGTTAACACTGAATATGTTACCAAAACAGATTACCCTTTATGTAACGCCAGTGGAGTCCATGGACCCCAAATATGTGAGTATGTGTTTATGGAAATTCTTAACCATAATCATCATGCACATTATCTTATGGAAAACCAACGTAAAGGGTTCTTTGAACTCACTGTAACGGAGGGTGGTGTTGAAGATCTTACCGACGCCCGTATTGGTGTCATCGGATATGGTAGTATTGGCCGTCAAATTGGTCGTGTTGCTAAAGCCCATGGTATGAAGGTGATTGCATACACTAGTTCCCCTCGTACCACACCTGAATCCCGCGTGGAAAACAACATGTATGTTCCTTCCAATACCGGTGACCCGCAAGGTCTCTTACCCGATGAATGGCATCATGGTAAGACAAAGGAGGATTTTGATAACTTTTTGGCTCTTGCCAAACTCGATTATTTAGTTATGGCCCTACCCTTGACTCCTATTACGAATGGTATGCTTGGTAAGAAGCAATTCGAAATAATGACTTCGGGAGTCAATCAAGGTAAAAAGCCAATGCTGGTCAATATCGGTCGTGGTCCCATCGTCAAAACGATGGAACTTATTGATGCCCTTAATAACGATGTCATCGGGGCCGCTGCCCTTGATGTTACAGACCCTGAACCTTTGCCCTCAGATCATCCTCTTTGGAAGACCAAAAACTGTACCATAAGTCCCCATAGAAGTGGCAAGTCCAACAAGTATGTCGAGCGTGTGCTCGAAATCTTGATTCAAAACTTGAAAAACATGAAAGATGGTAAGCCTTTAATTAATACTGTCAGTAGACACAAAGGTTACTAGGCCTTGAAGTACGTTTCTGTATATATGAAATGTATTCTCATGTAATATGTACCTAATAATAAAATCAACTCCGAGTACAATGAAAATGTTGAAAACATTCCGAAAAAATTCAATTTTATTCACTAAAGTCTAACTAAAAGCATACTGATAAGTGATGAACGCTAAAAAGCCAATCATCATAAAAATACAAACCACAAAATCAAAACGACGCACATACCAACCAAAAGAACCAACGGGTTGAACGAACGAATCTCAAAAAAACGACTGAACGTACACAAGCTTAGGAAACCTAAAAACAAACCAAATACACATACACCGGAAAAAAACATAAAAAAAAAGTGAAATAAGTTCCCCTATTCTCACAATTGAAAATGCTTTAAACGTATGTAATATATGAGTAAAAAAGTTCAAAAAATATTAAACATTACAAACAATTGGCTTAGCCAAAAAAAAATATGAAGAGTTAACAGAAAAATAATCTAAAAAGCAGAGTAAAAACCATAATCTAAAATCCCGAAAAACCTGAAAATATAACGGAGGGAAAAAAATAAAACGAAATAAACGAACAAATTGCAAACTTTTAACCAAAACAAAACATAACTAGAAAAACATGAATCATACAAGACAAACTTCAGGGCAGGAAGAAAATCAAAGTAGGAACGATTCAGATCTTAGAGAACATGTTTAAATTTCAGAACCCATAACAAGAGCCAAGAGAGCCATACGAACGAATAAACCGTGACGCATCTGGAAAAAAAATATGTGTTAGTAAAAGATTCATGAACAAAAAATAGAAGACCGGCTATCCATATTGGCATGGTAAATTCAGAAAGAGAAAAAATAAAGAGTAAAATTCATAACATACCTGTCTAAAGTAAGCAGCTCTATCGTCAAAGTCAACGGACTCAGCAATTTCATTAACACGGGGAAGGGGGTGCATGATACACATGTGCTTCTTTGCCAATTTAAGAACCTTATCGTCAACAATATAAGTATCCTTGAGTTCTTCGTATTCTTCCAAACTATCAAATCTTTCCTTTTGGACTCTAGTACAGTAGAGAACATCGGAAGCAGCGATGATTTCGGGAGTTAACTCAGTAGATTCAGCAATAACCATACCGGAAGCAGCGAGCTCATCACGGATATCATCGGGAAGACAAAGACGAGTGGGAGAAACCAATTGGATACGAACATGGTAATGTTGAAGTAATTGGCATAAAGAGTGAACGGTTCTACCGTACTTAAGATCACCCATAAAGGTAACAGTAATACCATTGGCGGTACCAAGTTCTTCTCTGATAGTGAACATATCCAAGAGAGCTTGAGAAGGATGTTCCAAGGTACCGTTACCACCGTTAATGATGGGAACAGGTGAATACTTAGCAGCGATGCCAGTGGAAGAAGCATCAGGATGACGAAGAACAATGGCATCAGAGTAACAAGCCAAGGAACGAACAGTATCTTGAAGAGTTTCACCCTTCTTGATAGAGGAGTTAGAAGTAGAAACAGCAACAACCCTGCCACCAAGACGTTGCATAGCAGCATCGAAGGAGGTATGAGTTCTAGTTGAAGGTTCGTAAAACAAGGTGGTCAACAGGCGTCCCTTAAGAATATCCAGAACACCTTCACGTTCGACACGAAGCTTCATTTCATCAGCCAAGGTGAAAATGGTGTGAAGTTCATTTCTAGTGAATTGCTTAACAGACAAGATATGTCTACCAAGGAAGGGGTTATTCTTGAGAATTTGTTGGTAGGCACTAGGGGCGGGAAGCTCACGAATGGGCTTAGTCGAAAGAGCAGCAGCCAAGGCGGCAGGACTATCTTCAGACTTATCAGCAAATCTGCTCTGGAAAGGAGATTCGGGAACTTCACCGGAAGCACCAGAAACTGAGTATCTGGGGGCTTCGTTGTTTCTAGGGAGCCTGTGAGAAGAAACATCTCTACCAAGAACAGCACCAGATACGGCACCTTCGTGAGAAACAGGGACACCATTGAGAACAACTCTTTCAACAGTAACATGAAGAAGTTTGTTATCAGCAAAAGGGCTCCAGTTAATTTCAGCGGCCGGGTTAACAGGAGAAACACGCTCGATATTGATTTGGACCGAAGTGTCAATTTGTTCATGAAGTTCGAAAATTCGAACAGGGTTGGTATGCAAACGGGAAACGATATCTTCGACTGTTAACTTACCATCTTGAACGGCAGAGAAAAGAAGAGGAAGAGTATCAGCAATACCAAGACCAGGAGTGACTTCCTTCCCAAGATCATAGGCAACTTGCGAAGGAAGCATACCAACCGAGAAACAGTCCACGGAGGAAAGATTCTCCCAAAGAGAATCTTGGTCAGCCTTTGAGGGTAATGACTTACATTCAGGGTAGTCTTCTTTACTTAAGAATAGCGAGTAAACGGAAATATCACAAGTAACTTGAAGGCCCTTTTCTTTAGCTAAGGATATAAGATTAATATCCTCCTTACCAGAAACACCGGTAATGTGAACATTTCTGTTGTGTAAAGAAGCCAATAAAAGAATCGAAGCCAAATCAGTTGTCTTAGCATCAGTCACAATGGGCTTACTAGTGGGCCAGACACTGAAGTGATCAGTAACGGTAGCAACCTTGTTAATTGAACCAGGAAGTTTATTGAAGGGAATAACCAAAGATCCAACCTTAGAAGCCAGAGTGGAAAGCTCAGAAGAGTTATTGACAGTTGCAGCAACCGAGAAGTTGAAATCAGTGAAGGCAGCGTTGTTAGTGTTGGACTTAGCAGCCTCCAAAGCGGCAGCATCGGTGATAGAACCTTCAGTACCAAAAGGCAAGATACGGTTCATGGTAAAACCTGAAGCCAAAGATATCTCGGCGACTTTTGCGAAATCCTTGGAACCTTCAGATAAGGAAGGAACATAGGTAGCGATATTAACGAGACCTGGAAGAGTAACGGTACGTTGGGATGACTGGCAATCAATCGAAGAAACTTCAAGAGGGAGAACGCCACGAGCAAGAGCTTCAATAAGAAGCTTAGCACACTTGACATTTGTAACCAAAGGAACAGAGTAATCCACAGCCATACGACGAGTACGGTAACCCTTGGAAACATAGCTGGCGGGACGACGATGTGTGTTGGATGACGGCAAATTGATATACAAATCAATGAGGTTCTTGGCCAGATGTTGAGTAAGAGAGAACTCACTCTTTTCATCTTCACCTTCAGGTAAAACCTCGAGGTATTGACAGGGAACGTCATGACCTTGAATAAAATCAGCGGTACCAGCAGTAGCGAAGAGCTTGTAGCCATTTTGGTGTAGTTTTCTAACAGATGGTAAAATCTCGACCTTTTCCTTATAAGAACCAACAGAAAGCAAAATATTCTTCTTAGGAAGGACGAAATGAGTAGCGATCAGAGACTTGACATAGGCTTCGTACTTGTTACGACCAAAGGTAGCAACTTCACCAGTGGAGGCCATTTCAACACCAAGAACTGGATCAGCACCAGAAAGACGAGAGAAGGAGAATTGTGGAACCTTGATACCACAATATTCCTTAGGAAGGTCAACAACTGGGTAGGGAGAAACTTCAAGGCCAACAATAGCTTTAGTAGCCATTTCTATAAGATCAACACCCATAACCTTAGATACAAAAGGAGTAGAACGGGAGGCACGAACATTACATTCAATGACCTTGATTTCATTATCTTTAGCAATGAATTGAATATTATAAGGACCAGTAATATTTAAAGCATGACCGATCTTAGCGGTAGCTTCAACAATACGGCGAACAGTTTCAGGGTCAAGATCTTGGGGAGGAACAATCAAGGTGGCATCACCCGAGTGAACACCTGCATTTTCGACATGTTCAGAAACAACGTGCATAATCATTTTACCATTTTCAGCAACAGCATCCATTTCAATTTCCTTAGCTTCTTCAATGTACTTAGTGATAACAACGGGGTAATCACGAGAAACTTCAGCAGCTTGATTGAGGAAGGAAGCAAGATCTTCCTTGGAATAGACAGTGTTCATGGCGGCACCAGAAAGAACATAAGAAGGTCTGACAAGAACAGGGTAGGAAACCTTATCTGCGAAAGCTTCAGCCTCGTCAATAGAGGTAAGCTCTTTCCAGGCAGGTTGATCGACACCAATTTGATCCAACATACGAGAAAACTTGTAACGGTTTTCAGCAGAATCAATCATCAAAGGAGAAGTACCGAGAATCTTAACGTTTTGACGGTGGAGAGTAAGGGCAATGTTATTGGAGGTTTGACCACCGAAAGAAATAATAACACCATTAGATTGTTCAAGTTCGTAAATATCAAGAATACGTTCGATGTTGATAACTTCAAAGTAAAGTCTGTCAGCCTCGTCGTAATCCGTAGACACAGTTTCGGGATTGTAGTTGACCATGATGGTCTTCAAACCTTGCTCACGAAGGGTACGAACGGCACGAACAGCGCACCAATCGAATTCTACAGAAGAACCAATACGGTAAACACCGGAACCAAGAACCATGATACCATGATCATCGAAGTGAATATCATGAGAGTTGGCATTGTAAGTCATGTAAAGGTAGTTAGTGAAACAGGGGAATTCAGCCGCAACAGTATCGATTTGCTTGACGAAAGGCAAAATACCGGCTTCAACTCTCTTAGAACGGACAGTTAATTCGTTAGAGCCAATAAACTTAGCGATTTGTCTATCTTCAAAACCAAGTTGCTTAGCTTCACGCATAATCTCGATAGGGATAGTGTTAAGTGTAAAGTTTTCTAAGGATTGGGCAAAGTCAACAAGAGCCTTAAGCTTGTTAAGGAACCACTTATCAATATTGGTCATCTTCCAGATCTTCTCAACAGAGTAACCAGAATTAAGAGCGTTAGCAATAGCAAAGAGTCTTTGATCTGAAGGGGTTTGTAATTCAGCATCAATGTCAATAGACATGAGAGCTTCAGTAGCATTGAAACCCAGATTCTGATAATCAGTAGATCTAATGGCCTTTTGAATAGCTTCTTCAAAGGTACGGCCGATTGACATCACTTCACCAACGGACTTCATACAGGATGAAAGTTCCTTGGAAACACGGGTAAACTTCTTTAAATCCCAACGAGGGATCTTGACAACAACATAATCAAGAGAAGGTTCGAAACAAGCACTGGTAGATTTGGTAACAGAGTTCTTGATTTCGTTAAGAGGGATATTAAGACCAAGTTTAGCAGCGATGAAAGCAAGAGGATAACCAGTAGCCTTAGAAGCAAGAGCTGAAGAACGAGAAAGACGAGCGTTAACTTCAATAATGCAGTATTCTTTAGAGAAAGGGTTGAGAGCGTATTGAATATTACATTCACCAACAACGCCTAAATGACGGATGACGTTAACAGCGGTAGTACGTAACATGTTGTAATCATCATCAGATAAAGTTTGAGACGGAGCAACAACAATTGAATCACCGGTGTGAATACCAAGAGGATCGAAATTTTCCATATTACAGACGGTAATACAGTTATCAAAAGCATCACGAACAACTTCGTATTCAACTTCCTTCCAACCCTTCATGGATCTCTCAACAAGAACTTGAGGAGATGCTGCAAAAGCAATCTTACAGAGCTCGACTAATTCATGCTCGTTGTCAGCAAAACCGGAACCTAAACCGCCAAGGGCGTAGGCAGCACGGACAATAACGGGGAAACCAATATCTTTGACAACTTCAACAGCCTCTTCAACGGTAGAAGCAGTAGCAGAAACAGCACACTTTTCACCGATTTCTTCCATAGAACGAGCGAAGAGTTCACGATCTTCGGTGGTGATGACAGTATCAATTTGAGTACCAAGAACCTTAACACCAAGTGATTCAAATTCGTCCTTCATTTCGATACCAACGCTAAGGGCGGTTTGACCACCGAATGTAACGTAAATGGCATCAGGTTGTTCGTACTTAATAACCTTTCTAACAAATTCAGGATTGACAGGTAAGAAGTAAACCTTGTCAGCAAGACCCTTAGATGTTTGAATAGTAGCGATATTAGGATTGATAAGAATAGTGTAGATGCCTTCTTCCTTTAAGGCCTTAATAGCTTGCGAACCGGAGTAATCGAATTCACCGGCTTGGCCAATGGAGAGACCACCGGAACCAAGAACAAGGACCTTCTTAACTTCAACACGGGGGTGAGCAGCCAAGTTATCGGCAACCTTACCACCAGGGAATTCAACAGCCTTAAGGGTCTTGGTAGCCTTGTGTTCAATTACGGTGTTAATGAAAGTATCGAAAAGGAATTCAGTGTCCTTAGGACCAGGGCTAGATTCAGGGTGAAATTGCACAGAGAAGAAAGGAAGTTCAGTGTGGTAAATACCTTCGTTAGAACCATCGTTTGCATTAACAAAAAGTTCCTTCCATCCATTCTTGAGGGATTCAACATCAACAGCGTAACCATGATTTTGGGAAGTGATATAACATCTACCCGAGATAGTATTGGTACAGGGAATATTTTGGCCACGGTTACCGAACTTCAACTTTGAAGTTGAAGCTCCGGAAGAGAGAGCCAAAAGTTGGTGACCAAGACAGATACCAAAAATAGGAGTCTTGGCGGCTTCAACAGCCTTTCCGATGTTTCTGGCTGTATCAACCAGAGTAGAGGGATCACCCGGACCATTAGAGATGAAAAGACCATCGTAATCTTCTGAAAGGAAATCATAATTGTAAGGAACAACCTTAAGTTCAACACCACGATTAACAAAACATCTAATCTGGTTGTACTTCATACCGACATCAATGGCAAGAATCTTGATATTCTTACCATCAGCACCCTTGAGGGCTTTATCGGCTTGAGGGAAGTAAGTAACGGGTTCCTTGATGGAAACCTGGGCGACAAGATTGAGGACATTAGGATCTTTCCATTCAGGAAGAATGAAATTATCTCTCCAGTCGGCGGATTCGATAGTAGTATCCTTTTCAATGGCAAGACGAGCTAAAGTGGAACCTCTTTCACGGATGTGCTTGGTAAGAGTTCTTGTATCGACACCATAAATGGCAGGGATACCGGCTTCCTTTAACCAATCACCAAGAGACGAGGCAGCAAGGTAATGAGAGTATTTCTCAGTGTAGGAAGCAACGACAAGACCAGCAATGTGGATTTGATCGGATTCAAAGTACTTTGAAATGTTGTTAAGAGTTTCATCGAGTGCTTTGCGGGAGGGAGCACCGTAGTTACCAACCAAAGGGAAGGTAATAACTAAGATTTGGCCTCTGTAAGAAGGATCGGTAATAGATTCAGGGTATCCAGCCATACCTGTTTGGAAAACTAACTCACCGGCGTTGACCTTATCGGCACCGAACGAGTAACCCTGAACACAAGTACCATCTTGAAGTTCAAGAGTCATGAGCTTATCGCCCTTTTGAAGAGGAGGAGTAATAGGAGCTGCGAGAGACATTATTATTGTGTGATGTATATGTAATTAAAGAAGAGAAGATAGATGAAATGAAAAGCAGTATATTCTTCTCGATTCTTGTTTGTCTGGTTTGAATATCTAAATTAAGCTGAATTAATTAAGATAATGAAGTAATATAAAATATTGTAGGAATTCTCTGTATAATAATAAAAGTGTAGGTTAGCATAATACTCTGAAAGGTGAAAAAAATTCAACTTCGAGGCTCAACTGGTTAAATTGAACCATCACTGAGAACTTGATAGTCGACACCAGAGCAAAAATGTACATACCAAATGCCCTTTTTGAGTTTAGCTAGCAATATATGTGAAGGTACCAAAGAAGGCAGACAAAAAACGAGTCGAACAGATGTGTTTTGGAAAGCGTAATAGCTGATGAAGTAAGAAAAAGGAAAAGGAAAGAAGAAAGAGAAAGGAAGAGAAAAATAAGTGAAAGAATTTTGACCATGTAGATCCCGAGAAGAATAAAAATTTGATACAGCTCATCGGAAAAATTACCAATCAGTCACTAGCTGACTCTTCCTGATGCATATTTGAGCGCGGCGTGTGAGGCTTGGGCGTCATAATTGTTAAATTTTAGGTTTACCCGGTAGTGTGTCTCTCAACGTTTAATTATGTAATCGTCCGTAATTCTTATTACATAAGGTACACCCTGGCATCTTGGGTGATTGGTATATATATCGCCGTCGTAAGCTTATATATGGAGTTTAACCCATACACACATAGTTTTGGTACATATTGTAGAGTTAACATTGGAAACTTCAGGTCCATATTTATCAATTCTGTTTTTAAAAAGAGCCTATAAGTCAATTCGCAATCTTATTCTTTGTTCATCTTACTAGATCTATCATTAATTGTTGAACTCCTCGGTTACAAGCGTCTTTGTTTAGCTGTTTTATACGAAACCGTTTTGATCTCGGATTAAAGTCTGTAGTTCTTAACATTCGCTAGTTTTGTCATAAAGCCTTGGTAAGCTCATAAAAATTCATTTAATTTTTTTCTTACTGTTTTGGAAAAGTATCTGCTAGTGGCTTTTCTCTACTTTCTATCTCTTGAAATACACATTTCAACCACTTTCCCGCCTCAAACCCTGCATACATAATGAAATTGTATGGTTTTGTGTTAATACAATGTCTGGTTGGCATGGCTCTTGCCTCCATTCTGGGTATTGACTTTGGTCAGGAGTTCACCAAGGCCGTCTTGGTTGCTCCCGGTCTCCCTTTTGAAGTCGTTTTAACTCCGGATTCTAAACGTAAGGAAGCCTCAGTGTTAGGTTTCAAGCGTGCTCATGGTTCTAACGATACTGAACGTCTTTATGGCTCGGATGCTGTCACGTTTGCCTCTAGATCTCCTAAAGAGGTCTTATTATACTCTAAGCCCTTGCTTGGTTTGCCTTTTGATGACCAGAATCCCTCTGTACAGGAATACACGCAAAGATTTCCTGGGCTTCAGTTGACCCCTTCTAAAAATAGTAGATCTACCATAGCCATGAATGTTTTTGGTGATTCCTATCCTCTTGAAGAACTTTTGGCAATGAACTTTGACAGTATAAAGTCTCGTGCCACGGCTATGCTTGCTGATAATATCAAGTCTCAAACAGACACTATCAAGAATGTTGCCATCACTGTGCCTCCTCACTTCACTTCGTCGCAACGTCGGGCTATCTCTGATGCCGTTGAAATTGCCGGGCTTAAGCTTATTTCTGTTATCGATGATGGAACAGCTGTCGCTGTTAATTATGCTTCCCAAAGGCAATTCTCTGATGAAAAGGAATATCACATCATTTACGACATGGGTGCTGGCTCTACGGATGCCACGTTAGTTTCCTTCCGTCAAGCTAATGTCGCTGAAGGAAAATTCACCAAGAACGTCTTATTTATCGAAATCGAAGGTATTGGCTATGAGGAAACTCTAGGTGGTCACCAATTGACTCAAAGTATTGTTACGCTTCTGCGTTCCAAGTTCTTACAAAAGAACCCCAAAATTGTTGAGGCTGACTTATTAGCTGATCAGCGGGCCTCGCGTAAACTATGGCGTGAAGCTGATCGGGTCAAGACTATTCTTAGTGCCAACACCGAAACAACCTCTTCTATTGAATCTTTCTACAAAGAAATTGACTTCAGAGCCACCGTTAGTCGTGAAGAATTTGAAGCTGTCGTTGCTGATTTGAAGCCCCTCGTCACTTCTGTTATCCAAAATGCACTTTCTAACCCTCTCAATCCTGAAATTAGAAAGCAGTTTTCTATTGACCAAGTGAGCTCAGTTATTTTTACTGGTGGCTCCACACGTGTACCCTTTGTGCAAAAGGAAATTATTGCCTTGGTTGGTGAAGACAAGATTGCAAAAAATGTTAATGCTGATGAGGCTGCCGTTATGGGTACTACTCTTCGTGCAGTGGGTATTTCTGGCATGTTCAAATCCAGAGACATGAACATTACTGAACGTAGTATATGGGATTACAAGCTTGAGCTTGATGATGGCACTAATTCTGGTACGCAATTGCCTCTTTTTCCCCGTGGTTCCAAATTAGGTTCCGCCGTTAAAATTACTTTCCCCATCAATAACACCGATTTTGGGTTCATTCTCACTGAAAACAACGTTAATATCGCTCGTTACGATCTTAAGAATATTAATAGTACTGTCTCCAGTTTATATGATGAAGATGCTTGTCCCTCGGTTAATATCGAAGCTACCTTCACTCTTACTCTCGACCGACTGGTTGAAATGGGCAATGTGGTTGCGCAATGTGTCAAGCCTGCCCCCGGTTTCTTGGATAAACTTCTTGGCAAAAATGACAAGACCAACGATATTGATATTGAAAGTAAAATCGAAACTTTTGCTGAATCATCTATCGAAATTTCCTCTTCTTCTTCTTCTTCCTCTTCTTCTTCTTCTTCCTCTTCTTCTTCTTCTTCCTCTTCTTCTTATTCTTCTCCCTCTTCTTCTTCTTCCTCCAGCACTGCCTCGGCTAAGCCTTCTGCCAAACCCGTACCCCCTCGTGTCAATCGCCGATTCATTCAAAGCAAAGTCAAGTTTATTGGCGCCCGTCCCATGGGCTCTGCTACCAAGCAATCTTCGATTACTCATCTCCGTGAACTCGCTAAAGCCGATGCTGACCGGGCTGCGCGTGAAAAAATTCTCAATGATCTGGAAGGTTCGCTTTATAGCCTTCGTCATCTTCTCTTAGATGACGACGAGCGTGATCCCGGTCTCACTGAGGCTCAAATTGAAGAAGCTGAAGCTCTTTATGAAAATATTTCCGAATGGCTAGAATATGAAGCACGCTCTAGTGTGTTTAGCTTGAAGTTTGTCAAAGACAAGATGGTAATGATTGAAGACGCCAAGGAGACCTTAATTGGTCATCATTTTGAACTTATGGAAGAAAACATAGATAATGAGCCCGAGATTGAATTTCCTCCAATTGATCCAGCGGATGTGCAGAAGGTGATCCAGAAGGTAGCCCTTATTTTGACTGATATCCAGACCGAAATAGCTGAATTAGAAGCCTCTGGAGATGAAGATGCCGATGAAGAAATCAGAGCCATGGCCCTTGATCTTCAAGATTCTTTGGAAGGTTTTATTGAGCCTGCTTACTTTGATGATGATGCTAGTGGTGAAGATGTTATGTACAAGGTTCTCGGTGCTACAACTAATGTTCTTTTCCAACTGTTAGATACTGATAAGGCCGATCAAAAGAAGATCAGAGAAATGTTTGCTGGCAATCAAATGGATGGTTTGAGTGATGCTTTGAATGATGTCTCAGAAAACTTGAAAAAGAAGAACGCTGCTAAAAGTGTTAATGGTGATAATTCTAAATCTGGAGCCAATACAAAGCCTAGCGCTGCATCTAAACAGGCTAAGCCCAAAAAGTCCGCTAAGGCTGATCAAGTTCACGATGAGTTATAATTATAAACTACATAAAATCTTAATATATAAGTAAAATATATACATATATATACAAACACATTATAGATATTTATTATTTAATAACAACACCAGCAATCAAGCCACACCAATCGAACCTCACGGCCCCACCAGTTTCTTACTAAATCTGCCACAAGAATACGGTCTGATTTGTTAAAGGGGTCCAAGCCCATTTGAAACATATCTGACAATTTAATTATAATTGAATCATGGGGGCTTGAATCGAGCATCGCTTGGTTCTCTATATTCGAAACCAGTCCCTCTACTAATCTCGCTGACACGTACTGAAAATATCCCACTAAGGAGATTGCAACTTTAGCTGCTTGAAGGTCCAATAAAGGAGAAATGGGGATTTTGGAAGAATCTGTCTTATAACTCGTTGCTTTACTCAATATGGGAGTCGTGGCTGACGACGGCACTGAATTGGTTTTTCTCAAACTGTATATACTTGGTTTCACTCTCAGACTTGGTGTCCTACTTATTGCTGTGGCAGTTATAATACTAATACTTTGATCTAGATCGCGGTCATTTTGAATAAGCCCCTCCGCATCCCACTCGGCTTCAATATTCAACGACTCGCCGGCAGTGGCCCACCATATAAGCCCGCCTCCAGCTGCCTCCACCAATGATGATGGGGAAGATATGATACTACGATAGGGTATGCGTAGTTTAAGTGATTGCATTAGTGCGACATAGCGCCGTGAGTCTCGTAGGGAAAGGGATAGTGGATGTTTTTTCTGGTGGGAGAGGGGGGCAGAGGTAACGCATACATCAGTGTTATTATCCTTCAGGTACACGACGCAATCATAAAGGGCATTATATTGCGCCAGGATTTCATCTGTTGTAAATGCAATGTACTCATTCATAGCGCTTAACCAGGGGATATCATTAAGGCCTACTGAGAAGAGAGGCGTAGATTGTAGACTTACATGAGGCGGTAGAGAGAAATCTGGAGACAATGAAGAAAGTATCGTTAAAATATAGACAAAATCACAACCCGCCTTTACTGACCCTGACCACAATGAAGTGGAAGCCACAATCAAAATTCGCTTACGGCTGATACACTGTCGTACTAAAGGAAGGATACTAGCACCTAAATTATTGAGAAGGGATTTAGATGATAGAGCTGGATGATTAGCTTGGGAGTGTTTAGTGGTTATTTCCATAGCTGAATCCATATCAGCTCCTTTGTTTTTTGATATTTCATCGGTGTAGAAAGCATGTAGTAACTCGAACCTCTCGTTTCGTGCGTTAGGGTCCATTTGCATAAATTTTCTTAGCAGGGACCTCAATTTATCCACGTAAGTCCAGGACTTTGACATCAGCTGGCGAGGACGTTTATTCTTGGCATTATCAGGTCGATCCCAGGCCCTTGCGGGGAGTAAGTTCACTGATTCTTCATTAGCATATCCATACTCGGTTGTCCGAGTGATCACAGGAAGCGTATTGATGCTGATATCGTTATTTGGTGAGTAATCAGGTTCTACATCAAGACATGTGGGCACATCCAGATGATTAAGCATGATTCCAAGGGAGTATATATTCATAACATCACGTTCATTTGCTTCATTGTTTCCGTCGTCAACAGGCGGAGAGGATTTATTCTGCATAAATACACTCATTCCATCAAATAGAGGAGGGCTGTTATTAGTACCTTCGGTCCAATTTAAATATGGTTGAGTAAAGTATACAACGTCGGATGAAACAGAATGAATACCAGAGGGTAGACTCTTAAATTCAATATTCTCCAACGGTACTAATAAAGGTTAGCGGATGTGTAATTTTATAACCATAGCTTCTTAAATACAATCTACTTACTGCTATCATCGATTTGCTTGTACCATTCAAGTATATAACCTTTTCTGTGATCAAATTTAACTAGAAATAGCGTATGAATACCGCCATAGTTGGCTGAATCAATTGAAGTCATCAGTATTATATATATAAGTAATGAATGAGGAAGGATAGAGGATAAGGTATATACTGCATTTAGCGTTGGGAGTCGCGATTAGATGAGGGGTGTGAGTGATATTGGGAATTTGTATCTAGAAAAAGCAGAATGGAAAAGGTAGAATGAGAAAAGAAATATAATAAATAAATAAAAATACACAGTTATTTCTTTTATACAGTTATGGCTAAGATACTAAGCTTCTTTCGGCTCGCTGGGCTATTCTTTGTTGGATAAAAGCAGCCATATCCACATTCTCCAAGTTCCTATTTCTCAGCCAGGGATGATTTAATAATTGTGAGTAATTCGGCCGTAGGGCCGGATTTTTATTCAAACAACGTTTAACAAAGTCAATGGCTTCCGGTGAAAATTTCTCAGCGGGCAAAGAGGGGGTGATGCCTTCAATAATGGCATTGAGCTGTGAAAATATATTATCAAACATCTCGGCGTAAGGATATTTCCCACCAGCAATCTCCAGGATTGTAACGCCCAGGGACCAAATATCGCTTTGAGATGAGTATGTGATGGAGTTATTATTATGATTATTGATATTTTGATTGCTATTAGCAAATCTTATGCGTTCTGGGGCCATGTAAGACTGGCAGCCAATATTGGTTTTGGCGACGGAAGCTACCAGATTACCACTTACACCGAAATCACATAATTTGATTTTGCCGTTAGTTGATGCCAATATATTGGTCGGTTTAACATCACGATGAATCACGTTATGGTTTTCCTTTAACTCCTTTAATGCCATCACGACTGAGTTAGCTATAATGGCCAAATAAGGTTCATCAACACCCTCACCTGGGCTTCCGTAGATTTTATCTAGCGATCCGCCGTCCATATACTCCATGCATACATAAACTGTGCCCTCCTCAAAAAAAGCACCATAAAATTCCACGATATACTCGGACTTTGCGCATCTATTCAACGTGTCTAACTCCATGATGATTTGTTGTAACTTTGCTTTGTCCAACTCTAGCCTAATCTCCTTCATAGCCATTATGATCTTGGTGGGTTTATGCCGAACACGAATGACAGTACCGTAATTGCCTCGCCCAATTGGTTCTAAACGTTCCAAATCGGCCATGGAGATTCGGAACGCCATCCCAGAGGAAAACTCAATGCCATATGCGTTAATGGTGGCCTGGCCGTCAAAGTTCAACGTTCCGGTATCAAGATTAACGTATTTGGCGTATTCTGTGAATGCGCCATGATTAGAGTTCCCTAGGGGTGATAAACTGAGCGGGTCTAACAGAGTAGAAGTCTGCCTAACCCCAGAAAAGTCCATTCTAGGGGTAGTAGAAAAAGAGTTGTAAGATCCTGAAGGTAGAACAGGGGCTGACTTGACGGCTAGCGGTGACCTGATGGGTTTTGTAGGGTCGGCATTTCCACTAGAGGACGGTAGAAAGAGTGTGGAGGTGTCGAAGCGTAGGTTTCGTCGTGCTGATAAAGATGTGGGAGATGCGGGGATTATTTTGGGCGTGGGGAGACCACTTGAGATACCAATTTTGACTCCCGAGGTACCTATTGTGGTTTGATACTGTTGTAAGGGGGGACTTTTGGGTACGATATTGGGGGATTTGATATCCAACGGGGTTTGTAGTATTCCGGGGGATGTGGCTGCAGAAGAAAAGAAGGAATAAGACGATGCAGAAGAAGCAGAGGCACAGGTACTACTTGGGGATAATACCAGTTCATCCAGCGTATCCTGGGCATTTAGATTGGTGAGTGCATCGGGATTGGAGTTTTGAAAGGTGACGGTGGTTGCGCTACCCTGTCTCGACCTTTGAAATGCCACTAGTTTTGCTTGAACGTCGGCTGGCATGCGATAAGTCGGCGTTAAAGGTAGGGAAGCCGGGGAAGCTTGAGATATTGGAAACGAACCGGGCTCTGGTATAAACTGGGGTATCGTTAAATTAGGCATATTGAAGGGGACACGGCACGGGGGGTCGAACAAATAAAACTGACATATTAAAAAAAAACCAAAAAGACAGGGCAATAGTATATATATGATATTTCTAATCGAGGCTTTGATTCTTTCTCCTCTCCACAAGAAGGTCACTATCGTTCTTGATAAGGCCCATGATTGGAATAATAACAATGAACCAGTTTTTTAAATTAAAATATGCAGTTTCCTGCAGATGTTTTAAAAGTGTCTTGGCGCTCTGCATGATTGTCTGTGCCGTAATATGCCAAATAGAAACACAGGTGATTTATTCGGATAATGCAAAGTTAGCCTGAATGAATCGGCAGTTGACTTGGTAATAAAATTCACAAGGTTCGGCCACACTTGGCAAATGAGGCCCAGAAAGTGGGAAGAAAAATAATACCCTATAGGTAGTAGACCTTGGGTGCGAGAAACACACTACGGATAAGCTCAGAGGGATATATAAGCTGGCTATGCATAAAAACAAATATACGAAAACCATTATAGCCCCCAGTCACAGTGACTTTGGCGTTGGCCGTAACTGAAGAGACCGACTGTTGACAGTCGACTTTCTTTGCTAGTTTTAAAACTAGCCTTCTCTTGTGTGGCTTTTGGTCACCAGCATTTTGGTTATTTTGTTTGTTTGTTTTTTTCTTGCCCTGTTAGCCATGAAGGCAGAGCTGGGCCTTCCAGAACTGGCTGGATGACTCTGCATTGTTGCCCTTATTCTTTGTGTCCAGTCTTTTTTGGCTGCTTTTGGGAAGAACGCTACACACTAGCCTTCAACTCATAGGCGGTGCCAAAATAAAAAGAAAAAAAAAGAAAAAAAAAGAAGAAAAAAGGAAGAAAAAAAGAAAAAAGGAATGCTAAACGCATAATAGCATATATATTAAAGTGGTAAATAATAAATAATATATTTTATTTCAATTTAATTATTTCATTGTTACCCAAAGCGTCTGTCGTCTAGAGTCAGACTTACAGCGTATAAGCCATATCCCAGTTTGAACAGAGTGCCAAAACCCCGGGTATAGGCAGTGGCGTTTCATATTTCGAAAACAAGTTCCTTTTCTTTTTTTGAGGTTTCTTTGGTCCAGTAAATATTATTTTCGTCAGTGCCCTTATTCAAAAAACAAATCCAACATTTTTCTAACCAAAGAAAGACTCAACCATATGGCAGGGTCTTTGTTTGGTGGGTCGGGTTATGGGATATGGGACCCTTCGAGCAGTTGGCTATTGTTTGGGGTTTCCTAGTTCTCAAACGGCAATGAAGAGGTGCTAGAGGTGGCCTTGGTATTCAGCACGTGTACGGACGGGGTCAGCTTTTTGGCCCTTTTATCGTACTATTATCGTTTTACTCTGGGACAGATTTTGTCCGATTCAATAGCTCCTCATTTAGTCTTATTAACGAAAAGGCCCGATGGTTTAGTGGTATAATTCTCGCTTAGGGTTTTCTAATCTTAACTGCGAGAGGTCCCGGGTTCAATTCCCGGTTGGGCCCTCTTTTTTTGTTTTTATTTATAGTTTTATTATATATACGCTTGGCAAGCAGTCGAAAATCCTGGAGAGACCCACATGAGATTTTTGTAAATAAATTTTCTCATATATATTATATAGTTATACATGTGTAGAGGGGCGGGCCTTCAATGATCAGTGCGATATCGAAAAGCAAATAGCTAAAAAGAGCTGTATGGAGATTTGGGTTTGGGTCACGGGCCATAAATCCAAAGAATAGAAGAAAAAAGAAAAGAAAGAGAACAGAAGAAAAAACTAGCAATTTAAAGCTTATTATTGACTTGGTTCAAATGTTTACATTAAAAACACCTGATACTTGTACTTCTTGCTTTTGAGGTCGGATAATAATCCATTCTCCGGTTCATACTAAAACCAATTCTGATACTAAATATATTTTTAAGGATAATTTGCATTTCGAAACCCGCCGGTTCAGGGTTTATTATTTCCTGAATCCTGGAACTGATTCACATTAAGACTCTTCCTATATACCTGTACCCCAATTTCTCCCCGCTTCCAAATAGCAACTAGACAGAGCTTCATGGGGAACGGTTTTTCTTGGAAACCCACCGCATTAAGTGTTGGTGTATAAACCGCCAATCCTTGCATTCAAGACAATCTCAGTGGCCGATCCTTGAAAACCATCAGGAATTCGTAAAACCATCCTTCACTATTTTTAGAGTAAACTGCTTTTTAGCAATCTGAATAACTTGGCGTGGTATAACCACACTACGGCACCACCTCTTCTCTTGGCCTTGTGTATCGCGCTCTCACCGGCTTTTGTGAGGTTTTAAGCTTTGAGGATTGAAATAAATGAGATTTTTAGTATAAAGAAGACAGCCCTCTGCATCATCCAAATGGTTACCCGGCTAAATAATTAGATAACGAACTAGAACACCCTCTTTTGAGGCACTTTTTCTGGTTTTAGACCAAAAGTTTATATGATAAATGATAAATCAGTTATTTTATAATTTTATTGTTCTTGTTTTGCTTTATAAAGTCATTCTTTCTAAAGTTTTTGGACAGTTTCGTAACTTGATTACTTTTTTACAGTCTTTAATTTTTAGATTATGAGTTTGTTTTTTATTTGTGATAAATATGCAAATCAACAAACGTTTCGAACAATTTTTTCTAGCTTAACGTCTAAATTTTTGAAAAATAGTTGGGCAAAAATAAAACAAATTTACCATTTTTACGTCAGGACTGAATGTTTTGACTTTTAAACTTCAAAAGGTTTTATCAAAGAAAATCTGGCCTCAACGTGTCGGGAGTGTAATCTATAATCATAATAGTTACAGTGATAATGATTTCTTATTTATTTAGTGGTGAAAATTTACATCACCTTAGTTAGCTTAACAAATAGGCCCGATGGTTTAGTGGTATAATTCTCGCTTAGGGTTTTCTAATCTTAACTGCGAGAGGTCCCGGGTTCAATTCCCGGTTGGGCCCTACTTTTTTTTAATTTGTTCAATACCGATTGTTTTTTACAGTCCGTTTTGGTTTGTAGTGTCTCTTTTATAAGTTTGATCATAGCGCATATCACCTAAAAATTAATAATCTGAATCCTAGGAAAAAGAGAAATTTGTGCACTTTTGGAAAAGCCACAAAGAGCTTTTACACGCAACAGGTATTTAGAAAACAATTCACTTAGATTCTATTATTATGCACCATAAATTACAGTTAGCTATCCTTGCGTTAAAATTCTTAAGCAAAAGCCTGGAAGATTTAAAGAACGGAAAGGCTACTCATTATCCTATTTCTTTACGAAGAAAAAACCCGACTGAGAGCCCACTCTTGTATAGTTTATTTTTGAAATTCTTAAAATATAATTTATAAAAATTACATGAAATTACACCATATCTTATCTTAGGCGGCACAAAGGTCCAAATAAGCATAAGGTTTAACCTATGTTTCCCAAATAAATTACCATCCGATATAGTGTAATGGCTAGCACGGTCCGCTTTCACCGGGCAAATCGGGGTTCGATTCCCCGTATCGGAGTTATTTTTTTTCTCTCATAATTATTTGTTATTCAGCACCTATATATTGTACGTATCTGGCACGGAATAAAAGCTTTTATTTATTATACTTGGGAAATTTCAATTGAATACTATCATGGGTTGGAAAATGAAAACTCTCTTACGTATGTTCCCCTTAACTGGCGTTTAAGATTTTTTCGAGAAAGAATATTATTGATTTATCATAACAAACTACATGACTAAAGATTGCTAAAAAAATCAAATAATAATTATAACAAGTAGTTTGCGACAGCAATTGCCAAACCACCAAAAGCAAAAGCACCCTTGAGGGCTCTTGCATCTGCTTCAGATTTTGATGTCGATGAAGCAGAAGCCAATGATGGTGAAGTTAAAGATGATGTTCTTGAAGTAGTAGTAGATGCATCGGCCAACGCACTAGTAACATCCTGACTTGCCTGTCTATCACTGATTTGACCACCAGTCTGAGACAAACTAATTGAAGTAATTTCTGGTGACTGACTAACTGCACTGCCAATAGAAGAAATCACACCTTCGCCGAGAACCATGATAGAGTTTACGGCATTGTCAACTTGAGAGTTTTGAGGTAAGGCAGCAATTTGAGGCGTAACAACTGCAAACATGGGGCTCAAATTACTCTTCACATTAGTCAAGGCTTCGTTAAGATTATAGTTTGTGCCACTAGCGGAAATTAGCCCTTGTACAGTAGAGTAATCTGACGAATCCGAAAAGGCAGAATAAGAAGACATGGCTTGTTGGGCCAATTGAACAATATTAGAGGTATTGATACCTACAACCACGACATTGATAGCAGAGGTTAAAAGATTAGAAATATCACTATTATCAGTAATGACTTTCATTAAGCTAGATATTTCTGCTGCGGCCTGAGAGGATGGAATGGACGACTGGCGAGCATCAACAAGGCCTTGAGATACCTGGCTGACTAGCGAGGCGACCATAGCGCTTTGGGCCGATACCGCCGCAATTGAAAATAAGAAAAATAGTATTGGATTCATATTTGAAAGACAAAGTGGTTTGAAAAGCCAAAAAAGTTAGATCTTACAAGGTAAACAAACCGCTTATATAGTTCGACATAAAAAATGAAGCCCAACGGGGGGGTCGAACCCCCAACCTTGTGATGACCATAATTTGCATTAAGCTGCGATTTTAAGAGTCACACGCTCTACCGATTGAGCTAGCTAGGCATTAAAGATACCCATTCTGAATGGAAGATCAATTGTAGTTTTTCAGTTCCTGTTTTGGGATATATGAAAGAATATCGATCGAAAAACGGAATAATGCTAATTGACATTATAAATAGATTAGAACATATATGGCCTATTTCAAAAATTAGGGTTTTAATGTTTACTGTGAAAAATACCCTAATCGATATCTTTTGGTGTTTAATGTAGCAAGAGCTAGTCCCTTGTCTGTCAAACAAGCAATTTCCTCTGCTGTTTTGGGTTACGCTTATCTTGACCAGATTACTCAATTACGGGTTTAGGAAAAGAAAATACAGAGTTAATCAAATATGCGAGATTAAAGCTGCCATATTGGGCAAACAAAGAGACGAAAGATGTAAAAGGGTGAAGAATGTAAAATGCCAATTCAGAGTTGATTTGTGCTAAAGGCAGTATACTTGGCCTTGGGTTTTTAATGGTCAAATTAACATATTTCTTGATTAGAAAGTGAGCTGGCCAGCAAACGACCTGTTTAAAAATAGAGTAAAGTCGAATTTTAGCGAGGGCTATTGTTATATATGCTAAAGGGAGATGACTAGATCTAATGGGATATAATGATATGAAGTTTCCAAATAGATTTAGAGTGTAAATAAGACCAAAAAACAGCGTATACATAGGGCATTAAAGCAAATAGACAAAATTGTTTTTAGCGTAAAGAGTGAATAATATATAAATAAATAAATAAATAAGAACAAAAGCTATTTTGGGATGGTTTAAAAGACAAACTTAATTCAGTTACCTTTTAGAGGGTGATTGGGCAACTATCAAAGGGATTGTTTAGCACAGTTCAATTTGATTTTGTTGTCTCTTGGCATAAGCCTTAAACAGCTCAGCATTTCTGGCCTTTACGCCCTTTAGGCCTTCGACCAATCGCCAGGGATAATCCTTGACATCCATCATGACTTCTATCAATACTGTCTTGCCGCCATTACTAATTTCTTCGCTTTCCAGCAGATTTTCAAGTTCGACGCGCGTAGATACAGTGGCCGAAAAAACATTTTTACCGTTATCACCACCAAATACCGACAACAGCTGTGTCCACTTCCAGCGAGGGCAGATATCATTATAGGTAGCGTCCTCACCGTGAATGGCACGCTCGATCGAGTATCCATCGTTATTCAGCAAAAAGATGATGGGATGGAGCCCGAACCGTACAATGGTACCGAGTTCCTGAATAGTCATTTGGGCGGATCCGTCACCCTCGACCAGAATGACCCGGCCAGGGGAGTTAGTTTCCTTGCGCGCCAGACAGGCCCCCAGGGTGGCGGGTAGAGTGAATCCGATACACGAATAAAAGATTTGCGTGATAAGGGACATACCACGGGCAAAAGCAAGATCGGGTACTGAGAACTGAAACGTCCCCGTTTCGGCTAGGATAAGATCGTGTGGACGGAAGAAGGAGTTCATGACACGCACAAAGTAGGACTGCGAGATGTCGGCGGGAGAGGGCAGCTCGGGCGGGGGACAAACGACGGGCTTTGCTATAGGTCTGGGGAGCGAGTTTCTCAAGTTGGCGTCGAGTGAGAGAAGGCGGTTAAGCGCCTTTAGCACGGGCTTAAAGTGGACGCCGTGGTAGACCTTGCCGAGAATGCTGATATAGTTGGGGTGTAGCAAGATGCAGTGCTTCTCTGCTATATTAAGGGTCCAGCCGCCAGTATTGGAATCAGAGAGTAAGGGGCCAATGTGCAGGACCAAGTCGGCCGAGGCGAAAAACTCGGCGATACCGGTAAGTGAGCCTGCGCCATTAAAGCAGCCAACGTACTGGGGTGAGGTTTCGTCGACAATGCCCTTGCCGAGCACGGTACTAAAAGCCCAGAATTGGGTAAGTTCTACCAGTTGTTTAACGTCGTCGGCGGCGCGATGGCGTTCGGCGAGCGTATCAGCGAGAATGGCCGGTTGTTTGGCGGCTATAATGAGCCGCAGGATGATTTTGGCGAGTTCTCGGTCAATGTCACCGTTGAATTCGGTAATAGCGGGTTGTGGGATACCCATGACAGCCGGGCTAGCGGTAGCCACGGTGTTTTTGTTTTCGAGGTCCAAGGGTACCTTGAGGCGGGATCCGTCAATGGGTAGCCATACCATGTCCACGGGGATATAGAGGTAGCCCGGGAGCGAGTTTTTGACAATGTTTTCAATGACGCGGTCAATGTCGGCGGCGGCGGTCAGGGGGTTGTCGAGGTAGGCCATGTCGCATCTGACGGGTTTAGACAGGTCCTGGTAGACGGTGAGTTGCGGGGGGTTGAAGGAGTTGACTTGGGGTAGGCAGTGGTGAATGAGCATATTGTTTTGTTCGAGCGGGCGGCCGGGAACGCCAACGATGTGGAGCATGGGGGACGATTCGGCAAAGGCGCCGGAGACGCCGTTGAGGGCGGAGAGTTCGCCCACGCCGTAGGTAGTGATGAGGACGCCGGGGAGGTTGCGAACACGGCCGTAGCCGTCGGCTGCGTAGGCGGCGTTGAGCTCGTTACAGCAGCCGATCCAGTTGAGGTTGGGGATGGTGAAGATGTAGTCGAGGAGGTTGAGGTTGTAGTCGCCGGGGACGCCCATGATGTGCTGGATGCCCAGCTGGGCGATACGGGAGAAGAGGTAGGTGCCTAGATGGGGCGAGGGGTCGTTAAGGTCCAGGGCGATGCCATTGGGGATGCCGTTGGCGGTAGTGACGGTGGCGGAGGACACAACATCGGGGATGTTGTCGGAGTCGTTTGCGTCCGCGGCGGAAATGAGCTGATCGGTGGTCATGTTTAAATCCTGCAGGTCACTAGTAGGCGAGTAGGCGACAAAGGAGATGAGCGTGGGGTCCATTTTTTTATATATATATTTTTTTTTTCAATAGGAACAGAGGGTATTTATAGGCCGCGGGGACCGTGGAGGGGAGCGGGAACTGTATGAGCTGGAAAAAGACAGGCCGGCTAGGGGGAGGGGGTGGGTTTGAGAGCTAGGGCAGCGGGCGGGTGGGGGGAGGTGGACCAGAAGCGTAGTTATAAGATTTCACTAGTAAAAAAAGAACCGTACTAATGACTGGGGTGTAATAGGGTAGAGTAGAGTAGAGTTGAGGGAACCAGGAAAAAGTCCGGCCTTGGGAGATTCAAGGGAGAGGGTGCTGACTAAACGGGGACGGCGCGAGCTGCCGAGATGGGATGTTGATGAGGTACCGAAAGGAGCAGGTGGGGTGAGGTGACTGAAGGGGAATATACAACGGTGGCCAAGTTGTGGTGGGAATGGGAGGTTTCGGGAGATTCCGGGCGGTTATAAAATTAGAATTATAGGGGTTTCCAGACCGAAAGCCGACGGCAACTGACGGCAACTGACGGCGACTGACAAAGGGTCTCTGAAACACGGCTTGACGTGAACTCTAATTGATGCCTATTGCGGGGCACGTGGAGAATTAGATTTGGGGCAGGTATAGGAACAGTGACCAAAGAAACTAGAAGGACAAGGAGACGCGGGTCGTGTAGCCGAGGCTGAAATTAGAGTTGAAATTAGAGTTGGGGTTAGAGACGGTTAAAGACGGTTTGTATTGACTACAGAGGATAAAACGCCGTGTGGCAACCTGAAACAACTCGACAATGGCTCAATTAGCCACCACCCGCCCGTTTGTGACAGGTCTATTTGATGCAAAATACCCTTTTTGAACAGCGCAAACTGACCAATCATGATTTATCAGACCCGAATCCCGTGGACGAGGTTCTTGCCCCGGCTAGGACGCGGAGCCCGTGGAATCCGCATCAACCCGCTGGACTTTACCCCATCGCGTATTGTCAATATCCGCCCGCTACCTCTGGAATCCGCCCGCTGGGTCACGCTACAGGAGATTGAATACATTGATGCCAACCAGACCAAACGCCGCTACGAACGGGCCAAGCGTATACACAGCAACACCAGCCCCGCACCCGCTCCGGCTCTCGCTCCGGCTCTCGCTCCGGTACCGGCTCCCGACGCTGTAGCAATCATCGCCCTCGTCCACCACCCTGACCCCCGCCACCGTCCCGTCGAGATCATCCTTCAAAAACAGTTTCGACCGGCCCTGGGAAAGGTCTGTATCGAGCTCCCTGCCGGCCTCGTCAACTCTTCGACCGACACGTCCCCTAGCAACACCGCCCGGCGCGAGCTCGCCGAGGAAACCGGCATCTTTGAGACCGTCACCGTCAAACGCGCCGAGGCCATTGCCTATAACGACCCCGGCCTCTCGGACGCCAGCGTCGTGCTCGTGCACCTCGACGTGGACGAGTCAGGCCTCACACACCGCAAAAACGTGGCCCTGGACGAGGCCGAGCTCGTCGAGTCGTTCACCGTCCCCGTGGCCGATCTGGAAAACCAGCTCAACTCCCTCAGAGCACGGGGAATGGCCATCGACACCCGACTGGTGAGCCTGGTCGCGGGAATGCAGCTGTGGAAAGAGTTTGGCACAAAGCTGTCCCTGTAAGCCAGATCCCACAGAGAGTTTGGTTTAGAACACGTACCAAGGAATAGCTTATATATATACATATATGTTTATAGTAATATCAATCACATTCAAACAATACTCCTGCCACACCCTGCTCTTGAGCGCCCCGCTCTACCAACCCTTTCCATTTCACCAACACATTACACCATTTCAGTATCGCGCGAGCTCTCAAAGACCCGCCCCTCGAGACCTGCCAATCAACCCATTTGACAATATCATACGCAAAGCTCCAATCGCTGCCCTGAACCCCGCTCACACACCATATCAGCCACTGCTCAATCAAGTCTAGATCCCGATCCCGCGGAGACTCCCCTCCGCTCATCCACCGCTCAACTAGCATCATAACACGAGGTCGGTACTCAACTCCCGCCTGCGAGCACAGATCGGTCGCACAAATCCCAGGGAAAAGGACCCGTTCCCCATTATTCTCGCGAGACAGCGAAAGTCGGCCAACGAATGGTCTCTCATTGACCGGAAGTCGATCCGGCCGAAGGGCCCTCTGTCGACGCCACGCCGCAAGGTAATCGCGCTGAATATCTGATGGCAGCTGCTTAAATACGTCCAGATCAATAGATTGCTGTTGGATGTATTCCAAGAGCGAGCCATCAATGGGACCCGTGCCCTCCAACTCAGTCAGCGCCAGCGAAACGGCCCGTTGCCCATCAGCGCCGGGTTCAGTGATATCTTTATGAAAATGCACAGTCTTGGGCCCAAGAAACGCTATAGACGCATCAACCTCTCTGGATTTCTGAGAGGGTGCTACCGATACCGCCTGGTGGGGTTTTATTCCCCCTAACTGCTTTGGAGGCTGCGATAGCTTATATCGCTCCAGAACCTCCCGTTGAACACCCCGCGGCAACATGTCAAACATTGACCAATCAATATCACAAACCTGAGGTGTACTAGTGAAATCCACAGGAATCTGGGTATTGCCGGGTTTCGGCCGGCCATAGTGCTGCTTTCGCTGCCGCTCATCAATAATCTCTCGCTGTATAAACGACGGTAGTTCGCGGAATACCTGCGAATCCACATTATCCGTATTAGGAGAACTGCCCTCTACCAATCTAGGGGGTGGCATCTGGCCATCCCGGCGCCGCTCGCGGGGAGTCGGCGTCGAAATATAATTAGCATTTACAACACTTCGCTCGCGATCAATATCTCGCTTAATGCTCGACGTCAATTGACTAAACGCCTCCCAATCAATATCGTCCGAGGCTAAGACCACTTTTTCATTAGGCCTAGGGGTACTGACTAATTCTCGCGACATTTGAACATTGACTTTACGGTTTACCACAATATCTTGCTCAATGAGTTCAGTACGTAACGACGCAGGTAGCGCTTCAAATACTTCCCAATCTACCTCCTGCGTGGCCATTGGCCTGGATTTAGAATTAGGAACCTTGGTTTTGGGGGTGGCGCCCTTTTTTAAGAAAAACTGTAGTAAGCTAGGCTGAGCCTTATCGCCATAACCTTGATCAGGGGCCATATCTTGTAGTAGCCCAATACTCACACCGATACCGCGGATTTGAACTGGACGAAACCCAAACGAGCTAATATTGCTCCAGCATATCCGAAAAATCTCACCTAAATCATTTGTAGCCGAGGGGACCGTCGTAGCCTTGACGTGATAAGTACAGGGACCATGACCCATCGGCTTACGGTACCCTTCGTTGGGTGTTTCACCTTCGTCAATCTCATTACCACTGTCCTGAAGGTCCTCTTCACCCACATCATCACCAATAGCCAAGCGAACTAGCTCCTTTTCACTATATAATGTCTTGTAGAGTTTAATGCCAATCCGCCGGCCACCATAATTGTCACCCTCAAGTTTTAGTCGTCCTATCACTTCTTTGCACAAGTTTTCCACAAATACTCTCACATCACCATCACTATACAATCGCACGCCCCAGCTAATCTCTACACTTACAGCCTTTTGTTTCATACTGTGAATGAGCTGGCGTTGACTAACTTCCCGAAGGTTAAGATTAGACCGATCTACACCTCGAGCCGCCCAGTAAAGACCCAGCGCTCGTTTGACACCCAAGGCTTGTGTTAAATGCCTTAACGAAGCCTGGCGTAGCTGATTTACATTAACTAGCGGTGCTAACGACTTCACCAGGGATGGCCCAACACCCGGTAACGATTTAAGCTCTAGGGGGACTAAAAACTGCTTGATACCCTCATCAGCCACTATTTTACGTTCCTCATTATTAACTGGCCCTGCATGGACTTCAATATCAATAACATCTTGAAAATTTAATTTTTTGCTACTCATATCATTTGGGAAGAGAAAGAATTGACCCCGAGGCTTGGCGCGACGTAAACACAATTTGGCCAAAAGAATATTAACAGATCCTCCAATAGATACCTCACAACCGCCCGTCACACACTTGACCTGGTTTCGAATGGCGTTACCCAACCTTGTACATATTGTATCAATATCCTCATCCTTCACTGCAGCATCCACAATATTAGTCACATCTACAAGGACCTCATCCACACTCACGGGATACACAAGCCTTGCATCTAGACTCAATACTACCTCATAAAAAGCTCGTGAAGCTTTCTCATACGCGTTAAAGTCGTAAGGTAATAGTACTATCCCAGGGCAAAGCTGACGCGCGCGGCCCACTGACATACCGTTAGAAACCCCAAATTTTCTCGCCACATAATTACATGACGCAACCGAGGAGTGTTTTGCACCATGCGATACACCCACGGCTGTCAGAGGTGAAATATGCGGACGCTCAAGTAGACCCACGGACGCGAAAAAACAGTCGAGGTCTATATGGAGAATAATGGGGTGGCTCATATTTGAAGGGGGTAATGGTGTTGAATTGGCCTGCTGGGATAATTCAGTTTTCTCCAAGACTCGTTGTTGAAATTCACGCTTGAGATTAGCCTTCCATGTGGAAAGGTGATGAAGTCGTGATTTAGAATAATAATGAGCAATAAAATCCGGATCAGTCGTTAAAACCTTTCTCTTATTAACTGATACCGGTTTACTTGCATTACCAGGAGAATGTTTTTTATTGTAATCTCTAGTTAGGGTTTTACCATCGTCATTCAAAGGCTGGAAATTCAACCGGTGCGTCTTGACTGTATCTGCAATATCCACAACGCGAAATTGTCCCCAGTTAAGAATTTTTCTAGCCTTGATAGATTCTAAGACCCATTCAGGCTTTACTAAACGATAACCAGCACTAGTCCATTTCTGTTTTTTGCCGGCAGCCACTTGCCCGCAAACAATATAATCCACTTTACTGATCCCGCCAATCGCGGCTGGATTGACCACAAATATACCCCCATGAAGAATTATCATGCGATGGATTGCGGCAGGTGGTGGATCTGTATGCCCATTAAGATAAATGGTTTTATTTTTGAAAATTGGCGGGTATTTGTCTTCATCTGCACCCTCTATATCCCCGTTGCTCTCCTCATTTTCAATGTCTCGTTCGTACTCCAATCGAGCCCTTACAATTTCACGGTCATTTATTTGTAATTTAGCTCTCTTGTTTTTTAAGTATGTATTAAAATCACCGAAACCAAATTCTTTATAAATTTCGTTATCGTACAAATGAGACTCCGATTCCCCTGGAATAAGTGGTACTGCCGTTTGAACTTGGCCAAAGACATCAGACATAAATAATTCTTTCTTGTCTTCGATTTGAATCAGGTTCCAATTTTTATCCAAAAGTTTTTCTGGACCCTGGTATAAATCACCTTGACCCTGAACTTCACTGGACTGTAAATCTTCTTCTGAACCTTGGTAAGACTCGACTGCCTTGAGCTGTTTTTCTTGATTCAGGGGTGAATTATAACGCAGTTTTAAATTCGAAGGATCTTTGATTCCCCACAGCTGAGCTCCATCACCAGTCTCAAAGTAACTACACAATGCCATCTCATCCTGGTATTTCAAATCACCGTCCTGTTCAATATATCCAGTTTCTATAGTCGTCAATATTCCCTGGTCCAGTACCTTTTCATTTCCATCAGGCATTTTTCTATAGTCGGGATTATAAAAAACCTATCAAAAGAACAACAAGTCATTATAATTTAGGTATTTATTTCCCCGATTTACACGTATTTTGGATATCTTAATTGTTCATATTGGTGATTTACCGCATTTAATATTACTAGACGTTCAATACACCCTAACCCACAATCTGACCCCAGTTAGTGACTGCCGGGTAATATTAAAACGGGAGCAGTTGAATTTTCATTTTGGACATGAGTCTGCTATTATTAAGGACGGTTCAAAAAGTTAGTGGAGTTATTTCATCTTACAAATTTATATATATTAGCAATAACAATAATCAAAAATGGCTTTCGGATTATTTGGTGGATCGTCTAATACTGACTCGGACAAGACTGCCTCTCCTGTCCCTGTTGCACCTTTATCTACTTCTACTTTAGGTGCCAATGCTGCTCAAGCCAAGAAACTAATTCAAGAACAGATCTCGCAAGAATTAGCTATTGCTAATGCCACCGAACTTGTGCAAAAGATTACTGAAAACTGTTTCCAAAACTGTGTCAAGAATCCTGGTTCTACCATTGACGCTGCACAAAAGAAGTGTACCGAACAATGCTTTGAAAAGTATATGCATGGCTGGAATTTGGTCTCCAGAGCTTACATCACCAGAATTCAACAATCCAAGTACGATATTTAAGTCTAAACTTGTGATATTTGGACTTATTTGAAGCGAAAGAAAAAAAGAAAGAAAAAACAATGATTGCCTAAACTATTTTTGTGGCCTCGTTATCACTTGCAATATCTATATTGGTGGATTTATAGCCTCCTATGGATGTTGAGCAGGGTAGCTCTTTGTACATATTTTGTTTTTATATTTTTTTTATATATTTTTAATATTATTTATTACCAAGTGATCTAATTGTAAATGTGTATATGTTTTTTGTATCCGTGTAAAAAAATTTAATGCCGATTTGTTTATTCCTAAATTTGATCAAAAAACAGAATGCGTTTACTAGTAATGTCGGCAAACTCTTCACTCTTTCGCACGCAGAACGAGTGCTCTACATCGGCTAGACTCTCCATATTCATAGCACCTTTACCCACCTCCATTAACATATTATCCATAAAAGTATATCGTTCAATCAAGTTAGCGCGACTGGCTGGTGAAACCCAATGATCATTGGATGCGAACCAGATCCAGATTTTGACTCCATTCATCGAGCCAGTAGTTGAAGCTGGCGATGAATCCAACTCAGTTTCTGAATCGGTCTGTGGTCCTGATTTAGATGGCCAGAATCCTTCAATATCTTTTGGTTCAAATTCACTGTTTATACGAATCATTTCCTCCTTGGCCATCCTTAAACACTGATGGCAGATGTCCGGGCGATTCAGTAGCTTAATAGTAGCCTGTACAACATGATTTTTGATATCACGGCCCATCACCCAAGTTATCAAGCGCTTTTGCCAGGATAATGGAACACATGAACTTACGAACTTGGACGTCGTGAATGCAATATTTGCCATAGACAATCCTGGCACAGATTTTTCAATTTTTGAGGACCACCAACATAATTTTTCACCTTTTTCACTTTTGGCGATATCGATAAGAGTCGGAGTAATGAGGCCCACAAATTTGAGGTCAATATTTGGCTTTGGCTTTGGCTTTGACTTTGACTTTGACTTTGACTTTACCGTCAAGGGCAGGCGCTCCTGGCTTAGACGAACCGCAACTCTCTGGGCAATCCATGCCCCCACTGAATGTCCAAACACATAAATAGCCCGGTTTTTAGCGTTTTTGCACATACTATTAATCAAATTTACCTTATGATCTACCTGCTGGTCTAGAGTAAAGTAGTCTTGTTCAGGATCTAAGTAAGATTTAGCCTCCGCAGCTGGTACGAGAGGATCTTGGCCTAGATGTGATGCACATACAATCTCATAACGGGGCAAGTGTTTGCTGAGATCGGTAAGGTATGAGGTATAGTAGTCAGGCAGCCCAGGGTTACCAGGGATGAAAAAAATTAATGGCGGCAGTGACGAAGTTGAAGCTGGTAACGAAGACGGCTGAGGAGATGTACTTAGCTTTGGGTTGGGGGCTGTCGGTTTGCATTTGGGGGCCCTGCCAACGGGTTTAGCTACGAAAATACTCGTGGGGGGTAGCTGCTCGAAATCGGGATCGGTGTATATTTGTAAAGACATTAGTGATGTCTCTAAAAGTTTTAATCTATGGGAAAGTTGTTGATGATCAAAACACTAATTTTGTTGAAGATTATGTTTCATCGTTAGTACAATGGAAAATCCCCGTTGGGTCTTTTTTTAGATATTTTGGTGATATATACGGCTCAGGACTGATTTGGTAGCCTCACTGCTGGCCTGGTCCTTGATCATATACTATCCAAGTATCAAGATCTATACAGAGATAGAATAATAATGTACTATTTAAGTTACTCTGCAGTAGGCAAATGAATGAAAATAAATAAATTTTAAGAATTGAAAAAAATAAAAAATAAAAAAAAAGATGTTTTTAAACCCCTGCTAGCCGGAGTTTGAGTTTTATAATAATTACAAACTACCATTTGCTTCACTGTAAGCCGGAGGGGGAATACATAACTTGGCATTGTATTCCATGACCGTCTCGTAGTTAGCTGGCTGGTGTTCTTGGATTTGTTGGCGATTACCAAGAAAAGGAGGGACATTCTCACTGGGTGGCACTGCAACATACACTACCCGCCCACCGATGTGCCTGTTTTCCTCGTCTAGGTTTTCATATCCGCGCTCATAATGTTTAAGTAGAAGAAACCAGGAATGAAATAAGCCTGGAAAAAAGCCAAGCATGCACAAACAGATGTTGATCAATACATCGCAAGAACAAATACCATAGCGGTAGGCTACAGGGAACGGAGGGAAAAACAGCGAAATTAGAACAAGGAGAATATCTGGTAAAGCAAGCTCTATAGGGTTTATAAAAACTTTAAGATTACTACCACTGAGTAAGTACCTCATCTTGAAACCGGTAAAGTTAGTAAAAATATAAGCTTGGTTTAATTGATATGGGTATGGGGGGCGATGTAGAGTAAATATATCCCAACATCTCCATTCTAATAGAGACGAGGCTGTTCAGGTATACACCTCCCGATAAGTAAATAGCTCGAAAGACCTTGACATTCTAAAGTGTCCGGACCATAAAGTACAATCAGGAGCCCTTTGTAGGTTTCAGTTGAAATCCAGACAAGTCCTAGGCCCTACAATATCATATCATATATTCTATCATCTTCATATTGGGCCATCCAATAAAAAAGACTGCAGCACCTTGTGTTCCCACGTGGTCTCCCACCGTAGTACTTATGAAGGCTCTCACTGGCTTAACTATGATTGATCGGACGGGAAATCGTGCTTTCCAGCGGATATGGCCGCAGACAGATTTCACCTTGTTTTTTGTTTTTTCAATTAAAATGGTAATTTCACACACTTTTATGAGTTACACATAGTTTGTAAATTCTTAGAAAACCGAATACAATATGAGAAAAATTTTAAAACAGATCAGAATGAGCTATAAACCTATATACCTGGTATAAACATTGGCCGGGTACTTTTATTAGAATAGTTAAAGCCAGTATATCATGTGATGATCACATGATCGTTGATTTAATTATGACCTCCTAGTTTCGTTTAGATTAATTATTTGTATAGCAGTTTTTCTACTAGTTTTTTTAGAAAACTGTTAAATAATTAGATCCTTAAAAAATGTTTATTCGGCTATTTAAGTTCACTTTTGTAGCGTTTTCTCTCCCTTTTCTCTGTTATTCTATTTTTCGAGGTTATCAAAACTTAGTAGGAGCTGGCTTTAGAAGTCCCAGCTGGCATCATCATCAATGGCCCTGATCTGTGGGCTTCGCTTCATCCTCACTGACCATTTGATATAACATCTTTTTTTTCATAATGTCGACTGCGGGAACCCAGATCCCTCTCAATCCAACCGAGAAAGTTTCAGTCCCACCTGAGGCAACTGCTATTGCCAACTTTTTATATAGAAACGCTGAGGTGAAGCAACGTGAGGGCTTGATCAATGGTAAACGTCAAGACTTTTTCAGAGGTAAGTTTTTGTTATCTAATATCTTTACTAGCCATTTAATGTAGTCCCTTGGGTAATCGAAATCTTTTTCCTAGTAGGGTGTATCCTTTTGGGTTTTCTTCTATCTGAAAGTTTCTAACAGTTCTTTAGTTAAACGTGCTTTCCGTGCCCTGCTTTCCGATAAATATAAGAAGGCACAAGCAAAGCCTAATTCACACCTACCCATCATTAACAATCGTAATGAAGCGGCTTCCGCCTTTAGATTGATGCCCTTGAATCGTCTGGCGCTCCGCGTGACCAAGCTTAGTACGGAAGAAGCCATTGAGTTGGGTTCTAAACCCAAAAAGGGTATTCCCGCGCTCATCATCAACCCTCAACAAGAGTTTGGTGACGATATGTACTACACCTGGCTTTATGAGCCCTTCCGTTGGGTTACTTATCTTTACGCTGGTTTAGCTGTTGTAGGCATTTTTGGTCTTGTTTTATTCCCTTTGTGGCCTATTTTCTTACGCAAGGGTGTTTGGTACCTTTCTATGGGCCTCTTGGGCCTTTTGGGTCTTTTCTTCGCAATGGCTTTTTTCCGTTTGATTCTCTTTTGTATCACCTATGTGGTTTTGAGTCCAGGCTTATGGCTTTTCCCTAACCTATTCGAAGATGTCGGGTTCTGTGATAGTTTTGTGCCCCTCTATGGCTGGGATGGTGTCCTTGATAAGAACGCCAAAAAGGCGACCAAAAAGAAGAAGGCCAAGAAGGCCAAGAAGGAGTCTGAATTACAAAAACAAGCCGCCTCTATGTTAGCTGCTGCTCAATCCCAGGGTGCTGAGGCAAAGGGAGAATCTGCTGCCTCTAACACTACTTTGGCATCACCTTCATCCTCTGCTGCACCAAACTCCAGCATTGTTGATACTGCCTCAGCAGGCGTTCCTAACGCCGATGGCCAAAAAAAAATGCAATTATCAATTACCGAACAAGAACTTAACGTATTTGCTCAAATGACCGTTGCTGCATCTACACAAACCGGAACTGATGCAAAGCCAGTACCCGTCACACCCCAACTCCTGGGATTAGCGGCCAAGATCCAAGCTATCAAGGAGCTAGGCGACCGTGCTCGTGCCGCTGGTCAAAACGTTCCTGACATCCCAATCACACCTCAAATGTATGGATTTGCACGTCAATTGGGGTTGATTAGAGAACAAATCATGAAACAGCAACAAAGTGCTCCTGGTACTTCGGATATTACTGGTAACGCTGCTGGTGCCGTAACAACTGGTTCTGAAGCCCCTCAAAAGCCTACACAAAGAAGTGTTAAAATCGAGGATGTTGAAGAAGATAATTAAGTTTGATAGGTTATAAAACATCTCCACAGTTGGTTCCATTTTTCTTGAGACTGTTACCTTCCTTTACCTTGGCTTCTTTTTCACTACCTAGTAGTTATTTATACAGTTGATTAAAATCATGTTTTTACTATTTCTTCTTTTGTACCATTGCAATATTTAGTCTATCCATAATTAAAACTATACACAAAAGTATATATACAAATATATATCAATTTTCAAAAAAATTCATCTTGGAGGTTGAAGCCTTACCCGGGCCGCTACTGCCTTCCCAACTTGAACAGATCGCTGAATCTTACTTTAATGGTGAGTACCATCTAGCAACTAATACCGAAAAGCTGGGGAGGGGATATAAATTTTAACCAATAAAGCACCAAAGCAGCAACTCTGTATAGTATTATTTAATTTAGTTCAAAACGCCTATAACTCATCCAATATAGTAGTCTATCAGCAAATAGCATACAAGTTTTGAATGATGCCTTGGAGTCTTAAGGTCCGGGCCGGAGTTGGCATTGTGGTCGTCTACACAGCTTACACCGCATACGTTCAATACAAAACCAGTCATCATATTGACAAGCGAACCTCCAGGCACCAGCTTAGCTTAGATAATCCTAACGCTGTACTTGAAGATGTGGGAAATAATGAAAATCGCAGTTGGCCATCAACCCGATTTGGATCTTTGATCGTGGGTGGCAAGTTTGTTAACCCATTCCCGGAATATCGGCATCAAACTCTGTACGAATTTATTTACTGTCGTCTGATAGAAGTGTTTCATTTCGGTGGGCGGGGTAGCCTTCCTAAAGATCCTAAGGAACTTAAATCATCGCTACCCTTGGTCAAACCTGATTTTGATTTACTCTTTCGCTTATCCAAGGATTATAGCTCCACCCGACTAACTGGAGTACTAGATGCCATTAGTCAAGATTCAACGGCAAGTTCTAAACATGTTATGGAAAAAATAGAAAATTCCCCAAATGATCTGTTAACTCTGACGTGGCTAGGTCAGAGTTGTGCATTCGTTCAGATGGGGGGTATGAATATCCTCACTGATCCCCTGTTTGGTAACAACCTAGTTTCAAACTATATCGGCCCCAGACGCCTGGTACCCTCGCCCTGTAAACTAGAAGAACTACCCAAAATCGATCTTGTTTTAGTTTCTCATGATCACCCCGATCATTTGGAACTGGATACTGTTAAACGCATTGGTAACTCTGCTCTATGGGTTGTTCCCACAGGCGTGAGACACTTTTTGGCCAAACAGGGGATTTATAATGTGGCTGAACTGGATTGGTGGCAACATATGAATATTCCATCGTCCATTACCACGGAGCCTACCAATTTAAGGTTAGGCTCTAATATTAACAATGGTACTAAAAATGAATGGGAAATCGTTTGTACACCAGCTATGCATTGGTCGGGTAGAAAACTGATTGATGCCAATAACACTTTATGGTGCTCTTTTATGATTCTAAGGGGCGGTAAACCGATATTCTTTCATGCTGGGGATACTGGCTACTCGTCTGATTTATTTAATGGTATAAGAAACTATTTTGGCCGTGACTGCTACTTAGCAATGTTACCTTGTGGTGCCTATAAGCCCCGGTGGCATTTAAAAACTCAGCATATTGATCCTAATGAAGCTGTTCAAGTAATGAAGGATTTAGGGGCGCGTAAAATGGTTGGTGTTCATTGGGGCACCTTCGTACTCAGTGATGAACACTATCTCGATCCTAAGATCACTATGGAAAGGCTGGCTAAAGAAGAAAAGAGGCCTGATGATATATTAACGCCGGAATTTGGTAAAACTCTAGTTTTCGATATTAGTGATAATGAAGCTATAGTCCAGAAGAGTAAGAGAACGCTAATTAGAGATGGCAAATCAGTCTTTGTTGAGTGAATATAATGCTTCTATAAATATTTTTTTTATTTTTATTTTTTTTCTTTTTTGAATCAGTTGCTATTTTGAACCTAAACAATTACTAATGCAAAGCTACAGAACTAAGATCTGATTTAACACTTTGGCGGCCCAGCAAAAAACTCGTCCTCCTATTAAAGAATTAACACTTGTTCATTAGAACATAAAGTACCAAATTATTAACACAAATTGGAAAAGAGATATTGTCAAGTATAGTATTTGTCCTCATCCGTATCTGATACCAGTTTTACTATTTGACCGTATACACATTTTAAAATTTGCCTCATTATCAAGCCAAAAATTTTAACCCGTGTTAGTGACATTTTTCCGATTCCTTTGATTTATCAAGCTATTGCCAAATATCATCTTACAAACTAGAAATCATATTCATACTGCCAAATTTTAATCTAATCTCCCCGCCGCGCGTCTGATTCCTGTAGTTTGGGTCAGCCTTATGCATTACGGCACTGCAGAAAACCAACCTCCCACTCGACCTTCCCAGCCCTATAATTCTGTATTTAGCGGCAATCAGATATTAGAAGGCAGGTAAATGAATAATGAGTGGCACTAATGCGTAATATATACACAGAAAAGGTCACTATTTGTGTATCTTGACATATGCATGCACAGGTCATAATATTAAATGAAATTTTTAAATAAAAAATGTAACTGGTAACCACAGCTACCACTAAACTTTAGGAATTTGGCCCAGCCACCAATTTGAATGATTGTGAGCCTGACTGACTAGCGTATAGAAGTGGACTATCAATCTGGCTATGCCAAACTTCAGTATTACCTAAAATAATCAATAGAGGTTTCCGGAAAAGGAACCATCATGAGTTCAATAATTGGGGAGGGTGGTCTTTTCAAATGTACTGTAGACTACTCCCATATAAATATATTAATATTTTTCTCTACCTCCTGGCAAGGCATGTTGCGATTTACTTCTTCACTAAATCAAACAAGAAACATTTTCAAGAATAAATCACAAAAAAAACTTCAAATCAAAAAAAAGTTTTCAAAAAATTAAGAGCTGAATACTTTATCTGGTCCCCGTTTTAATATCCGACTGACCCCTGACAATGCAAATAAAACAAATTGTATCCCTACTTGCATTAGGTGCCCTAACGCTAGGAGCCCCCATGTTCGAAAAAAGAGAAGCGGATCCAGATGTCATCTATGTAACTCTTGACGAATATGTCGTGACGACAGCCTATGGTCCTGATGTTACCAATTATGTTAACGTTCCTGGGAATGAAGTGACCACTTATATTACTGTCACAGATAACGGTATAGCAACCACAAAACTCGTGTCTGAGATTCCCAAAATGACTACATCCCAAATAACACAAGAGGTTTCAAGTAGTCTTGAAAATATTACCGTCGCATCTACTACTTCTTCTAACCTTGTTGCGGAAACTTCAAGTGCTCAAAGAATTTCTGAAGTTCTAAGTAGTTCTGAAACTACCTCCATTACACCTGTCACTTCATCTGCTCTTGTTGCTGAAACTACAAGTGCTCAGGAGTTGCCTGAAGTTTCGAGGAGTTTTTTCGTTATCTCCATTATACCTACTCCCTCTTTAGCACCCATCCTCTCCATTTTGATTAATCCTCCCCTTTCTCACTCTCATGCTGCTCCTTCAACTTTGGACATTAGTACTATTCAGCTCAGCAGTGTAGCTAAAACATCTCCTCCCGTTATTACTCTACAGACGCTAGGTGTTTCTAGTTCGGTGCCTTCCATTGAATTACCTTCAGTCACTGTTACACCCATTAATTCTCAAGCAGTTCAACTTCATGACCCAACCACCTCTTCGCTTTCTCTGGCCCCCAGTCAGACAACTTCCCTGTCTACTATTCAAATCTTTACCACTTCTTCGATCCAAACCCAAGAAACCATTTCTAGTATCCAAATTGAGCCAACCGTTGTCCCTACCTCTACGGCTCTTCCGGCTTCTAGTGAAACAGTTTCCCTATCTACTATTCAAATCTTTATTACTTCTTCGGTTCAAACCCAAGAAACCATTTCTAGTATCCAAATTGAGCCAACCGTTGTCCCTACCTCTACAGCCCTTTCGTCTACCGCTGCCACCCCTTCGTCCACATCTTCACCCAACTCAGGCTCTATTGTCCCTAGACAACTAACATATAGCCCTTATAACGATGATAACACATGTAAAGATTACAGTTCTATCTATGCTGATCTGACTTTTATTAAAGGTAAGGGTATTAATTCTATTAGAATGTACGGTGTTGACTGTGGTTCCATAGGTACTGTTCAAACAGCAGCTTCTGCTCTCGGCCTCACAATTAGTCAAGGCTTCTATATCACCTCGGCTGGTGTAGATTCTATTGATGCCGATGTTGACAATATTATTTCTTGGGCTGGAAAAAACGGCTGGAGTATCTTTACTGATTTTATCGTTGGTAACGAAGCTATTATTAATGGCTGGGTTTCTGCGGATCAACTTATTGGCAAAATTAATTCTATCAGAAGTAAATTTCAAACAGCTGGATACTCTGGATACATCAGTACTGCCGAACCTCCGAATATCTACCATGAGAATCCCGCCCTTTGCAATAACCTCGACTTCATCGGTATTAACGCTCATGCTTATTTTGATCCTAATTCTAGTGCTGCAACTGCTGGTGAGTTCTTAGCCAGCCAAATCGTTGTTACCAAAAAATTTTGCCCTGGTAAAACTGTCTATGTTACTGAAACTGGCTATCCTAGCGCTGGCATTCAAAATGGTAATAATATCCCTAGTGTCGAAAACCAGGCGATTGCTATTAAGTCCATCATCAACGTTGTTGGTACTGATTTGACTCTGTTTACTCTTTACAATGATTTTTGGAAGAGTCCGGGGCCTTACGGTGTTGAACAATATTTTGGTCTTTCTTCCTTACTTGGTTGATAACTTTAGGTCAAGTTTAAAGAAGAAGATCTATAAACTCATTGGCTTATAAATTAAAAATTCTCTTCTCTTATTTAATTCTCTTTTCTGTTTTTTGTTCTTTCCTTATTTTTCTGTATTTTTAGCATTACTTCGTTTTTATTGTTTCTGTCATTCATGGATATGTTTGTATATAACCTAATGCATTCCCGTTTATTTCAAACTGAGAAGAAATCTGTAATATCAATTTTGCTCATACTGAAAATCACAGCAACTAGTCGAAAGTCTCTTTTAACCAAAAATATAAAAAGCTAAAGAAGGAAGACGTTATTGGGTATATAATAATAATAATAATAATAATAAATAATGATGATGATACTACATATAAATAAAAATACAAGGAAAAGCCCAAAACCGAAACACCAAATACAAGAAAAAACTGGAACAAAAAAAACGCCACATTAAAAAAATCAGAAGTCTATAACCTTCGAAGGAAAATACTCGTCTATGAGCTCTTTGTAGTAAGGAGCAAGCTTTTCTACATCGCAAAGTTCATCCATTTTTGAATACAAATCATAAGGATTAAACTCCTGTACAGCCTTCAGCATTTTCTTGTCATTTTCGTTCATCAAATCATAATAAGCGCCCTCCTTGTGCCAAGGATAAAAGGAGTGATAGCGAATCATAGCCAAGGCCTCAAGAGGAAGCTTGGATTGTCGTTTCGCGATATGATACATGTACTCATCATGACCCCAAGATAGCATAACATTATCTAAGCCACAACCTTTGGAATAGATACCAAACTCCGTTGAATATACCGGGTGATCGCTATCAGGGTTAGCTTCAAAAGTATTGGGATAAATAATTCGATGATCAAATCTACATCCCACTGGGAAAGTATCTCCCACAACATCCCATTGACCTTGAGCATCGAAAAAATATAAAAGCTTGCCCAAATCATGAATTAGTCCTGTAAGTTGCATCCAACGTGGTTTACCATTACGACGAATGGCCTCTGCAGTCTGTAAAGAATGGTCAATCTGCGACATTTCTGTATCCGGGTCACTTTCATCAATAAGCTCATTAAGCTTAATTAGTGCATCCCAAATCGTTAGGCGGGCTCGCACTTTAGTCTTAAAGGTCACGCGGGCCATGAGATTGTAAGCCACCGTTTGTTTTTCATGTTGTTCACGATAAAAATCCTTAACCCTATCACAAGCCTCATCATAATTTCGAAGATCCTGCTTACGAGTTTCGATCAATTTCAACTTGGCAACTTTATCATTTTCGGTCTCCACCTCAATTATCTTCGAGCCAGTTTCTTTGGTTTGGTCTCTCGACAACGGTGTATCAATCTCAACTGTTTCTTCGTCACTATTCTCAACTGCAGCTGTAAAACCCATGTTACTTCCTTTATCAGATATTCCAGTATTCATATCTGTTTGTTTTTCCCTTTCCAGTATCTTCCTCTTTAATGTGTCACTTATAATATGAACTGATTGAATATTATCATCCATAGCCTCTAATCCTCTTTTAAAACGACCGTTACATCCATTCTCAGAAACAACTTTACTACCCAAAATTGGCATCTTTACTGGTATCGTAGACATAGGGTCACTAACGATTATCGATTCTTTTAGGGCTCGTGGTTCCTCTATACCAGTTAGCGTTCTTATTGAGCCTTGATCGGAAGGTTCTAAATTTTTTGGTGGACTATTACAGATTATAGTTCCAGATTCACGCATTTTTCTAAATCGTTAAGATATTAATTCACTATTAATGAGTGATGTACACTAAATCTGAGAATTTTGATATCAAATTGAATATTATTTCCTCTTTGGGTCAATTTGCAAAACAGCAGTAGTTTACCCGGTAGCAAATCGACTTTGAGGTTGGCTAGAATCATGGAATTAGGCACAAAAACTATCAAATGAACAGACTCAATTGATTTTTTTGTTAGAAAGAAAAGCTAATTAATTGATTGAGAGTTTAAAAGTAATTTTAGTTTTAATCTTTTCGGACAATATATATTGTAAAATGTGGAAAGTCTAGAAGAAGAAAAAACTGAACCTTAACAAGTATTGGTAGGCTTGGCTACTACAATTTTAAAGATCTAAGGAAATGAATAACAGTAACTGTGCTAAAAAAAAACCTTTAAAAAAGACATTTTTAAAATTAAAACAAGTTTAAATCACATGTATTTTTTTTTCTTTAAAAAACTGTGAATCGAAGATAAACCTTTTAATTAATTACTTTTGAACAACATTTTTATGTTTAACGCATATACTTTTCGACAATGTCTGCGGCCATATCCACTGGAAAGCACGATTTCCCGTCCGATCAATCATAGTTAAGCCAGTGAGAGCCTTCATAAGTACTACGGTGGGAGACCACGTGGGAACATAAGGTGCTGCAGTCTTTTTTTGTCAGTCTTTGATAATCATTACCTTCCTGAGTAAAAAGTTTTATTCTTCACTTTTGCGTATCTAATTCTATTATTATTTAAACTTTTTTTTTAGAAATCCTGACTTTTATCATGCGGGGTTTTATTTTATACAGGAGCTGCGGAAGGATACTATACTTTCTGCGGTGTGTCTTATAGCGCCTCCCTAGCAGCCATAGGTTTTGCAAACTTTTAGAGAGTGATTCAATTATGTTAATAGAAGGTTAAACACATCTAAATTTACCATGGCTTTGTAATGTGTGATACAGCCTCTAGTTAAATATCACATACCGTAATGCTGATATATATACATATATATATTTATTAGTGAGCATCGTGAGACATGTAAATCTGCTATATATATCTTTTTTTTTCGGTTGCCGATCCAAATTTTGTTTAAGTCTATACAAATACAACACAAGATATATGATAATCCCCATTTATCTGTAACATATACTCGCCCAGAAAGACTTCACGATTAATTACTACAACCTATTGAGATTGTCAATTTCCAGGCAACACGAGTTTATCATTACTAGACTGGTCTAGCGCCTACGCAATAATATTTCCCTGACATATCTGTTAAATATCATTAAAAACGTTTTAGAAATTACTTAGACATGGCGCAGTATTTGATTTATCGAATATAGCGAGACAGAGATCTGTGTACTTTTTTGTGTTTAACTTTGACCTGCGACCCTTAAACACAGGCATAATGCTGCCGGGGTCATTGATTTTAACCCAGAAATTACCCTACTGCATATAATAATTTATTTCATCGAATAGTATGATTCGGAATAAGCCAATATCCGAGAAGAGATAAGTATTTCAAATTAGCATTTATTATCATCACATTAGTAGATAAGCACCAAAAACACACATCAGTACCACAATGTCATCTCCTATATCATCCTCAACCTCACAAGCGCCTGAGGGTGTATGTCCCGTGGACCATGCTACTCGTGATGCCTGGGTAAAGAACTCGCAAAAGTCCGCAGTAGAAGAACAACCAGTCGCTGTCACTGCACCTGCCGCGAATGCCAGTATTCCGCTAGCTGAAGGCGCCGAACAGCCAAAGTGTCCGGTAGATCATGAAACACGCGATGTTTGGTTAAAAAGCAAGACTCCTGGCACCGTGGTGACTGGCGCTAGTCCTGGTCAAGTGATTCAAACTAGCTCGGTGGATATTGAAGAATGCTCCTCAGATAAATTAGACCAAAATGTTATAGTGGCTCACGGTGAAAACCTTACAGGACTCTCAAGGGATCGTGAGATTAGTTCGATTCCCAGGGCCGACGGTGATAAGAATTGGGTTTATCCTAGTCAAGAACAGTTTTTTAATGCCATGAAACGAAAGAATTGGGACCCTAATGCCAGGGATATGGAAACTATCGTACCAATTCATAATGCTGTTAACGAACGAGCTTGGTATGAAATTTTGAGGTGGGAAGAAGGCCGCGGTGGGGAAGCGTAAGTGTTTTTTTCTCTTATTGATAAATTTTATTATTTGGCTAACTTTTTGATTGTTTTGAATATAAATTTAGTTGTGGTGGCCCTACATTAGTGAGTTTCAAGGGCGACTCTAAAGCCTTGACACCGGCTGCTAGGTGGAATATGTTGTTTGGTGCTCAAAAGCCCTTTGATAGACATGATTGGGTCGTGAACCGATGCGGTACTAATGTTCACTATGTTATTGATTTTTATACTGGTAAGCCCAACCCTGTTATTCCCGACATGCCCAGTTTCTATTTGGATGTGCGACCAAAGATTAATACCTTCGAAGGTGTCAAGATGAGAATTGGCAAATTCCTCGGCTTTTAGACGAGAGAATGGACATTACCAAACGAAAAGAAAAGGAAATTGTTTGTAGTTTGTATATATTTTAATACCAGAAATAGGTCCACCGGGGATTGCTCATGTGTACATGTTTAACATAAGTATATTTTATTCATCATATATAATATGTACAAGAAGCAGTGGCTACAAAAAATTTAAAACGTCTCCACGTAAAGATTGAAGTCGAAAAGTAGGAAAATTTCCAAAAGTGGTCTGTAAAATAAAGACGTGTTTTTCAAAGTTTTTTATAGAGTGGTTTTTTGGGGGTTTAAATAATTTGGCAAGATTAAAACTCGATTAAATTATCTACCAATGAGACTACCATTAGCGCCAATCTTTTGCATTTGCTATTTAAGAAGAAAAAAGTTAGAAAAGGCTGATTAATAAAAAACGAAGATATCGAGACTTTTAAACGGTGGTCCGGTTTGATAAGCGATAGGATATAAGGAGATCTCAAGCTGAGAAAATATACTTACTTCACCAACCTTAATGTTAACATCAAAGTACTTGGCAACACATCTGTCAAGACATAAACTTTCGCCGTTGGATAATTCACCGTTATCGTACTTGGTGGTGATACACTTGGAATGACAAGATTCAACTAAACGGTTGAACATATCGGTAACCATATCGAGTTCGGCTTCAGCAGCGGCGATCTTTTGAGGGGAGGAAATGGCACTGGGACCAGAACCACCTAAACCAAGGAAAGACATTTTTCAAATTTGGATATATTAAGGGGGAGGGGTGTGTGAAAATTCAAATGACGATGAGCGACAAAAAAAGGATGGAATGAAGGCCAAAATTAAGAGATCAACTCAATCAAACCGATAGCCCAGATTATTCTCCGATTAGCTTCCCAACGACACAAGGGCAAAATTGCCGGCCCAAGGATCTGCGTAACTTTGAGTCTGAGAGTAGGTGTAATTAAAGTCATGATTCCTGCGGCGCCAATATGGAAAACGAAAGAATTCCTGAAAAGGCGCAAACGCCTTTTTAGGTGAGGCGATAACCTTCCCGGCTGAGCCGTCCGATACACTTCGGAGAAAAGGCATTCGCCTCATAAGGAGAGGCATTATTGCATAACAATCCCTTATAACAGCCCTATCCAGACCAGCGAGTGCATAAGAAACGCGTCAATATAGGACTTTTAAGCAAAAAGAGCGCATTGTTAATGCCAGATCCTGCAGTCTCTGAACCCCCCTATTTTGGTGTGAGCTGGCGTTTAGAAAGGGCTGGTCAGGCACTACTTTGCACGACTTTTTTTGGCCTTTAACCGGTATATGGGTATTGATAGGGCGGGTTTAGTGCTTGGCAGATTTTTGGTGGGAGGTTTGGTATCTGGTGGGGCGGGCCGATCTAAAGGAATTTGGCATTTATTACAAAATCTGAGCAGGCTGGTACCGTAGACGTTGATACTATCCCGAGACTAGCTTTTTTTTTAATTTTGCCTGTCGTGGTTGGGCTTTTATTGTGTACCAGGACCCATTAGAGTCTTAGTCCTCTTTCTTTTCTTTATCACATTTTGGTTTCCCGCTCGCTCGACTTTTTCTTTTACATTTTCTCTTTGGATTCCACTTTTTAGTTTTCCAGTTTTCTGCCCTATCGTTATTATATATCTCTAGCGTGTTCCAGTCTCCTGGTAACTCTTTTTCATCAACACTCTATTTATTCTCTTTTGCTCTAGGGTTTCACTGTATACTCTCTTCCACAATGGTCCAGCTTGGGCTGCTTCTTCAAGGTCTATGGACCCTTGGTCTCTACACAAGCGTGGCTCGTGCGCTCGTATCCACTCAGGAGGAACAAGAATGGTCTTTTCCTTCACCCTTAGGTAGTAGTGGTCAAAAAATTCCCAGTAAGTTTTTTCTTCCATGTATTCCAAGAGATCGGGATCCTTTGCTAACTTTTCTCAGACTGGCATTTGGACGGCTCCGCTGTTGTGGACACTACTGCCTCAAAATTGGTGCTCACCGCGCTCGGTCGCGGCAACCAACGAGGTGCCTTATGGTCCAATAAGCCCATGCCTTATGAGGCTTTTACTTTTCAGGCTTCAGTCATGGTTTCGGGCCCTATATACCCTGGCGGTGGTTTATCGATATGGTATGCCAGAGACCCGCAAGTGAAAGGCCCTGTTCACGGCTCCAAGGATAACTGGCGTGGCTTAGCTATTATCATGGATTATGACTCTGGAGTAATTCATCGTCAAGGATCGTCTGCTGATGAAGATGCTGATGGTTCCATTCGTGGTCATTATAATGATGGCTCTACTAATTATCAAGATACAGTATCCGCAGACAAGGGTCGGGTTGATCCCTCAGATCATGCGTTTGCTATGTGTAGGATTGGGTATCGTAATACCGGTATCCCCTTCACTATTACACTGTCCTACGAACCAGGATACTTGAATGTTGAAGTGAATGGTCAAAACTGTTTTTTGTCAAATGACATTGGTTTAGACCCCCATGGATTCTTGGGTATTTCTGCAGCTTCAACCGAATTACCTGATAGCTTCGAAATTACTAATGTTAAGACTTTCCGCGGTTCCAATAACCCTAATTCGCTCACTTATGAAACTCAACAGAAACAAGAACAAGAGCAACAGCAACAAGAGCAACGGAAACAAGAGCAACAACAGCAACAAGAGCAACAACAGCTGCAACAACAAGAAAAACAACAGCAACAAGAACAACAACAGTATATTCAAGAACGAGAATTCCCCCACTTTTCTCTTGAAGGCTTGGCCAAGTCTGATCACATTGAAGGCCTGGTTGGGCAGTTTGAACAATTGTCTAGCGCGCTTAACGATAAACTCAGCCATCTTAGTAATGAAATGAGAAACTTTGAAAGTATGAGAACACTCATTAATGGTGCTAATGACCGAATTACCCGCTTAGAATCATCTATTGTTAATATGGGTGACAACCATAAATCTACATTAGACAATCGTCTCAATACTCATTCTAGATCGGTTAATGAACAACTCAGAGATCTGGTATCGAGAGTTGATACTCTGAGCCATCATTTGACACAGCCCGCTTCTGATAAGAATTCTCTTGCCAACAACATGATTGACAACGCTACTAATATCTGGTTCCCTATGATTGTGCTATTCATGGTTCAGGGTGCTGCAATTGGTGTTTATTTGGCTTATAAGAGTAAAAAGGATAGATATCGTGACAAATGGTATTAATCTTTATGCAATTTTTGTCAGATCAGCCTGTTTGGAAAATCAAAACCAAAGTTAGAATAGTAATAATGGGAATCCCTATATAAAGATATTTATATCCTATTCAACTATCGTTGTATTTTTTTAACTCACTTTTACAGTTCTCTTCATTTCGTTGTGGATACAATAGCCCGTTTCATGCATTTTAACCTGGCTACTATTATTTAATCGGTATTTGCTATAGGAGGGAAACACACGTGTTTTGTGCATTTTTATAAGTTTTTATTTTCTTTAAAATTTTATATTCTATCATCGTTGTTAATAAACAATTTAATCCTTCAATTTGTATTTATTTATTTACGTCTATTCGCACAGTAGACGAGCTTAGACTCGACCTCCTTAATACCCTAACCCACACAAGATGGAAACTCAATCACGAAACCACGTAAAAGGAAACGCGCGAGTGTACGTTATCGAATCAGTGTGGAAGTAAAACCCAACCCACAGGATTGAAATATTTGAAAGCGGGATTTCCTTCACGTAAAAAAATCAAAGAAAATAAAAGGTATTTGGTTTCGTTATGAGCTCTAAAATAATTCAGGTGCCTCCATTCACCTCGACAACATTGACGAGTGAAGGCGACGAATTCGTCGAGACTTTATTCGATGAAGATGGCGAGCGTAAAATTGATTCTGATGGTAATTTACTAGATGGCCGGTCTTACAAGATGAAAACATTTAACTTACCTGACCGGGGCACTAAATTATTTTGTATGGCAACAGAATGTGCTAAGGAGTTAGGCTTTAGAGATAGTTATCTACTATTCACGAAAAACAAGAGTCTTTACAAGATGATTGCCAACCAAACAGAAAAGGAGGCGATGATTGCCGCAGGACTGCTACCATATGCTTTTCGGTCACGAACTATTGGTTTAATCACGGCTCGTAGTATCTTTAGAACTTTTGGCGCTCGGGGTGTGCTTCATGGTAAACATGTTCGCGATGACTACTGGGTCAAGCTCGCCATTGAGCAGGGGTTTACCGAGGAAACGGGCGAGCGTAAGTCTCATCATAGCCATCATAATAGTAATCATAATAATAGCGCCAATAATTCATTTCTTAATAATGCAAGTTCTATGGGGGGTGCTGGGGGCGGCCATGGACAGCACCATTACTCAGGTTATGGTGGCAGTCGGCGTTCACAATACACGGGTGGTGATAAAATTGACGATGATCTTTTGGTGTCTATGGGAAATGGTGTGGGTATTTCTGGATTTACAGCTAGTGGAGTTGCAATGGGCTCATTGCTTTCTGGTCTGAATGGGAAATATAGCCAGCGATTTTTGTCATCCCTAGTAGGTGCACAGGCCTTGAATGGGGCCTTAGCTGGTACCGGGGGCACCATGGGACCGGTTAGTTCATCCTCGCTGTTCCTAGGTGATGATCTAGTAGATACAAACGATGAACCAAATAGTGAACCTGCAAACAAGGGCATTTTATCTGGTTCACTTTATGAGCGTAAATTAGCATTTAATTATTCTCAAGAATTTCCCAACACAGGTCTCTTTATTCCCGGGTCTAGTATCGGCGGAAGTATAGATTTCCAAGTCTCTGGAATGCCTACATCAACTGCTAAGATGGCATCTGCTCAACACAAGTATATTAATGCTTTGGTTAACAACAAGCAAGCCACTGTAAACTCGCATTTTACAACACCCGAGGTTGAAGCAAGCCATAGTGCGGTCGAATTCAATAAATACTTGGCCACCCGGCGTAATTCCCGAAATCGTTTATGGAAACGTTACTGGTTATCACGAAATCTACCTGCCTCCAAAGAATCAAAAGGCATATTAGAACAAGATCCGCCGGCCCCTCAGTTGTTACCCTTGGTACAAACTCAGCCTCCACCCTCGCAGCAACAGACACGTAATGCTGATACTGTGGCTGCTGGTTCGAGCGTTCAAGATGATTATAATAAACTAGTCTCACAGGTGGATGACGACAAACTCCAACAACTACAGCAAAATCAATTAAATCAATTACGACTGCATCAGTTACAGTTACAGCAGCGGCAACAACAGGAACAACAGCAACGGCAACAACAGCAAAGCCAGCTGCAACAACAACTCCAACAACAACAATTTCAGCAACAGCATCTACAGCAGCTACAGCTGCAACAACAACAGCTACAACAACAGCATCAAAACCAGTTACAACAACAGCAGCACCAACAGCAGCAGCATCAAAATCAATTACAACAACAACATCAACAACATCAACAACATCAACAACATCAACAACATCAACAACATCAACAACAACAACAACAACAACAACAACAACAACAACAACAACAACAACAACAACAACAACAACAACAACATTCACCACTGCAGCACCAACAACACCAACACCAACAAGGGCATCAACAAGAGCAAATACAACATC